>OZ038499.1:45296427-45686427 GCA_964036315.1 Acanthosepion esculentum | reverse complement strand
AATGCAATAAAGTCAATCGGACGCAAGTGGTTACTGAGTGTTAGAAAATCACTTGATGTCTTTCAACAACAGCAACAACTAAAATTGACAGCATATGTAACTCGAAGGGAAAATGATAACATAAATCATGACGTTGAATTTTCACACTACTTGAAACAAAGTGGTAACAAGGAAGTCTGAAAAGCGTGATAGCAGCTCCTGTACTTGAGAAAGCTATTTTGTAAATTTCAATTGACAATAGCACTGGCTGTTCGCTCAATTAATGCCACGTGTTTCTTTATAAGGAATTACTATTATCATTATATGTTGAAATTTTCGAGCAAATTCTTTTCAGGGTCTTACAGATAATCTTAACGGCAATCCTGGGTTCCCTACAAAGCAACGATTTAATCTAGAAGACTATCTCTTCCATATTCAGTTCTTATTAATGGCCTTGGGTCAAACTATACCAAAATATACACGTGTGGTTGGGAAAAATATTAATTAAATTTCGCGTTAATATCTTGTTCTAATTGTCTACCTGCCTGCTTAACTTTTTCCTAGATTTTACTTGATTCGAATGGAATTACAAAATATATGAAGTTCTCTTTGATATAAGCTGAATAATCTATGTGATGCCACTTGAATAGCCGAATAGATCACCCAACATCGTACTAATTACAATCCACCTTAGTGACTATTATTCTATTCAAAATCGTAAAAGAAACACCTACACTAAAACTTTCAACACCTACTTCATAACTTTCGACATCTTTAGCATAGAGGTAGCTAATTTTGCCTATCGTCCGGTTCACACTCCTCTCCAGTCTTTTCTGCAAGAGTAGAGGTTTATCCCTTGTTTTCTGTTTAAGATTGGGTTTCCTGTTGCTTCTAAATTCTACTTTAATTCTATACTTCTACGCCTCCGCCTAAAATCTGTAATTTTATTTATTATTTTTTCCTTCAATGGATAGGTTCGCCTATCGTTCGGTTCACACGCCTCCCCGATCTTTTGAACAGGAGTAGCGTTTTATTCATTGTTTCCTGTTCAGGATTAGGTTTCCGGTTCCTTTTAAAGTCTACTTCAAGTCTATATTTCTAAGGTCTCCGCCTAAAATCAGAAATTTTATTCTCAATTTTTCCTTCAATGGATAGGTTCGTTATTGTCCGGTTCACTCTCTTCTCCGGTCTTTTGAACAGGAGTAGAGGTTTATCTCTTGTTTCCATGTTTAGAAATGGGTTCCTTCTAAAATCTACTTCAACTTTATACTATAACGCTACGGGACGCCCTGACCCTGCGCTACATGACAACGCCGTCCCGTCCTCGGTTACCGGCGTGTCCGTGACTGAATCTTGCGGCTAACCGTGAAGTTGGTCACTTCGATCCAAGTTTCTCCCTGTCCCACGTTGTGTTTGTTTTGATCACAAGGCAGGCAAGGATCGAATCGTCGCCAGATATCGCTGGAATGGTGACGTTCAGGCGGGACGATGTTATAAGACAAAAAAGAAAGGAAGTTGTTTCAATCAACAAATAATCAATAAATGAGGTTTATACTGGAACACTTTTTCGTACAAGACTCTACAAGCATGCAAGCTAACGACCATTCCCTCGTAGTCTAATTGCGTGACACTTTGTCCCTCGTTTCCAAGTAAGAGTCGAGTTTTCAAACTTTCAGACTTCTTCAGGCAGCAAATTACGTCCCCCTCCCTCTCTCTCTCTCTCTCTCTCTCTCTCTCTCTCTCTCTCTCTCTCTCTCTCTCTCTCTGTCGTTATATAGAGACTTTCAATTCTTCCACTTTGCAATTTCATCAGGACACTCAGCTGAATTTCTCTAATACTCTGGAACAAGGCATGAGTTAGGAGTTCTTCGTGGCAGTAAATCACATGGGAATCGAGGAAGCGATCGTCTCCTCTTGGCGTAATGGAAACGCGTCTCTGCCTCATCTACTATTCTCTCTATCTGTAATTCCCCTCTGATCTAACGCTTTTATGGACCCCCCCCCCACCTCCGCTCAACATCGGTGTGGTATTCGACACAATTCGGGGTTCCAGGACTTTCAAAATATCCAATCAGAACTCTCTGCTGACAGTGTCCTGGGAAGCATTTTGCATGTCCAAATATGGGGAGCTCCCCCTGTGGAAGTGGTATTAGCAACACGTCGATCCGCCATCTTGTTCTCCCCATCTCTTGCTTGCACCTCTCACCAGTACCTTTCAGTGGGCATATTCATTTTCCTCCCACTTCCTCATATCAGTTCCTCACGCTGCCACCATCCAGAAAATAGGTGTTCCACTCGACCTATGGATGCCTGACACAAAACTGGTATCAGTTTTAATGTCATCGTAATATTTTTATCTGCCTTTTTTTATTCCGAGTTATCACTTTTAGTCCGTAATTCTTCCTCTTTTAAACCACTTGACAAAAATTTTCCGGCCTAAGAAAATCTTGTTCCTTTAGCGACACGCGCATTATCCACCTATATCAACAAGTGACGTAGAATCATTTCTTTACCATCATCTTCACCTACTTGTAGCCATAAAATCATTATCTGTGACTAGCTTGGTGGTCTCTGTCCAAAAAAAATGCCAGCCCCAGTCGACTCTATAGTTGTGTTTTCAACAAGTATGTTACGAAAAGTGCCCGGTAGGTATCCGTGAATATTTAAATGAGATCTAATTGAGCTATGTTCAGAAAGGTGTAGAGTGAGTCTTCGTGTTAAACATGTTGTAGTGTGGCCTATATAATTATTTACGAATTTTGATTGATGAGGAATACAATTCCTTAATGAATTGACAACAAAACTATAATAGCATCATCTACATGCAAAAAAAGGCTAAAAATAATAATAAGCCTTATTAATAAAAGCAAAATAAACACATGATAATATCAACTATGAACCTGGACACAATATCTTGACCGTGTTTTGAAAAATGAAAACATTATATAAATACATGCATGCAACAAACTATTTCTTATTTAACATTTAAAATATTTCATCCTCGAAAATGGCTAAATGTATAGCCGAAAGTGCTCGGATTAAAAGAACATTCGGACAGTTTTTATATAATTTATCATCTGAAAAGAAAAAGATTATTAGATCGCATGAGAAATTGTATAAAAAATATATATGCATATATATGCATATATATATATATATATATATATATATATATATATATATATATATTTCTTACGCTATTTTCTTAACTTCTGCCATCCATATCTTTTCTTTGTTTGTCTTAATTAGCGTATGAATTTCCTAAGTGGAATAAGTTAGCATGTTTATTTTTTTTCATGCTCGTCATCGATATATCAAATCCGAAATTTGAATTAAATCTCCTGTATGGATGAGATGGATGACCAAGAGGCTACCTATTTCAATACATTTCAACATGTAAAATCTGATAGTTCAGCGTCTCTCCTTTAAAATATATTCAGCGATCGGACAAAATTGTTATTGGCGAAGATCAACTTATTTTTGACACAGTGCTACAAGTTTTGTCGGGATGAGCTAGGAAATTGTCAATATTGTATGCTTTGCTATTCGGATTCGCATGCTCATCTTGGTTATGCTCACAAGGTTCATCTTGGTTATGCTCACAAATTTAATCTTGGTTATGCTCACAAGGTTCCGGCCGTTGTGCCATCCGGCCTTATTTCATCGGTCTATCAAGTCGGGTCCGTTCTAATTTTGTTATATTTTTCCGGTTTTTGGAATAAAGAAATATCATTGGTACATGCTTTGGTATTCGGAACAACATACTCATCTTGGTTGTTATTGTTGTTTAGCCTAACGAATTTTGATTCCAGTGGTCCATCGGCAATTCCTCGATAGGGACCCCAACGCTACATCAACAGACTGAATCAACGAGAGACAATTTTCTTCTTTTAGTCTTTTAAACTTGCTTGAAAAATTGGAGAGTGAGTTCAAATTCCAGTCGGGTTCGTTACATTCACTTACACGCAAATAGCTTTGGGAAAGTTATGAATCCATCTCTTCTCCCCAAGCTATGAGTTAAATAGCAGGATAGACTGGATCCTATAGCCTTAGTTGCCAACCAGTCTACGCAGGAAGAAACGGCAACCTACTGCTGGAAAATCTTCTGCCTAGTCAGTCATGAATAAAAAGAGACATGATCGGACAAGACTAGATCACGGATGGCTTTTAACTGACTGAGTGGCTGACATATATATATATGCAAGACTCTTCGGTAAATCGAATCGAGTTCTCTCAGTCACTGTGTGTTTATCTAAAAATAAATACGCTTAAATTCACTTTCTTCTCTGCCGTGCGCCAACGGCTTCAGGGTAAAATTTCCGACTGACGTGAATTCAGCCGGTTTTCGATTCTAACCAGAGGCAACCGGACGTCTAGCCACACTGGTGAGCTGTGATACAGCGAAACAGTCTGTCTGTGGATGACAATATATATATATATATATATATATATATATATATATATATATATATATATATATATATATATATATATATATGCGTGTGTATGTGTGTTTATACGTGATTTTTGTAGATACAATACATTTAAGTAAATGTTCTGTTTTTAATTAAACAGTATTAATTACATTTACCGACCTGATTTTTCTCGAGCGATCATATCTGCTCACGAAACGTAACTTAACGTAAACAATGACAACATGTAATGAAATAGATTAAGTCCGACAATATGATCGATCGAGAAAAATTGTTGAAGATTGTGTGTTTATAAACAGTAATTTGGACTTTGCTAACCAGATGTCCCTCTGTGGAGTCACATCTATTTAATCCTGACTTGGTAAACCCAAATTAAAACTGGCATCTGCTCTCGAAAAACAGCTCCAGTCAGTAGATAACAGGTCCAAGGAACGGTCTGTAAATTTTGCCGCTTCCAAAACAAAAATGATTTCATTTAAGCACCAGAGAAAACATTTTTTACCTGCCATCAGCATGGCTGATGCTAATCTTCAGGAGGTCACTTCTTTTCTTCTAATCTTCAGGAGGTCACAATTTCCGCTCACATGACGTGGAGTGATTATATTGAATCAATTGCTAGGTCTGTTGTTAGGAAACTTGGTTCACTGTGTCATGGCAGACATTTTTTCGCGTCAGAATCCATCTTGTATAATTTATAAATCCACTATTCGTCCGTACATTGAATACTGCTGCCATATCTGATCGAGTGGCCCTACTAGATATCTCGAGATTCTTGACAAAATTCAAAGAATGGTCTGTAATGTTATCTGTCATGAACTCGCAATCCAACTTCAGTCACTTTCTCACCGACGTGACGTGGGATTCCCCTCTGTCTTTTAAACAGTAATTGTTATGTGCTTTCTTCCTTGGTGCTTCGATTGCATGAATTTAAGTGTACGACTTGATTGGCAACTAGGTATCATCGTTTTACTGCTGAACTAGATAGATAGGCCGTATATTCTATTCTGACAGTTCCTTTTCTCGCACTTCTCTCCTGTGGAAATCACTTCCGATTCCTTGCTTCCATGCCACCTACAATATTTAAAAAATTAAATGTAACGCCAATCGCCATTTTCTGTCTTCCAAAGCCTGTTCTTTTCGCGTCCTTTCTTCTCACTTCTCCTTATTACAGTCTTCTCATTTTCTTTCACTTTCAGTGACGCCTTGCGTCCTAGTGGTATTATTGCTTTGTTTGGGGTGAAATCATCTTTAAAAAGTTATTAAAATAACTTAAAATTACTCTGTGTCGTAAATAAGCGATATATTTTTAATAAACGGAGAGTGTTCAGATCTTGTCCCTCTCTCGCCAAAGTTACCCTTGGCTGAAGGGTGAACGTAAAAATCTGATTCATGGCTGGTCGGTTTTGAATTCTTTGGTTGAGTGAGGCTTGGAAAATAAAAGAATTTGAATTAGAGAAGGCTGAAAAATGTAAATTAACTCCCTGTGACGTTTTTTTTGGGGGGGGTGCTTTTTTTGTCAGAATACAATTCTAAGCCACAACTTAGTTCAATAAAAAAAGAGATCTCTTTATGAAAATCGATCTTTAATACAATTTTATATGAGTGTCGGGCGACACAAATGTTTGTCATGATATATATACAACGGCTGTTTAAAAATACAACACAAAAATTTGGTTAACGAAGCGAGCACTCTGATATGGATAGACAGACAGATAGATAGATAGATAGATAGATAGATAGATAGATAGATAGATAGATAGATAGATAGATAGATAGAATTTATAACAAATGGGATTCCTTAATATATCATGTCATTATTTACACTATTTATGTGCGGACAATTGTCCTCATCTTTTTTATTATCATCACAACGTTTCTCTTGAAACACTTATCAACACTGAAGGAACTCTAATCTTCGTGCAAGCAGCACTAAACTACCTACCTGTAGCACATTAGGGTGACTATTCTCTCTTCGCATATTTATATCTATACAGGATTTTTCTCTTATACTGGTTGCCAACTGCAGCTAGAGAACCCTATCTGCCCTGTCATTTCACTTATAGCTGGGGGCAGAAGAGATGGATTTTTAGTTGGTTAATAGCCATGTTAATATGAAAACATTGACTTGTATAATAAAACCAGACACAGTCGAAAATAATTTTTAATTTAGAAATTATTATTCTTCTTTTATGCGCCGTATCCCTTCAGAACGTAGGCGGTCATGACCCTCCACATCTTCCTGTCTCTTTTAGCTCTTAATAAGATTTTTCTTTTTGTTATTTCTCCCAAACCCTTTCCTACCATCCATTTATCCAATCTCATCAAGTATGTTACAAGCTGCTTTCTCCGTTCCTCTTCCCTCAATCTGTCCTGTGCATATCAGATTCTCTAAGCCCTCCTTCCTCATTACGTGCTCCAGAAATTTCAACTGCCTCTTCCTGATGTTAAGTACAAATTTCCTTTTTCTTTCCATTGTCTCCAAAACCTCGTTGTTGCTCACATGTTCGGTTCATAGTAACTTCAGCATCCTTCTGTAGAACCAGATTTCTGCTGCTTCACAAAACTAAAAGATTAATATTGCTAAAAGCTAAAAGTTTAATATTAATATTAATTAAATACTAATGATAAACTATAAAAAGCTTAATAATAATCATAATTATATATATATATATATATATATATATATATATATATATATATATATATATATACAGGATGTTTCTTATTTATACTGTTTACATTCGGACTGTTGTCCCCATCTTTGTTGTTGTTATCACAACGTTTCGGCCATTGTACCCCCTCCCGCGCTTATCAGGTATATGTCGACCCGGGTAACCTACAGGGAATTCAGAACTTTTTTACAGTGATGTTCACCCAGTACAAAGTCCTGTAGCTACTTGAGGTAGAGGCTTACAGTGTAAGAGGGAAAGTCTATGCGGATATGTGGGGAAGATAACGGTTGAACCTCGACTTGAACAAACCAACATTGTAGTAATCGGG
Organism: Acanthosepion esculentum; assembly: GCA_964036315.1. Taxonomy (NCBI): domain Eukaryota; kingdom Metazoa; phylum Mollusca; class Cephalopoda; order Sepiida; family Sepiidae; genus Acanthosepion; species Acanthosepion esculentum. The sequence continues at coordinate 45,679,015 of OZ038499.1, read as the reverse complement.
AAAGCATCCTCTTGGGAGTAGGTCTCACAAAGCTGTGGTTCATGGGAAGAAGTTGATCGAGTGCAACTTCCATCTCACCAAGGGAATACGAAGGGAATGAGGGTGGTTCACTGCAATGTGCGTAGCGTGGTGGGTCCTAGCCGTGAAGGTTAGAACTGGTGGAACTAAGGAATGTAGTTCGTCTGAACAGTCTGCATGGAAATAGCGATAGAGCAGCGAGAGACTTGCAACGTTTCGTCTGTGAGGAAAGGGGTTGTAGGCTGGGAAATAATTCGTCACCCACAAGGACGCGGAGACTCCTTTGGACTCTATCGAGGCTGGAAAATGAAAACTGGGCATCTCCTGCCCATATATGGCAGCATTAGTCCTTTTTCGGCATGAGGTAGAGAACAGCGACATGAATCAGGTACTTACTGGAGTGGTACAGGGAACCGACTATTTTTACAGCACAGTTTAAGTGCCAACAGAACCTCAAGTTAAAGACGAACTCTGGTATTATTTCATTCAAATGCCGAAGACGCTTGAAAATTTCTCAGTAGCAATTCTTATACACGTAATTTTTTAAACTAGTATATTTTCCTGCTTGCAAAATCTATCATCCAGTTTATCTAAATTACAATTATCAGTATCGAAGATATTGCAGCAGAAAGGCAGTAATGAGTGTACCCACTAATCACCATGTTGCAAAACCCCTCTTTATTCAGAATGAGGCTGTGACGTCATATTAATGTCACGTGTAGCAATCATGCAACAGTAATAGCATCTGATATTTAGCGACAGTTACTGGATTTATGAGAAGGAACGAGAAAGAAATCAAGTCTCAAACCAAAACCATATTTTCTCTTTTGTTATTAGTCTAGTACTCGAAGAGCTGAGGTTACTTTCGTGGTATACATAAAAGAGAACGCCATAAAAATTACTATCTCATAATTATGATTATTGACAATACCACCTTTGCAACTTCTTTACAGCCATCAACGTTAGAGCTAGTTTTCTCCCAAGAACCGGACAAGTAACGACTGCCATTTTATTTTTTTTGTTGTTCTGTGAGGGTTCCATTTCACAGCCGGCATTTTTTTTTTATCTTTTTTCCTTTTTTGGAAGAGGCAGAGATTTTTAAGTTCGTTTTTTTTATTATTTTTGTGAATTGTTGCCATTTTTCTGCCGCCTGCTGTTCTTTTTCTAAACTACAAAGTTCACAACAAAAGATCCAATTTGTAAAGGTTTTCACACTGAACAAAAAACCACCAGAAAAGTTCACAATAACGCATCAGAATTTTATTACCATCTTAACATTTTCTTCAACCCCCTTTCATTTTCTGTATTTCATTATTTTTTTCTATCATTTATTTATTCTATCTTTCCTTCCTTCCTAACTTCATTAATCCGTGATTCTTTTTTCTTTCCATTCCACTTTTTATTTCACGCTTCTGTGTCCACGAAGTCTTCTCACTGTTTCCTCTAACAGTTATTGATAATTTTTCGTGTTTATGATTTCTCGAAAAATCATTCTTCCGTTCAAATCTAAGTTTTAATTCGGGAATTTTTTCCTTCGTTTGTTTTCATTTTGAAAGTTCTTCGATTAAATTTCTTTTACCTCACAATGTCTTTTTACAGTGAATTTTCTCCTTGCTTTATCGTCTGCTTTCTTTCATTTTTCTTTCTCATGTTGCTTTTATTACAGTTGCTTTTGTTGAATTTTTTGGCTCGTTTGTTTAATTTTATTTCATCTGATTAGTTTATGAAAACGATTTGCCGAGTGCATTAATGTAGTTTTGTTTAATTTTTTTAAATATTTTATTCTATTCTTATTTTTCATTTCGATCGTGTTCGTGCCCTGGGCCGTTAGCGGCGCATCCAGAATGGAGATCGTCGCTTGGTACAGTATAATGGCGGCAGCGGTAGCAACTGCAGGCTGTAATAACTGACAGTTTAATGTGTGAAAATCAGGGCAAAGGAAAGAATAGACATCTTAAATATGACTGTAAAAGAAGGTAAGGAAAAGGAAAAAAAGAGGAAGGGGAGCAGAAAGAAATGGAAGAAAAAGAAAGAAAGAATGATAGAAAGAGGATGAGAAAGTGGATTAGAAAAAATAGAGTAAAAGAAAGAATGAAAGAGGATAGGAAAGAGGCACAGAAAAACTGGGGGCGAAAGAAAGAAAGAAGATGAGAAAGGGGAACAGAAAAAATGGAGGAGGAAGAAAGAAAGAAAGATGAGAAAGGGGAACAGAAAAAATGGAGGAGGAAGAAAGAAAGAAAGAAGATGAGAAAGGGGAACAGAAAAAAATGGGGGCAAAAGAGAAAGAAAGAAAGATGAAGAGAAAGGGGATCAGAAAAATGGGGCGAAATAAACAAAACGGATCCCAAAAGGGAACAGAAATAGAAAAGAATGAAAGACGATTTGAAAGGTGAACAAAAGGAAAATGCAGGCAAATGAAGCAGAAAAAAGGAACTAGATGTTTGTAACTCTGCTATAATTGGTTCAGAAACAAGTTCTGCAACTCAGATATACGCAATAAATACATTTACTCTTCTTGAATCAGAAAATGTGCTCTCAACCTACACACACACACGCATAAATATGCCTTTCTTTATATATACAATATGATTACTATACATAACATATATACTATATATTCGTTTTCTTATATGAGTGATCTGTTTTACATTTTTAAAGAGCTTTTTAATACACATAAAAATAACATTTCTGTTTTATTTACCCATTAACGAAGCTGTTTTACGCTTGGCGATTTTTCAAAACGGGGTGCTGTTTATTAGTAACATTGTCAAAATATATACGGATATGAATTTGAAAACAAAACACCATTACTACAATGGTATATAATTTTAAAAAAGATAAACAAACAGAGATGGAAATTGTAATCTACGCATTGAGAACAAAATTACAAATTATAAAATTTAAAAGCTTGGATAAAATAATAAACAAAATAAATCAAATTATTTCGAATTGTTTTCATATTAATGCTTTCCTTTTGGAAAACGTAAAAAGAGCAATAAACCTTGGAAGCGGTAATAGCAAACAACCATCCATATTTAAAAATCGCAAAGCGTGAAACAGAGTAGTTAATGGATAAATAAACACAACTTGTTCTAGCGTGCTATATTTGTGTGTGAAAGTGTTCAATATTAGTGATAGAGAGTATGTAAATAAAAAAAAGTGGTCAATGAGGTCAACACCGAGCGGTGACAGTCTGTTTTATTCTTGAATATTTGTTATTTTAAACGTTGTTTTTGTTAATACCCATATTTCAATAGACGGTCCGTTTATTTTAAACAATATTTTATTCGTCCACGGGCCTGAATATTCGAGAAATATTAACAGAAATAAACGTAGCGTCTACTCAAATGTGGGTATCCACTAAAAATAACGTTTAAAATAACAAATATTCTTCTTCGTTAACACCCTCCTCCTCCCTTTCTATCACACCTGGCGTGGTGCGTTTGTTTATTTATTTTTTTAAATAATGTAGCATTCATTGGTTTTCTTTAAAAATAAAGAGTTGGGAGGTCAATTGATAAAAATCGTCCAAGGATACCGTAAGAATGAAGCGGATTCAACTGACCCCTGAATTTTAAAGTTAAAAGCTCGACATGTTGTTTTTTTTACAGGTGTACTGACCACATTTTAATACGACTGTTTCTGGTCTGATTCAACTCTAAGCATTAAACTTTTTTATGTATTATATATATATATATATATATATATATATATATATATATATATATATATATATATTGTAATACATTATTTATATAGACACAAATATTTAAGTAAATGCTCTGTTTATAATAAACAGTATTAACAACATTTACTGGCCTGAATGTCCGAGAAATTTCACAGAAAATATGCGTCCTCCGACAGGAATCGAACCTATATCCTACACGGAACTGACATATGTCCTGAAGTTCTATACCCGTTTAGCTACGAAGGAAGCGGCTGGCTAGTAAGGTCGAATTACTGCTTTTAAACTACAAACTTCCCATGATTTCCCTCGAATGTTCATATCTGCTTGAAGTATATCTTAATGTAAACAAATGACGTCATATATTATTAAAATAATTGTTGGACTTATTCCATTTCATAATACATATATATATATATATATATATATATATATATATATATATATATACACACACACACATTATTCGGACTATTGTCCTCAACTTTGTTGACATATTTATCACAACGTTTCCGCCTTTGTACGCTCTGGCCTTCTTCAGGTGCTTGCAATGTCGAGTTATTAGTTATCTCCTGTTAATTCACCTCTCCAAGTTCCCCACTGCCTTAACCAGGTATTGAACTCACACTCTTTGGGTCCTGTCAATGGATCTAACCAACGCCTTTATCCACTGTGCCATGTGTCCTTAAGGACGTTCCAACCGCCTGAAGAATGCTGGAGAGTACAACGGCCGAAACGTTGTGATAAATATGGCAACAAAGATGAGGACAATAGTCCGAATAAAAGTAAATAGTGTACATAATACACTATCTCAGAAATATAAACAAATATAATATATATATATATATATATATATATACATATATATATATATATATATATATATATATATATATATATATATATATATATATAAATATATATATATATATATAAAAGTATGTGTTCGCGTGTGTATGTGTGTCTGTGTGATAGGATGAGGAACAAATAGGAAATGTTTATAGATTTAAAATGTTTCGCTTTTATTAAAGCTTCAAGGAATCATTTACAAAAGAACACTCTCAATGCATTTGTTGCTCATCTTAATGAATTTAATCATAATTTTGATTCCCAAACTGCTGTTTAATTATAAGAGATAGCCATTTACTAATAGAAAAATGTATAAAAAGTGCTTTAATTGCTAGATTCTCCACAGTAATCTTACGTAGAGGTTCTTACATTTCACCTTTCTTGATAGATGTTCTGTTATCACAATGTAAGATATTTAATAGCAAAAGTGGTAAAAGCTTAAACAAAAAGAAGACTAAATAAAGTCGGCTAAGCTATTTACCCAAACACACATATTTAAATAAAAAAGAACAAAGAGAATAAAAAAATTTAATATCAGTGCTCTCTCTCTTTCATGCGCATGCGTAATCGCATCAACGTTATCGTTGCTTTATTCCGATGAAGTCTTAAAGGACGAAACGCGTCACACGAAATTTTTTCACTTTGTCATAGATGTTCCTAAAATTGTTCTGATATATTAAAAAATATATATCGTTTTCCCATATTTTTCAAACATACAATTCAGATTAAAAGTAAATATTTTGCAAGTTTAAGACCCTTTTTACCTTTCTCAACATAGTCCCCCTTGCGGTCCACACACTTCTTCCATCGGTTTTGCAGTGCATGGATGCCATTAGTGAAGAAGCTTTCATCCTATTGCTCAAAAAGTCATCAGCAGGATATATGACGTCATTATCACTGCAATACTGGTTGCCAACCAAGTATTTTTCATGTTGGGGAACAGATGATAATCAGGAGAATAGAGAAGATAATCAACAAGTTCAAAGCCATAGTCACGTACAGAAGCCATTAAAATCAAGGATGTATTGTTTAGGACGATTGTCCTGATGAAACAAGACACTTTTTGTCAGTTTTCCTGGGTTTTAGATTTTGATAACCTTTCAGAACTCCCTCAGAAAGTTGTCATAGCACTCTCTGTTAATAGTGTGGCCCTTTTGAAAATAACCAATATACACAATGCCTTATGCATCCCAGAAAACTGTGGATATAACCTTCCATGAAGATGCAACGATGGAGCAGATTTGTCTCTTCACTCTCCTGGGGTAGGAAACGCTCAAGTAATACAGCTGGTTCTGCCTAAAACAACGTCAAATTTTCCAGTAATGTGATCAGCCTGGTACGCTTTTGATCAGGTGTCAGAAGACGTGACACCGACCGAGCAAAAACTTTCGTAATTCCAAATTCATTGTGCAGAATATTCTCAACTCTCTCGCAGGGTATGCTATTAGCATTGGCTATTCGATTTATAGCTAAACGCCTGTCATCCATCACCATGTAGTGAACACAAGCAATGTTTTTTCTCGGTGGTGGAAGTTGCAAGACGTCCACACATTGAGTCATATTCAAGACTATCCCTTCCCCTCCTAATTTTAGTCACCCACCAATGCACTAGCTCATCCCCTAATGTAGCAAACATGTCAACATTGGTGGCTAAATCACTTTTACTGGAGGTACTTGAGAGACGTCCTTACGAGTTACTTCTGAAGTCATCTTTGAACAGACAGGTGTCAATTTAGCTGAAAAGAAACAATTTAACGGCTCTAGTATCACTCCTTCATAGTCAGCCTACGAACTTTTTAGTCCACCCTCATACTTGGAAAGAAACAATGTAATTACTAATAAGAAGAGTTGAAATTAATGCATGCAAGATTTCACAGCTCTAACATCACTCCTTCATAGTCAGCCTATGAACTTTTCAGCCCACCCTCATATACAAACAAGCACAACGCCCCAACTGCGTAGATACACCTGTAAATATAAAAAACAAAATGAGAAAAAGGTATACAAAATACAATGGGCGAAAAAGTATTTGAACAATTCCAAATTTTTATTTGATATACTTCCAATGTATATATTTACTATAAATTTCTCTATGTGATGCATTTTGAAGCAAAATTATCAACGGCTAAAATTGCTTATTTTCAAACGTAAAATGCAGAATAAATATAAATATTTTACAAGTTTAAAATTCTTCTTTTCCCTTTCCTTTCTGAATATCATGTTCTTGAAATCATCAATTGTAAACCTAAAAAAAGATTTATGATAACAAATTATAGAAGATGATTCGACCTTTCGCAACAAAACAAACCAAAAACCATTATTTTCAGAACATTAATATAGAGAGAATCAACAACATTTACCATAATTCTGCTTCTTTTTCACATTTTTTCCATGAAATCCATCCGTTATCAGCCTGAAGTCACACTGCCTGAGTTATTTCATTTCATGCTATTTAAATCAAGCATCATTTGCTTCTTTCAAAATCTTTTTCGCTGCTTGAATTTGTTCAGCGGCATATCAACCTCTACTGGTTATTTAATGCTGAAATCTAAATATTTTGAACAGAATTTTATGACTTCAACTAAATATATTTTGAGCGCAATTGTATACCTTCAACTACAAATAAAATGTATCGTTGGTCATTTTACTATAAAATGTATTGTTGGTCATTTTGCTATAAAATTCTATTGCTGGTCATTTTGTTTCAAAAAAGTATCGCTGGTAATTTTACTATAAACATGTCCACATATCCAGCTTTTCATTTATCCATGCTTCCAATGATGTGTCTTCTCACCGGACCTATACATTGAAGTTTAAACTATCTTCAAAACCCATACGGATTTCCATGAATCTACAGGAATAATTTCACTTCACTTAGCCAATTGCAACGTTGTCCACATACACAGCTTTTCATCAGTCTACCATTCGTCCATGCTTCGAATATTGCTGCCACATATCGTCTAGTGATCCTGTAGTATACTTAGAGATATTCTAGATAAAATCCAAAGAAGAATCTGCAATGTTATTTGCTCTAACCTGGCATCCCTATTTCACTCACTTTCTCACCGCCTTAGTGTAGCTTCCCTGTGCCTTTTCTATAAATACTCTCATGGTAAATGTTCTGATGAACTTTGATCTATGATACCTAGACTTCATGAATTTAGCGCGCAGCAGAATCAGGCCAAGTATAAGACAAAAACACTGCAGGTTCGTCAAAGACACCGGAATAAGGAACGCAATATTTATGCTTAGAATGTTATCAGAAAGAGCAATAGAAACGCAGAAGGAGGCGTTCTTGTGTTTTATATATTACGCAATGGCGTTCCACAAAGTACGCCACAAAGATCTGTTAGAGCCGCCGAGCAACCTTGACATATTCAGGAAAAGATATTATAATAATCAAGAATCTGTTCTGACAACAAACCGCCTTCATACGGACAGAAAATGAGTTCAACTGATATACAATAAATAGAAAGGGGTGAAAGAGAAGGATGTGACTTCTCACTGGATTTATTCAACATATACAACGAAGCAATTCTGAGAGGATTAGGAGTTCTACCTGGATTTATTATTGACGGCCACAATTTTTTAACAATAAAAGATATGCAAATAATACAGTGTTGATAGCTTCCTACAGAAGGTAGCGAAGGAAAGCGAGAAGAAAGGACTAAGCATAAACTACAAGGAGACAGAATGGTTATCGGCAAAAGGATGAGCCCAAAATGCAAATTACAGGTCGGGGATACTAAAATCAAGCAGGTAGAGAAATTTAAATATCCGGGAAGTGTTCTAACAGAGGACGGAAATTGTGACACTGAGATCCGAAGACGTATTGGGATGGCCAAAGATGCATTCCAAAAGCTAAGCAGAGTTTTAAGAGATAGAAAGATTTCGTTAGAAACAAAGAAAAAATATTGAACTGTTATGTGATATCTATTGGACGTGATGGAGAGGTTTATTCGCACGAAAGATCTACAATGTATTCGATAGTGATAGATAGATAGATAGATAGATAGATAGATAGATAGATAGATAGATAGATAGATAGATTTGAACAGAATAGATTTGAACAGAATAGATAGATAGATTTGAAAAGAATGATATATATATATATATATATATATATATATATACATACATATATATATATATAGATAGATAGATAGATATGTTCAGAATTAAATAAATTTGAAAAGAATGAGATAGATAGATAGATAGATAGATAGATAGATTTGAACAGAATAGATTTGAACAGAATAGATAGATAGATAGATTTGAAAAGAATGATATATATATATATATATATATATATATATATATATATATATATATAGATAGATAGATATATAGATAGATAGATATGTTCAGAATGAAATAAATTTGAAAAGAATGAGATAGATAGATAGATAGATAGATAGATAGATAGACAGACAGACAGACAGACAGACAGATAGGTAGGTAGGTAGGTAGATAGGTAGGTATGAAAATGAAATAGATTTTAAAAGAATGAGATAGATGTATTCGCACATTTTTGACACCATATATCATCCAAGCTATTTTGTCTGCAAGGTATGTGCGCATCTTCGCACCGAACGACGCACTCAGCAAAGAGTAGATGCCTAGCGAAATCCGCAAACGTACTTCTGCTCGCATCGAGGCAAAGGTCATACATTTTATATTTACTTGCTCGACAGGAAACACGTTCTGATAAGCCAAACGTACGTTGTTCAGCGTTTCCCCAAGATTGCGCGCGCTTCAGAAGTCACGCGCGCATAAAAACGCAGGTAAAGCAGATATTGTGATCTCGCAGACGACGATATCGGTTACTGAAGTAGTCACATTGGTAGAAACATGGTTGGCTGAAGTTAAGCCATTTCCCTAGAGATCGACTCCGATGTGTTGCCCGCAGAGAATCTGGATGAACGTATGTAAAGGTTAGCCATCACCAATCCGGTAAACATTAATCCGGTCCAATCAGTAATCCGGCACTGATTTCAACGAGAGCCATTTCAGATATCCCCAAGTCACTGCACAGACCCGCCACTGATGTTTGGTGGCGATAACTGTTGCCTCAGCTATTTTTGAGAACTTTCCAACACTAGCAAGGCATTTTATTATGCATTTTTATTATAACGTACTGGTGTTAAGCCCTAGCCATGGATCCATTGAATGCAGAAAGTATTATTTATTTAGTATCTGTCTATATTTCTGAGATGAGGTATTATGTACACTATTTACATTATTTGGACTATTGTCCTCACCTTTGTTGCCATATTTATCACAACGTTTCGGCCGTTGTACATTCTGGCCTTCTTTAGGTGGCTGGAATGTCGAACTGAACCCTTTATTTCGCTCGTTGGGGTAGATTGTTCTAGTTCCATGTGCCATATCTAATAGATGTCAGTTATCAGTTATCTCCTGTTAATTCACCTCTCCAAGTTCTCGACTGTCTTAAACAGGTATTGAACTCACAACTCTTAAGGACGCATGGCACAGTGGATAAAGGCGTTGGTTAGATCCAGTGTCAGGACCCAAAGAGTTCAATACCTGGTTAAGGCAGTGGAGAACTTGGAGCGGGAAATTAACAGGAGATAACTGATAACTGACATCCATTACACATGGCACGTGGAACTAGAACGGTCTACCCCAGCGAGCGAAATAACGGGTTCAGTTCGATATTCCAATCTGAAGAAGGCCGGAGCGTACATCGGCTGAAACGTTGTGATTATTTATTTAGGATTTCAAATATTATCAATCAAGTTACGTATTTTGGAAGAAAAATAAATTTACATTTAATACCAACTTCATTATACTGTCTGATATAAAACTTCATAGATGAATAGTAATTTTAAGGAGATATTCCAGCTCCCTGTAGCTTAATGGTAAAGCAAGTTTGTCTTGAAAATAATTGCCCAGATTAAAAAGCGCATACAAATTTGATTCCTTTCTGGAGGCGTATTTCTTTAGTAAGACATTCGATCTCTAGGCTGGTAGAGATTGGTTTTAAAAAAACAGGCGATGCCAATCAAACACGTGTACCTACTAAATATAAAGTTTATAGTAATAAGAACAGACAGACAGACAGACAGACAGACAGATAGATAGATAGATAGATAGATAGATAGATAAGAACAAACATAGATAGATAGATAGATAGATAGATAGATAGACAGACAGACAGATAGATAGATAGATAGATAGATAGATAGATATGAGTTAATAGATAAATAAAGGTTCGATACACTTATCCTCTTACCTATTTCAGATAGATAGATAGATAGATAGATAAGAACAAACATAGATAGATAGATAGATAGATAGATAGATAGATAGATAGATAGATAGATAGATAGATATGAGTTAATAGATAAATAAAGGTTCGATACACTTATCCTCCTACCTATTTCAATTCTTGCAGATAGACTACCTTGTCGGGGTTAAGATAAACGTATTGAATTCATTAACAGATATCTCATTTATATTTAATCTAAATAAAATGATAATCATTAATTCCAAACAAATTTCAATTCCGTTCTATACTAAAAGTGTAAAAGTTGTTTTATAATAAAGGTTTTGGGGCCTGAAACAAGTTTGAAGTCAATGATTAGCGATTTTTTTATGTCTCAAGCATTGCGGCATTCCCCATTCCACCTGGGAAGTGTCTGCTGAGGACCGTGCCGTCTGGCGGTCTCTTGTAAGGTCCGGAGTGTCTGATTCTGAAGAGAAAAGAATCGGCGACTAAGAACAGAGACGCCAGAAAAGGAAAGAAGAGGGTTCCGCCACCAAGTTTGCTTCAGCCCCCAGCATCCCATGTCACAACTGCAACAGACTCTTCAGGGCGAAGATCGGTTTCATTAGTCATCTCCGCCCCAACCCCGCTCCTCCAGTAATTCGAAGTCAAGGTCATCTCTGCATGCGGAGGACGAACGCTATTTAAATTAAGTTGTTACTTTTGCCCCCCCCCCCCCAACTACTCTCCTAACTCAATCAAGGTGCTAGCATGCGGTGTGGCGTAGTTGTAGTTAACTTATCGTGGTAGGCAGACGCCAGGTGACAATCCATTTTCAGAAATCCGAGTTGATTAACACAGGGTTAAGAGAATAAAAAACAAAATATATACATGCTTAAAAAAAGGCAAGCTTCACAGAAAGGCAAACACTTTTGCAACTAGAGTTCATTAAGAACTTAAACTAATACCAGTTGGCTATCACCAATCCGGCAGTTATTCGGTACTAATTTCAGTGAGAGCAATGGCAGAGCTCACTGTTACATCATGTTTTTTAGATCTTTCAAACACTGGGAAGGTATTTCTACTTGTCTTTCCTTTAATTTTTATTATAACGTACTGGAGTTAAGCCCTAGCCATGGCTCCATTGAATGCGGAAAGTGTTATTTAGTTAGAGTACTTTTGTTCAGTTTTATTATAAACTGTTTGCATTTACCCATAGTCATGAATACCAATGAATTACAGAAATTTTTTCTCGTGTTGTAAAGTGTAAACCTCATACATTGTCCATATCAAACAAGATAGAAATTGAAAAAATACTTGAAAGCTGCATGTCTGTGTGAAACTTGTATGACTTATACAACATTCATACCCTGACTCACTTTGAAAATGGCAATGATGAAGTAACTAGAGAATTTCTTGTAACCTTTGTTTTACCTGTGTTTCATTTAAATTTCACTTTATTTTCAGTGAATTTTTCCATTTTCTTTATTAACCAACATGTATTAGTTTACAGGGCATTCAAAGGTAGGATAAAGTGGTTAGCTGTTGGGTTAAATGTATTCTAATATAACCATCAGTAATTGGACAAAATAACTTATCCAGTATCATAGAAGTCCCAGTGATGCTAGATTAGTGAGAGTCAATATTTTATTTGTATTTCAAGTGTTATTTAGTTAGAGAGCTTTTGTGCATTTTTATTATGACCAGCTAACATTTACGCGCAGTCATGAGGATGAAATGATGTCAGTAGTGAAACAGTCTAAATGTTTTTTCAATGCTTAGTTTATGAAAGTCATAAGGAGATTGTCCATCATTCACTGCCATGTAGGAGATTAGATATTACATATCAGTTCAGCACCCTTTTCTTTGTTTCTAACGACATTTTTCTATCTCTTAATACTTTGCTTTGTTTATGAAAGGCATCATGAAATAGTCCAGCATCCACTGCCATATAGGAGATTAGATATTAGATAGCAGTTCAGCACTCTTTTCTTTGTTTCTAACGACATTTTCATATTTCTTAATACTTTGCTTAGTTTATGAAAGGCATCATGAAATAGTCCAGCATCCACTGCCATAGGAGATTAGATATTAGATAGCAGTTCAGCACTCTTTTCTTTGTTTCTAACGACAGTTTCCTATCTCTTAATACTTTGCTTAGTTTATGAAATACATGCGGAAATTGTCCAGCATTCACTGCCATATAGGAGATTAGATATTACATAGCAGATGAGCTTTTTTATATAAAAATGCAATAATAGTAATGAATTTAAGCGTAGTACTAGTTTGTTAGCTAAGTTTCATCGTTTTACTGTTCCATTCTGATTGTTTATTTTCTCGCACTTATCTATTTTTGAACTCTCTTCCGGCTTCTTGCTTTCCTGTCAACTAAGATCTTAAAAAAACATCAATCGCCATATTGTTTTTCTTAATCTTGTTTTATATTGTCCTTTATCCTCAATAAGTTTTTATCATTTTCTTCACTTTCAGTAAGCTTTTGCGGCTTAGTGTCATTATTGCCTTGCTTCGGGTGAAATGATTCTAAAATATATAGAAATGCTGCTATGCTGTGTGTAATTGGTTTACCTTGCTAAAAACGGTGATGTGCAACAATATACTGGCAGGCCTTCTTCAAAATTTCTTCCTCTTGATTATCTGAAGGTTCGCTTGAATGGGCAACGGAGTAGAAAATCAATTTCAAATAGGATACGTCACCGGTTCTGAGAGGATTTAACGTTTGTAAAATACACTAACGATAAGCAAAGTACACACTGCTGTCAACAGTAAGAAACAAAGTAAGCGATATTATCAAATTTAAGAAAAAATGTACACGATTTTATCAAGAGTAAGAAAAAAAATTACACGATGCTATCAAGAGTAAGAAACAAAGTACACGATGCTATCAACATTAAGAAACAAAGTACACAATTTTATCAACAGTACGCGACGATATCAAGAGTAAGAAACAAAGTACGCGATGCTATCAACAGTAAGACACAAAGTAAGCAATTTTATCAAATTTAATAAACAAATTACACGATGCTATCAATAGTAAAAAACAAAGTACACAATTTTATCAACAGTACGCGACGATATCAAGAGTAAGAAACAAAGAACACGATGCTATCAACAGTAAGAAACAAAGTACCCGATGTTATCAAATAAGCAAAGTGCAAGATGTTATCAACTATTCAAAAACAATGTCAAAGATGTTATCAACTTTTAAGAAACAAAGTACACGATATTATCAAGTTTAAGAAACAAAGTACACGATATTACCAACTTTAACAAAAAAATGTCATAATGTAGGACTATGCTAGTCTCCTGTGAATTTGTTTTTGCTTGATGATCCATCGGTATGACATTGTTGGGCAAATCAAATATTAATATATATAAGTGAGTAGAAAAGGAAATACCTTATTGAAACAATGTTCATAAGCCCTCACTGATGCGCTAGATATTTCAGTGAGTCCTGCAGCAAAGTGCTCAATGCAGAGCAATAAAAAGTCCCTTTTAAAGCATAAATGTTAAGAACCCACAGGTCACCCTAGTTTCACCATTAGACTCATTAAGTTCTATAAGTCAATATTATTTATTTCCGCGCTGAATTCCACATGCATACACACACACACACACACACACACACACACAAACACACACACACACACACAAACACACACACACACACACATAAAGATATACATATATATATATATATATATATATATATATATATATATATATATATATATATATGTCATTCACAGACAGTACTGTTTCGCTGTATCACAGCTCCTCAGTGCGACTAGACTTCCGAATGCCTCAAGCCCGGATTGAAACACAACTAATTTGGTGTCAGCCAGAGCTATCTTCACTCGGTAGAGTTACACAACTAAATCTAGCGTATTGTTTTTACAAATGTAAACAAATGCCAATCAACCAAAGTGCTCCATTCATTTTACTGAAGAGCATAGTTTTAAGTTATACTATATTTAGGGATGGAGATCACAGATGGAGCGTATGTAAATATAAAAGTAGATTCTGAAGTCAGCACTGAGTGGCGATGGTCTGATTCATGATTTAACGCAATCGTCAGATTACCTAAGTGTTGACTTCAATGTCCACTTTTATATATATGTATATAAGAGGAAGGAATGCTGAAAAGTTGCTAGGCTGACCAAAATATAAATATAAGTAGACAAATCGGTTGGTAGACTAAAAGACACGCCAGCTGGTCATGTGTTGTATTCTGATTCACTTGCATGTCACTGATATACGAGGATCAGCTGGAAGGTTGCTAGGCTGACCGAGATATAAATGAAAATAGGCACACCTCTTGGTCGTCTAAAAGGCATGCAAGTGTACCAGAATACAACATTCCGGTACACTTATATCTCTATCAATTGGAGCGTGTCTTCTACAATTATACAATTTGGCGTATATATAAAGACGAACCGAATGTTTGCTAATTTCTGCTCAATCTGTAAATCAATAATCATTGTATCAGATTTATATAAATTCACAATACTTATCGGGGGTCAACTATGAGTTTCGGGATTTCTCATTCACCAGACAATGAATGATTGCATTCGTTACAGAATTAAAGTATATGGTCATATATATATATATATATATATATATATATATATATATATATATATATATATAGGCGTTTATAAAATATATATTTTTTAATTAATACAATTCTTTTTCTCTTGGTCCTGATGAGCAGAGCTTTTATGTAGTTTAAAAGCAGTAAATCGACCATGCTAACCAGACGCTTCCTCCGTAGCTAAACGGGTGTAGCACGTTAAGCCTTATGACGGTTCCATGTAGGATATAGGTTCGGTTCCTGTCGGAGGACGCATACTTTCTATGACATTTCTCGGACATTCAGGCCAGTAAATGTTGTTACAGCTGTTTATTATGGACTAAGTAATGAACACTATATTATTTTTAAAATAAACGCACCACGTGGGGGTGAGAAGAAAAGCAAGGGTATTATAAATGTATTGGTGAAGGGTAATTGAAATGTACATAATATTTTTTTTTATTTATTTATTTATATATATATATATATATATATATATATATATATATATATATATATATATGCGTTTCTAAAATATAGATTTTTTTAATTAATACAATCATTTTTGTCTGTGTCCTGATGAGTAGAGCTTTATTCTTTGTTTCCTGCTTGGGATCGAATTTCCGGTTCCTTCTAAAGTCTTCGCATTCTCTTTCATTCTTAGTACCCCCTTGCGTCTTAGTTGTATTATCGCCCTGCTTGGGGTGAATTGATAAAAAGAAAATGGCAACTTGAGCTCAGTACTTGGCAACATCATTCTAAAATCCTTCAGCAAAGAAGAAGAGAAGTCCTGTAACAGCCGAATTTGTTTGACTAAATAAATGCTTAGCATGATACTTCTTCGGAAGATCTTCAGGTTTGACTCGGAAAAAAAGATACATGCTTAGACGCTTTTAGGGAGAAAGCAAAATATGATGAAAAACATATGTGAAAACTGTTGATGCGTGCGTGTGTTGTTTGTTTCGTTCTTACATTGTCTTTCTGCTGATTCTGTAATGTTTAACTTCAGCGGATATGTACCAACTAAAAACAGAAAAATCGTTAATCTATGTTGGGAACTCATTAAACGATAAAAAGTATAAGCCCTGAAGCCGAAACAAAATGGCGTTCGACTTTGTATTTTTCTTTTTTTTTTTTTCTACATTCATAGAGTGACTGAGTGTGCGTGTGTATATATATATATATATATATATATATATATATATATATATATATATATATATATATATATATATATGTATATATATATATACACACACACACACAAATATATATATATATATATATATATATATATATATATATATATATATATATATATATATATATATATATATATATATAATGTCATACACATACAGATAGGGGGATTAATTAATTTTCCTTTTTTGTTTTTTCTTTGTTTTTCTTCTTTTTTAAGATTGTTGTCAGTTGTCTTATCTTAAATCAGTAAGACTTTTCTTACTTCATCCCAACACTTCATTTTATATAGAGATAGACGGATACTGAATAGTTCGATCTGCCTCAATGACCTACTTCCCCCCTCTCTCTCTCTCTCTCTTTCTATATATATATATATATATATATATATATATATATATATATATATATAAGGAAGAGGTTATTGTTGTTCCAACGAGAAACAAGTATATATTCCTAAGAGAAGAGAGAATCCGCAAGCGTTTTTGGTTATAATATGGATTTTTTAAAATATATATTATACTTTATTTGCCATATATTTGCTACACGGGTTTCTGGTCTCGCGAACTTCATCAGGCAAAGAGTGGTTATTTCCGCATATTATTCGAAGGAATTAATTTTCCTTATGTTTTACAATGTTTAACCATTGTCATTTGTGTGTAGTAGTAACCCAATGTTTTTTCTTAGACTGGTGGTGAAAGTTTTCTTCTGCTTATGGGATAATAAAACAATTAGGATTGGTCAGAGAAAGGGCAAAGGAATGAGATCTTCGTTCTTATCTTTTTGTGACCCCTGTATCTTCTTAGACCTATCTCCATTTTTGTGTATTGTGCGTGTTTTTGCTAATATGTGTATGCATATTCCTTCTCCATACATATATACTGTTTTATTATAAGCAATATATATATATATATATATATATATATATATACTTCATATGTTGTGTAGGGTTCGTGTGTGTGTGCTTGTGGTTAGTCTATTGTGTTTGTTTTTGCCAGTATGCGTATATATATTCGTTCTTCATAGATACTTATGTGTATGTGTGTGCGTGGTCCGACCAGTGTATTTTGTCATTATGTGCGTATGCTGTGTGTTTATGTATGTGGGGTTATGATCTGTTTAGTGCTGTTTTAAATTTGTTTTATGATGATTTTTTTCTTGTATTTGCAGATAAGAATAATTGTCTGTTTGATATATTGGCATAATTTTAATTTTACCTTGATTACATCTGTAGATATGTTGTGATACAAAGAGTCTTCTGTTGTTTGGTAATTTGATGTTGCTTTTTGCTTGCATGATGGCCTTGCATGGGCTGTCGTGCCATGTAATGTGTCCGAACCACGCCATTTTTCTCCGTTTGACAGTTTCGAGAGGAGCTTGCTGGTGACCCACAAAACTTTTAACCGTTTTCCGCACAAATTCATTGGGTATATCTTCCCAATAGAAGATGCCAAGGAGTTTTCTCAAGCATTTGTTCTCAAACACTTGGATCATTCTCTATTTTTCTGCCAACAGTGTCCACGTTTCACATCCGTATAGGAGAATGGAGACTACCAGAGATTTTTATAATATATATATATATATATATATATATATATATATATATATATATATATATATATATATATATATATATATATATGGCAAGAATGAAGGAAAGATTCCAAAATATATTATATCTAGATTTTCGAAGCTTGGCTCCCTCCTGTCACATTTCGATAAATTGTCTGCTGACTGTAAGAATTTCTATCCGTGTCCAAACATTAACCTCTCGGTGTATGTCTCCTGGCCGTCCTAATTTCTATTCTTATCCAAACGTTAACCTCTCGATGTAGGTCTCCTGGCCGTCAAAATTTCTATTCGTGTCCAAACGTTAACCTCTCGGTGTATGTCTCATGGCCTCCTAATTTCTATCCTTGTCCTAACGTTAACCTTTCGATGTATGTCTCCTGGCCGCCATAATTACTTGTCTACCTACTGTCATCTTTTCTATGGATGTCACACTATCGTCGATATTTCAATGTTTGTCTACCTTCTGCCATAATTTATGAGCTCGTCTCCGTGCGATCTTCCTTTCGAAGCACTCTACCGTCCTAAATTACATACACTTCTCCCGCTTTCCTTGCTTTTAATGCTTGTCTCTCCAATCATTTTTTAATGCTTATTTCGACCATCAACATTTCCGTGCATGTCTCCCTACCATCATCACTTTGTTACTTAGACACTTAATATCACAATTTCTATTCATTCCCCTATCTTTCAATGCTTGTCATATTACCACCGTCCTTCGATGTGTGTCCCCCACTAGCATTATCCTTATTATACATGTCTCCCTACTATCATCTTGTCTATGTTTGTCTCCCAACAATCGTCATTTTGATGTACGTCTCCCTACCTTTATCCTTTTCATGCATGTCTCCCTACTATCATTTTTCGATGCTTGTCCCCGTGCTATTGTCCTTTCGAGATATGTCCCCTACCGTTATCCATTTGCTGCATGTCTCTATACTATCATCTTTTCAATGGCCGTCTCCTTATCATTGTCCTATAAATGTACAGGGTTGTCCTGACCAAAAAGGTAATGCGAACAATAGAAGAACAAGTAATGCAGTAATACAAAGCACATGGACTGGATTCAGTTTATTCACTTTTCTTGACGCTGTCACATATCGAGAAGGTGTGGCCCAAAATGCTGCGGCTATCTCAGTCTGTTCTCATCTATCTATCTATCTATCTATAGGGTGGACTGAAGGCCCCTGTTATCCCCTACCAAAAAGGTAATGAGAACAATAGAAGAACAAGTAATGCAGTAATACAAAGCACATGGACTGGATTCGGTTTATTCACTTTCATTGACACTGTCACACATCGAGAAGGTCCGTATGCCCAAAATCATTTTCGTGTCAGCCATCCGAAATAGAAAATTATAATATGTAGGGGTGACAAGACTTTCGGATCACCCTGTATCTATTTCAGTCTGTGCCGATCTATAGGGTGGTCCGAAAGTCTTGTCACCCGTTACCAAAAAGGTAATGAGAACAATAGAACAACATGTAATAGAGTAATACAAAGCACATGGACTGCATTCAGTTCATTCACTTTCATTGACGCTGTCACACATTGAGAAAGTCTGTAGGAACACCATCATATTCGTGAGACAAAACGATGCAGAGCCATGTCCTGTGTTATATTTTACGAAGCTGTGCTTTGTTGATTGTTGCAAAGGCTCTCCGAACGGCGCCCTTCAACTGATTGGTATTCTAGTATCGTCCGTATACTTGCTAGCAGTCTCTCTTCCAAACTGTAGGAGCTTGTGTCAGCCATCTGAAATAGAAAATTATATTATATAGGGGTGACAATACTTTCGGACCACACTGTATATACTTCTATCGAAGGCCAAGGTTTGTTTGAGGATTCTGCAGGCGGCTTGTTATCCTCATCTTGGTTGTTGTTAGCACAACAGCCAAGAGGAGGACAATAGTCTGCATGTAAATCATTTCACTCACTGATTGTAAAATTCCATGCTTCGTCTTTTACCACAAAAGCCATATTTGATGTCCATTTTATTTTGGGGGCCTTTGTTTAATTCTTCTTCATTATCATTATCATCATCATCATCATCATCATCATTATTATTATTATTGAGTGAGAGAGCAGCTCGACAATATGTACTGGTGTACAAATAGTACTCATAACAACCTGCACTACTGACACTTTCAGGTTCTACAATTTAAAAAGTAAAGCCGCTAAAACGCAAGGGGTTACTGAGTGTGAGAGAATATGAGGAAAAGAAAACATGATCAAGGGGGTGGAGAACAATAAAAGAACAAGAAAACGACAGAAGATAACGGCTGACATTACATTTAAAATTTTCAAGATCAAAGTTGATTGGAAAGCAAGAAACCGGAAGAGAGATTTACAAGCGAGTAATGCGAGAGAAGAAACTGCTAACATAGGACTTACGGTTACGTTTAGCTTTTCTAACTGTAAAATGATGTGACCTTGCCGCCAAACTAGTACTGCGCTTAAAGTTCATAAAGTATAGGTATGACAGAGGAAAGCTCATGAGAATAATTACCATGAAAATATTTATGGAAAAAACTCAAGTTACGTCGCGGAGGGGTAAATGTGTGTGAGACCGAGATGTCAGGTCAGAACCAATGACATTGCAGATACTTCTTTGTACTTTATCAAGGATCTCTAAATATATTGCAGAAAACGAGACTATATGTGGTAGAGATATTCAATGCCTGGACGAATACGTAGACTTATAAATATGTAAGATAGATTCTAGAGAGAAAAAATTATCTAGCACGACACAATGAACCAACTTTCATAGCATCAGACCTAGAAATTGATTCAATATAATTTTTCAATTTCATCTCAGTGATTGTTTTTTTTGCAATGAATCCGAAATTAATTCGAATTTAATATGACAATTTGACCTTCAATAAAAAAACTGACTGTCTTTTAAAATGAATTTCAGTTTTTATGTCCCGATTTGAAAACAAGAAGCCATTATGCAGATTTTCTGTGCACGAATAAAAGACTTATTTTATTTCTTCTTTAAAAGCCTCTGGCCGCCTTTGGATTCTTGTAGCGTGCAGCTCGTCCGAGGATCGACTGGCGGACTACGGATTAAAAATTACAAAACTGATCCCGCATTGGTCTCTCCAGTAATCTTAGATTGGATGTTGTATCCTTGAGGTCGCATGACTTCTTAGCCAGAACTTCTGTTAGCACAAGAAAACGAAACGGGGAAAGTAGGTAGTGACGGTACTGACTCTCAATCCAAGCCCTCCCATCCCACGCCCAAAAAGATACACTTTTCCCCCGAGCGCATAAGTCGTTTAGTTGGATAAGAAGGCAGCAGCAACTAACAATAACAAAACTTTATATGATCTTCGTATAATGCGCCCGACACACGAAGATTGCCTGAGCATATACGCGCATGCGCCGGCTAGAGGCTAGGCGGCCAGATAGACGCATGCGTGGTAGCGTGCAAACATAAGCATCCACAATGCACATTCACGTAAAGGGAAACACATGCATCTCAGATGGTAAAATCTGGACACGAATATTTTTATAATCTCTTAAGCGTGTGTGCGTTTGTGCGCGCGCGTATGAGTGTGTGCGCATGCGTGTGCTTAAGATCAAGACAAAATGCAGCACTTAACGAATTCAATTGTTCTATGAAAAACTTCCTCACAAAATCGCATACACACGCGCGCTGGTGCGCACACGCTCTTTTCTACAGCAGTAAAAGTTTCCACCAAAAAGCTGGACAAACAATTCGCCCATCTTTACATAATGGACATTTTTGATGACATGAAATACATAGAAATTTCTGTCATTTTAAACTTGACAAATAAATTTCTGTTATTTATATCTTTCAGATGAATATTTCCTTCGCAGATTAATTCACAAACCTTTCCTAAGCTGCAGGGGCTACAATTTTGTTTTGAATTCAAAGTTGTCCTTCAACGAGACTGGTTACCAACCAAGGCTACAGATTCCATTACTATTTACCTATAGCTGGATGTTTTGAATTCAGAGTTGTCCTAGACTGGTTGCTATCCTTCTAGAATGGCTGACAACCAAGGCTACATCCCGAGAGTCCACCACTATTTACCTATATTTGGAGGTTTTGAATTCAAAGTTGTCCTTACCCTAGATTGTTTGCTGTCCTTCCCTAGACTGGTTGCCAACCAAAGCTACAGAGCCGAGACTCCAGTATTATTTACCTGTAGTAGTTGGAGTTTTTAACTCACGGTTGTTCTTCCCCTAGACTGGTTGACAACCAAGAATACAGAACTGAGACTCCACTACTATTTACTTATAGTTGGTGGTTTTGAATTCAGAATTTCCTTCTCCTAAATCGGTTGCCAACATTGCAATAGATTCATCAAAAGATGGATTCACACCTTTCCCAAGGTTATTTGCACGTAAGTGAATGTAACGAACTCGACTGGAATTCGAACTCGGCTCACCGATTCTTCAATCCGATCCGTTATCCATCACTTCACCATATCTCCAAATTTGTAATACTGCAGCCATTTTCTTTTCTTTTCATAGCTTATTTAACCTTTAATTTCCGTTATTCCATTAATGAAAAATATTTTCAGAAATATATTTTCTTGAAACTTGACAAGCATTAATTCTAATTATTTTATCGATATATTATCGATATTTTATCGATAATATGCAAGGAAAAACCTAAATACAATATGCACTTACAGATCGTGTTAATATACAATTTATGACGCATCAATTTATCCCTATTTTCGTTAAATTTTGCAATCATACACAGGAACTAAAATAATAAATTAGTACATGTACAGATGACGAGTGGGCGGAACGACTGTTGGAGGGTTCGTCTACGAAACCCTAGAGTCATTATGCTGAAAATAACATCAATTACCTAAGTGACAAATTTTTATATTTGTATTAATCATATATATATATATATATATATATATATATATATATATATATATATATATATATATATGGATATGTCATTCACAGACAGTACTGTTTCGCTGTATCACAGCTCCTCAGTGTGACTAGACTTTCGAATGCCTCAAGCCAGGATTGAAACACAACTAATTTGGTGTCAGCCAGAGCTATCTTCAGTCGGTAGAGTTACACAACTAAATCTAGCGTATTGTTTTTACTAATGTAAACAAATGCCAATTAGCCAAAGTGCTCCATTCATTTATATATATATATATATAGATAGATAGATAGATAGATAGATAGACAGACAGATAACGTTTTCAAAAGTATGTAGGTTCATATTTGTTTAATTCAAGGTACGTATTTTGGTTGGTTGGTTTTGTTTAGCGGCATATCAACACCTCTATGTGTTATTTAATGCTGAAATTTAAATATTTTGAAAACAATTTTATGGTTTCAGCTCCAGATAAAATGTATTGTTGGGTATTTTGCTATAAAATGTATAGTCGATAATTCTACTATGAAATGTATTGCTGGTCATTTTGTTTTAAAATTACATTGTTAGTAATTTCACAATAAATAGGTACTGTTGGTAATTTACTATAAATATGTATTGGTAACTCTTTTATATAAAAATACGTTGCTGGTATTATTACAATAAAAATGGTTTTTTGGGGTTTTTTTTTTTTCATTTTCATAGTATTTTGTTTTGTTTGAGGGTCACTATTCCCCCATAGATGGGTCGCGAACAGGTGCTACCCGGGGGCAATAGCAATTAAGAGGTGTGGTTTCATGCTCCTCAAACCCTCCAATCTGTTAACCTTGCGGACGGATTTAGTTTATCGTCGCGCCCAGGGCTTACGTATTTCGAATTTGATTGGCTGTTTTTCTTCGATGTCTTTACGATGATTATATTTACCGTAATTTCTCGAAAATAATACGCATTTTTTTACTGTAAATTACAGGTGATAGTAGGAGTGCGTATTATAAATAGGTTTAAACAAAAATATTTATTTCGTTATTGATTTATAATAATAAATACGTACTTGTTGTTCTAAAATAAGAAAGATATTATCCCAATTTTCATTTTAAATCCAACAATAATAATTGCAACATTTTTTGTCAATAAATTTATGTTTATCAGCAACCGCATTTTTTATTTGGCGAAAAAATAAAAAAAAATCTATGAGAGGCCAATTTCGAAGAAAAGGAGATAAGTTAACAATTTATTGAAATTTTAATTTTCATTATCATCATCACCACTTTCTATTATAGAATCAATATCTAAATTGTCATTAAACAAATTATCATTCACAATATTATCTTCGCCCTGTTCAAAATTATCTTCGGCCTCTTCATTCTCTTGTCTTCAGAACCATCCATGGCTGTCGTGTGGCAACACTTCTCGAAACCTCTCTTTATAACATCCTCACTGACCGATCCCCATTTTGGCGGTAAAATAAAATGTTATATTTACCGGGATAACCGCTGTTAATTTTCAACATTATTTTAGCCGCTAGGTTTCGATTTCATTCTTAATGTCAAGATCGACAAAATGTCTTCGTAATTATTATTTTTTTTGTCTTTTGACAAAATTTATAGATGCGTATTATACATAGCGATAGATATATTTCTTAATTTTTTATCATTTGTGCGTATTATTTATGGATGCGTATTATTTTCGAGAAATTACGGTAATTGATTATTTTCATAATTTTCACTTTCTACTAACTTCTCATCCATTCATACTCTACATCTCATTCGGTATTATCATTTTGGCAGTCATCCACTACCTTGAATGGCTCTCGAGCCTTGTATAGGTTGAAATTAAGTGTAAAATAAAGAAATTTGGCATTTAAGAGCAGATTTGATCGATCTGAAAAATCTTGCGTTTATAAATTTGTTCGCTCTCGACATTGGGATATTCCAATGTTGGATGTAATTTCTATTTGTGATATACCCCCTTCCCTAGGAGTAATAACTTCGTCGCGTTTGTCATTTGAAATCTGTGGTATTATAGCAGTAAAATATATAAATTGATTAAAATATTAATTCTATTTCAAAGTTTGAGTTTACATAATAATAATCATATCGACAAACCAGGTAGCTTTAGTAGACGAACTTTCCAACCTCCGTAATGCAGCTTCTCTGTGTCTTTTGATAACTGTTCTGATGAACTTTAATATTTATTGGGGTTTTATTTTTAAAATTTGTTATTTTTATTCCCTACCCCCACAGGAAAATTGTATACATTGGAAATAGTTAGGACATCATAGAGACTTGAGGTATTATGGTGACTGTAGTAAGAATGGTAAGTAAGAATATGTTGTTTTGGTGTAAGGAATACTGTACTATGTTTGGGTCAGTAATCGTTGTTAGCTAAGTTTAAGATAAGACAGATTGAAGACCAGTCTTCCCATACCACCATTTAGCCTTGTGCCACAGTTTTGTTATTTTCAAAATAAATATTACCTTGCTTTTTGGGGTCTAGGATGTATGAATTTAAGCGTAGTGCAAGATTGGTGACAAGGTTTTATCATTTTACTGTTGAAATGGCTAGATGTAAACGTAAGTTCTATGCTAATGGTTTCTTCTCTCGCACTTCTCGCTTGTGGAACTCCATTCAGCTTTTTGCTTTCCAACATTCATCTCAAAAATTTAAATGCAATGTCAATCGTTATCTTCTGTCTTCTTAATTCCTGTTCTTTTATTGTTCTCTCTCCTTAATGTTTATATTTTCTCATATTCTCTCACACTCAGTAACCCTTGCTTCTCAGTGGCTTTATTACCTTGCTTGGAGCGAAATAATTTTTTTTTTAAAGAAAGAAGCAACCCAAACTTCAGTCTACCTTTTTATTGATTTTTTTAATTTTTATTATTCTATTAATTCTTGTTGCCTTCACTTAATCGCCTGTTGGTTTTCGAGAAAATTCGCTTCAGACATTTTTTTACCAGTTTTAGTTGGTCTTAAATTAGGTGCCTCCACGAATTGGGTATACGTAAGGTTTAAAATGAATTTTAAAAAATGAAAAGGCTTTCCTGGAGCTTTCAATTTAACTTTAAATGAAAGCTAAAGGATTAAATTTACTATACCCGGTAAGCAAAATATTTTGGTGTATTTCAAACAGAAAATATATTGATTGGAATAGACTTGTAATTTATTTTCAGTAAAATCGATAACGTCAGCCATTTTTGGGACATTTGTAACAAAACTTAATTTTCCGTTCTAAAAATCTTGCAAAAATAATATATATATATATATATGTATATATTCCTGAAAAGTTATTTGAGGAAAATTAGCATGGTTAAAGTTAAGTTAATCTGATTTGAACCAAATATTATTTACTTATAGCATAAAATGTTGTATACAAATATTTCCTAACTTCGAGGTCTTGTTTTTCTGATGCTTTTCTGATGTGCTAATCGATTTATTGACAGTCGATTGACCGCCGAACGTGTAGCAGACGATAAATTTCATTAGGCTTTTGCTTTTTCCCCCCATAAGAGGGGACAACCCTTAAAACACGTTCCTTTTAAGAAGAGATTTATTGGTTTGTACATCCAGACTTCAGAAATTCTGCATCTATATACATATAAAAAAAACAAATCGAAATTCTTTTTAAAATAATTGGTGTCTTTAGATTGTAATAAGCTTTAAAATATATGATTAGTAAATATAGTTTTACTTAACAATATTCCTTAAGAATTATCTCATCAAAACTGAACTTTTAAAGTTTCAAAAACTTTATAAAGTATTCAATTTTAAATTGTAAAAAATTGCAAAAACTTAAAACAAATCTCGTAAAAATTCATTTTGCATCGAAAAAATTTTCTTCTTCAGACAATATTGTCTTTAATATACATTATTCATACAAGAAAATTAAAAGCTTCTCTAAATAAGGTTTTATTTTTATTGCGTTTTTATTTTTCCATTCAGAACAGATTTTCGTAAGACCGGGTCCGATTTTGCAAAAATTTTAAATCTTCAAAAAATTCTGCATTTAACTAATGTTGTCACTAAAAATTATCTCGATGAATTTCTCAAGTTTTCATAAAATTAATTAAGTGGGTGGAACACATGTAAAATAAAAATATTTTTACCAGGATTTTTTAATGAAAACCTTTAAAAAATAATGTCATTCATTTGTGAATAAGTCCTGAAAGTTTCATTAAAATCCGTCTATTAATTAATTTTTGCAAGAATTTCCAAATTAATGCCTGTCACCGCAAAAAAGAAGTGAAAATTTGCTATACTAAAAGTTAGTACAACCGCTGACGCAAGAAAAACGTGTTTTTTAATCAAAATTTTGAATGTTCTAAAAACGACTAAAAAATTTAATTAAATAATAAAAAAATACTTTAATCGTTACTCTTAATAATAACATAATGATTTTGACGATAAAACTGTTTTCATTATGTTTGGAGCATGTTTTCATCATGGTATGCTGATTTTTAGCGATCTCATCTTAAATATTGTTGTTTTTGGTAGCCTTTGAAATTGAACTGATGTCGAACAAATATTACGCGTGTTAAATTACGCAGAAGAAATCGACAAACAAAATGACTGAACAACATGTGATGGAAATTTTTATTCTGACGGAAAATGTTGGTATAGAGTGTTCCCAAGAATAATTCCTGAAAGAGTGGAAATCTAAATAATATACTTACGGTAGTCTTTGTAAACAAAAGAAAGAAGGAATGTGGTTGAACTTACTCTGTGGTTGAGTGAAGGAGCGAGAGAGTGTTGAGTATATATATATATATATATATATATATATATATATATATATATATATATATATATATATATATATATATATATATATTGGTGTGGGTAGTTGTCTATATATCTAAAATGAGGTATTGTAACTAATTACAGTATTTACATTGATCGAACTATTGTTCTCATCTTTATTGCCATATTGTCCATTTTACGCTCCGACCTTCTTCAAGTGAAATACGTTGGAATATCAAACCAACCGGGATAGATTGTTGTAGTTCCACGTGCCATGCCTTTTCTGGATATCTCAGTTTCAGTTATCTTCCTTTAGTAACTCAACTCTTTAAGTTTTTTTCACCTCTGCTGTAGCCAGGTATCGAAATCACAATTCTTTGGGGTCAGGTCACTAGATTGCTTCAACCAACGCTTTTATCCATTAGAAGCATTTGTCCTTGGAGACAAAAATAAAGTTGGACTAAATAAAGTGTTCGGTTCGAATATATATCATTATACATATAATCATTTCACCCTAAACTAGGAGTTAATGCCACTGAGACGCAAGGGGGTTACTGGGAATGAAACAGAATGAGAAGACTTTAGTGAGGAGAAAGGAGAATAAAAGAACAGTTTCAGGAAAAGACAGAAGAAGGCGATAATACCACAAATACGGAATGGGTTACTGAGAATGAAAGAGAATAAGAAGACTTTAGTGAGGAGAATGGACAATAAAAGAACAGTTTCAGGAAAAGACAGAAGAAGGCGATAATACCACTAATACGGAATGGGTTACTGAGAATGAAAGAGAATGAGAAGACTTTAGTGAAGAGAAAGGACAATAAAAGAAGAGATTTCAGGAAGACATAAGATGGCGATAATGAAACTCAGATGCAAGGGGTTACTGGGATTGAAACAGGAAAAGGGGACTTTAGTGAGGAGACACGACAATAAAAGAACAGTTTTCAGGAAGATGGAAGATGGCTACAATGCCACTAAGACGCAAGGCTTTACTGGGAATGAAAATGAATGAGAAGACTTTAGTAAGAAGAAAGGACAATAAAAAATAGGTCTCAGGAAGACAGAAGATGGCGATAATGCAACTAAAACGCAATAGGTTACTAAAAGAAGAGTTTTCAGGAAAACAGAATAACGCGATAATGCCACTAAGATTCAAGCGGTTACTGAGTGTGAAAGAGAATAAGACTTTAGTAAAGAGGAAGGACAATAAAAGAACAGTTTTCAGGAAGACAGAATTTGGCGATAATGACACTAAGACGCAAGAGGTTTCTGAAAGAACAGTTTTCAGGGAGACAGCAGATGGCGATAATGCCGCTAAGATTCTTGGGGTTACTGGGAGTGAAAGAGAATGAGAAGACTTCAGTGAAGAGAAAGGACAATAAAAGAACAGTTTTCAGAGAGACAGCAGATGGCGATAATGCCGCTAAGATTCTTGGGGTTACTGGGAGTGAAAGAGAATGAGAAGACTTCAGTGAAGAGAAAGGACAATAAAAGAACAGTTTTCAGGGAGACAGCAGATGGCGATAATGCCGCTAAGATTCTTGGGGTTACTGGGAGTGAAAGAGAATGAGAAGACTTCAGTGAAGAGAAAGGACAATAAAAGAACAGTTTTCAGGAAGATATCATGGCTATAGTGCTACTAAAATGGCAATAGGTTACTAAAAGAAGAGTTTTCAGGAAAACAGAAGATGGCGATAAGGCCACTAAGATTCCTGGGCCTTAATGGGAGTGAAAGAGAATGAGAAGACTTTAGTGAAGAGAAAGGACTATACAAGAACAGTTTTCAGGAAGGCAGAAGCTGGCGATAATGCCACTAAAACACAAGAGGTTACTAAAAGAACAGTTTTCACAAAGACAGAATATGGTGATAATGCCACTAAGACGCAAGGTGTTACTGAGAATGAAAGAGCATGAGAAGACTTTAATGAGGAGACGTGAAGAAAAGGAAAATAAACTAACAGGATTCAGGATATCAGAAGATGGCGATAATGTCATTAAGACGCAAGGGATTACTGGGAGTGAAAGAGAATGAGAAGATTTTAATGAGGATAAAGGACAATAAAAGAACATTTCTCAGGAAGACAGAATATGGCGATAGTGCTACTAAGACGCAGGGGGTTAATAAAAGAACACTTTTCAGGAAGACAGAAGATTGCGATATTACCACTAAGACGCAAGTGTTTACTCGGAGTGGAAGATATTAAAAAGAATTTATTGAGGAGAAAGAACAATAAAGGAACAGGTTTCAAAAAGATAGAAGATGGCGATTGACGTTCCGTTTAAGTTCTTGGATATTGTAGATGGCAAGAAGGAACAAACCGTAAGAGATTTCCAGGAGCGAGAGAAGAAACTATTAGAATAGAATTCACGGTTATATCTAGCTTTTTCAACAGTAAAACGATAAGACCTTGTTGCCAATCATGTAGTACGCTTAAATTCATGAAGTCGAGGTTTCAAGGAGAGCAACTGCCATGAAAGTTTTTATAGAAAAGACAGATGGAAGTCACATCATAGATAATATAACCGATAACATTACAAACCTTTATTGGATTTTGTCGAGAATATCAAGATATATAGCCACGGAACCAGAGTAAGGTTAGGGACAATAACATAGTAGATTAAAGTGGAATAATAAAATCGTTTCGTGAATTTGGTGACATAATAATTGCAAGTTCAATCCATAGGCCGGGCAGTGTGTACATAAACGCAGTGAAAACAGTGTGAGCAATAACTTAGCAGTATTAAAAATAATAACTAGACAAAATCTCCCTATATATGTGTAGTGGCACGAGAACAGTCTACCCAGTAGATTCAATAAAGGGTTTGTCGGAGTTACTTCCTCCTTAATTTCCTAATTATTCACTAGGGGTCTCACTCCCTACACTATAAATACTGGGCGACTTCTTGCCTCGTTCTCTTTTTAATTCATTTCAGCGACTACAATGTAAGCACTCGCAAAAGATAAGCGTCTTCCCATTTTGTGGGAGATGCCATGAACATGATACACACACGTACGTACGAACATTCACCAACATACAAACTCTTTACGTTCACACCCAAGCGCAAATGTTAATGTCTTTGTCACTTGTAAATGTGTTGTTTAATACATATATTTGTTGACATATATATATCTGTCGTGTTGGTTTTCTTTTCATCTTCCGCCATTTTCTTGTAGTTGGACATTCTTCTATCAGGAATAAACAGCATGTGTTTCTAATACAACACTCGAACCCCCACGGTCCTCTACGGGTTCAGTTCTGGATTTTCTGTAGGTTCCCAAGATCGATATATACCTGAAGGCCGGAGAACACAAAGACCGAAACGTTGTGATTACAGCAACAACGTGAGGACAATAGTCCGAGTGTAGGTAAAATTAAACAAGTTTTCAAACGATTATTGCAATTATAAAAAATACCTTCTTGTTCTTACTGGCTCCGTTATCATTTAAAACAGTCAAACTGCTTTTTGTTAAGGAAGAATATTTGCCAATTCAATGTTCGTGGTCTCCCAAAGTTGATCAGTAGTCTCTAGATATTTTTTTCACTTTCTTTTTTAGTACATTTCATTTTTTTTCTAGTATTCAAATCAAGAAACTGGCTTGGCCAATTTATTTTGTCGTAGATAACGATCGATAATTATCTATATGCACAATATTTATCAAATTCAAATAATTTCGAATTCAATTTTGTTGTGAGGGAGAATATTTCCCTACAAGTTTGGACTCGGCCGTCAGACGAAAGACATAAAAATATTCCTACATCAAGAGGAGTAACGGGAAGAGCAGAAGCAACAGTTAGTGATTCACGGCTAAACATTCTCTTCCATAGTTTCTATTCTACATTATGTTTCCCTGCACCAAAAGGTAATAAAATTGTTGTTAACCAATTCCGGTTTTCTACTGTTATTTTTGATTATTCAGTTACAACAGTCTGTAAGACCGCTACATGAATTTTGGATTTACGACTTTGGATTTCTGATCTGGGATTTGACCCCCGGCCCCCAATTTTATTATCCAACATTCAAGAGTACTCAAAGTTGATGATTATTTAAGCAGTAATTTGCATAAAATATAAAATCACTGCTTGGTCAATTTTTCCACGGTATTGCCGTTAAACCCACTTTAAACCGCGACCTTGTGTCACACTCGGTATTCTTCATGGGGAAAGTGGGTAGTTGAGAATGTGGATTTTTGACACCTTTTAATTTATGCTCTTGGTATTTTTAACTTTAGTTTTTGTTGTGTGGGAGAATATTTCCCTACAAGTTTGCACTCGGCCGTCAGACGAAAGATATAAAAATGCTCCTACATCAAGAGGAGTATCAGGAGTGGCAGTAGCAGCAGTAGCTTTTGCTGAAGACAGTCATTCGCGGCTAAATATTCTCTTCCTTGGTTTCTATTCTACATTATGTTTCCTTGTACCAAAAGGCAATAAGCTTGTTATTAAACAAATTCCGATTTTATACTGTTGTTTTTGATAACTCAGTTACAACACATTACGAATAACATTGATAAATATTTCGAATTTTTCATTTTAGATTTACCCTCTTCACAAAGAGCAAAAACTTTTCGGCGTATTCTCTGATGTATCACGTGACATTTTTGCAATAAAATAAGCAAATAAATTTTTTTTTAAATTTGTCTCCAAACGATGCTAAACAAATTAAAATTACCGTTTCATTGTCATAGTCATGTTCCTAAAACAATCACTGGATAAAATTTATGTAGTTTAAAATCTATCTTACATATTATACTGCCCAGTATCAGTCTTTATAGAATTCAAAGGTGTCTGCGCGACCTTGTGGGTGATGAACTGATTTCCACTCCTGACACTCCTTTCCCACGGACGAAACGTTGCAAGTCTCTCACTACACTACTTCTATTTCAATGGAAAATATCCAAACGACCTACATTCCTTACATTTCCCCAACTCTAACCTAACCCTAACCCTGACTCTCCCAGGTAAGACCCGCTACATCGCGTACACTGAGGCGAACCACCCACATTCCCTTTGTATTCCATTATTCCATTAGTAAGGAGTAAGTTCCACTCGAATAGCTTTTTCCAAAGAACTGATGTTGTATGGAACAAAATCCCTCGGCCACAGCAATCATGACCTCTTCATGCCTAGGGTTAAAATGCACCCTTTACCCTTACAGTTCACATGACAACCGTCTTCAGTAACTTTGTATTTTGGGGACCTTGTATAAAGTGAACATTCAATCAGTTATGTGCCATGCGTGATATACGCTTAGGCAATCATGTATTTTTCGATACATGACTGACGAGGCAGATTTTTCTCCCGCAGTAGACCAGTTGCCATCCAAGGCTATTTACTAATAGCTGCGGAGAGATTCATATCTTCCCTAAGGGTATTAGCACGTAAGTGAATGTAATGGATGCGACTGGAATTCGAACTCGGCTCTCCATATCCTCAATCAGAGCCGCTATCCAATACTCCACAGTGCCTCCCTCTTCTATAAATATTTTCATTGCAATTGTTCTGACAAGCTTTCTTGTTTGGTTCCTCGACTATGAATTTAAGCGCGGTACTAGATTGGCAGTTAGGTTTCATCATGTTACATTCAAAATGGCGAGATGTAATTGAAAGTTCTATGCGATCAGTTTCTGTTTTCTCTCGTTTGTGGAACTCTCTTCCAGCTTCTAGCTTTCCAGTCAACTTTGATCTTCAAGTAAACATTAGTAAAAAAATATATATATATATCGATAAACAAACAGAAAAGAATTAGAGTAATTGTTTAATCTTTTCACCCCAAGCAAGGCAATAAAGCCACTAAGACGCAAGGGGGGTGAAGAAGACAAAAGATAACAATCGACATTGCATTTAGATTTTGGAAGATCAATAAATGAATAGAAATTAAGAATTAAACAGAAGTGGTCTGGTTCTACTCGTCCTTCTCATTCTCAATATCTGTCCTCCAACAACCTGTGTCTGTCTATTGCCCTCATTTACAATCAGAAGTTCTCAACTGCACCGAACTGCATGTTGTCGACCTTTTGATTTGACTCCCAACGCAAGAAAACTTCACTGATACCACCCTTGCCTCCAGAAAATCAGGGTACATACAGCATTTATCAAATTTAGTCGCGATCTCCAAACTATATTTAAAATAAGACTCATATGATAACATCTTTTAAATCGTTTCAGCCCAAGCAAAGCAATAAAGACGCAAGTGTTTTACTGAACGTGAGAGAATATAAAAAAGAGAAACATTATTAAGGAGAGAGAACAATAAAAGAACAGGAATTATGAAGACAAGACAACGATTGAGATTGCATTTAAATTTTGGAAGGATTTTACTGAACGTGAGAGAAAAAGTGAAACATTATTAAGGGGAGAGGACAATAAATGAACAAGAATCGTGAAGAGAAATAAGGATTGAGATTGCATTTAAATTTTTTAATATCAAAGTTGACTGGAAAGCTAGAGGCCGGAAGAGAGTTCCACAAACGAGAAAAAGCAGAAATTGATCGGATAGAACTTTCGGTTACATCTCGCCATTTTGAATGTAACATGATGAAACCTAACTGCCAATCTATTACCGCGCTTAAATTCGTAGTCGAGGTACCAAACAAGAAAGCTTGTCAGAACAATTGCCATGAAAATATTTATAGAAGAGCCACGGGGAGGCTACATTACGGCAGTGGGAAAGTGACTGAAATCGAGATAGCAATTCAGGATCAATAATATTGGATATTCGGCTTTGGATTTTATCTAGAATCTGTAAAACATATCAGAAACACAAGACCAGACGTGATAGTAATACTCACTGCATGGACGAAAAATAAACTTATAAATGTGTCAGATTAGAGTATCTAGCACGACACGGTGAACCAACTTTTTTGACTTCAAATCTAGCAATTGATTCAATATAATCTTTTCACTTCATATCAGCGGAATATGGTAGCTCGTGGAAGTACAATGTCTCACTCACCTGGAGGTTAGCATCAGTCATACTGATGAAAGGCAAAAAAGGCTCTCTCAGACAATTAAAAGACAGCAGTTTCGTTAAAATTCGTTTCCGTTAAAATTTACAACCCATTTCTTGCCCCAGTTAACAACAGATTGTACGTCACTTTTTTAGATCAGCTGCCAATTTGACCTTATCGAATCGGTTAGACTTACCATTAAAACTGGAGTAAATAGTTATGTCAGGAGGATATCTGTATTAATGCAAAAAGATCTAGAAAAGTGACCATTAATGACAATTTTCACTTCGCAATTTTATAAGAAAGTCTGAAGTAGATCAAAGATTCGTCCAGAAATACCATAACCTTTCAACGTGTGAAGAAGACCAGCAAGCCAAACCCTATCAAATATATTGATTAGCTGTTAATCTCTCTTTGAATTATGGATTAAATGTATAATCATAATTTTAAGTTATATAATTTTTAATGCAATAATTCATTTTGCCTAAAGTATTTGCTCGAGATACAACTTCAGTTATTCAGATGGGTGTCGGAATTTAGGATGAAGCAAGAAACAGAATTATTCATGTGTGGCGGGTGTTTTACTCATGTTCACCCAATACAAGGCTCAAGAGACGCTCAAGGTAGAGAGTTACTGTGTGGTGTTGTATGAATATAAGAAAAGTCAAGAAGTGAAGTTCTTGGGGCAATGCAGGTAATATAACGGCTAACTCTAGACTCGAAGAAGTCAAAATTTAATTAGTGAATAAAATTTCAGAGTTCAGGTGGAGACTTTAAAAGTATAAAGTTGAACAGTAGCGTATAGAAGGCGGGAAGAGAGTTCGACGGCCCCGGGAATCCATATCGTGAAAGCATCCAATCAAAGAGTGAAATAAAAACTTAGTTTATATTTAATTTGAATAAAGATTTTATTTCATGTCTCATCTGTTTTTACAAATTTAAAATGTCTTCCTTTCTCACATTTCTCGGTACTAGGCCGTGGACGCCATCACACACACACATACCCCTACTTGAGTCAGACGCATACAATCAAGGAGTTGGCCCCGGGCATCATCAAACCTCGGCACGTCACTGAAGTTCATGTAGACTTTAGAAGGAACCGGAAGCCCAATCCTAAACAAGGAACTAGGGATAAGCCTCTACTCCTGTTCAAAAGACCGGGGAGGAGTATGAACAGGACGATAGGCGAATCTATAGGTGGGGGTGAAAAATAAATAAATAATTAGTGAAATACAATTCAGATTTCAGGAGGAGATGTTAGGAGTATAGAGTTAAAGTAGACCTTAGAAGGAACCGGAAACCCAATCATAAACAGGAACGAAGGGATAAACCTCTACTCCTGTTCAAAATACCGGGGAGGTGTGTGAACAGGACGATAGGCAAACCTATCTATTTCTATTAAAGTGTGTATGTGTGTGCGTTTGCGCATATGCGTTCATTATTTAATCAAAACTACGGAACACTGTACAGTTCCAGACATTTTTTTCTTGTCAGAAGCCATCTTACACATTTATAAAATCTACCATTCATCCGAGCATTGAATGTTGCTGTAATATCTAGCCTGGTGCTCCTGCTATATCTCCCGAGATTCTCGACAATATCGAAAGAAGCGTCTGTAATGTTATCGGTCCTGACCTGGCATCTCGACTTCAGTTAATTTCCTGCCGCCGTGACGTGGCTTCCCTCTGTCTTTTCTACAAATATTTTTTATCTCAATAGTTCTGATGAGTTTTCCTCCTTGGTGCCTTGACTGCATGGATTTAAGAGTAACACTTGACTGGCAGCTAGGTCTCATCGTTTTACTGTTGAAATAGCTAGACGCAACCGAAAGTTCTATTCTTATAGTTTCTTTTCACGCACTTCTTGACTGTGGAACTCTCTGTTGGTGTCTTGCTTCCCTGTCGCCTGCAATCTTCAAAAGCTTGAATGCAATGTCAATCGCCATCTTCTGTCTTCCTGTAACCTGTTTTTTTGTGGGGGGGTGTCCTTTCTCCTAGGTAAAGTTTTCTGGTTCTCTTCCAGTAACCCCTTGCGTCTTAGTGGCATTATCGCCTTGCTTAGGGTGAAATGATTAAAAACAATATGCTCATTACCCGATAATACTAAAGAAATAAAATAATCATTGCACTTACTTGTAAAATTCTAAAGAAAAAGAGACGTTCTTTACGATCTTTAAAAGAATACGCTCAAGGTCAGAATTAACACAAAAGACATTTCATAACCAGAATAGCTTCCCTTTTTTTAATGCCATTAGTTTAGTCTTCTTTTTCTTCTTCCTCTTCTTCTTGGTCTCCTTCTTTCCTTTTCTTTTTTAATAGTAATAAATTCGTTTTGTAAAAGGAAACAGTCTTGTTTGTTGGATGAAGGGATTATTAGCTTTGAAAGCCGCTTGTGAATGCTTAACGTCTCCAGCAAAGAATGCTGGGAAGGCGGGAAAAAAGCAGAATATAAATTTGTGGTCTGTCGAGCAAAAAGATACCAATTTATTTCATGTTACGCATTATTTTATTCCCTACATCCAAGTGATAGTTTTATTTTTTTTCTCTTTCAATGTTTGTAATATTAAAAGGTCAAAATCTTTCTCTCTCTCTCTCCCTCTCTCTTGCTCTCTCTCTCTCTCTACCCTATTTCTATCTCTCTCTTTCTATATATATATATATATATATATATATATATATATATATAGAGAGAGAGAGAGAGAGAGAGAGAGAGAGCGATTTCAACTATAAAAGGATGAGACCTTACCGCCAATCTAGTACTGCGCTTAAATTCATAAAGTCTTGGTACTATAGAGGAAAGTTAAAGATCTTAAAAGTGGGATCTTAAAGAGGGCAAACCAATAAGTTCTAAAGAGTCCTGATTATACATTTTCTTTATCTGGTCCTGTCATTAATGATTTTTTAAATAAGCCATTCTACCGTGCGGGTGGTGTAATGGATAACCTCACGAATTTCGGAATCGGTGAGCCGAGTCCGAATTTCATTTATGTTCGTTACATTCACTTACTTGCAAATACTTTTGAGAAAGACGCGGATTCCCCAACTATGGGTTAAATAGTAGTGAAGCCTTGGCCCTTCAGCCTTGAGTAGCAGCAAGTCTAGGAGAAAGACAACACTGACTTCAAAAGCGAAGCACACGCTACTGTACAGCTAATGATAGAGTTGTGAAGTTTACAATGACTCCCTCATTCTGACTGTGGTTGGCCTTGATTAATTAGTATTCGCCTGTAAGCATTATTTTAAATACACAATTTTTTAACTTTTAGTTTGTATTTATTTTCTGGAATGAGACCAAAAGACTTTTTTTCCGCGTATAGAATCTAATGTTTTGGAAAAAAAATTAAAGCAGAAAAAAAATGAAGTTTTCTGATTTATTTTGAAAATTAATGGTATTATTTTAGACAAAATGATGCAGCCGATCTCAATAGTATTGTCAAAGACTGAGACCAAAAAATTAAATGTTGTCTTCTGTTTAGAAAGGACGAAGGATAAACTACAAGAAGACATAAGGCATGATCATCAGCAAAAGGATGAGCCCAAAATGCAAATTACAGGTCGGGGATACTAAAATCAAGCAGGTACACAAATTTAAATATCTGGGAAGTGTTCTCACAGAGGACGTAAAGTGCGACACTGAGATCCGAAGACGTATTGAGATGGCCAAAGTTGCATTCCAAAAGCTAAGCAAAGTATTAAGAGACAGAAAAATTTCGTTAGAAACAAAGAAAAGAGTACTGAACTGTTACGTGATATCTGTCCTCC
Organism: Acanthosepion esculentum; assembly: GCA_964036315.1. Taxonomy (NCBI): domain Eukaryota; kingdom Metazoa; phylum Mollusca; class Cephalopoda; order Sepiida; family Sepiidae; genus Acanthosepion; species Acanthosepion esculentum. Next base: position 45,640,539 of record OZ038499.1, on the reverse strand, counting down.
TGTATGGCAGCGAATGCTGGACAATCTCATCATAGATGAAGAAGAGACTTGAAGCAAGAGACATGTGGTTATACAGAAGGATGCTGAGGATACCATGGGTCGAGCAAGTGAACAAGAACGAGGTTTGGGAAAGAATAGAAACAAAAAGGAAACTTATACTTAACAGGCAGATGAAATTTCTGGCACATGTAATGAGGAAGGAGGGATTGGGAAATTTGATACTCACAGGACAGATTAAAGGAAAGAGGAAAAGCATACTTGATAGGCTTGAGAAAATGGATGACAGAACAGGGTTTTGAAGAAATAGCAAAAAGACAAAACTCATTAAGAGCTACAAGGGACAGGAAGATGTGGAGGTCCATGGTTGTCTACGTCCTGAAGGAACACGGCACATAAAAAAGAAGTTTAGGTCACAGTTTCGTGAAAAATATAGTTAATCTGTGGTTCTACTTTATTGATTAATTGATTGGTTTCCTTCGGTCTATCAACCAATTGCATGTTATTTAAAGCCAGAAAATATCTTTAGATTGTAAGAATTTTTTTAGATAATAATGGCATAGTGATACAAGTTTTACTAATTTTATCCAAAGATGTGCGGAGAAGGAGTGGACACCTTTCCCAATGATATTTGCGTGTAAGTGAATATGACGAACCCAACTCAATTTTGGAATTTCGATTAACTATTCCGAGCCAGTTATCCGTTACACCACTCGCACATCCAAGCATACAGCACCTGGAATTCCCAAGCGGTCACCCATTTAGATACTGACCTGATTCAACGTTGCTTAAGTTCTCATTCTGAGCCTTTATCCATTGCACCACTCGCACATCCAAGCATACAGCACCTGGTATACCCAAGCAGTCACCCATCTAGTTACTGACCAGGCTTGTGGTTGCTTAAATTCGGTGAATATACGGAAATCGGTGTTTCAATCTGATGTGACCGTAAGCCGGGTTTTACTTTAACCCGTGTAATTTTGTTAGTACGGCTATAATTTTTTTATGGGCCCATTTAGTAATATTTTTTTAAAATTCTGATTTGGTGCAGAAATTAAAATACAAACTACTATTTTAATCCAACCTCTTTCTCGCAACGTGGCATCGTCATTATCAAAGAAAATATTAAATAAACAGTATTTTAATCCGTTTTAATCTGCTTGGGAGCTGAGATAGGTTTTATTGTGCATCGCTTCTCTTGGCCGTTTGTTCATTCATTTATTTTTCCATTGTAACCTTTCAAAAATTAGAAACGAATTATTAACAACAACAACAACAACAACCAAAAGGTACAAGAAAGAATTAATCCAAATGAAATCCTTTGTGACTTTTCTTCCCTGACTCCACCCGCAACTCATTCTATTTTTTACTTTCCGTTTTCAGCAATATTCAAATACAATCGAGATTTTCAATGACTTTCCTCGTATTTTTTGTTTGTTTTTTTTTTTTGTTATTTTTTTTTGCCGTTGCCGAAGATTATACAAGATGAAAGATTGAACAATAAAAAGAATATTATTTAAATTTAATTCATTCAATCACTTAAGAATAAAATACATTATAATAACGATAATGATAATAATTTGGTGAAGGTTGTTGTTTGATATTATTAAATTGACAATGTGTTGTTCTTGGCCTGTTTTATTTATTTGTATGTGTGTATGTGTGTGTGTATGTGTGTATGTGTATGAGTGTGTGTGTGTGTGTGTATGTATGTGCATGTGTGTGCGCGCTAAATGTGAAGGATCGCAAAAAGAAAAAAAGCTTCGAAAGTCAAAGATGAAGAGTAAGAAAAATTTGTGTGTATGGCCGACAGCAATAACTTTAGTTCAATATTAGAATGAGGCAGTCAAGTCAATGGTGAGCAGACGAGTAACTAGAAAACCAAGTATAGTAAAAAAAAAAAAAAAAAAAAAAGAAAATTACAAAATAAAAGTTTATATTTTTTCTCTTCAAAAACTTGTATCCATGCGTAACAAATTAATCAAGATTGTTTTTTTTAAACTGAAAATTAATATTTCAAAACACAAAGACTGCACTAAGACATCATTACTACATTTCGTTTTAATTTTTCTTTTTAACAATGTAATATTTCTTTTATTTTACTCTCTGTGTTATTAGTTAGTAGTTTTCACTAAAGATCAAGTGGCAACAAGTTCATCTATTACTTCAGCACTATCCTCAGTAACCCTGTGCTTGTTTACCTGTATTCTCGTTTGGGTCACGATTTGTGGTCACAACTACTATATTTAATCTGTGGATTTGTAGCAATATTCTCTATTACTACAAATCTATACATTAAATATAGTAATCATAGCACAATTACCTTTGTCAGTTACTTGACCCAAACGAGAATACTGGTAAACAAGCACAGGGTTACTGTAGTAATAGATAAACTTGTTGCCATTTTATCTTTAGTGTAAGAAATAGAAATAAATAATAACAAGAAGACGAAAATTTCAAAGATGGATAATCAGAATCGCCAGGCCACACAGCCATATTTCGACCAACCAATCAGAAAGCGTTCCAACCAGGATATCAGGCGAAACAATGAGAATCAAAGCAGCATTTTCGATGCGGATTTATTGATGTGTATATAACCAGATGGAAAATCAACCAAAACTAGAATAGATAAATAAATTTTGTTCATTCTCCGATGCAGTGGTCATCGTAAAATAGCCATATCCGAAATACGGCATTTGCGCGACCATCTGGCACTTTAATTGGGATAAATCGTCCTGATACACTGAAAGCATATAGCAAATAAAATATTCTTTCACCGCCTTTTTTAATCATCACGCTGCTACAATTGAATACATAGCTTTCTACACCTATGTTACAAGTAGGCAGCCAATACATTTTTGATACACACATCCATATATATATCTACTCTCTCTCTCTCTCTCTCTCTCTCTCTCTCTCTCTCTCTCTCTCTCTCTCTCTCTCTCTCTCTCTCTCTGTGTGTAAAAGTCCTGGCGCATATTAAAAAGAGAGAGATTCTCTTTGTCGCATGCAGTATTGGGATAGAGATGTCAGATTTCTGATGTCTGATGTCTGATGTCTCTATCCCAATACTACTGGCATTTAAAAGAAACGAACAAAACACCGAAAGTAAAATGGAAAATAATAAATAGAACAAGAACTTGTAAAACCTGGGACGACCCATGCCCTTTATGCCTACATGAAAAACTGCACATCATTAAGTTTCTAAATAGTGAAAAGTTATTAAACCACAGACATGAGTTAACGGTTTTCTGCCGACATCAACAAATTTCCCCATTAAATAATTAATAAATAGATATAAACAAATAAAGTCTATAGTTTAAAAGCCTTAAAAGCTCAGCCCAATAATTAATGAGAAAAACCCTTTGTTGAAGTAGGAAAAAAAAGCCATTTGAATAAACAAATAAATAAACAGATTAAACAGATAATAATGAAACACAACCTTCTCGATACTTAACGACCTGCGGCAAAGCCATAAAAAATTACCTTTTTACCAGCTTAACCTACTATCACTCTTGAAATAGACCCCCCATTGTAACTTGACATACATCTTTCGAAGGGGACTGGTCTGTAGATAAAAATTAATTCTTAGCTCTTTGACCACCTAACCAAAATGGCCGACACTAGCCGTTTCCATAGCAACTAATGTTCCAAGAGACCGCACTTATAAACACGCACTAACCAAAAGATAGCTTATTCCCAAATTCTCACTTGACGAGGAAGCGTGACCAGCAACCTTAACTCAACATAATTTCAAAAATTATATTAGGAGACTCGGCTCTCGCTTTTGAAACATGAGAACTCTTATGTAGCGAAACAATCATATTTTTAAAACAAAAAATATTATAATATAAGCTCTACTTCTGTATGGAGCATTGTCTTTTTGAAAATAAAAGCAAAAATACTAAGGAACACCGGATTACCTACCTAACGTGTTCTTTCCTATTTTTCTGCATACCTGCATATATATATATATATATATATATATATATATATATATATATATATAAAGTACAGGTAATCGATCCTAGTAATATTAATTATTAAAACTGATCCTCAGAGAGCTCGATGTATTTATTATAACAGAACATATGTATTTTCTACAGCAAAAAAACTTACCTCAACATGGGGATAGTATCAATTCTTGATGCATGTTGAGGTAATTTTTGGTTTTGGGCGCCGTAAAATACACACACACACACACACACACACACACACACACACATACACACACATATATGTATATGTATATATATATATATATATATATATATATATATATATATATATACATATATATATTATATAAAGATTTCCATTGTATTGTTAGCACTGTGCATTTTCTTTAATCATTAGACAAGGTGAAAATACACCCAAACCAAAATATACCTATATCTAGAGGTAATGGACGTTGTCAGAAGATAAACTTCACAAATCCTCCATAGACTAGGGCAACAAAGATCTATACCAAATAACGGAAGCCACATCATTTGAGAATTTTCAACTGCAGCAACAACTAAAAGGAATATCACGTGTAACTTAAAAAATAAGGAAATAATGACATAATCAAGATCTTGATATTCCGCATGACTTCAAACAAAAGGCTAGGAAGTAAATCCCCATCAATACTGGAAAGAGAAATAGTCATTTAATAATTCCTCAAGACCAAATATGTACAAAGCAAAACAATTGCAATCAATTAAGATCAGAAGCCATGAGAGCAATTCTTGATGCATCATTATTATTATTATTATTATTATTATTATTATTATTATTTCCTTTGATTTCTGGTGTGTACTCATTTTTTTTCCGGGTCTCGCCCAGAGACTTAGGGTCAGAAACGACATCATGACGTTTTCCTGTGAGCAATTTTGAAAAAAAAATCACACATATTTTACATAGATAAAGCCCTTCATAAGGTGTGGACTGTACTCATGAGAACAATTTTTTGCATTTCTCTAAGGCATGAGCTTCCAGAAATCCCGAGAGCTCTAACTACAACAGGGATTGTTTATAATCTGTCTATATTTCTGAGATTAGGTATTATGTACAGTATTTACATATTTCAGGCCGGAGCGTACAACGGCCGAAACGTTGTGACAAATATGGCGACAAAGATGAGGACAATAGTCCGACTAATGTAAATACTGTAGGGATTGTTTATGTTCTCATGTGCCACATTTTGGACATTTCGATTTCAAGGTCCTTCTATTTTGATAGCTTTTTGAAAATCTTCAAAGAGATATTGCATTCTGCAGGCACTGCGGTTATTATTATCATTATTATTATTAATATTACTGAAGTTTGCATGATAATGGTTTCAAACACTGAAAATAATACTAAGTAACTCCCTGTCAAGTCTGAAGACGTTAGACCATAAGCACTTTCTGAAGGGTATTTGCTGTACCTTTTTTTTGCGATGTTGTCATACTGGGTGCAATTGGTATCATGTTTTTTCTGGAGATTCCTTTCAATCGACCCAAGGGCGTCAATGATAACTGACAAAACCTTGGCATGTACATTCCACATTCTCCCCACACTTACCCTTGTCCCTGAGTAGTTAACTTCGTCATCTGCAATGTAGTTATCTCCGAGGCATAACACATCTATCAACGAACACCCATGAATCTTTTTATGAGCATTGTTATATCTAGTCGGGTGTGTTCAATAACAATTATTTTGTTATTTCCTTTGATTTCTGGTGTATACTCATTTCCTCCCAGGTAGCGACCAGAGACCTAAGGTCAGAAATCGCATCATGATATTTTTCACTGATCATTTTTGAAAAAAAAAATCACATATATTTTACATAGATAAAGTCCTTTGTAAGGTGTGGGCTGTACTTGTAAGAACAGTTTTTGTATTTCTTTAAAGCATGGACTACCAGGAATCTCTTCAATGAGTTTATTGGAATCTTTTCCAATCAATCTGAGGGCTCTAACTACAACTGGAATAGTTGATGTCCTCATGTGCCACATTTTTGAGATTTCGATTCCAAGGTCCTTGTATTTTGATAGTTTTATGAAAATCTTCAAAGATACATTACAGTCTGCATGGACTGCCATATCAATAAGGAGGCACATTTTGTCTTTGTGGTCTTTCATTATGATATCTGGACGATTAGCTTTGATTGTTTTGTCTGTGCATCATCATCATCATCATCATCATCATCATCACCATCATTATTATTATTATTATTATTATTATTATTATTATTATTATTTCCTTTGATTTCTGTTGTATACAGGTCTGGCTGATGTTCATACCAGTTTCTTGCAGATTCTTTCTCGTAAAAGTTGAATGCCAATTGTTTCTGGATATTTATCACAGAATCTGCATAACACAATTTTTCAGTATGTGTGCTTGGTAATTTCTAGTTAGCAAACATTGGTCCTGCGCCGCATGAATAAAACGTTCGATTTCAGCTTTTAACCTTGCACTATGTAGCCATAGCCACTGATGGGTACGGGCTTTATCTACATCAGCTTGTTTGGTACGTACAGAGTATTCGCCATGAAGTGGCTTATCTTCGCATCGTTTTTGTATTTGGTACATTGGATTTGATTTTGCTTTCTTTTTTAGGTTCTTTACCGCTGTAGTAGATGTATTATGGTTTATTTCCATTTCTTCACTCGGTTGAAATTCCCTTTTTAATTTATTGCTTTCTTTTGTTACGGTTTCTTATTTCTTTCGTGTTCTTTGGCACAGATCATCATCCAATCTTCTGTAGTTTCCAGGTATCTTTGAAGATTCGGTTGTAGTGGTTTTCTAAGACAGTTCTAGTAGAACTAATCCTCTACCTCATTCGGATCTGGGCACATACAGCCGATCAACATCTGTCTTGCGGTGATGCACGCGGTGACAAGTAAGAAGCTTTCTTGTTTTGATATTCATTAACTTAATGTCAGCTATGTTCCAATTAAGGGTGTTGAAACTGTATTGCACCACAGGGACAGCCAAAACGTTTATGGCTGATATTCTGTTTTGTGAATGCAACTCGGTATTTAACACCAGACTCACACGCCTGCAGTATACTTTTCTTACTTTCTCCTTCATTCGTGTATGCTGTATTTATTATTATTATTATTATTATTATTATTATTATTATTCCTTTGATTTCTCGTGTATACTCATTACTTTCCGGGTCACAACCAGGAACCTAAGGTCGCAAATGGCATCATGACATTTTCCACTGATCATTTTTTTTTAAATCACACATATGGTTATCATTATTATTATTATTATTACTGAAATTTGCACAGTGATGGTTTCAAAGGCCGGAAATAATTCTCAAGACATCAGACAGCACTTTCTGAAAGATATTTACTGTGCCTAGGGTGGGGTTGTATTTTGCAATGTTGTAATGCTGTGTGCGATTTTGATGGTAGTTGTAACCGAGGCATAGCGCATCTCTCAACAGACACACACAAGAGAACATTTTTTTATGATCAATATTACTTCTGGTTCTGGTCTGTTGTGATCTGGTCTGGTGCGTATTTTTGTACGACTTGCCGGAAGTTTGGAATCCACACTTCCGACACCAATGAACACTGGACAGACGAACACTTTTTCACGGCACCTCTTGTATTCTCTCTGCGTAAGCATATCACAAGCATGGTAAATTCCGACAGACGGTAAATTCACAGAATTTCTTTTATGATGCAGGTTTTTGTGCAGATAATTCCAGTCTCCCTTTTCTACCCACACTTCAACCAAATCCATGAAAAGTCACCTTTGACATCCTTTGTCTCACGCCCAAACTCCCTATGCACATCTTGCAGCTAATTTCTAATAAGTTATACTCCGGGCTTTATATTCTTTATTTCTCTCGATGGCCGAGTGGTTAGAATGCTCGCATTCTGACCAGTAGACCCGGGTTTGAATCTCACCATGTCAGGAAAGAGACTTCCTAATGTTATCGGACGGAAGGAGTTGATCCCAGCGTGCAGCACCTTTGGAAAGTGCATGAGAACCATAGCCAAGCCTTGTGAGTGAAATTGGATAGACAGAACTCTTGGGTAACGGCGATGAAGTCACAAGTTATCGTGGCCGAGGGCTTCAGCGTGCTGACCTTGTTCACATTGTTGATCACGCTAGATAACACACAGACTTTCCCAGAAACTGTAACTAAGGTTGCTCATCATAGTTGCAGTATAAACCACAGATGGCTCTGTGGGTGTTGAATAAGCTCAAATGTACCTGATCGAGTGTATGAATCAGGGATTAGCTATCCGCCCTAGTAGACGGGTATCCTCGAATACGGGTGGACAGCTATTATTATTCCGTAAACAATATACAACATCATACAAGTACTAAAACTTCAATATCTTTGGGGCTGTCGATAGCTGTGCTAGCATGAAGTCACAAGTCATGAGGGCTTGAGGGTGCTGGCCTTGTTCAAATTGTTGATCACGCTAGATATCACGCTCTTTCCCAGAAACTATAACTAAGGTCTGCTCAACATAGTTGCAGTACAAACCACAGGTGGGCCTATGGGTGTTGAATAAACACAAATCTGCCTGAGCGAGCGTCTGAATTAGGGCTTAGCTAGCCTCCTTAATAGACCGGTATCCTCGAATACAGGTGACCAGATATATATGCATACATATTCTTTCTTTCCTTCGATATTGAAATTTCAACTTTAGTCAACATCTTTCAAAAGTTCTCCATTGACGCTTGCAAATTAAAGATCAAAAGATATGAATCCGTTTGCAACATCAATCATCTTCCTCCAAATTTTTTCGGTGTATATAAATATATATATATATATATAGGTGTATATAAACAGATCACGTTTGCTTTGGTATGTCAATCAGTCAAGTGTCATACGTGATTCACGCTTGAGGGATCATGTCTCTTTCGATTTATTACTGACCAGGCAAAGATTTTCCCGCAGTAGGTTGCCGTTTCTTTCAATGATAGACTGGTTACTACCCAATCTGTCATGTTAATCAAAACGTTGCCTTTCCGTCAGACTGCAGTCGTTGAAAAATGAAGATGATTACATTTTTGGCGAATATTATTTAAATAAATTTAATTTTTGTTTTTATGTACAATTTAGTAAAACTTAATAATTTTCCAAACACCCTAATAATTTCAAACTATTCATCAGCAGCAGCTATTGCTCGTTTACCAGCGGATAAAGGTTGTGGAGTAATTAGCCATGCTTGTGTAATTGGCAAAATACTCAACAAACGAATCTGACAAAGTTCTCATAGCTGGGAGGAGATTAGACGGATTCATACCAAGGGTAGTTGCACTAAAGTGAATGCAACGGACCCGACTGGGATTCGAACTCGGCTCTCCGATTTCTCATTCAGAACAAATATACATTACACCACGACGCACATGGAGGGTGGGGGGCATAATGCACCAAATCAACCATAGTCTTTCTTGTTTATCTCTCCATTTCCTCTACGCTTTTGTCCACTTTAAGATAGCCGCACTTCCACGGCACAAGTATTGATTGCTGCTATCAAATACTTGCTGATTAATTTTGTTTTCACCAAACTGAACTAGTATGCCTCTTCACAGACTTTCTTTCATCTTTTCATTCAAACTTGAATCTAGCTCACAAAATTCCAAGATATTTATACCCCTTTTCCTCGGGACCAACAATTGCTTCACCTTCAGGCAAATAAATTCGATGGCTATTCACCCGTTTGCTTCTCTCATTGTTAAAGCCACACACTTTGAAATCTCAATTCCATTCCAATATCTTTACAGCGGCAATGGATAGTCTTAATCAATAAGTGAATTTGGTAGTCATTCTTGGCAAACAGCTTCAAATCATCCATGAAGTGCAAGTGATTTCTTTTGGCATCTTATATTCAATTCCTGTTTCTCGTAAAACCATGGACAATGGGATCATGGCGATCCGAAAGATTAGTGATGAGACGAGTCGCCTTGGAATATTCCCCCTTTTGACACTGAGCTCAGATGTTTATTTCCCGCCTACAAATTGGTTTTTCACTGAGGTATGTTTAATTCCATTACATTGATTACCTCATTCCCAAATATTTCTGAATCACTGATTACCTCATTCCCAAATATCTCTGATTCCCTGTTACCTCATTCCCAAATATTTCTGAATCCCTGATTACCTCATTCCCAAATATTTCTGATTCCCTTATTACTTCATTTCTGATTACCTCATTCCAAAATATTTCTGATTCCCTGATTACCCTATTCCCAAATATTTCTGATTCCCTGATTACCTCATTCCAAAATATTTCTGATTACCTCATTCCCAAATATTTCTGATTCCCTGATTATCTTATTCCTATATATTCCTGATTCCATGATTACCTCATTCCCAAATATTCCTGATTCCCTCATTCCTAAACATTTCTGATTACCTCAATCCAAAATATTTCTGATTCCCTGATTACCTCATTCCCAAATATTTCTGATTCCCTGCTTACCTCATTCCTAAACATTTCTGATTACCTCAATCCAAAATATTTCTGATTCCCTGATTATCTTATTCCCATATATTCCTGATTCCCTGATTACCTCATTCCCAAATATTTCTGAATACCTGATTACCTCATTCCCAAATATCCCTGATTCCATGATTACCTCATTCCCAAATATCCCTGATTCCATGATTACCTCATTCCCAAATATTCCTGGTTCCCTGATTACCTCATTCCCAACTATAGCTGGAGTTGTAAAAGTATCTTGCGGATGGAATTTGGTGGGTTTGGTAGTTTCCTTGTGTGTTTAAATGAGTCCTAATTGAACTATGGTCAGAGGGGCGTAACGCGAGACTTCTTCATAGGCATATAGTGGTATGTCCTATATAATTATTCATAAATTTGGTTTGATCAAGAACTCCGTTCCTTAAGGGACATAGCTATCATATCTAGGTTGGAACTGCACAATCCTCTCTTTTCAGCCTTGATAGGGTTCAAAATCGTTTCCGCTGTCTTGATGAGTGGGGGGGGGCTTATTTTCCACCCTGCAGCCTCTTATCCCACAGATGCAACGACGCAACCCTATCTCTGTTCTATCGCAATTCCCATCGCAAATGACGCCCATTTTCAGTTGCCCCTGTTCAGACTTTACAGACAGGACACGCCATACTACTTCCACAGAGCCGAATCACCCTTATATCCCACATGCACTAAATCTAAAAGAAAATTCTTACTAAGTTTTTTGGGTTTTTTTCTCAAGAACTGCGAGTTTGTGGAAAATACTCCTGCGTGGATGCTTCCTTAAACAGTACTATCTTAATACCATCAATTATTCTCTAGCCCCCTTATCCTCATAATCTTCACTTCCTACCACCTTTTTATTTCTTCATATCACATCTCATTAATTATTATTATTTTTAACGGTTGCTCTCGAGCCTTGGGTGAAATTTAATGTAAGAAAATTTACTATTGTAAGTAGTCATTACTCATAGTAGCACAACTCAAAACATCTTTTTACATCGCTCGGACTGTTCTCCTCATCTTCTTTATTGACATATTCATAACGTTTCGACTGTTGTACGCTCTGGCCTTCTTCAGGTGATACATGCCGGAATTTCGAACTGAACCTTTTATTTCGTCCACCAGGGTAGAATGTTCTAGTTCCACGTGCCATGCCTTTTATTGGATATCTCAGTTTCAATTAATTCCCTTTTAATAACTCAGTTCTTTTTCAAGTATTTTCCCTCTGCTGTGGCCGCGTATTGAACTCACAACTCTTTGGGTGAAGTCACTTTTGGGATTACTTCATCTACTGGACCATGTGTCCTTGGGGACATCAGTCAGTGAATTTTGGGGGCTTGTAAACCTAATGAATCAGTAATATTTTTTTTATCAGAGCTCATATTACAATTTCTGTTATTATGTTTCCCTATTACTGGTTCGCATATTGTATTCATGTCTATGTTTGGCTGGCATTAAAACCTCTTGTTCAGATCTAATTTAATATTTCATTAATTCTGCAACAATAAATCAAATCAGTAATGTATAATTAAACTTCACCTTAAGAAACTGACTTTAATGACACGGTGTTGGTTTTGAATACCGGTGCGACACTGATGATTATTGCCAATGTGGAAATGCAATTCTGCACGTCACTGCACAAGCTGTGATGGCATCCAAAACTGGCTGTATGCGAATACACAAGCGCTCGCTATGTTCCACAGATTCTAGGGCCGAATCGCCGTCAACAAAACAATAGCGACAAACGCTTTTCAAGGCACTTGATGGCTTGGGAAGTAGCAAAAAAATATGATTTCTCACTTAGTCGACAACGTCTTCTTTCTGCTACGAACGTTTTCTAAGTAACTTCTCGCTAATTTCCGGCAACGGAAAACGAACTCCTGCACACTCACTGCCTGGCCGTTTCACTGACTACCTCTTCACTCACTGCCCGATTCATTATATGGATACTGGCTGGAGGACCCACCACCCCTTTCCTTCCACTCGTGTTCCACCAACCGGAAAGGGGGGGCACCCAAACAGGTTTTGAAAGGCCAGTCTTTCAATGGACCCTACTTTTACGGCTATGTAAAAACACTAACAGAATGTTATGTTAGGCAATTGAAAGTAGGCTGGAGACAAGATTCCTGAAAAACCCTGGTCATTAAATTTACTCAAAGATGAGCTGGAAACAAGATACCTGAGAAACCCAGGTCATTAAATTGAGTTAAAAGGAAAAAGTATCTATCTATTCATCTCCTAAGGATGTGTGAGAAACCGTATTGATACACCAATGATTGATTGATTGATTCTTCTGTTTTCACATCATATCAACTCTGTCGGTTATTTAATACCAAAAAGAATATTTCATTAAATATACAGTTTTTTAAATAATGCTTTGGTTCATTGGTTCCATCACTCTCCAGTTATGCCTCTAGAAAGGAGTTATTTCGTGTTATAATTTGTGGTATAAACCGACTACCTCCAAGTATAATGGGGGATCGTCTATACTTTTATCTTCTCGAAATGGTCCTCTCTCTCTCTCTCTCTCTCTATATATATATATATATATATATATATATATATATATATATATATATAGTTGAACGTAGATAAAGAATGCTGCCGCCGGAACGCGTTCATTTTCTTTGGTCTACAATCATACACACACAAACAAGCACATTCTTATAGCTAGTTTTAATGTTATTTTTCCCTTTGATTTCCATTGTATACACATATAATTCCTTTTATTAAAAGCATGCATTAATTGTTATCTGTTTCAAACCCCATGTTTTGTGATACTGATTTTTACCTGGACTCACATGAGTCCGCCAAATTTTGTTTGCGGGATAAATGTGCCAGGAACATTAAACATTAACTAAAAACCACCCAAATATCGCAATCAAAGAGGTAATTCCTGCAACACATGCCATAAAATTCTTGATGCACAGAGACAAAGTCACTACAATCGGTTAGAATCTGTTTTACGGTATATGCCTTCTGACATGATGTCATGAGAATGTTAATGTTTTAGGAGACATGAGTGAGTGATATCGGTGTGTCCTATTCTGATTCTTGATAGAATGATTTCTTTCTTCCGAGAAAGTCTGAGAACCTGATGCCATTCTCTTAGAATGGATTTAATTTTGTCAACTTTGTTGTTTGGGTGGATAGTTTCATAACTCTTGTCACTCGTTTAAAATGTATGAATTTAGAGTTGCTTTGAAGGCTGTATAGGGGGTGGGGTCAAATTTTAAATATTCATTTTTAGGCATTGCTGCCATGTCAGCTTTTCCATTTCTGCGGATACCGTTAAGGCTAGGTATCCAACAGAAGTCATTTATTGTTTCTTGAAGATTATATTGATCCTACTTCGTAATTTAACTATGAAGTGATTGTTTGTGTTTCTCTGTGATGCATTCCAAACGAAAACTAATTATTTCTTTCGGTGTAGCGACGTTTTGATAGTAAAATGGGGCGAGTTTATTTCGAATAAAATCGGTTGATAGCATTTTGAATAAAATCGCATCGTCAATGAGAGGCGATTTCATCGTGAGAAAATTTGATTCACTCTTTATAAAAAAAACCCGTCGAGCACAAAGAGAAATTTCGACATATTAGTTTGAAAATAGAAAACTTCGCTTAATTGAATGGGCTGACCTGAAAGAATGTATTCACCTGGAAAAAAAAAGGTGGATATTCTAAGATGATTAAGGAACTTTTGCTGATTTGTAGCTGGCAGCTAAATTTATCGCGCTGGTAAACGCTTTTAAGCTGTGTCCGTAAAAAGAAGTGTATTAATAGACAGACGTAAAATTGGATAAACCTCGATTGCTTCAAAAGATCGAGTGCGCCTCAAGATAAAGGGCAATTGTATGTTAATTCTGAGGCGGAACCTAAGGAACCTAATATCTGTCGGAGTTGTGTTACAACACATAGTATATGAATGCTATTCTTTTATGTGCTTTGTCCCTTCAGGACACAACGATCATGGCTCTTCACAAGTTCCTTTTTTGTTGTTCAAAATAAAACGTTTGAGTCTTTATAAGCTCTTTTTGTCCATGTACTGCCATCTGTTCATTTCTTTTATGTGTCGAGTCCCTTCAGGTACTGGTTCCCATACGACCATCGAAGTAGCAACGTAAGTACCTAGATGGGTGACTGCTTGGGAATACTAGGCGCTCTAAGCTTGGATGTGCGGGTGGTGTAATGTATAACGGTTTGGAATTGTTAATCGGAGAGTCGATTTCCATTTCCAGTTGGGTTTATTATATTCACTCATGTGCAAAAACCCTTGGGAAAGGTATGAATCCGCCGCTTTTCTCCCCAGCTATGGGTTAATTAGTAAGGCTTGTATCACAAAACTATTATTATCTAAAAACATTACATACAAAATATTTAGATTTCGGCATTAAGTAACTCACAACCAACGCTACAGGATATGGATGACCATGGCTCTCCACAGCTTCCTGTCTTAGCCCACTAAAAAAACTCTAATCGTTTACAATCCCTCTTTGTTCATGCACTGCCATCCATTCACTTCTACTGTCGTATCCTATCAACATATGGATGATCATGGCTCTCCACAACTTCCTGTTTTGCTCAACGTTTTCTTCTTTGCCACCCCTTTTTTGTCCATGTATTGACATCCATTCATTACTTTTATATGCCATATAACTTTAGGATATAGGTGATCAAGGCTCTCCGCAACTTCCTTACTTTTGTTTTTTGTTACTCTAAATAACTTCTGGCGGCTTACCACCCCTTTAGTAGGTATATTGCCATCCATCCATTTCTTTTATGTGCCGTCTCCCTTTAGGGTGTGGTTGAACATGACTCTCCATAACTTCCGATGTTTTATAGCTCTGAGTAATGTCCCCCATACAATCTTCCTAATGCATGTTCTGCCATCCATCCACACAACCTCATTAGGTATGTTACTTGATATTTTCCTCTATCCAAATTGTGTCCTGGATAAGATGATAAACTACATCCGCGTCCTGGGTAAGACAATAAACTACGTCCAACAGCAAGGCCTCTGATCAGAAGGTTTTGAGAAGCGTGGAACCACGTCTTAATTGCTGGTGTTCCCATTTCCACCCTGACACCAGGTGGTAGCATTTGTTAGGGTCCAAACTGGTGACAAAACACTATGAAAGTGTATAAATCGGTTTTAATAAAAGCAATAAATCTTTTGAGGAAAAATTATTACCAACAATACATTATTACCAGCGATACATTTTTCGATGACAATATATAATTTTTTTAAATATTACCAGCAATAAAAATCTTGTCGGCATTAAATAACCCATTGAGGTGGATATGCTGTAAAACAAAACAAACTAAACCAAACCTGTTCAGATTGCTTCCCGTGTGTCTTGTCAGTGTGTTCTGTCAGTGTCAAATTCTCCATGTGCATCTTTCCTCATTGAGTCACAGAAATTTCAACTGTCTCTTTCTCATCCTGAGCACAAGTGTCCTATGAGTTCCCATTTTCTAAAACATCCTCGTTCCTGACATGTTCCGTCCATGTTATTCTCAACATTCTTCTATAGAACTACACCTCTATTGTCTCCTCTTCATCAGTGAGGAAATTATCCAGCATTCACTACCACATTGATATTACATATAACAGTTGAGAACTATTTACTTTCTTTCTAACCATCAACTGCAAGTATGGTCGTCAGAAGAAAAAGTTCAAAGTACCAGTTATGAACTGGCGATATAAACATCAAGCAGGTAGTCAGATAATTATTTTCATGTAAAAAGTCTTTAACAGAGGATAGAAAAGACATCACCAAAATCCGAACACGTATTGGGCTAGAGAAATTGTCCCTATCTAGGGATTTCTCTTGTCTTCTCTTTTTTTTTTTTTAGGACTAATCACTTCTTCCTCGCCCTATTTCCACTTAGTTTAAATCTTCGTTACCTGGCCCAGGGATTAATCTCATAATTACTGTCGCCAAAATCTACGCTTTAATCTTTTCGGCGTTGATCTGTCTGTCAATTTGAAAGATGCACTTGCTATTTTAACAATATACCGCATTGTCCCGTGTATAATACGAAAAACAAAAATGAATGGCAGAAAAGGGACTCCTATTATACACTAGTACACATTTTCGGAAATTTTTACTCAGATTCAGAAAGCTCTTTGAAGCAACAAGATTGCAAATACACTCAGCACAATAAAACACAAAGTAGGCAGATGTTGATAACTATTGTTGACACAAGGTATTTGATCGATTCATTGGTTGACCGTGCAACTCGCTCCCGATATATCTTGTTGGGCATTTCCTACTCTGTTTAAGACCTCTTTTAGGTATGGCCTTGAACATTTGGAAAAAGAGGATTGGGAATTTCTATCCCATACATGGCTGCAATGCTCCATTTTTGGTCTGATCTGACTCTTGTAAAGAAAAGGCATTTCAGGTGGAGTCAGATATTTTCTGGAGCGGTATCTTCGCATTAATGCCCTTAAGAAAGACAAATTGCATTACATATTCATTTTATTCCGAGTACTTAAAACATGCTGCCAAAATTTACGCAATTTATATATATATATATATATATATATATATATATATATATATGGTGGACTCTCCTATTGGGAACGATAAATGGAAAATTCCCGTTTGGTGGAAGCTAGAGAGTACAAAAACTATATATATATATATATATATATATATATATGTGTGTGTGTGTGTGTGTGTGTGTGTGTGTGTGTGTGTGTGTGTATGTATGTATGTATAGTTTAAAAAGCTCTACATGTTATTTTTACTTTTTTTCTAACGTGTATTAAGCACTTTTTAATTTCCCTGGTCTGATTCAACTGATTGACCATTAACCTTAATATATATATATATATATATATATATATATATATATGTATATATATATATATATATATATATATAAAGGTTAACAAATTTTAAAGATGCATTAACCTACCAATCACTCGATGAATGTTATGATCCTTGTTTTTTAAATTTAAAAGCTGTATAAGGTCTTTCTTAAATTTTACCTGAATTTTACCAAGAACAAAATAATTTCGATGTCTGAAGATGAATGAATGTACAGTCGAAAGTACTTGCGTATTTAAGAAAGACCTTATAAAAAAACGAGGATCATAACATAACATTATAAGCTGTATAAGGTCTTTCTTAAATACGCAAGTACTTTCGACTGTACATTCATTCATCTTCAGACATCGAAATTAACTTTTATATCATTAACTTTACTAATTTACTTTTTGCATGACTGATTCATTGCAATATATATATATATATATATATATATATATATATACACACACACACACACACATACGCACACACGCGCGCGCGCGCACACACACACACACATATATATATATATATATATATATATATATATATATATATATATATATATATATATTAGCAGTGTGAATTACATCTACTTGTCTGTGCATTCGTGAGTCTTAATGAAACTAAAGTGTGCCCTCTCGTAGGATTTGAACATGCGTCCTCCTTTGTAGGAGAAACCACTGGTTGATCCAGTGAGCTTTAGCCCGTACAACTACACCAAGTTTCATATCCCTGCAAAATTCATTTAACCTTTTTAATTAAACTTTGCTGGGCTGTGAAGATTTCTGTGGCTTATTGATCTAAAGTTTATCTAGCATAGGATTTACGGCCACATCTAACCAACTCAACTGTAAATTGATGAGACAATCTAGTACTGCGCTTTAATTCAAAGACTCTAGGCACCATAGCGAAGAGCTCATCCGAACAATTATTATGAAAGTATTTATAGAAAACACAAAGGGAAACTACATTACGGCGGCGGGAAAGAGACTGAAGCTGAGCTGCCAGATCAGGTCCAATAATATTGCTGATTCTTCTTTGGATTTTATCAAGAAGCTCTAGGTAAATAGCAGGAGCACCGGATCATATATTGCAGCAAATTTCAAGGCATAGATGAATGGTAGGCTTACAGATATTCAAGATAGATTCCGAAGAGAAAAATAGTGACTGACATTGTCAGCTTTTACCAAAAATCAACATTATTCTTTTTGACATTTGTAAAAAGATGTTACTAAGTATGTGTTATTTTATCAATAGATAGATAATGAGAGAGATGAAGACTGATAGATAGATAGATAGATAGATATGAACAGACTGTGATAGATAGATAGATAGATAGATAGAAAAGAACTACGAATATGTAGCAGGCGCCGACCAATCGCCTTCTATCGGAAGTGGGCCTGTGTTGTCAGGCGGAGAGCATGACGGATGGTGTTGTCAATCATGCCTTGTCCATTAAATAGCCTGAAAGGTTAACAGTGAATACAGGACATAGGTATAGAATAAACACTGGATTTTTCTCTTTTCTTTCTCTCTCTCTCTCCTCTCTCTCTCTCTCTCTCTCATTTCTTTCGCTCTTTCTTTCGCTCTTTCTTTCTCTCTCTATCTATTTATCTCTCTTTCTCTTTTTTCGCTTTCTTTTTCTGTGTCACTTTTCTGTCTCTCTCTTTTTCTCAGTCTTTTCCTCTTTGTCTCTCTCATTTTCTGTCTTTTTCTACACCCTCTCTTTATTTCCTTATGTCTCTCTTTCTCCCCCTCTCTCTATTTTTCTCTCTTTCTTTCTTCATTCTCTCTCTATCTCGCTATGTTTTTTTCTTACACTGTTTTCCCTCTTCGTCATATTTTCTTTCCGCTCTCAATGTTAACATTTTAATCTTTCTCTCTTTATCCTCTCATACATAATCCTCTCCCTCACATACTCTTTCTCTCTCACACACTCTCTCTCTCACACACACACACTCTCTCTCTCTTTCTCTCTCGCTCGCTATCAGTTTCTCTCTTTATCCTTCCCCCACCATTTCCTTCTCATTCTTTTAATTTTAAAGAAAAGTAAATTTCGTTTTAACATCAGATGTTAGACTTCCGTAATTTCTAATTTTATGTATATGCAGCG
This sequence comes from Acanthosepion esculentum, assembly GCA_964036315.1. NCBI lineage: Eukaryota > Metazoa > Mollusca > Cephalopoda > Sepiida > Sepiidae > Acanthosepion > Acanthosepion esculentum. The sequence continues at coordinate 45,621,166 of OZ038499.1, read as the reverse complement.
ACCATTCAAGACGTAGGTGATCATGCCTCCCCGCAGCTTCCTTCTTCTTTAATATCTGTGCATTACTATGATTACTTGAGAGAAATACGTGATGTATTTAATGTTTATATACGTACGTTATATATGCCCCAAAAGGTGTCATAGCCTGAAGTTATAGTGAGGGCAAATTCCCACTGTCTATACAATGTTTCCGTGACGTGCGTCTCAAATAGCCTCTGACAACTCAGTCCATCTCCAAGTCGGAGAATGAACGAAGGAAGACAACTGGCGTCTCATAAACAGCAGCTTCGGCGGCAGAGGTCGACAACCCATGAAAGCAGTCCATCTAGAGGAAGGAAAATCTTGCTTTTAAACCTCCGCTGCCTTCCTTCTTCATCGCCCTCAATTTGGCCTTGTGTCCGACTAAGATTTGGGAAAAGTTTTATGTGCCTTTTTTATGAATTATTTTGTTTAAGTATCTCGGATGAGGTGTTATCATTACCATTTGCAATATTTACATGCTGACTATTGTCCTCATCTTTGTTGTTATCACAGCGTTTTGGCCGTTGTGCCCTCCTGTCTTCATCAGGTGTATGTCGACCCAGGTAACGCTTTATCCACTATGGCCTTTATCCTCTGTGCCATATGCCCTCAAGGACACATGGCACAGTGGATTAAGGCGTTAGTTAGATCGAGTGACAGGACCCAAAGAGTGTGAATTCAATACCTGGTCAAGGCGCTGGAGAAATTGCAGAGGGGAATTAACAGGAAATAACTGATAATTGACATCCATTAAAACATGGCACGTGGAACGAGGACGGTCTACCCCAGCAAGCGAAATAAAGGGTTCAGTTCGACATTCCAACCACCTGAAGAATGCCGGAGCGTACAACGGCCGAAACGTTGTAAATAATATGGCAACAAAGATGAGGACAATAGTCCGAATAATGAAAAATAATATCCCGTCTACTTCTTATTTAGTTCTGTCCAGTTATTGCTCACCTCGTTTCGAGTACAAGGACACTGCCCGGCCGAGGAATTGAACTCATAATTACTGTGTCACCAGATTTACCAACCAACGCTTTATCCATGACATGGAGGGTCATGGTTCTCTATAATTACCTTATCTTATATGGCTCTTGGCAGTTTTTTCCCTTTGCTAAGGTCCCCCGTTCCGCCATCCATTCACACAAGTTCGTCGGGTATGTGGCTCGCTGGTTTCCCCTGTCTCTCTTGCCCTCGTTATGCCGCCTCGTGAGGGTTAAGCTTTCCAATCCCTCTTTCCTCATTATGTACCCAAGGAATTTCAGTTGCCTTTTCCTATTGCCGTTTACTTTCAGATTTACTTGTTGCTTAGTCGCTCGGTCCATGGAATGTTCAGTAGCCTAATGCAGAACAGCATTTATGTTGCGTCTAAAAAAAACAATAAACTGAATTTAATTAAAATTACATCCCAATTAAATAATCATATACATATATATAAATATAAAAGTGAACATTGAAGGCAACACCCAGAGGTGACAGGCTGTTTCATGCTAGGCGCAATTGTCAGGCGGCCTGACGATTGCGTCTAGCATGAAACAGCCTGTCGATTCTGAGTGCTGACTTCAATGTTCACTTTTATATTTACATTTACATACGCTCTATCTCTGATATTAAGCACTTTACCCAATAAATATAGCACACTTTAAAACTATATTTCTGTATATATTATGTATATTTAGGCAGCAATTTTTCATTGATGCATGTTTCATTAAATAATACAGACAAGTTTTTTCAATTTATTTTAAGTAAGTTCCTTTCATATTGTCTGATAAGCTTAATAACATTATCAGTGAAAGACGAAAGGAAATCACCATATTGATACATGTTTTAATCCTATCTAAGCTTTCGGCTTACATAAGCCATTACCAAAGATGACAATTACATTTCAATATATCAAACAATACACGGACGAAACAATAATCGCATCGCAGCTTGTAATGTCACACATGACCACGCAAGAGTAAAAACGAGAAGTATTAAATATGGGAAGCCGTTGGTATAAACCAATGGCTTCTGTATATATATATATATATATATATATATATATATATATATATATATATATATATATATATATATATATATATACAAGTACAGGGTTGGTAGAGATGGAATAAAATTCCGATAACCAAAAACACTATTCTTAAAACAGAGCTCAATACGGAGTAGAACAAATAATATATATTCAAATGTCTAGGAATAGGCACACACATGCTAGCAAAACACACACGCACACGCAATACACAAAAATAGAAATAGATCTGAGAAGATACAGGGGTTATAAAAAATAAGAACGAAGACATACTTACTTCACCCATTCTCTGACCAATGCTAATTGTTTTATTACCCTTTAAACACTGTCACCACCAGTCCAAGAAGAAACATCAGGGTTACTACTACACAAAAAAGACAATGGTTAAACATCGAAAAACATAATTGTTTCCCTTTAATATTATGTCTTTGCCTGATGAAAGTCGCGAGACCGGAAACACGGGTAGCAAAAATATATAAAATAAAGTGTAATATATATTTAAAAAGAATCCACGTTATAACAAAATGTTTGCGGTTTCACTCTTCATTTTTAAAATATACATATCTCTGTCGGAAAAACTGTAACCTCTTCCTTATATATATATATATATATATATATATATATATATATATATATATATATATATATATATATATATATATATTGTTACAGGTGACAAATACAATAAATATGAAAGAAGAAAACATTTAAATAAGAGAATGTATTTGTGTGTATAATGTTTGTGGAGGAGAAGTCCGAGAGAAAAGTAATACATTGAAAGTACAGTGGACGTGCTCCAGTGGGGGACATTATTACATTATTTCCCACATGCGACTACATCTTATAGCCGGAGTTGTAAAAGGAGGAAAGAAAATGGGTGAGAATATAATTTTTTATTTACAGGCTTAAGGAGCGTTCCCTAACGACGGTTTTTTAGTAGAATGGGGTAACCCACAATATATATATATATATATATATATATATATATATATATATATATATATATATATATATATATATATATATATACGTTTGTCTGAAGATTGCGTTTATACATGAAACAGTGTTGACCTCAATGTCCACTTTTAAATTTACATACGCTCTATCCCAGATATTGAGCGTTTTAGCCCATAAATATAGCATACCTTAAAACTATATTCCTATCATTATATATATATATATATATATATATATATATATATATATATATATATATATATATATATATATTTAAAGACATTTATGATATGTTTAACGTTCTTTTTATAGATACAAGTATTATATTATATCATAAATGTCTTTAAATAAATTGTCGGACTTTGTCCAATTCAAATATATATATATATATATATATATATATATATATATATATATATATATATACCGGGTGTAAGAGAAAAATTGTCCAAATCGTGTAACAGCAAAATAGTCCATTGGTTATATTAACCGTTGCATCTTAGAAATGATCAAAGATATCTTACTGGGATTCTTCGAGGTTTTTATAACACTATTAAACTCTATTTTCGACAATAAAAATGTATAATTACTCTCTAAGCTTAACAGAAGAATCATGATGAAATCGATCATAAACGAAAATGACGTGTCCATCATTAATTAATCATAGCTAAGGATTTGGAAGCTTATGAATGATTAAAATAAAGTTCAAATGGAAGACTAAAAACCGGTATTTATTTCTAATTGATAAGAACAGTTCTAGCACAAGTCCAAACTGTTAGGCATCAAGAGTTGCTTCACCTTTGGCAATGATATCCTCAAACCTCTTCCTGAATACACCACAAGCTTTTTTTTAATGAATTCTTCACCAATGTTCTTCACACAGGTTTTATTGGTGAATTTTTTTAGAGCTTGCATGCTATTGTGGGGCATCTCACAAGCTTTTTGCTGGCCAGTTCATTCCAGATGCTGAAGTCTAACCGGTTCAAACCAGGCGATGAAGTAAGCCAAGTTTCCTTATCCCAAAACCTGTTCGCAAACTCATCTCTGAGAAATATTTGAGACACTGTGCTTATGTGACAATGAGGTCCATCCTCCTGGAATGTAAATGTGAAGGCCTTGTTGATCTTGTTGGGGTTTCGATTGTCCCTAGCCTTAGGATATTCAGCAAGGATCCAGGTCTTTACCTTTTTCAGAATTTGAACATAATGAACTCCTGTCAGTCTCTCATTCTTCTCAAACACGATCAATGGCATCTTCTTGCCATTAGAGGACACACGGGAAAAACTATTACCTTAGCAGGATTTTTACGCTGAAAGTGACTTTCTTGTCTCTCTCGTGAGGATCTGAAGCCAGAATACGGCCATTGCTTCTGTTGCCAGGATCATTTTCCAACTTATTCAAGATAATCTTCGCGCTCTCTAACCTTCTAACTTTCTGTCCTGGAGTAGCAAGGTGCCTCACAGGTTTCATGTACGATTTCATTTTCAAGTTTCTTTTCACTGCTCATTGAACTGTCATAGCTGAAACTCCTCTCTCACATGCCAAACGTCTTATGGATTGAGTTGGATCTTGTATAATTGATCTTTTGAAATGTTGATCCTTCTTCCTGTTGTGACTTCCTGATCCAGTTTTCTTCTTTATTGTTCCCTCTTTTTTTAAAAACTTATTCACTGTTCTCTTGATGGTTCTCGAATGGACTTTAAAGATAAAAGCCAGAGTATTAATGTTAGTACCATTATTGAAGGCCTGAATACTCTTTTTCCTCTCATCATTGCCCAGTCGGGAAGACAGACAGTGGGTTTGACACAAAACAATTTTAATATGCTCTCTTTCTAGCTAAATAAAGCTTTTTCAGGGATTCTTACGACAAATAGTGTCACGATGGCTAAATGTCCGATCTGAACACCTGGAAAAAAGAAATTCAATTAGTTTAGTGTTTTTTTTTGGGGGGGGGGTAGATATTAAACATTTTGTGGAGCGATTTGGACAATTTTGCTGTTACACCAGATGTGTGTGTGTGTGTGTGTGTGTGTGTGTGTGTGTGTGTGTGTGTGTGTGTGTGTGTGTGTGTGTGTGTGTGTGTGTTTCATTAGTGTTAAGTTTAACGTTTAAGGTTTTTTTTTCTGAATGTTGTACTATTAATTACCTTGATGGCGATCCAGTCATGTAAAATAATAATCGTGTATTTGCGCAGCAGTCCCTCTTTTATGCAAGTTTCATTAAAGTTAAGTAACACTGAAAAGCCAAGAGGCATGTTATTGGACACACTGAATAAAATAACTTGAAGTGTTTCAAGATTAAACAGTCGTCATTGGATTTTGGTTTATTAACTAGATTTAGAAATTCCCATCGATATCAAAAAGTGTGAAGTTAATAAAAACATATAAATTCCATTCGACAGTAACACTGTTCGATCAATGAATGTCAACTGTTTCCTGTGTGGAAACGATTAATTTTAACATTGAGGCATGACCAACAACAGGTCTCCAAATCCCAATAACGTTTGAGTTATCTCCCTTGTAAAACCAAGGTACTTAACTGAGGTATTCTTTATTTGAATTACTTCCCTTGTCGTGAGACTCCAGTTCGGATAGAAAAACCTTCAGAGAATAATGTTTACAAAGAGTGCCCACTGGGGAGCATCGAGAAAAAAATTAAAATAGCAAAGGAAGAAGATTATATTTCAAAATGTGAACAACACAAACTGAAATTGCTAATAAATTTCAGATATAACTGTCAGCGATAACTGGAAAAGACATTCGCTTCTATTTAGGGCGCTGTTAGTTTGGAGAGCAGCTAACAAGTACCAATGAAGATTAGTGTTTGCTACTAAACTCGGTACCTCCAAAGATTAGCGATATTTAAGAAGAGTTTAAAATGAATTTTTAAAATTGAAAAATTTTTCTTGAAGCCTTTATTTGAGTTAATTTCAAGCTTTTTTCTAGCTTTTTTAAAGGTGTCATGACTGATGACTTAATTTATAATATTTAATTGTTTTTCAGTAGAATACCAGCCCAATAGCGTATCTCTACAGAATGCAATGTTGAAGTATTCGGTGATTTCAATTCAAAATAGTCAATTTTGTCCAGGTTTTTTTCATGAAATTTGGTCCATTTCAGCTCCAAAATACCCTGTTGTTTTGGAAATTAATGTGTACTCAATATTGTGCACGTAGGACCACGAATTTCATCATTTGGACCATTTTGGTGAAGATTTGCTGGTGAATATTAATGTTATTTGGAATACGTTGGCATTTTTAGTGATTTTTTGGGCCCCGGGAAGGTCTAGGCACGTTTCGGTCCAGCACCATCCCAATTTTCAAAAAGTTGGCCCATTTCCTTTTATTTGGGCACAAATGAATAGAATAAAATACTTCCCCACTTTTTGTGAAAAATTTTGTCCCTATAGCCCACCCCTACTAATAGACTAAATTTAATATTTCCCTCAGCAATATTATGGGTCCTCATTTGGCGTCTCGGCTACAGTCACTTTCCCACCACCGTAAGGTTGCCACCCTGTGTCTTTTCTATAAATACATTCATGGTAATTGTTCGAACGAGCTTTTCGCTATAGTACCTAGACTCTATGGATTTAAGCACAATACTAGACTGGCGACGAGGTCTCACCAATTTACAGTTGAGTTGGCTAGATGTAACCGTAAGTTATAAGCTAACAGTTTATTTTCTCGCAATTCTCTCTTGTGGAACTCCCTTCCGTTTTCAAATTCGCGAGGCTATGCGAAAATTTATTTTGACCAATAGAAAAATGGATTGGCTCCGGGCTGAAGAAAAGACCAAAGCAAAGTTTAACGTGCCTACGTGAAAAATTATTTTGACCAATGGAAAAAGGTGCGGCTTACAAACTGAGAAAAAAGTAACGAGCCGATGTGAAATCGCTTTTAGATATAAATAGGCAGAAAAAATTGAATCAAAGCAGAGAGGGGACATAGAGAAACGTAGATGAGGCTATGCCGAAGGGCAGAGTCTCGTGTGGGGAGGTAGACAAACCCGACCCCGTGTATACGGGATCTACGGGCAATTTTTGCCCGAGCCTTCGGGCTTGGAACGCCCACGTAAAAATCCCAGCCCTGTACCACATCTCACCATGTGGGGAGGTTTCGGGTAAATACAGAGAGAGAGAGAGAGAGAGAGAGAGAGAGAGAGAGAGAGAGAGAGAGAGAGAGAGAGAAGTAGAATTCCACACGTCTGAATAACGCCAGTGTCAAATAACGCGGTGATACATTATCAGCCTCTAACGAGTGCAGGGCAATTTCAAAAACCTCTATTCAACTCCAAAGCTAAGTACCTTAAAATATATCTTGTCATTCATGTTGAATCAGTCTGTTAGTTATGTGCCATGCGTGATACACGCTTAGGCGATCAATACATGACTGGCGAGGCAGATTTTTCGCGCAGTAGGTTGCCATTTCTTTCTGCGGTAGACCAGTTGCCATCCAAGGCTATAGAACCCGGTCTGTCCTACTATTTACTCATAGCTGGTGGGGAAGAGGATTCATACCTTTCTCAAGGGTATTAGCACGACTGGAATTCAAACTCGGCTCTCCGATTCCTCAATCCGAGCCGCTATCTATTACTCCACTTCATGTCGAATACAACCGTATAACTTTTATGTGAAAAACGAACTCTCTCAATTTATTTTAAACATTTTGGTATATTACTTTGTGTCCGATGATTTGATATGAAAATTTTCTCTTCTTGACAGTTCAGCGAAACTACGAACTTTAAATATTTGATTCCTTTTCCTAGAACAAGCTACTGTCAACTTCAAATGTGTAAATTTGTAAATAAATTTCTTATCTTGTTTTGTTAAATATAATACATGTGTTTCCTTGTCATTATCCCTCAACACCTCACTTCCTCGTTACTCTTGCTTTGTTCTCGCTCCTTAGTAATGTTTCTGCTTTTTCATTCTTCCAGACCTAGTAACCCCTTGCTTCTTAGTAGCTTTACTCTCTTGCTTGGGGTGATACCGATTTTTAAAAAAATCTCTCTATATTTATATGTATTATTTTATTTTTACTGTCTTGCTTGGTGCGAACTTTACAAAAAAAAAAGGCAAATGCTTTGCTGTATTTCAAAACTAATTTAAATTGACTGGAAGGCGTTTTCGTTTTGAAATTGCTAAGTATCGCTTATTTTAGCGCCGTTTTTAGACACCTTTCATCACAATGTAATTCTCTTTATTAAAAAATCTTTCAAAATAAAATATAATTATCTGAAAGTTTATTTGAGGAATATTAACTGATTTAAAATATAATTAATCTTATTTGAAACAAATATTACTTACTTTAAGTTTAAAATATCACAGAAATGCATTTTTAACACGGCGGCGGCTGTTTCTTTTGCGTATTGTTAGGTTGACAGCATGAATAACAGACGGAAGTTTATGTAATGTTTTTCTACGGTGGACATATCTGTAAAATTTACTTGAAGAATATAACGTGAACAGCTTTTTATATACTTTTTTAACTACCCAGTAATATTAAAAATTTAGTTAAATATTCCCAGTAATTTAATGCTTTATTGAATTTTATAAATGTTAACTTTAAATGTACTATAGTTATCGCTCTTATTTTCTAATAGATTCGTTTTTCTTTGTATGTATAAACGTGCCAATTTACAAAAATTGGCACGTTTATACATACAAAAAAATTTCAAAATTCTTTTTGAAATATTGAACGTCGATAAATTGTACTAAACTTTTCCGTCTATGATTAGTAAATATTGTTTTTATTTATTAACAATATCACCTAACCGCTACAAAGTAAGGTAGAATTTTAAAAGGTTTAAAACAGTATAAATTTTCCAATTAAAATTTTTAAAAATAAAAACAATTCTTGTAAAAATTCATTCTTCATCGAAAAAAATGTTTTCTTGAGACAATAGTTTCCATAATAAAGCTTTTCTAATTAAATAATGTCTTAGTTTTAATGCATGGATCCGGGGTTTTTTTTATGTCGGGGGGTTGTTTTACAAAAAGAAGTTGACGATTTAAATTCTCCAATGTTTTAAACTAATATAAACATTAAGCTTTAGAAAATTTAATTCCTCGAAATTTCTTAAAATCAAATAAGTAACAGATGTAAAAAATATATTTTTACCAATATTTTCTAAAAAAACAAAAATAAAATTTCTAAAATAATTTCATTCATTTCTGAATTAGCCCTGAAAGTTTCATTAAAATCCGACAATTATTTGATTTTTGCAAGAATTTCCAAATCAGTGTTTTTTCACTGTAAAAAAGATGCTAAATTTTCCTATACTAATCATTGGCCACGTGTGAGAAAAAAAATACAAGATTTATAACCAAAATTTCGACGGTTCTAAAAAAGATCAAAAATATATTAATCAAAAAATCCTTTGGTCTTACCCCTTAATAATAACAAAACGATTTTGACGATAAAACTTACTTAACTATATTTACTTATAAAACTTACTTAAACTATACTTAACTATATTCATAGAGCTGCTTCAGTGAATTAATTAAAATAATTATGAATTAAGTTAAATTTTGTTTTGGCTCGTTCACATTGTATTTAGCTAATGTGAGAAACATTCATAAATCCATGACTTAGTGTAAAGTATTTGGCGGGTATAATTATTTTCTTAACTGAAGGATTTTAAATATCACCTCCTAAACTACATTTTAAAAAAAACGCATAGGCATATTGCTTGAAAGTAACAAGTGATTTTCTTATCTGCCACTCTAAAAAAATGTCCGTATCTGAAATGTCCAATTGTATGAGTGTTTTTTGTTTGTTTGTTTTTTGTTTTGTTTTGTTTTTTTTGTTTTTTTCTCGAGACTATGATTGAAATATGTCCTGATTGTGAAGTTGCATTTTGGAGCACGTTCACGCGATGTTTTTCTACGGCGGCGAATCGACTAAAAAAAGATCAAAGCCTCGTGACCAATGTCCGGAGAGAGACGAATAAAAGAGGAAGGAAAGGTCTTGCCGTGAATTTTGATACGCTCCTGACAGCGATTCAGACAATTATGTGCCATGCATGACACACGCTTAAGCGATCATGTATCTTTCGATACATAACTGACGAGGCAGATTTTTTTTCACATGAAAATAATTATCAGATCTTAATTAAAAAAAAAAAGATATATTATCTGATAAACCGAGAAAAAAACTCAAGGACGACTGAATTAAACCAAAATTGTCCTGGCTATCATAATTTATATGAAGAACATTATACTTCGACAAAAATGTTTCTAATATCAGATGCGAATAACACCGTGTTGATGGCTGATACGGAAAGGAAACTACAAGACCCCGCTCCGAGACTGAGTGGTAGAAAAAAGGGATAAAGAAAAGGTTTAACCATCAACTGCAAGAACACAAAGTATGGTCATTATAAGAAAAAGTCCAAAGTACCTGTTATGAACCGGCGATATAAATATCAAGCAGATGGTCAGATAATTATTTTCATGTGAAAAAATCTTTAACGGAGGACAGAAAAGGCAGCACCAAAATCCAAACACGTATTGGGCTAGAGAAAGAAGCATTCCAAAAGCTAAGCAAGGTACTGAGAAATAAGAAATATATCGTTAGAAACGAACAAAAGATGACTGGGTTGCTATGCGATATCCATCCTGGCAGTGAATGCTGGACAATCTCCCCACGGATGAGGAGAAAACTACAAGCAGCAAAAACGTGGTTCTACAGAAGGATATTTGGAACATTTGGGAAATTTTAATAAATCAAGCTGAATTAAATCTTTGGATAAACTAGACCAAGCATTCTGACTTTCATCAGAGATGACAGAGCCCCAATCCATTTTGGGAAGCCATAACTCACTAACAAGCATTCTTCGTTTAATTGTAATATGCTTATATAAAGATAAAGGACCATATATGCCAGAAATTTGAGAGAAGATGTTTCTTTTTGTTTTGGCATTTTCATCAGAGAACTACGAGGAACAAATTCTGTTTGCAAGGATATTTTCATAAAAGGTTATCTATGGTTCGCAGAGAAGAAATAGAATTTAGAAATAATAAATTCAAGAAAGAATGAATTCAACAAATGTTGATTGAGAGTTTGGTATGCGAGCCTAGAAGATAATAAATTTATTGTAATAGAATATATTTTTTCTTTGTGAAACGTGTCAGGTATTTTTTAGAAAAGGTTGTAATTTGAATTTGAATGAATGTGTGAAAAAAAAGTCTTTTTAGTATGTAATTATTTTCTTACCCGTATTAAAATGAGAATTTAATGCGGGATACACTGTCCACAAAACACACGCAAATTTCAAGAAAAGACAACACGATAAGGAATGTTTGTAGAAAAATAGAATATAGTATATTTAATAACATTCATACAGAATAAACAAATTTGTATATTAATGTCTCCTGTTTGCATAAAAGATAAATGCTTTTTAGGTCATTTAAGTAAATGTGATTTGAATAAAAAAATTATGTGTTCACTGTCTTTCAACGGAGATAATAATGTCTGTTTCTTGTTTTTGTTGTATCCGCCGAGTTTGGTGAAAAAGGGGCGATCAATTTAAGTTGAAAATGAGAGTGTGAATGAGAAATAAAAGATAAGAGGAAAATGTACTTATCGGGTGGAATTGTTTTGGAGTCGGTTGTAAATTTCTTGTTGTTGTTGTTCTGCTTTCCTACCCACTTTCTGCTCTTAGTGCCAGGTTGAGTCAGTGATGGACTTGACTGTCAGTCCTATGTCCTCTTTGATATCTGCGCCCTTCTGACTCTGATTGATTTGAGTCTCTCTATTTATGGCTGACTTCCTTTTCACACTGGCTCGTTACTTTTTTCTCAGTTTAGGAAATCGCCTCCTTTCATTGGTCAGAAAATTAATTTCACACCTTATTGCGAAAAAATGTTTTTAATCGTTTTGATCCGATTTTGCGGGTGTGCAAATCTACTTTGTGTTTTCAGTATTTTGTTGGAATGTTATAGGATTTGTATCCTATAAGTACATTATTTTTCATGCAGCTTTTACAAGAGTTGATGCAACTTCTTTTTGTAGTGAGTGTTGAATTTTCTGATGCAATATTCAAGAAAAGTTTATCTAGCTCCACTGTATTTGGCTGCAATTCTCACGAACAGTTTCAGGTCTCCGGTTGGAAACTTCTGGTCTCACTGGCGCATGATTAGCGCGCTTTAGTTTATATACCTACTTGGGTCACATGGTTGTCCAAAAAAAGGCTAGACCCTATATCAAGAAAAAACCATTAGAATCCTAAATAATGCGTAGGCGTTATACAGTTTAAAACTAGCCACTGGTTGGATGTCTACTTTTGTATCAATTTTAAGCATAAAATTTTACCACATAAAATTTCTATTGAAATTATTTCGAAAACAGCAATATTTGCTGAAATACATCCATGTTTCAAAATTAATTAAAAATAGAACTCTAAAAGTTCAATCACAATACTGAATGAATAAATATTTTTTATAGAATCAACGGCAGAATTTTATCTTTGAAATTCTCCGATAACTTTAGAACAAAATTGTGTTATTTTATTCAATACACTGAATTTACATTTGAAATAATTTTTAAGGCGGAATTTTACACATAAAATCTCCTTCGCTTTTAGTGTAAACGAAAAGTTAAGCGCGGTCTTAAAAGACCGCGCTTAACTTTTCGTTTACACTAAAAAGAATTTTTAGAAATTGTTTCAAGGGAAGGCAGAAATCGTTTTTTATTCGAATTAATTAACTGAAATTTGTTTATGTTGATAATCTGCTTTAATCCCGCATGAGAAAAGTTATCCGGCGAGACGGTAAAAGTTTCCTTAAAAATTCACACGATAACCACTGAGTAAAATTTTAAAAGGAATAATACATTTATTTACACAATTACGAAAAAAGGTACAAATACAAAATCTAATTAAAAAAAAATTCTTTTGTGTGCCTATTGAGGTAGGATAACAATTTCAGATAGAAAGGATTACCAGCGAAAAATGAAAAAAATAGTTTGGAAAAAGACAAGGATTTTGAAAATGAGAAAAAGAGAACACAATACAAGAAGTAAAAAAACAAAGGTGCAACAACCATTCAGAAAAAAAAAAAAAATAAATAAATAATAATTTTACTTCACCCTGCCATGTGACATACAGTAATTGTTTTAAAAGTCCATTTTAACTTCACACAGTTTGTCTTTGAGAAAATTTATTAGAATTCATTATGATCTTGGCAAACCAAACAACAGGAGAATTTTCACTTGAACTTATGGTCTTTCCACGGCTGACAAGTAACTGGTGCCTTCTTTGATGTTCTCTTCTTGATGTCAAATGCCTTCTTTCATGTTGACCCCCTGCCTTCTCCCCTTACTGCCAAAAGTCTTCTCTACTGACATGAACTCTATTTATTTTAAAAATTAGGCTCACACTGCCCAACTATTCGGGATGTTACTAGAGCTTGAGACAGTGTCTCTCCTTGGTCAATATATAGGAAAACATAATTTTCTATGAACTGGAAATGGATCCTTCACAAATTTTAGCGGGTTTTAAACCGCTGAGCCGAAGAAGATATACAACTGTAGCAATTTTTAACACAAACCGTCTGGCCTTTATAAAAATGCACTTCTCTCAAAAGAACGTGTATTTTAAAAACAATCTAGACGATTAAATATGTCGGGTTACCTCCTCCTAATTCCTTAATTCCTGAAATTGTTCCTAGAGGACGCTCTCCATACACTATATATACTCGGCTAGACTTTGTCTCGTCCTCTGATTTCACTTTTCAGCGGACACTACAACAATGTAAAGCTCGCGCAGAAGAAAACATTCCCTCTTGTGGGACACGCATAAATATTGCACACACACACACACGCACGCGCACACATGTACGAATATTCACTCACATATACTTTGAAACACAAACACTCCACATTAATTTATTACACACACAGTATTGTCTTTGTCAATCGTAACTCTTATTGTTTGTTAATACACAAATATTTGATTGTAATATATATACCGGTCTTTGTTGTTTCCTTTATTTCTTTTTGATGGACACAGTCTCCGAGTCCGCCATTTTTGTTGTGTAGCCATTTCAGGAGACGCGCGTGTTCATCTCTCAACACGTAAACCGACCGGCTACAAATACAATGCTAACATTTTTAAAATAATAAAAATAATTTTTTATATAGTAGAACAAGGATAAAGTGTGATGGTAAAATGTCAAAAGTTATTTAGAGCAACAAAAAGGAATTTGTGGAGAGCCATGATCAATCACGCCCTGAAAGAACATGGCATATAAAAAAGTTAATAGATTTAAAAAAATAAATGTTAGTAATAAAAACGATTCACGAATTTCTTGTTGAAAAGTTCTATATAATGATAAAAAAATATTGCATAGGTAACTTTAGTTTTTAAATGCATATTGATGACAGAAAGAGAAAAATTATTAAATTTAAAATTATTATGCATTATGAGTTAAAAAAAAATTTATAAATACCTTCTGAATTCAGGGGACATAATACAGAAATGTTACAGAGTTGTTCCCCTTAGACTATAATTTATATTATTTTAATTTTCAGTTGTTTTTTTTATGTGATTAATTATTACAGTTTTTTAAATCGCTACGGGTGTAGTGGGGGGTTATAGCTCTGAGTAAATAATTATAAACCCAATTACATTTATATATACAAAAATACTAAGATTTGGGCGTTTGTTTACATTATGCTATTTTTGGAAAATGTGGGTGGTCCCAGAAAATAAAGATCTAAATTATTTTAGGCAAAGGAACAAAACATCTGACTTGTGTTAAGCCCCAAGATTTTGGATTTGTTTACGTTGACCACCCAAGAATCCAACTATATTTACAGAAAGATATCTAGGAAAATTTTAAAGGAAACACTGTATGGTTAATCAGCAAGATCGCCTATCGTGTCAACGATAAAGGTTTGTCAACGCCAGAGCATTACAGCGGGTCTTGAAGATCAAAGCGGTAGAGAACGTCTATTCGCAATTAACAATCAACATCTGAAAACGAACCCACGTCAAAGAAATCTCTCAGATAATGGGTATCAGCATTTGAATAATATTGGACTATTTAAAAAAAAATCAGAAAGATAAAGAAATTCGATAAATTGGTCCGACATGAATTTAGAGAAAGTCAGAGTTGTCGTGTTCACTAAAATATTTAATAAAATATTTCATCATGATTTAGGTAGATACCGCCAGAATATCGTGCAGACGTAGTAGAAGACATACTGCGTGACATTTTAATCCATAGCAGGTAAGTGAAGGAGACGTGGATTTTTGACTTTCCCGAGTTTATTAGTGTAAAATAAAAACAAATTGGTTCAGCTTGACAATTTGATTTACTAACCATTACTCTACACACACACAATTTTGTATATATCCTCCAGATGAGTGGACCAACTGATTGCAAAAAGTCAAGGTGCTGAATATAACATCAAGTGACAGATTTTATGTCTTATTTTAGTGTATATATGCATATGCGTATATGTATATATGTGTATGTATGTGTGTATGCATGTATATGTGTGTATATAGGTATATGCATTGTATATATATATGTGTGTGTATGTATAATTATGCATGTTTCTATTTGTAGTGATGAGTGTGTGTACACATACGTATATATGTATTTATATATATTGTTATATATTTGTACTCGTGTATGTGTACTCATGCGTATATAAGTATATATGAGATATTTATATATATTTGTGTGTGTATGTGTTTTCTTTTTATATATTAGCTGGTTTTATTTTATTTTATTTTAAGCGTTGCATTTTGTCTGCACATTTGAATTTGGTGTTTTTTATGTGTGTGTATACGAATATATTTATTTTTCTATTTAATTTCTATATATTTTATTGTCTTTTTTCTTTGCGTTGTTCATTGACGAATATTTGTTTTTCTATTCTACCTCTCTTAAATTTTATCTATTGAAACCTTTTTATTTATATACTTTTGCCCATGTTAAGTAATATTTTAATAGTCTCTTTGAATTCGTTTACTAACACTTTCAATTTTTAATATTTGTAGGTGTGTATATGTGTGTGTCTTTATTAATGTATGTGTGTATGATGGCTTATATATACCTTTCATTGTATGCATATGTTGTTTGTTTTTTTCTGGGGGGTTGTATTTTGGGTTTTTTTAAGGGTCTTGGACATCTATTTAATGTTTTGTTCGTGTTTTTGCGTGTTTATATATATAAATATGTCTACGTGTTTGTATATTATAATCTGATTGTGTATGTATCGTCTTTTGCACGAGTTCATCCTCCCCTGCCCATATCACAACTTCAAATGTATCTAAGTTGTAACGAAGCTTTACATCCACATTAAATTTTAACGTGTATTCTGAGTTTTTGGCCTTTCAGTTAACAAAACAAATAACAAAACATGTATTTTTCCTCAGTTTCTTGTTTAAATAATTTTATAATCTAACACTTTCGCCCCAGTCCCTCAACCTCCGACGTCTTACTCTCTGGGTCGAGATGTCTACTCGGTCTTAACCAAACTTAAGGATATTCAGGCCGGTAAATGTTGTTTAATACTGTTTATTATAAAATAGAGCATTTACTTAAATATTTGTATCTATAAAAAGAATGTATAGACATAAAAATATCTTCAAATAATTGTCGGACTTTGTCCATTTCATAATATATATATATATATATATAGTTTTGACCACACCCACTGACTTCTCAAAATCTTATGAGACATTAATATTGGAGGGAGGGTCTTAATCGAGCTGAGAAATTTTCAGCACGTATCTTTTTCATTTATTTGCCGTTTTCCCTCAGGACGTGAGTGATTATCGCTCTCCACAACTTCCGGTCGCTTTTAGATCTAAGGAAATATATATATATATTACATATAAATAATTTTATTAATTTTACCTCATAATTTTCTATATAGGAAGTGAACATTCCAATTACTTTATGTATCATAATTTTAATATTCGCATCTTTTGTTTCTAAGATTTGAAAATTAAATCATTCACTATTTTTTATTATTAGAAAACGCACCTTGATTTGTCCTTCCAAACTGAACTGATATAATTTACATTTAGTTTTAGTTTGTTCGAGTTACTTCCCTTTAAATGGGGTAAATAAAAACCGTACTTGACAAGTTATTTCCCTTGGATCAGCAATTTCAAGTTATCTCACTCAGACTATAAATTAGGCTTTTGTTTAGTGATGAAATTTATATTTTGATTGAGTTCGTGGCAAACAAACCTGAAAATTCATATCATCTGATTCACCGTAAGAAACGAACGACATCGCAAGGATGAATTAAAAAAGAATTAATGAATCAAAAATAGTGTCTTTCATAGACAACGGAATTCAAGCAAATCTACTTCTGTGCATTGTAGAAAGGGCTGCAGTTTGTAATTCTCAAAAGATTGCAAAACAGCAAAACACTCAAAACGAAAATCACAACAGTTGAAACGTGACAATAACAATCAAGATAGGGATATTCGTCCCAGTATATCAGTTGATAATAATAAATCCGCATTTCTACAATTCAGACAACTTTCTTATGCATTATCTTATCAGGGATCAAACCTTGGACATACGTTTTTTTTTTTATGAATGTTCACCCAATACAAGGTCCAAGAGCCACTCGAGCTAGAGCACGGTGCTGTATGAGCATAAGAAGTGAAGTTCTTGGTGTTATGCAGGAAGGATAACAGCTAACTCTAGACTTGAAGGGGGGAAGATTTAATTAATGAATAAATCTCAGAGTTCAGTTGGAGGGGTTAGAAGTATAGTATGGAAGTAAACTCTAGCAGGAACTGGAAACCCATTCCTTAACAGTAAACAAGGGATAAACCTCTACTCCTGTTCAAAAGACCAGAGAGGAATATGAACCAGACAACAGGTGAATCTATCTACGACTCGTTCCTAATTTTCGCCAAAGACCCTCCTGATGTCTCAATTCCTTATCTATACTGATGACACACTATTTACTCCTGTCTTAATGGTAAGTCCGATTGGTGTGATAAGGTCAAATTGGCAGCTGATCTGAAAAAATGACCTATAGTCTGTTGTTAACTGGGGCAAGAAATGGCTTGTTAATTTTAACACCTCCAAAATGAAATGGCCCTCTTTTAATCGTCTGAGATGACCTTTTTTGTCTTCCATCAACATGGCTGATGCTAACCTCCAGGAGAGTGACTCATCGCGCCTTCTTGGACTAATGTTTTCCACTGGCATGAAGTGGAACGAGCATATTGAATCAATTGTTAGGTCTGCAGCAAAATGAGATAGAAGCATGGGGAGCATCTGCATTAATTCGACTTAGATTAACATTTGAAGAGAATTTACAAGCAAAACATTGTTTTATCAGCAGATGTTAAAACCTCAGATTGAGGAAAGAGAGGGAGGGACAGAAGACTTGCTTGTATTTAACACACTATTACAGAGCCACAATAGTCACCAGAACAAAATTTGTTAGAGGCTATCATAAAAGACAGTCTCTTTGAGGACACATTTAAAATTATTGCAAATAGATACAAATAGCAGTGTGCTGTGACCAGAACAATTACACTGGTACAGCTGGAAAAGTGTTTCCTGTGAGCTATAGCAGTTGAACAGGCCAGTGTCAACCAAGAACATTGTGGTTTTGCCTGGTATTTATGAGAAAGTATAAAAACAACAATGCTGGTTTTAATCCAAAAAATCTCTGTGACACAATTCTCAATGGGAAGGTTAAGAATATCAAAGAAAGTTACAATTTTACCTTTTTTTTTCTTCTTTTAAATTATATCAGCCCATGACTTTGGAAGAAGAATAAAAATGAGTGAGAATAAAAGAGTAATCAGGTAGATAGTAAATCACGATTGACATTGCATTTAAATTTTTGAAGATCAAAGTTGGCTGGAAAGCAAGAAGCTGGAAGAGAGTTCTATGGATGAGAAGTGCAAGAAAAGAAAGTTACCATAGGACTTATATTGACATCTAACCATTTCAAAAGTGAATTGATGAGACTTTACTACCAATCTAGTATTGCACTTAAATTCATGTGGTCTAGGTACCATACCAAAAAGCTCATCTGATCAATTACCTTGAAAGTATTTATAGCAGTATTCTAAGCAAGGACAAATGATAGACTTATAAATATACAAGATAGATTCTAAAGAGAAAAATTGTCTCACATGACACAATGAACTGGCTTTCTTAGCAGCTGATCTAGCAATGGATTCAATGTAGTCTTTCCATTTCATATCAGCCAAGAATGTTAGACCAAAAGTCACTATCATGGAGGTTAGCATCAGCTACATAGATAGGAAGCAGGAAGGGGCTTTTCAGGTGGTTAATAGAGAGCCGTTTCATTTTGCAGGTGTTAAAATTAACAAGCCATTCCTTGGTTCTGTTGATTCTTATGACAAGACTTATCCAGAACTCTTGGCTCGGTCATTTTAAAATGGTGAAGAAATAAATAAAAAAATCAAAAATCAAAAGGAAATTAAAATAAAACAAAATAAAAATTACAGTATATAACATTTTTATTTTTTGACATATTACAATTTATATAAAAGATGTTTTGTTTTTTCACTCAATACAAATATTTAAAAAGAAAAAAAAATAATAAACAAAAGATGGTTCTTAGCTTATATTTATATTTTGTAAACTTTTGGCCTTAACAATATGAGTCCATTAAATCGAGGATTTATAGCAGTGGTACTTCCATTTAATCTACAGGGTGGTTCAAATGTTTTTTTCACCACTACATAATATAATTTTCAATTTCAGACAAAAGCTCCGACAGTTTGAAAGAGAAAGTTAGGGTGACCAATCTCTCTTAAACTCAAACAAAAATGATTACAGTTTTCCAGCCACTGCCACTGAGCAGACGAGGAAATCATCTTGTCTTTACTCCTATGGCACCCTTCTCACAAAAATTGACTTTCCCAGACACCATAGCTCAGGACTCAGAGTTGGATCTGGGGGACAGCAATACAGGGCCAAACAGTGTGGAAAGGGATTGTCAATAGAGTTCCAACCAACCATAGGGAGGTCAAAGGATGATGATATATAAAATTCTGTGACTTCCGTAAGTTCATCTATCACACCTTCTAAAATAGCCATACACTGATCAAACAAAACCAAATTATATGCAAAATACAGCTGGTTTTACTAGGGTGTGTAGCTTAGTCCAATAAATTTTCATTAAGTTTGGGGGAAAATTAAGTTTTATTATATAACATACAAAATATTCCTATTTTAAAACAATTTAAATCAATAATATTAAATACTATGAGGATTTCAACAAGCATCAGCGAGTTTAAAAACAAATATTTGAATGTATATAAAATGGTTTAATAAATTAATGCTTGAATTTTTTTGCTTTTCTTTTCCCCCGCTTTTTTGAAAGCAAAATCTGGGGAATGGTTTACATAGAGTTGTTTCCCCTTATCCTTGATTTCACTTCTCGCGTTTTCTGGCAAGGCTTTTTTTTTTTTTTTTTAAAGAATAGATGCAAACCACAAGATGCGCTGTTGGTAATTTCAGATAGATTCCTCCACTAATTTTCGATACCGAAGTTTTAAAATGAATTTTTTTAAATGAAAAAGCATTCTTGAAGCTTTCTTTTTAACTTTAATTGAAAACTAAATGACTAAATTTTCTATTTCCAGTAAGCAGAATACTCTGTGGGGTATTTCAAATAGGAATTATATTCATTGGAATTTCAACATTTTGGTCGCTTTCAAATAATCGTTTAAAATTGGTCATTTATATTTTTTACATATTTGTAAACGAAAGTTAATTCTCGGTTTTAAAAAATCTTCCAAAAATAAAACATACTTTTCCGAAACTTTATTTGAGGAATATTAGCTGATTTAAAGTATAATTAATCTGATTTGAAAAAAAAAAATTTTTTCCTCTAAGTTTAAAATAACACAGAAATGGATTTTTAAAACAAACAATAACAGTGATTTACATGCTTTTCATCACTCATCAATCACTTAACAAGCATTGATAAGATGTTAACAGGCTCTATGGAGGCTATCTGCTAAAACGTAATTTAAGAAAATGACAGGTGAGAGCCTTTTTTTTATGCAATTTTTAAGTACTCAGTAATCTTAAATGTTGGAAAATATTCTCCATAATCTAATTTAACAAAATGTTGACTTTAAATTTACTATAGTCATCACTCTTATTTTCTGATAATGTTGTGTATGGTCAACCATACTTTCAAACAGGCACATTACATAATATTTTATATACATAAAACAATTTTAAATTATTTTAAAAGAAGTCTTTGTACAAAACGACTTATATTAAGCGTCTTAAATTTTTTATTAGTAAATATAGTTTTCACTTAAAAATAACGTAATGCAGAATTTTAAACAATTTATTTTTTATATTATAAATTATATATTTTAAAACAAATGAAAACAATTCCTGTAAAAATTAATTATCAAAAAATTCTTTTTCTTAAGACAATAGTGTCCTTAATAAATCTTATTTATAAAAGCAATTGAAAGCTTTTCTAATTAAATAATGTCATAGTTTTATTGCATTTTTTATTTTATGATTCAGAACAGATTTTCAGTAAATGAGTGTAAGTGAAAAATTTTAAAATTATGATTTACATTCTTCAAGGAGCCCTGCTTTTAACTAATAAAAAAAAAAATGTTCTACATAAATTTAATTTCTTGAAATTTTATGAAATTCAGTGTGTGTGGGGGGGGGGGGGGTAACATATGTAAAAAGAAAAAAAAAATTAATTTGTACCAAGATTTTCTATAAAAAAAAAAATAAAAATAAAAAAAAACTTTTAAAAATAATTTAATTCATTTGTTAATGAGTTCTGAAAGTTTCATTAAAATCTGACAATTTGCCAGAATTTCTAAATCAATGTTTTTCACCTAATAAAAAAAAAAGACACTAAAACATTAATCATATATATTACATGGTCTTTCATCTTAATAATAACATTTTGATGGTAAAACTGTTTTTATTAAGTTTGGGGGCCTTTTTTCATCATGCTATGCTGTTTTTCAGTGAAAAAGTAGAGGTACCTACTAAAAAGAAGCAGTAAACTACTTCCTATACATTAAAAAGTTGAAAGGTGAGAAAAAACAAAAAAAAACAAAAAAACACAAGTTGCTAGACTCAATAAGAATCAATTTTCTGTATTGTATAACATTTATCATTTTGCGATTGTTCTATTTTAATAATTATTTCTGTGAATCTCTTATACTTAATTTAAAAAATAAAACTTTACCATAAGTCTGTATGACAACAATTCAGTCATCCACTATGGATTTTAGATCTCACCTTCCACTGACGAGAGAGGAGTACTGTGACAGCAAAAGTGACTGCTCTCCCCCAACCCCAATTAGTCATACAAAGAGTTTGTTTTATTGGTTATAAAATAGGTGAACAGTTCGTGATTCAAAATAATGATTTTTTTTTTCATTTCCAGATTAAAAGACGATGTTCCAAGTAAAGTTCATTCAATTAGAATCATCTACAAGAGGAAGGACACTGCAGCTGCTGGAGGTTATTTCATCAACATCCTCTTCAATCATATCATCTTTTAATGCACTCAGCTGAAGAACAAAACAATTTTCAAATTTCAGCCATTTTATCTTCAGTTTTCAAAATTGACAAGAAAAAAATGAATAATGCTTGACAATGCTTTATCTAATGAAAACTCCAGATAATATTACTACTACTAATACTACTAGCGGAAATAAAGCAATTGAAATAAAGATGAAAGAAATCCTAGTGAAAAATGAATAATGCTTGACAATGCTTCATCTACTCCAAATTCTAGATAATATTACTACTACTAATACTACTAGTGGACATGAAGCAATTGAAATGAAGATGAAAGAAATCCTAGTGAAAAATGAAGAATACTTGACAATGCTTCATCTACTCCAAATTCTAGATAATATTACTACTACTAATACTACTAGTGGAAATAAAGCAATTGAAATGAAGATGAAAGAAATCCTAGTGAAAATAGAAGAATGCTTGACAATGCTTCATCTAATCAAAATTCCAGATAATATTACTACTACTAATACTACTAGTGGAAATAAAACTAGTGTCTATATTTCTTAGATGAGGTATTATGTACACTATTTACATTATTCAGACTATTGTCCTCATCTTTGTTGTTATATTTATTACAACGTTTCAGCCATTGTACGCTCCAGCCTTCTTCACCAAAAAAGGCTGGAGCGTACAACGGCTGAAACGTTGTAATAAATATGGCAACAAAGATGAGGACAATAGTCCGAATAATGTAAACAGTGGAAATAAAACAATTGAAATGAAAATGAAAGAAATCCTAGTCAAAAATGAAGAATGCTTGACAATGCTCCATTAAATAATAAAATTTCAATAAATTACTAATACTGCTCCTGTTTGAAATGAGCTATGTTTCAACTTCTGCAACAATTAGTTTTTAAAAGCAAGTTAAGATGAAAGAAGTAATAGTCAAGAATTAACCAAAATCAGTTCCATTGTTCTAATTCATTAGAAAAATATTTACCACCACAGGATGAGATCTGAGGTAAATGTAGACATCGTTGATATTGATTTTATTCCTTTTGGCATGACTGGAAAAAAATAAATTAAATGTTAGAAAAAAAAAAAAAAGTAAATTAAAATGGATTAAATTTTAAAATGTTAAAAGGAATAAAAGAATTCTTAAAATTCATCAACAAAATGCTTATATTGTTTTTAAAAAAGACAGACAATAACAACTTGTGTTTGATATTAAATGCCAGTCAATTCAACAAGTAAGAATAATCACAATTTTCAGCATCTCATTTCTTGTTGGAGTTTTCTCCAATAAAAATTTAAGATCCCTAAAATAAGCTGAATGTATATTTTTTTTAATACCATGTCTGTTCAGGACAGGTAAACTTGGCTCTCCACAGCTTCCTTTTCCATATTATCATTGAATTGCCATGACTTCTTGGGAAAGATAGTAGAGTGGTTTTGAATCAGGACTTCCTAGCTGCCACTCAAAACTAGAGACACCAGTCTTCCTTGCTCTTTAACCCATAGCTTGGACATCAGATCCTGTACAATCACCAGAGTTAAGCAATGTTGAGCCTGATTTGGTACCTAGATGGGTGACTGCTTGGGAATATCAGGTGCCATAAGCTTGGATGTGCATACAATGTAATGGATAATGGCTCAGAATTGTTAAGCAGAAAGCCAAGTTCCAATTCCAGTTGGGTTCATTATATTCATGTACATGCAGACAGCCTTGGGAAAGGTATGAATCCACCTCTTCTCCCCTAACTATGGGTTAATTAGTAAAACTTGTCTCACTAAATTATTATTATCTCAAAAAAATAAATAAATAAGAAACTAATAGTTCTTACAATAAAAAAAATACTTTCTGGCTTTAAATAACCTGCAAAAGGTTGCTAAGCCGTTAAAAAAAATGAAATGAAATCAATCAATCAAACATAGCTTGGGGAAAAGATGGATTCATGCCTTTCCCATAGCATTAGTGCTAAATGAATGCAACAGACTAATCTAGAACTCTGTCTTCATTTTTTTTAACATCACTAACCATTATGCAACACAAAAACATTTTTACTAACACCTTATTTTTATTGATGCTAAGATGTTTGGAGCCTTGCAGCTGATCTCTACTCTGACCTAGATTTAACAGCTCAATGAGGGGAAAAAACAAAAAGGCTTTTAACTTTCAATACCCCCAAAACAGGAGGCACAGTGGAGTAATGGATAGCAGCTCTGATTGAGGAATTGGAGGGCTAAGTTTAAATTCCAGTCAGATCCATTATATTCACTTATGTGCTAATATCCTTGGAAAAGGTATGAATCCTCTTCTTCTCGTCCCAGCTATTGGTAAATAGCAGGACAGACTGGGTTCTACAGCCTTGGGTAGCAACTGGTGTAGGAGAATTAAAAACTCTGAATTCAAAACCAGCCTGGAGAGGGTTGGGCTCCGTCAGGCTATCTTGCCCAAAAAACACCATTTCTACTGCAGCTGCAGTACACATGGTGCCCCTACAGCCCTATGGGTCACTGGAAAAAAAAAAAGAGCTTGTATCATTTCCTCATCACAGATCAAACCCTGAGTTTTCTCCAGTCATTAATTTTTTTATTTACTAATACAAGGCCCAAAGGCCATTCAAGGTAGAGGGTTACTGAATGAGATTGTAAGAGATGGGGAAATACGAGAGTATTATGAGGATGAGTGGAAAAGATATCGGTTGATCCTGGAGACCAACATTGTCAGGGAAGAATTCTCTCAGGATTTTGTTCCACAAAGTCATGGTTGCTCTCCCAACAACAATCCATGCTTTGAAAGCATACTGGAACTGAAGTTCAGCTTTTCTACAATTTAGATTTTAACATTAAGTTTTATTGCTTCCCAGAAATTTTCTTCACTCGAACATTGTTTTCCATTATTACATACATCTTTTTAATAATGGAACACAAATGTTCTAGAGAGCCATTCCATTAATTTGGTGTCTTTGAAACCATTTTTGGGCAAGGTGAGCAACAATCAGCTTTGAAGAATATGATGGAGCATAGTCTTGTAGGAATTCTTGATCATGACCACTGCAAAAAAATAAATAAATATGGGGTAATATGATTCTGCACATCACAGCACCAGCTGTGATGACATTCCAGGTTGGCTGTATGCGAATATACTGGTGCTCGCTATGTTCCACAGATTAGTCTCAATTAGGACCATGATCGCCAGCAACAAAACAACTGAGACAAATGCTTTTCAAGAAACTTGTTGAGTTAGGAAGTAGCCAAAAGCAATATGATTCCTCACTTAGTTGGCAATGTCTTCCTTTGGCTACGAGAAAGCAAACCTTTTCTAACTGACTTTTCACTACTTCCTAACCCAACAAGTTTCCATTAAAGTTTCTATATAAAGCTCACTATTTACTTCCTAACCCAACAAGTTTCCATTAAAGTTTCTATATAAAGCTCACTATTTACTTCCTAACCCAACAAGTTTCCATTAAAGTTTCTATATAAAGCTCACTATTTACTTCCTAACCCAACAAGTTTCCATTAAAGTTTCTATATAAAGCTCACTATTTACTTCCTAACCCAACAAGTTTCCATTAAAGTTTCTATATAAAGCTCACTATTTACTTCAGATTATGTAAACACTCCAACAGTGTCCGATTTTGACCAAACTTGGTGCATACATTGTACAATGTAAGAGAAACTGAATTTCAAAAACTCCAAAATAATTGTGGTCTGAAGGGGGTCTCGATGTTGCCTGTTTTACCCCTTCATGTCCTCGGCTAACTTCGATTGAATAAATACAGACTACTTCTGTTATATCAGTAACTGCATTAATTCAAAATGTTTTTTAAAGAAAGTACTTTAAAGTAATTGAAGAAGATAGACTTTGTGACATCTAAACATGATGCTGTTTTTGCTCCATTCTAATTGGACGCTTTTTCTGATCGGCCAGCTGGCTATGGCTGCTAGTTCTTAATAAAACACAAGTTGAAATTCATCTGATAAATATATCCTGAAAAATGTTTCTAAAATTATTTGGTTAACATCAATTTTACTGCAAAAACTTGCATAATAAAATCTGACAAAGTGTAAGCAAACTAGTATAAAAGAGATGGGAATTACATGCGGACTATTGTCCTCATCTTTGTTGTTATTATCATAACACTTTGACCATTGTGCTCTTTGGCCTTCATCAAGCACTTGTTGATCTGGGTAACCTTCAGAGAATTTTAAACCAAACCCTTTATTTAATCTATGGATTATTTCTCACCCCATTTCCAATGATTTTAACATGTCTCATTACATTAAGAACAGATTTTATATGGTTTGATCATCAAAATATATAGTTTCCCCTCATTGTACATGATTTACATTGTGCTATGCTCCCAAAATGAATCACAATTGTTAAGAAGTACGTATAAAAATATTTGTAAAAAATCTCAATCTGCCATAATCACCCAATATATAAATAGATCATAATTTTTATTAAAAAGTATAATTTTGAAATAGCAGGTACCCAAAATATGTTGCCTATTTTGTGGTTGCTGTATCTAGAGAAACTAAACTAAACATCTTTATTTGCATGTAGGCTGTTGTCCTCATCTTTGTTATTGTTATCACAATGTTTCAGCTATTGGGCCCTCTAGCCTTTATCATGTGTATGTCAATCTGGTTAACCTATAGGGAGTTTTGAACTGAACCCTTTATTTAATCTCTAGAGACAGATTGTTCTCATTCCACTGTCTATGTCTAGGGATATCATGCCTAGTTCTTATTTTTAGTATGACTCGGTTATTGCTTACCTTGTTTCCAATAGGTTTAATATGTCTCATTGCATTAAGAACAGATTTTATATGCTTTGCTCACCAAAATATATACTTGTATTATTTTTACACTGTAATTTAATACTTTTTTTTTTTTTTTCACCATTATTTTTTTTGTTTTATCTTGCATTGATTTTAAAATAAAAAGAAAAAAAATCACATGTGTAAACTTAAAGTAAATGCAAACCTTGGGCACATATTAAATAAATATTTTGTAAGCATCTAAATATTCTTTCCCCTATTTTTGAACTGAACTTTTTAATCTGTGGGGGTAGATTGTTCTCAATTCAATTCCTATGTCCAGGAATATCTTGTCTAGTTCTTATTTTTAATACGACGCTGTTATTGCTCACCCCCAAGTCCAATTATACAATGCCCAACCCGGGGATTGAACTCACAATGACTAGGTCACCAAAATTCACAAACCAACATTTGATCCACTAGGCTATTGTTAGAATAATGAAACCAGGTATCAAAATGAGGTGAATTTATTTCCCTTGAAAATGATGGCTATTTTTCAACAGTCACCGGTGTATTAGTACGGCATATTTTCCTTAGAAGACTTTCCTTATCAATCAACCCTCATAAAAATATATTTATAAAATATCTTATTTTTTATTGCTTCCTCAGTCTCACTGCCTCTTGTTATTTTAATCCAACATATGATTTTCTAGGAAGCTTTAAAACTAGTTGACATAAAAACAAATTTCCATAATATAGATCTTACTTTATTAGCTACTATATTTCTCTAACTTCAAATAATGTATAACTAATTCTAATTTCTATATTTCCATTTTTACACCATATTAATTATATTTTATAATTGTCCCCCGTTTTAAGAACACTTTCCTTTTATCACTTACACCTCTTTATCTATATATTTTAGGGTTGTTTTTAAATATAAATTTGTTTTTTTAAGTATAACTATATTTTTAAATATAACTTGTTTTTGATTTAACTTATCTTTAAAAAGTTAAAATCTTTATTTATTTCATTTTTATATCTAAATGTATAATTTATCTTATTATATTTCTAAATATTTTTTTATTCTTTAAAATAACTTATTGATTTTATATTAAATATAAACTTTTTTAAATACAATTTTACTTCATTTTAATATAAATTATCTGAATATGACTTATTTTTAATTTATTTAAATCTATCTTATTTTCAAATATAACTTGTCTTTGCAAGAGTACTTTTAAGTATGATTTTGTATTTTTAAACATAACTTTATCTATATAATTTAAGTTTTTTTAAACCCCTTTTTATTCCTCTCTTAGTTTCAAATAACATTTCATTCTTCATATAACCCCAATTTAATG
The DNA here is from genome assembly GCA_964036315.1 of Acanthosepion esculentum. NCBI lineage: Eukaryota > Metazoa > Mollusca > Cephalopoda > Sepiida > Sepiidae > Acanthosepion > Acanthosepion esculentum. The sequence goes on along the minus strand of OZ038499.1, from coordinate 45,592,526 downwards.
TTATCAGGTTAATATCCAGGTTTAGTTTTATAAAACCTCTTCCCTTTAATACCTTCCACCCTCCCCTGAACACTGTCTTATGCCTATCATCTGACTGAAACATTGAAATGGATAAATTCTGTATTAATTTTTTTTTGTCACAGTTAAATTTCTAATTCTGACATGAACTCAGTCTATACAGGGGTTGAATAAGACCAAAAAATCTCATTGGTTGAAATAAGACTATTCCCCGTATGAAGTAATTTTAGATTTTATTGTGTACTAATATATCTCACAATCGCAAATCCCATGACCCCTGAGGGTCGTAGGGATACCACATATACTGTAGCCACAGTAGAAGTGATGTCTCTTGAACTGACAGAGCCCAACCCTAGGCCAGTTTTGAATTCAGAGTTTCCTTCTCCTAGACTAGTTGCCACTTAAGGCTATAGAACCCAGTCTGTCCTGCTATTTACTGATAGCTGGGGAGAGAAAAAGATTCAATTTTCCCAATGGTATTAGTACATAAGTGAATGTAATGGATCCGACTATATATATATATATATATATATATATAAAATAAATTAAACGACAACTTAGCTGACACATTTTGTCCTCTAAGTGCCTTTGTCAAGGCAAATGTAAGGATTTTATTTTGTGACAAGTATTTATATACAAGAGGAAAAAATGTTATTGATTTTTCAAAATATTTTAGGTATAGGAGTGCTTGTAAATATTCCGATTAATGGAAAAGTCAAATACTTAAAAAGTTGCTAAGTGAACAAAACACATTGCCTAAGGTAACGATGTGATTCTTTATTTTTAACTAAAATGAAACTAACAAGAAAAAAAAAAGAAAAACAGAATTGGAATGAAAAGTCTTCCGTAATTTCCTTTTACTATTTCAATACATTTTCCTAAACTTTCTGTCTGCTTTTTTTATTCTATCCATAAAGAAGGTTTCTGACTTACTTTTGATCCAATATAACCAATTTGTTATCAACTGAAAAATGTGCATCTTTTTGCTCACACCAAGCACAAAACTCTCTTCTGCCTTTTTGTCAAAATTCAATGAAGAGAGTTGCATTCTTTCCACTTTGACCTTAACTTTAAACTGATGCTTAAAGAAAACACAAGCAAAGACATCTGATTGATGTGAAAAGAACAAATACTACACTTTGATCTTATGAAAGGGAAAAAGGATTTGCTACACTAAAATCTACACACTTCATTTGACAAAAGTGACAAAATAAAATTAAAATTTGAATAGAAATTCTGTCTTCATTTACACTATTTGTGTTGTTCGGACTGTTGTCCTCATTTTTATTGTCATATTCACATTTCAGCCATTGTACACTTCAGCCTTCTTCAGGTGATATACATGGGAATCTTGAACAGAACCTGACAAAGACCAGAGTTTAAAATGGCCAAAACATTGTGAATATGACAACAGTCCAAACAATGTAAATAATGCAAATAGTTACAATACCTCGTCTCAGAAATATAGACAGAAATTCTGTCTTGTCAGTTGATTTTGGTACAACTGGTACACTCACTTTGCAAAGTCAGCCAGTTTTGAAATCAGGTGTTCCAGTAATCGCAGTGAAGAATCCATGAGAAACACCTGAAACTCTTCACTGCCAGTTTTGCCATCAACTTCAAATGTATTTGCAACCAAGTGGTGCAGAAATTCTCTTACTTCCTGAAAAAGAAAGCAAAAAGGAAAAAAAATGGTGGAGTTGCACAATAGGAAATAAAAAAAGAAAGAGTCTTTTTTTTTTCCAACTTGGTATCTATACATTTACTCCTGTCTTGATAGTAAGTCTGACCAGTTTGATAAGATCAAATTGGCAGGTGATCTAAAAAGAAAAAGACCTACAGTTTGTTGTTAACTGGAGCAAGAAATGGCTTGTTAAATTTAACACCTCCAAATCTAAACTGCTCTCTATTAATCATTTGAGAGACCCCTTGCTGCCTTCCATCAGCAGGGTTGATGCTAACCTCCATAAGAGAGACTCATTCTAACATTGTTGGCTGATATGAAATGAAAAGACTACATTGAATCCCTTGTTAGGTCTGCTGATAAGAAAGTCAGGTCATTGTGTCATGTTAAACAATTTTTCTCTCCAGAATCTATCTTGCATATTTATAAGTCTACTATTCATCCATTCTTTGAATATTGCAGCCACATCTGGCCTCATGCTCCTGTTATACATTTGGAGATCCATGACAAAATCCAAAGAATCTGCAATTTTATTGGTCCAGACCTGGCATCCCAGCTTCAGTCACTTTCTCACCACTGTAATGTAGCTTCCCTGTGTCTTTCTATAAATACCTTCAAGGTAATTGTTGGGATGGACTCTTCACTGTGGTACCTAGACCTTATGAATTTAAGCACAGTACTAGATCGGTGGCAAGGTCTCATCAATTTACAGTTGAATTGGCTAGATGTAACCGTAAGATCTATGCTAACATTTTCTTTTCTTGCACTAGTTTGTGGAACACTCTTCTGGCTTCATGCTTTCCAGCCAACTTTGATGTTCAAAAATTTAAGTGAAATATCAATCATTATCTTCTGTCTCGATTACTTTTTTCTTCTTCTCACTCCCTAATGTTTCTCTTTTTTTCTTCTTCCACACTCAGTAACCCCTTGTGTCTTAGTGGCTTTAATGCCTTGCATAGGGTGATATGATTTTTTAAAAAAAACTAACTGAGGGGAGTTAGTGCCCTTGACACAGAGAAGTCGTCTAGACCTGAGAAAAGACTCACACCAACAAGGAACAAGAGATATTCCTAAATGGTCATCCATGACCTCACCTTAACTTAAATCACATATTTATAAGTAATATGTTTGTGTCATGTTTTATTGTCATGTGTATTGTTACAGTTAATAAAATGATAAACATATTTTGGCACTCCTCTTTTCATTTCACTTAGTTAGCTCGTATTTATATGTTTGGGAGCTCCTTAAGGTAGGGAGGTGTTATAAAAGAACCACACCCAACAATAGATTAAACATTCCAGTTCATGAATATTAAAAAGAAATATTTTTTTACTTTTTTTCAAGGAAGTTTATATAAATTAATAGGGGGTGCAGTTTTTCTTTTGTTTTTTTACAGAAGTAGAAGATTATGCTAATGGGTAGTTTATATGGGTAGGAAGGGAAGATAACGGTTAACTCTAGACTTGAACGGGTTAAAATTATAGTGTTTGGGGAAACATCCTCTTAGGGGTCTGTTACACATGGCGGTGATTCGTGGGAAAAGCTGTTTGAGTGGAACTTACATCTCACTGATGGAATACGGAGGGAATGTGGGTGGTTTGCTAATATGTAAGTGGCCTAGTCATGAAGGTTAGCCCTGGCAGAACCAATGAATGTAGGTCATTTGAGCACTTTCCATGCAAGTAGCGATAGAGCAGTGAGAGGCTTGACGCATGCCGCCTATGAGAGAGAGGTTGGAGGATTGAGAGACATTTTTGAACTCAAGATGGAAAATGAGGACTGGGCAGCTGACACCCAAATATGGAACCACTACTCCATTTTCAGTCCAAACTGGCTCTTATAAAAAGTAGAGGATAAGCATGTGGAGTCAGGTTCTTACTGGAGCGGTACAGGGAGCCAACCATTTTACTTGCATCTTTAGCGATGGTTCGTATATAAGAGTTCCACTTGAGGTCGTTTATCATGACTGGCAGTAATTTGGGGTCTGATTGGCAGTGATGGAATGTAAGTTTGCTATGTATATTAATCATAAATTGATCACCCCTATGGAAGCCAAAACAATTTTGCTAATAGGATGTAATTTCTTAAAATTTAAAAAAAAAAAATTTTTTTTTTTTAAATTCATAATCTGGATCTTTAATTGATCATAATATATGAGAAAAAAAAAAAAAAAAAAACTCCAGATGACGAATTTTGAATTTTCTTACATTTTAAGAAGGATGGTCTGTACCTGAGGAACTGCATATTTTGTTTTGGCTTCCATAGGGAGGGACCAAATTTACAATCAATTTATATAGCAAACTGGAACCCCATTAATTTTCATAAAATTAAATGAAAAAAATTTTTAATATTCCTAATAATGAGTTTGTATTTTACAGTAATAGGAAAAAAAAATTTGTTTTTAAATTACATTTCTGTTTGCACTGTCTATTGTACAAGTCGGAAAAAAAAAATTTACAAAAAATAAATACAGTGTAACCCGGATATAAGAGACCCGGATATAAGAGATATTTTCTCTGGTCCCAAATTAGAGCCTGTGTTAATAAAACAAAATAGACCAAACCCGGATATAAGAGAAAACCGGATATAAGAGCCTTCTTCTCCGGTCCCGACAACTCTCTTATATCCGGGTTACACTGTAGTTAAAAAAACTTTCATGGTATTGCAGTTCATCAGGTACAGACCATAATTTAATCAGTTTGTGTCAATTGTTAGGCGTATAAAGTTATATAATGGCTACTTTTAAGTGTACGATGAGAATCAAAATGTCATGTTAATCTGGACATTTTTTTTTGTTCATTCCGGATGAAGATGAAATACTGTATATACTCTCGGATAGGTCGCACCCCCCCAATTTATGGCTTAATAATTGATGACTTACTGTTGACTCGCATATAGGTGGCACTATAATCTGGAGAGTTACACAGCCCTTTTTAAATGTAAGAATTATCATATATCTACCTTTATTTCCAAACTTAATTATTAATACCCTTTTGCTGTTAAAATACATTTTTCATCAATCATCATGTAAACAAAAGGAAGTAACTGTTGTACCGGTATTTTTATATCGAGTCAACTCGACAAAAAAAAAAATAAATAAATACAGAAGAAAATGTTACGGTACATTTAGAAAAAGTGTTTATCTATTTATATATCAAGTTACAGTTTTAAAATTCATTCAGAACTGAATCCACAGTTTAGTGTTTATGGGTATCATCTTCGATTTCTCAGAAATCATGACAGGGTAGTGTTTTTACATTTATGTAGATAGATAGGTCACACCCCTAATATTTTGTGAAATTTTTGGTAAAAAAAAAAAAGTGCGACCTATCCACAAGTATATATGGTGATAATTTTTGACAAGGCTTCATCCAATAAAAAAAAAATTAAAAAAATGAAGATGAAAGTAAATATTAGGTAAAAATTAATAACAATAATGAAACATGTACAAGCTTTCAAGCAATGTCAGAGGCTAAAGACGGATTATGAATGATAATCTTAAAAGATTATCTTAAACTGCCAAATTAATACAAAGGAATTTATACTTACTGCTTTTACTGACGGGTCAGCCATTATGTAAGATAAATTATTGCTTTTTAACTTCAAGTGACCTGTTAATAACAAATAATTCAATGAATATCAGGACCAATAATCCAATTATTAAAAAAATCTAAAAACAATTCAGAAATGTTTGGAAGAATTTCAGTAAAATTTAGAATGTTTTTTTTAATTGAATGACAGTTACTCTCACCACTACTGTAACATCACCTCCTACCACTTCTTGTTAGAGTGAGGGTCAGTGTTTATAAAAAGGTCAGGTAATGATTAGTAGAGTTTGAATTATGCAGTCAAGTAACACTTTAGTGGAATACAGATGTTTGAGCTCAAATAACCAAACATTATAGTACAATAAATACATCACGAGGAACATTGCTCTGGCATTGGGAGCTGCTACAAAAACCTTCCAGCAAATTTGGACCTTTTATGCCCATAGAAAAAAATGAAATGTCAAAAGAACAGTTTTTCCCTTGACACTACTATTATTTTAAATACCTTCACTCTTGAGCAATGTTTATTGCTTTAAAAAGCAATGATTAGAATTGTAATAAAACCTAAACATATGATGAAAGTGAATTTATACATTTTCTTTGTTCCTGAGAATTGACAACAAAAACAATAAACAGAAACACTATTTATTAGAACAGTTATTTACAATATTTATCTATCATTGTTTATTGGAATGGTCGGCAAAATATCAACTAATTGCCAATTGATTCAAACTTCATAAAATGGTAAATAATAAGGATTTCCTTATTTCACATATTTTAAGAATTTAGTAAATGTTTATAAATTTATGAATAAAACATTTTCATATTTCTTTATAAATTTGTAAATGATAAATATTGCATTGCATTAGTTTTAATTGCGTTAGTTTTTTAGAATGTTGTAAATATAAAATTATTCTTGTAAATAATCTAATTAATAAATTAGATTTAGAACAAAAATTTAATTTATTACAATTCTAATCGTCACTTTTTAAAACAAAAAACATTGCTGAGGAGTGAAGGTAATTAAAATAACAGTGGTGTCAAAGGAAAAACCATCCTTTTGACACTGAATTTTTTTTTTTTAGGCAAAGATTCAAGTTTGCCAACCCTCCAGCTATGGAATCTCTGAAAGGGCTCTCTCAATTATGATCTCCTTACTAATGGTTAGATCCCTGAAGGTTGTTACTGGCCAAATTGTTGGAAGCCCATAAGATCAATGCTGGCATTCTACAGGGTTCTCTCCTCAGTTCCAGTGTATATTAATGATCTGCCTAAGTGAGTATCTGTGCAGATGATACAACAGTTTATAGGTGCTTATTTACATTATTCAAACTATTATCCTCATCTTCATTGCCATATTCACGTTTCAGCTGTTGTACACTCTGGCCTTCCTCAAGTTATTAGAATTTAAAACGAAACCCATTATTTTGACCACGAGGGTAGATTGTTCTAGTTCCACTGTCATGCCTCTTCTGGATGTCACAGTTATTTCCCTTTAACTTAACTCTCCAGGCCAAAGCAGTGGTGAACCAAAAAGCTTGGAGAGTTAAGTTAAAGGGAAATAACAGAGACATCTGGAAGAGGCATGGCACATGGAACTAGAATAATAATTTTGTTTTCCTTTATACCACAGTTTTCAGTTCAGTTTTTTTATTTAGTATTTTTGCTGTCTAAGGAAGCTGTTCATTTTCTTGTGTAATGAGAGCATTTCCAATCGATATCTGATTTTGTTTAAGATTGATAATACTTAATCCATTTAACTCGCAATATCTTGTATATTTCTGGTCCAATCTTAAAAATGTTCATATGGCTGGAAAAAAAATAATATAATCTTTCTAAATATGTAATTTGTATGTGCTTTTATTCATTGAATTATTTTTTTTTTTTTTTTTTTTTTTTTACAGCAAGCTAAAACAGTATTGCTTCGACTAAATTTTACATGTTACTGTATTTCACAAAATCAAAGTAACCAATCTTTATCAATATTCTTGAAATTGTACACTCAATTAGAAGACAACTTAAACTACAACCAGGAAGATGTTCATTTCTTCTCTGACTCAAGGAAGTGATTTCCTTCAAAAATTATAAAGTAAGCAAAAATAAAAAATTTTTAAAAAAAAAGTGTAAATCTTTTCTGGTATGCCAGTCAACAATTATTGGGGTTTTGCAAATAAATTTCTTCTAAACAAGGAAAATCAAAATTATTTTTCCCCTGAATAAATTAATGTTTTTATCTAGCAAATACACCTAAAATTAAATATTAAAAATGATTAAAAGCTTTTAATTTCATTGTTAGAATGTGTACATTTCCAAATCTGCAAGTAGCACCTGTTCTTTTTCAGATACACATTTTAAAAATTGAAATTAAAAACTATTTTAATCATTTTAATTATATAATCTTACTTAAGTGTATTATTCACCAGATAAAACCATAAAGTAAAGATATTTGTAAAAGTAAAATGAATTAATTTTCCTTGTTTAGAAGAATTTTATAGGCAGAACAGTAACAAACACCCACTAAACACTAGTGGCTAAAAAAGAATAATTTTTACATTGGGTTTAAAAAAATGACTTGCAGTTTTGAAAATATACACATTTTAAAACTGAGATTAAAACTTTATTTTTTTAATGCCTAATTTTATGTGTATTCATTAGATAGAAACATTTGTAAAAAACAGAGACTCGCATATCTGGAAATATACACATCTTAAAAGAGAAATTAAGAACTATTTTAATTATTCTTAATATCTAATTTAGGTGCATAAACAAATTTATTTATATAAAAAAAATCTTCATTCACTTTTCTTGATTACAACAACTTTATTTAGTGATTGGTGTAACAACTGGCTTACTAGAAAACCCTTACAAAAAATCCGACTTCATAAAATCTATCATTAAGACGAAATTGGTAACTATTTTTATTTTTTATTTTTACTCGCTATTTTGTTGTTAATTTGGTAAATGTTTATTTTAACACCCGAGCGTCATTCAGAAAACAGTACGCGTTTCCATTCCGTAAAGCGATTTTTTTCTTTTGTGCTTAATTTAAGAAAGTTAACTTTCAAATATATGTAAACATAGACAAAAAAGAATAAGAAAAAAAAATAAACACCTAACCCTAATTTGAAAGTTTACTTTCTTCTTAAATCAAGTACAAAAAAAAAAAAAAAAAAAAAAAAAAAAAAAAATCGCTTTACGGAAATGCGTACTAATTTCTGCAAGGACTTTCTTAAAGGAAGTAAATAGGCTCTAATTGTATACCTCCACCGACAAAATTCAGCAGTGAATTAAGTATCAATAAGTTGGTAATGGCTGACGAAAGACGAGGAAAGAGTGCGATTTTTTCGGGTCGTTAACATCCAAAAAGGTAGGTTTCTTCAAAATCTAATTGTTGATTTGAGTTCAGCATATACATTTGCACGGAAATAAGACTATTTTTGAAAAATTTGAAGGGATATTAGCGCTCGGGTGTTAAAATAAACTTTTACCATTAATTTTACCACAAAAAGTTTTTTTTTTAAAACCGAAACAAATAAATTTCAGACATCATGTCGTATTTCCTTTTTTCTGTTTGGAAACATTCTATGATTTCCAAGAAGTGTCATATCGGTTGTATTTTCTTTTTTTTTCTTCATTTCTTTTGTAAACAAATAGATTTCATATTTATTTCCTAAAACTAGTCAATTAAATAAATGTTTTTAACTGTTAAAATTTAACATATTTTTGTTCAATCTTTTTCTCTTACAATGGTAAATGTTGATAAAATTTAATTTTATTAACATCTGAAAGTCTTTTTCAATAGTGTTCCTTTGGGTATGGCCACTCAGTAGTGATATAAAAACGAAACTAAAATCATTTGATTTCGTAAAAAATTTCAATGCAGTTTCAGTGTGAAGGTGAAACCGAAAAAAGTCGGTTTTTCAGTTAAAACTGCACATCTCATAACTGCTGACTCAAAGAACAGAAGGTAAAAAAATATGTAACACTTTACTGACACTAGAACTATCACTTCAAATTGTATCCACATATATAAACTAATTTTTTAGTCATTTTAATTACCAATGTCTTATTTTTTATCTAAAATATGGAAGACTGAAATTAGAACCAAATACAATCTTTTTTTTAACCCTTCATTAGTACCCAGGGTGTTTGAAATGTTTTTCCTAAATATTTAACAAGTAACAAATAAATTTTTCTGATTCATCAAGTAGCTTTCTAAATGCCTTTGTCAAGTAACTCCAAGGTGTTTCTGGTTTTAGTCAAAATATTTGTATAAATTACAAGCAATTTTAAAATATTTTTTTTTGCATATTTAAATTTCTGATACTGACAAATTCCTTTTTTTTAATATTGGCCTTTAAATTTGATTTCTTTAAAATAACACTCATTTTCATTTAGCCTATAAAAGGCAGAAAGAACTCAAGACAAGAAAATTAAGAATTAAATAATATCTTAAATGGGCTGTTTGAAAACTTCTGACATAATACTAAGACAATTCTTTACAGTACTAAGGTTTAATTAAAAAAAATTAAAATAGATAAATTACATTATTAAGTTATTACTAAAACTCTTCTCTCCCCAGTCTTAGTGTTTGAGACAATCTATGACCTTGAGGCGACAAAGAAGAAAACCAAATTATACTTCGGAAAAAGAATTTGTGTTCTTTGTACTATCTCTCTGTCACTCAAAAAAAAAAAAAAAAAAAAAAAAAAAAAAATCAGAATCAAAATCCAGTCGACTTTAGTCAGCCATGAAACATGGCAATTGTGCTTCCCTACCAGTCTTGTCCAATCACAGCCTTTCTTACCCACCCCCTAAAAAGAATGCTACTTTGAACAAAGAGGCTCTTGTCTCTTCGTGGACAAAGAAGGGAGTTGTGCATTGCAAATTGCAGATATGAATTTCTTACCTCTTAATTTTTAACCATTTACTCCTGTATTTTTTAACGTTGAATATGCAAGATTGATTTTTGACCCTTGGTATTACGACATTGGACCCGACTTTTTTTTTTTATCTGAACCTCTCTATCGCTATTTACCTCATACTTATAGGCTAAATCTAACCCATGAAGGAATTTTGACTGGATCACAAGTAGATATTTGTATACTATGCCTGGCTGACCAGCAAACAATCACCCCCCCATAAACACACACACACTATGGATCATCTTGTTACACTTAGCAAAGATAGTTTTTTTTTTTAATGTTTGAATTTCTGGGATATGGATTAATTATTCACAATCAGACTAAGAAACTTATGTTACCTGCATTTACAGATACCTAAGGAAGGTCAGCGGACACAACAGCCAAAATATTGTGTTAACAAAAATGAGGACATCAGTCCAAACGTAAATAATTTAATTAACCAAACACTGGTTAATTACATTTATTTATCAACTGTTAGCATTAAAATCAGATAATTCTTTTTAATACTTTGTAATTTCCCATCATTCAATATAAACAAAAAGAAAGAAAAAATCTTACAGAATGAGCCGTTTATCAATCTTCATTTATCTGAACGCCATCAAGGAAATTAAAATATTATGAACATGAACTAAGACAAAAAGGAAAAAATGAGGAAAGAAAATACAACAATAATATATTGACATGTCAGTAAGTTATGTGCCATGCATGATACATGCTTAGGCGATCATGTATCTTTTGATATGGGTATATCTATAAACAGATCACACTAAGTCTTACCAATCAATCATTTTGTTTGCATAAGAATGATGGTCTTGATTTAATATAAATTGTCTCGAGGACTTTTATGTGATAGTTGGAATGTGATTTGCTCAAAACTGAAGACATTTTTTTTCTTAATCATTTCACCTCCAAGCAAGGTGATAATGCCACTAGGACACAGGGGGTGGGGAATTACAGGAAGTGAAAGAGAATGAGAAGATTTTAGTGAGGAGGAGTGTGGAAAGGACAATAAAAGAACTGGATCCAGGAAAACAGAAGATGGCAGTTGACATTGTATTTAAATTATTGAAGATTGTAGTTATAAGAGAAGCAAGAAATGAGAAGGGAGTTTCACAAGTGAGAAATGCAAGAAAAAAAACTGTTTGAATAGAAGTGGTAGTTATATCTAGCTAGTTCAACAGTAAAATGGTGAGACCTAGTTGGCAATCTAGTAGCACACTTAAATTCAGGTAATTGAAGCACCAGTGGAAAAAAAGCTCATCAGAACAGCTGCCATGAAAATATTTGTAGAAAAGACAGAGGGAAGCCATATTACTTCAGTGAGAAAGTGACTGAAGTCAAGATGCCTGGTCAGGACAAGAAATTACATATAAATAAATATACAGTGCTGATAATTACATTACAGATTGTTCTTTGAATTTTATCGAGAATCTCAAGATATACAGCAGGATCACCAGACCAGATATGGCAGCAATATTCAATGCATGGACAAATGATAGATTTATAAATATGCAAGATGGATTTTGATGAGAAAACTTTTGGCACAACACAGTGAACCAACTTTCCTTGCAGTAGACAAATCAATGGATTCGATATAATCATTCCAATTCATGTCAGTGGAAAAACATGAGTCTAAAAACGCATTGAGTATTGCTCTCCTAACAGAAAGATGAAGGACATTCCCAATTTTTAATAAGGTGTTTTGAGATTTTAAAAAATAATTTTTTTTTTAAAATAAAAACTAAAATAAAAAGAAATGGGAATATGCATCATCCTTCTGAGAAAAATCTCAGTTTTGAGCAAATCAGATTCCGATGATCACTTAAAAGTCCTAGAGACGATTTATATTAAATTCAGACAAAAATCCCGATTCAAACAAAAAGATTGGCTGTAAGGACTTAATGTGTTTGGACACTTCTGAAACATTAAGTAAAAATGTTTTTTTATAATTGAGAATTTGAAAGTTTAACAAAATCCAATAACAGTATTTACATTAGTATTGTCCTCATCTTTGTCGCCATATTTGTCACGTTTCAGCTGTTGTACGCTCCGGCCTTCTTCAGGTGGTTGGAATTTCGAACTGAACCCTTTATTTATACTACTGAGGTAAACTGTTCTAGTTCCACGTGCCATGTTTGATGGATGTCAGTTATCAGTTATCTCCTGCTAATTTTCCCTCTGAAAGTTCTCCACTGCCTTAACTCACACTTTGGGTCTGTCACTGGATCTAACCAACACCTTTATCCACTGTGCCATGTGTCCTTGAGGACATCTGGGTATGAATTTCTTGGTATTATAAACCTAATGTTTTCAGCAACCATTTTTTTTAAGTGCTCATGTTGCAATTTTTGCTGTTATCATTGCATGTTTTTTACCAAAGCTCATATTGCAACTTTGTTATCATTGCTTTTCTCTGGCACTCCTTATTACTGGTTCCTATATTGTATCCAAAATTATCACCATCTAAGATATTTGACCAATCAGAGAAAACTAAAACCCTTTTTTTTTCAGCCTATTTCCTGGAAAATTTTCTTAAAAAAACACACACACACAGATTTCGACTTTCAAGAGCAGAAATGCGACTGTCTCTCCCCAGCACATGCCGAGAGAAACGTGTTGGCGACTTCAAATGAATCAGCTACAACAGCATGGATGACCAGGTGGTAACTTCGAAGGAATCATCAACAACAACACAGTCAGTGAATCTTCACTAAAAGTCTTTTCTAAACCACCGATTTTTATGTGAACCACCTACCCAAAGAATTTTAACAGTTAAAGTTTAACAGCTTCTTTAGTTGAGTTTTTAAAGTCTATTTTTAACTCTTTTTGAATTCATGTACAAATGTTTGTAAATACAAATGATTTTTTTGTATTTAACAAGCAGGACCATGTTTTCTTTATTTTTATTTTATTATTGTTTGGGAATTCGGACATTCAAATTTTTAAAAAAAGCCTATATGACTGAATTTCCTATTGCCTAACTTTTGATTTCAAAGATCTTACAACAAAAACAAATCGAAAAATAATGATAGCACCCAAAAAACAATATTATTCCTTTTTAGACGCTAGTATTATTGAATTATTTTATTTCACTAATTGCAATAAAAAATTGCAATTAGTTAACTTAAAATTCCCATGAAAAAATGATCCTGGATATTTGAGACCGATAAGCTTGTAAAATCAAATGACTTGACTACTGTTTTTAGTTTACCATATCCACGGTCCAAGAGGTAGACTACGACTTAGTTGACTAAAGTGGAATTCATAAATAAATGTACAGTCCTGATAATTATGGTAGCGAAGACCACATTCAAAGAAAACCTCGAAGAATAACAAAAAAGATAACCTCACCTATTATTGTGCCAGATCTGCATTCAATAAGCAATTAATTACAATTAACTGCAGTGTAGAATATTAAGTTAAGTAAGTATATTAACAATATAATTCAACTATTATTTACTTTAAATTTGAAATATCGCAGAAATTATTTATTTATTTTTACATGGCGGTAGCTGTTTATTTATGTTGACAGCTTTAATGTCTGGTTGAGAAGAATATTTTGGTTATCCTTTTTTATTTTTTTAAAGTAGTAAAAACGAGATCTACAATTCTACACTTACGAATATTTGAGTGTTTAGAAAAAAATGCTATTTTCTACAATTTACAAATTAAATTGAAATATCACAAAGAGATCCTGAAAAAAAAAAAAAATTAAAAACCTCGTTACGTTATTCATGAAAAGAACAGTCCACGCCAGTCAATTCGATTTTGACAATAACATTTTTTTTTCATGAAAGTTCGCCAATGTAATTAAATTTTGTAAAAATTTACAGTTACTAAATGAAATGATTTACTTCTAAAATGCAATAATATAGAATCGAAGATAACACCGGAAAACAAAAGTGAACAGTGCGCGTAATAATCAGCGAAAATTACTATAATGAAAAGAAAATACCTATTTTTTACAGTTTGTCAAAAAACAAAACAATGTCGTTAATTAAAGTGTCTTTTCTATCAACGGTTTAATTTAAGACTGAATAAATTTAATATCTAATTCTTACCTTTTTCGGTTGGCTTTTTAGACCAAGAAAATTACGGATCACCACTTCTCTAAATAAACAACTGTGTTTTTGTTTTGTTTTTTATATATTTTTTGTTTCGTTTTTGCTTTTAAACCATAGTTTGATAGATTTTTTTTTCCCGCGGTTCGAGAATTATTTCATTTCACGCCGAAAGTCTCGTTTTCTCTTCCGGTTCACGTGACTTGCGCCTCTTCCTACGAGAACCAACATGGCGGCCTTTGCCTTTCAGATGTCCTCGCCGCGTCTGCTTAAATGCTCGGCATTAAATTTGCCGCAGTTTGTTAACTGAACAGATTTTAAAAGCAATATATGTGAGCAGAAATCTGAAGACCAAGCTCGTATATCATCTCCTAGGCTGCAAAAGGATTTTAAATCAACCAAAATTGAAACCAGGAGGATGATAACTTACGGTTGACATTGGAAATTTTTTTTTACTCTGTCTTCTAAAAAAAAAAAAATTGATGAGCTTTTATTAAAAATAAAAAAAAACACATTTAGAAACTTACAATTTATTATTTAATTATCAAAAGCGGACCTATCTAAAAACTGAGGCATCTGTAATTTTAAGAGCAAGGCATCAAAAGAATTTTAATTTGTTTTATTTATTTATTTTTTCTTTTATTCACTTGAACTTCTTAAAGTTATTCCTGAAGTTCTTCATATAAAAAAATGCTAATATCACATGAAGACATAAAAATATCTCAAAATCGCAAAAAATTATAAAAGATGTTACAACTTACAACAACGGTGATGTATCTTACCTTTAAGTACTCAACCACACGCCCCGGGTGCGGATTGGTAAGTAACAAAAAAAAAATTAAAAAGTAATTTGAATGTTGATGTCTTCTTCTTTTTTTTTTTTTTTTTTTTTTTTTTTTTTTCAGGTTTTAGTTTTCTAAAATATAATTTTCTCTGTTAATAATCAAAAGGAAATTATATAAAAAAAATAATTGACTAAAAAACAAAATTAAAAAAATCGACCATTTTCGTTTTCAAGTGAAAAAATAACGAAAAAAGGCCATAAATAATTTGAAATTAATATAAAAACATTTTTTTAATTCAAAGTTTATTTTAAAATTAATTCCATTTATTACTACTTTAAGTGAAGATGCGTTTTAATGAATGAAGTTAATATATACAATAAAAAATTTAAGTCATCTACAAAATCTTTCACTCCTGAGTCTTGACCATATTATTTTCATTATTAATTAAATTATTTCTTACTAATTAAAACACCCATCTCATTCTTGATGCTTTTAGAAATTAGTGGATATAATGGTAAATTTTTATTACTTTAACCCTGCCGAGATATAAGTAGATTTCAGCAGGGTGGAGTGTATAATAGTAAAACTAAAAGTTAACAAGTATTTCTTTAAAAAAAAAAAAATGGACAGAAGAAAATGACATCGCAATATTTTGAAATTTCTATGTAGTTCCCAAAATATGAAGCTTAAATTTATTAATACTTATTTTCCTTTCATCAAACTTAAATTAAGTAAAAACAAACTTACATCAAAATGTTTTAACAATTTTGAAATTAATTTTTTCATAAACTTGTAGAAATATTTTTATTTACAGCTAAAATTGAGTAATCGTAAAAAAAATCTTTAAAAAATGAAAATAAGCCATTTTATGCTAATGCTCAAATTTTGACAGCTGACGAATGAAGGAAAAATCATTCTTTTATTTTAGTTAATATTTTATTTTTAACTAAGTTATAATTTACTTAAACATACCCCCCCATACCAATTTCAATAAATTTATGATGCTTTCATTGAAATAACCGAACATAAACAATATATTTTTTTTTCCAAATATGTCTACTACTTTCAGAACCAATCGACTCCAGGAAACTGGTTGGTCCTCTTGCCCGTGGGGGTAGTCCTACACGAAAATAAATGGCCCTGTGCCACATAACATCATTGTGATAATTTTTAGTTTAAATATCGAAATACATTAATTGCTAAATCTTCTTGTACTTCTACAACTTGTTGATAATAATAAAAAAAAATATACATATTTTTTTATTATTATCAACAAGTTGTAGAAGTACAAGATTTAGCAATCCGTCACATAATTATTCCATGTGACGGATAAAATTGGTTTCTTTCACTTTTAAAAGTAAAAGAAAAGTAGGTTTATTCTTGCTTGACTAAAAAAAAAAAAAAATCTCTAGATCAGAACTCCTTTCAAAATTAAAGAATTTAAGTAAATTTTTCAATTCACACTTCTTCACTGTAATTTTTATCAGTTTCAAGGTTTAGGCCAGGGGTTTAATGAGCTACTAATCAATTTCACTGCTGCATTTTTTAGAGACTTAAACGGTAAACCAGTGTTCCCCATTATTAATCAATGTGTACTTCTAATCTAAAATAACTGCATGATGTTTGAATAGCGTATAATTTATTTGTAAAAGTAAAACTCACTAAAAAATGATAATTGCGCACGATTCTTTCAAAATGTTATTTTCATGGCTGCTTGGTGCTTGCAGGTACCATTCCTAATGTCTCTTTCATTTTTTTTTAATTATTATTGATTTTTTTTAAATTGATCAGTGTCCTTTGTTAAAATGTAGTAAATTTATAAAGTTTAATTATTATCTTCTATTGTCTCGGATCTATTTATTGACCTATTAAGAGACCTTGGGTAGGACCCAGCCGAACTCTCACTTTTTTTGTGACCAGTCTTTACAAAAACAAAAAAACTGTTTAGTTTATCAAAACTTGCCACATAAATATTCAGTTAAAAAGAACATTCAGATATTCATTTTTATGTGGTCATATTTTTAACATTATTTTTTTCTCTTTACAAGAAAGATCTACACGACAATGTAATGACCTCGATTGTTTCATGTGTTGTTATTCTTCGATTTAACCTTCAAACATTACTCAATTATTTGTTTATGGTTTGTTCTTAAATCAATCCACCGTTTTAAACGATGTCCTACTACACTACAGTATAATGCTCTCTCTTTAATAATAGTGCTTGATCCTAGAAGTAGCGTAAAGTGTTTTTACTTTTTAAAGAAACAATAAAAAATAAATTGTAGTTGAAGAATAACCCCCCAAAAATACCCACCTGCTTTGACTGTCTTAGTCTTGGCTTGACTGACTTGGTTTTTTCTTTTCTTTTTTTTTCTATGTAGAAAATGCATAATTTTAATTTATTTTTTTACAACACTTTATAATTGGGCATGGTGTCTTTATTTCTTTTTATCCCAAGTTCTGCCATTCAATAAGATAATTTAAAAACGAAATGGCTAAAATTCAGCATTTTTTATGCAACTATTGGTGGCAACCACCACAAAAACTAAATTATTCGAACATTTGAAATTAAATATTTGGGGATTGTGCTTCTTGGACCTCTGTTTAAAAAACAAAAAACAAACTTTTTAAAAAATAGAAGAAAACTAAAAGTAAAACCTGTATTATCTTTTTTTTCCTTCTCCAGTTTTTTTTTTTTTTTTCGTGTGTGTGTGTCAGTGAAACTGAAATCGGTATTTTCTGGATAGTGAAAAATTCTTTAAATGCTTAAAAAAAATACCTGCTTTATTCTTCTGGTCTTCATTTCAAAGAGTTTTACTTTTTTTAAATCTCACCTTTTTTTATGCCATACCTTTCCCATGAGTTGTATAAATATTTGCTTTTACTAAGAAGAGCAAGTTTAATTCATAAAGGTATTAATTAAATTATTAATAATTATTCTACTTATTCATAGGAAGGAAATGCATTTGAAACAGCTTTCAAAGTTTAGCAATTATTATTATTAGTTTGCATTTTTAAAATATTTTTTGTTTATGTGCCGCATCAAAGAAACAATGTGATTGACTTCTTACGGGATGATTTGTTTTTGTTTTTTTTTAATCCATAATTTTGTAGAATTGATTTTTATTCTTACACTTTTTCCCCTCCCAAAATGTATCAAAAGAAAAATGTGATATACGCGAGCAAATTTAGATTAATCACCTCTACTGACTGTCAGGTTGTTACAATCAGACTTGTTAACTTTGAAGATAACAAGCTCATTGGTGTCGTCTCTCTTCTCTCCTACAGTCTCAAAATAACATGAGGAAATAGAATCATTTGATCCCCTTTTTAGTATTCACCTTTAAAAAAATGACTACTTAGTCCTCTGCTAGTGAACACGTCGTTTATCAGAAAGTATTTAGTAACACGGCAGTTTCTTGTGCAATTGATTTTCCTTTAAAAGACAAGGTCGGCCGCTTGGGCTCAGCCACACTTTTTTTTAATCATCCATTCATTTTTTTTACTACTTGAAAGACCAGACTGCTCAAGTGGAATTAATCTTTCCTTATTTTCTTTTTAGGAGGTGGCAATTTGTGCGATTATTATCGTTACGACTACGAGTAAGATTAAAGATCATACATAAATTTAGATGATTCCTGATATTTTCAACGAAATTACTTTGTTGGTAAAGAAGGATATTGTAAATTTGATCAGTAAAGGAAAGCAAAGTCCAGCTTGTTTTTCAGTCGCTTAATTTCTTGAATCTTTCTTTTTAATGTTGCCAACGAATTGATTTTTTTCTTTAGTTTACAAATTAAATAATTCGTCACTTGTTTAATAATGAAGATAAATATTGTAGGCATTTTTATTTCTATATGCCTAAATTGCAATATCTTCGCTAGGGAAGTGACGAATTTATTTAATTTAAACCCAAACGAGAAAAAGAAAATGCCATTTGTTGGCAATATTTTTAAAAAATCTGCTAACCAACTCTATTCGTTAAAAAAAAATGTTTTTTTTTTAACCTTCATTTTCTTCTGTTTTAAAATGATTTTTTGCTGCTCATCCTTCGACACTCCTAATCAGTTTCTTTTTGATCTGGTTTCATAGAGAAAGGAAATAGTGGAACTCTTCTGTTTCTTAAGATTCTTACACATTCCCAACCACGTGCTTTTCTGCAGTCGCAAGCAAACCTCGTCAAAAAACCTTGTATGCTTTCCCCTGTAGTTAATCATCACGTAATAATCGCAATGTACGTATCGATCCTTTTTCTTTATTTCATGAATTTCTAATAACTTCTGCCCACAGATCTACATATATTAGGAAAAAAATGCTTATGTGGATTATGGTGTCGTTTCTGTTGCATACCTCAACAATAGCATTTTATTTTTTTTTTACAGATCATAAAATTAATTTCTTATTGTTGTAAAAATGTAGTCGGTTCATAAGTGTTTAAACTCGCCTGAAAAAATTATCCAGAATTAGTTATTTCTTTTATTACTACTATTTAATTTATGTTTCTGTACACTTTTTTTTCCTTTGGTGGGGATAAATGAATTTCGCAATATTGAATTCTCCTCGTTGTTTGGAATTCAGGCGAACCCAAAATATCTTCCAATAGTAGCTGATAGTGTAACTGTAAGTTACCTGGTACAATAAAGTTTTTTTTAACCCATATACTTTATTTAAAAAAATGAAAAAATTATGTTGCATTCCATTACATCATAAAATTGTGCCGGAAAGTACTTCAAAGCAAAAATGTAAACAAAGATATTTATAATTTAAGGAACTTTTTTTTCTTTTGATTTCCTGTAACATACAATAAAAAGGGGTTAAAAAATATGCTGGTGGGGGCATGAAACTGGGGGGAATAATTCGCATGCGCAAAAATGAAAGGAATTAACAATGGTTTCTGAGGAATTTAATTACTTTGTAGAATTTGTTTCTGATAGATCGAGAAGCCGTCATCCAAAGACGTCATTGTCAATACGTATTGATCAATGTTCCATGATCATTAATGATGGTTGGTCCTCTTATAATTAGCTAAATGATCTGTTGTATAATCAGTTACAATGAAAATAATTTCCTCTTTTTTTTTTTTTACAATGAATCTTTAATTTTACTCAACTTAACTAATAGAGAATAAATAAAATAAAAAAACTAATAAATGCTATTTCAATTCTTAGTCATGTGTTTTCTTAAGATTTTCACATTTCTTTTCATTGTGTTTTTATTAGTTTAAGTAACCTTTGATTTAAGTATTCCTAAAACCTTGAATTCAGCATCAGTTTTTTTGTGCACAGATGGTCCTTGTCAAGAATGTGTCAAGTGCAAGTTGCGCAATGATGGCCCTTTGCCCAAATGGGCAGCAACCTGAGGACAGTGGTTGTTGAGTGATCCATGGGTATGGGAGATTAAATTGTCATTTGAACTATTCAGCCCACCTTGGGCTTGATCTTGTCACTCCAACCAAACCCTAAATACTTACTCACACTCACAATGACCCTATTCTGGCGTTCTCAATCCAAATACCCTGAGGGTCAACACTAGACCTATTTTTATATAACACACACACACACACACACCTCCTGTATAGTGTTTTTGAACACGTATGCTTCCCGATTCTCAAAATATACATCTTTGCTCTGCTTTATATCCTAACGAAAACAAGACAATTTTTAGTAGGGATATCCAATTTTTTGCAAAAAAGCGGCATATCCTGATGTAAAAAGGCCCCAAACTTAATAAAAACAACGTTTTATCACGAAAAACTTTGTTATTAATAAGAGTAGAGACCAAAGTATTTTTAATTATTTTTTGAAATTTTTTATTCCTTTTTACAATGTTTGAATTTGTGGTTGAAAATCTTTTCTTTTTCTTTCTTTTTTTTTTTTTTTTTTTTTTTAGGCCAAAGATCACCTAATAATTTGCATTAGCTTTTTTTTTTTCACTTAAAAAACACATAAATTTGGAAATTCTTGCAAAATTCGAATAATTGTCGCATAACGTTCAGAACTTATTCCGAAATGAATGAGTTTATTTTAGAAATGTTTGTCTTTTAGAAAGTCATGGTAAAAAAATTTTTTTTTTTTTACGTCTGATACCCACCTTACTTAATTTTATGAAAACTTTAAAACTAGAATAGCTACCCCTATTTTTATTTTTTAATTAAATAAAGAAGACTGAGGAATATAAATCATAAATTTTGTGTAAAATTTTGATACACAAGAACCCCAATTTCAGCTCTGAATTTAAAATGCAAGAAAACTAAAATATTATTTTATGAAAACAGCTTTTAATATATTTTATCAATAATATATATTAAGGGTTTTTTTTTGTCTGAAGTCAAAATTTTTTTAGGTTGAAAAATAAATTTTTACTAGATTGTTTTTTTCTCAAAATAAAATTTTAAAAAAAAAATGAACAAAATTTTTCTCTTATAAAATTTGAACTATAAATGTATTTTTTCGTAATTTAAATGTTATTTTTATTCTAGAATTCTCCCTCAAACATAAGGTAAAAAAAATTTGGAAATTACATTATATATATATATATATATATATATATATATATATATATATATATATATAATAAACTGGTTCACTTAAAGCTAGAACAATTTATATCACTTTTGCCCTACCATCCGATAAATTCCCCTGATGTAAGTTGTTGACTGACGTACATCAGTTAACACCCCTCAATCAGGACCCCAAAAACCAAGCACCACGGTTGGAAATGTCTTTTTAAAAAAATTTCTGATGAAAAGGTTTCTTTCAAATTACATTAAGTATACTTTAAATTTTCTAATTTTCCTAAAATAACTTTTGAAAAAAGTATAATTGAATTTTACAAGATTTTTAAATGGGAAACTTTACTTTTGTTTATAAAACTGTCAATGATTGATTTTACCGTTTTCTGATGACTCTAAAAAAAATACTTAAGAACAAGATATTTAGCTAAAATTTCGGACATGCTAGAAAGGATTAAAA
Organism: Acanthosepion esculentum; assembly: GCA_964036315.1. Lineage (NCBI taxonomy): Eukaryota > Metazoa > Mollusca > Cephalopoda > Sepiida > Sepiidae > Acanthosepion > Acanthosepion esculentum. The sequence continues at coordinate 45,570,534 of OZ038499.1, read as the reverse complement.
ATTTAAAAATACTCAAAAAATACTTTGGTCTTTCCTCTAAATAATGACATAAACATCTAGACAATACAAAATTATTTTAATCAAGTTTGGGGCTTTTTTTTTTTTCTTCATCAAGGTGCATTTTTTTAGCGAAAGTGGACACCCCTAATTTTTAGGAATGGATTTTTCATTTATTAATCTGACATATTTCTAATTTATCTGTTTAAACGTTATTTTTAATGGATACTCATATCTGAATACTGTTTTTATTAATTTATTAAACAGTTTATTTATTCGTTACCATCTGTGTGTTTGAAAGCACTTTTTGGGCATTGTTTGATCAGAAGGTCCTACATTAAGAGGCACAACTTATGTGGATAAGTTAACCCTAGACTTGAACATGTTAAGATTGTAATGATTGGAGAAGCAACTTCCTGGGAATCTATTCTACAATGCAGTGGTTCCTGCTCAAGTGGAACCTCACCAAGGGGATGAGGGTGGTTTGCTACAATGTGCATGGCTTGGTGGGTCTTCGCTGTGGCGGTTAGGACTGATGGGATTAAGGAATGTAGACATGCTTTTTTACTCTATCCGCAGCAGTATTATGTTTGCAGCCTGATCTGGGTCTTGTAAAGTTAGAGGATTGTAGGAAGAGTTGGTACTTGCTAAAGTGGCACAGGGAAATATTTTTCCAACATCTTTAGTGACTGATTGTATATATGAGTTTCACTTAAGGTTTGGGCCAAGTTTAAGTCCCAATAGATTCTCAAGGCATGGTACCTCCTTGAGGGAACATCTGCTCATCTTTACTATAAATCCAGATAAGATATAAAGGAATTTGATAGAAGTGTGTGGGGGTGGGGTTTTTTGTTGGTTTTTTTAGTTAAATTTCTGTTTTTCTAGTCACACAGCTTATTGTTGTATTGAATAAATTTGCTCCAATTTCTATTTCTATTTTTACTTACCTTCATGCGTGATTAATTTCCATCACTTACAATCGTGTCTGTCTTCATTGTGGTTTGTTTTTCATCTTGAATTACAAAAACCAACCTGCTTTGTTGAGAAAATGTTAGTTTGTATCAGTTAAAAACAATGATCTCCCATTTTACAATACTAAATTGGTAATTCACTATCACTTTTTAAGTAAAATACCAAAAGAAGTTTATTAAAAAAAATAATAATAATGAATGATGTGTAATAAGTCACCCGAATGACTACACTCCCCTGTGAAGACTATCACCATTCATTATAGTAAGAAGTTATAACCTCGAGATTGAACCATCAAACACAGTTAAAGAAAAAAATGGAAATCTGAGTAGTAAGAAGAAGTAAATAGACATTGTTGTAGATAAACACCTTCTACAACAAACATCCTCACCAAATCCTAAACACAAATAAGGGTGGAGTGAGAAACTCAAAACCATCCTTTCTACACACTAGACAAGAATAAATATAGGTCTCAACAGTTAGGGGGTTTATAGACCTTAGAAGATGCAGCAAAACTTAAAAATATAGTCTATGGGCTTATCTTATTTTCCTCCTTTTTGCCAGGTCTTTGATTTCCTGGCAAAACCATTTTGTTAGTTTTGAGGAGGTAGAGAACTGATGGTATGCAATAGACTGGAATATACGATAGTCTGAAGAAGCAAAACCCAATTTACATGGTAGGTGAAGCAAACTGTTTATTCTTCAAGATAAGATTTTTGATTATTCATTCAAGAAGTATGTGATTAAGCATTCTCAAGTTGCAGGAGAGTTCTTCCCCTGTTGATCAAAGCTGATAGATTATTCTTCAAAGAGAATTATATTCTGCTCACAGTAGACATTGAAGTAATGCCTCAACTATCTGCTAGAATTCCAAAGTGTATGATTTTCTTGAAATTTCACCAAACACTCCAGGAGTTTTTCTTTGATTATAACTCCAATGATGATTTTGAAGGCTTTACTTAAATGGATATTGACGGTGAAGTGGTTGAAGATGACTAATTTTATGAAAGCTACTGGTGACCATTGATATACCTTTCTGAAGGTGAATTATTTTGTCTATTTATAAATGATGAAATAACTTCATTCATCAATGAGATAAATAAATATGAGTGAGGTGAAAGAAAGAGCAAACAAATGCTAGTGTACATTATTTACATTATTCAGACTATTGTCCTCATCTTTGTCGCCATGTTTATTACGTTTCAGCTGTTGTATGCTCCGACCTTCTTCAGGTGGCTGGAATGTCAAACTGAACCCTTTATTTTGCTCACTGGGGTAGACTGTTCTAGTTCCACATGCCATGTTTAATGGATGTCAGTTATCAGTTATCAACTGACATCCATTAAGCATGGCACATGGAACTAGAACAGTCTACCCCAGTGAGCGAAATAAAGAGTTCAGTTCGACATTCCAGCCACCTTAAGAAGGTTGGAGCGTACAACGGCTGAAACGTTGTAATAAATATGGCAACAAAGATGAGGACAATAGTCCGAATAATGTGAATAATGTACATAATACCTCATCTCAGAAATATAGACAAATGCTTGTCTTCTCATATGTAAACACAAGAAAACATGTCACTTTTTTGATGAAATGAAAGCCGCCTTAGCAATTTTGCAGAGTAATTAAAGTTGAAGTACATTGAATTATGTATTTTTTAATGTTTGTTTTTTATTTTGCATTTCAATTTGCATGCAAAATGTAATGCATTACATCAAAATATTACTCATTCATTCTTTTATTAGTGTGCAAAAATTAAAATCTATATGCACAATACAAAGAAAGTTATAACCTTTTTAAAACAGGTGTTCATGTTTTTGTACCTCAAAAAACTGCAGTGGTAAGGAGAACAATCCTAGAAAGAAATTCGTGTGGTAATGGTTAATTTCTAAAAATAAAAATAACCAGAATTACGGCATCTTTCTTAATCAGTTTTGTAACGACACTAAGAAATTGATCCATGAATTTGAAAGGTTTAAAATAAATAGACATGTTTAGATTATTCAATCAAACAATGCTTGAATGAAGAGATATATATATATATATATATATATATATATATATATATATATATATATTGGAAGAAAGATGTATGACAAAGTGGAAAATTTTTCATATGACATGTTTTGTTCCTTAGGGTTTCATCAGGCTAGGAAGAGACTCCTCACATGAAAAATTTTTCACTTTGTCCCTACATCTTTCCTCAAATTTTTCTTGATTATATAAAACTTATATCATTATCTATGCATAAAATAAGTCTTGGGTAGATTTTTTTTTATTTAAAAAGAAAAAAAAAATGAATACTTTTAGTACATGCTCATATTTGATTGGTTGGTGTATACTTTTTGACCCTCTCTCATCACCAACTATTTATTTTGTTTGTATTGTAAAGATTAAACAAATCATATTTGAATTGCCTTTTTAAAAATATATAACCATCCTACCTATTATGTAGGTAACCACCTAAGGATTCACTAAAAATGAGCATACATAATGAAAAGTTGTCAAATTTAATAACAAATTTTTATCAAAATCTGTTATGAAGAGGAAAGATCAAAAGGTCTATTTATGTAAAAATTATTTTTTTAGAGGCTTTGAAAGTTTTGTTAAATTTTGTTTCCTTGGTGCCCATAAATTATGGGAAATTTTAGTGCATTTTTGCAATGAATAAAAACACATTTAGAAATTCTTGTGGAAGTCAGATAATTGTTGGATTTTAATGAAACTTTCAGGACTTAAATTATTTTTACAACTTGTTAGCCCCACACTTATTTAAATTTATGAAATTAAGTTTTAAGGACAGGTCTTCAGAGAATTTAAATTTTCACATTTTTGGAGGTAAAACGAGGACCCTCTCAGAAAATCTGCTCTTAATTGTAAAATAAAAAAATGCAGTAAAACTAAGAAATTATTTAATTATAAATGCTTTTAATTGCTTTTATAAATAAAATATATTATGGACACTATTGTCTTAAGATAAATTTGTTTTTCACTGAATCATGAATTTTTACAAGATTATTTTGCATTTTTATAAATTTAGAATAATTTATAAACTTTACTAATTATAAATGGAAAGTTTACTACAATTCAGTGAAATGTATTTTGAAAATAATTTTTTGTGTGTATAAACATGCCAATTTTTGTAAATATGGTTGTGTATACATGGCATTCTGAAAAGAGCAATAACTATAGTAAATTTAAAATTTGTTAATTTTTTAACATTTCTTCAACAAGCCTCTTCATAAGCCAATGTACCTAAAATTCAATAAAATATTAGAATGTTTAAAATATTTAAATTTGAAAGATTACTGTGTAGTTGAAAAATTATCTGAAAAAGGTTTTTACATTGTATTAATCATGTAATTTTGCTACAAGTATTTCCCCCATACATAAATTTCAAACAACAGGTTATTGGTAGATGTGTCAATACCTCTGTGTTAAAAATGCTTTACTGCAATATTTTAAACTAAAAGTAATATTTGTTTTAATATTAAACGTAATCTTCCTCAAATGAAGTTTCAGGAAAGTATATTTTAATTTTAAAAGATTTTTTTTATAGAGAAGTCGACAGATTTGTGAATATGGCCAATTCTAGTGATTTCCAAAAAAAATAATAATACCAGTCAATTTAAATTTGATCTGAAATACAGCAAAGTATTTTGTTTCTTGGAAAAATTAAATTTAATCTATTAGCTTGAAATTAAAACTAAAATAAGTTTCAAGAATGATTTTTTTTTTAAATTAATTCTAAACTTGTCAAAAAAAACTGTTTGAAACTGTTTGATTTTCTTTATATCCAACAATATGGCAGATTACAATAATCCATCATTTAGCTACCTTGACTAGTTATGTCTGTACAGGGATAGCACATTGGGCAATCTACTGATCTCTTCTTCATTGATTTTCTATTCTTTTTATAGACAAAATGCACAAGAAAATATCTTTGTCTGATTTCTAAATGCTAGCAACAAATGTTTAGCACAAAAGAAGGTAAACTAGATGTTGCTTATGTCTGATTTTCTAAGCATAGCTGAGTTTGTGGCACCCAGTGTGGATTGAACTCGCTATTCAGTCAGAATTGATTTAGCAAGACATGCTTGCTAACCACCATACCACCTCAAGTGTCCCTTGTCTAATGTATATGGGTGTTGATAAATCCAAAATGTATACTCAATAGTAAAAAAAAAAATAATTGTTACTAGTATAGCTAAAGTAGTTGAGTCAATGTACTTAAACTCTGAGATCAGAATTTATGAGGGAGGGATATGCAGTTCAAGGCACTTTAACAATGACAAAACTTCAAAGACATAATAGGAACTTTCTGATAGAAAACTGAAGGAACTAATTGGTTTTACACTTTTAGCCTCTGTAAATCTTCACATTAAATACTAAAGATGTTATTTCTTTCAGCAAAAACTGAATCATTGTTTAATCTTTTCATGTTAATGTTTTAACTTTAGACAGTATTATCTTGTCAGTGTAACTAATTATAAGTAATCAGTTACATTGCCAAGTTACACTGACAAGACTTTGACTATGTATGTAGCTATTCAATATCTATATTACAAATCATTAACTTTTCTAAACATTTATATCCAGGGCACTTGTCAAATTAGTGTTATGACACTCTCACACTGCATGACACTCAAGAGAGCATTTGACTAAAGTTTTAAGGAAATGATAATAAGATATAAAATTGTTTTTAACCAATCATCTTTTGAACTTAAATTTGAAAAATATGAAATCCTTTGTATATAAAAAAAAAAAAAAAAATGCTGAACTGTTATTTAAGAATTGTAGAGGAGTATATGCTAATGTAATTTCACATAGAAAATGGAAACTCTCTCTCTCTCTCTCTCTCTCTCTCTCTCTCTCTCATTGTATTCCCTCTTTCTATTGCAAATTACAGCTTTTTAATATTCTTCCACTCTTACTTTTTGGAAGTTGACCCTTTGTATTCCCTTGCATGGAATGGAATATAAATAATTCTTGGCCATGTTCTCTTCTGAGGGAAGCTTTTGTTTGGAAGTGCAATCTGTCAATTGATGAATTGCTTCTAAATAGGGTCCTGATGATATTCTGAATCTTTTCCAGTATGTCTCCTTTCCTATTGTGAACTAGGTTTTAAGTTCACATGATTCAGTTGTATCCACACATCATTCTAATGAAACCTGAATATCAAGGTGTTGTCAGCTCTTGGTCACATTAGCAGTGGTATTCATAAAGCCATCTCCTCAAAGTATCTTATGTATGTTTGCCAAAACTGGCCAACGATCAGATCAAGTGAAGGCTTTTTGTTGAGCAAGTCACCACGCAATGCTCCCAATCTGATTTTTAGATTGCACACATCACCCTAAAGGGAAGAACATAACTGATCTTTAATGACCTTATGAATTTGATATCATTTATTTTTGGTTAAAATTTCCATAGTCTATTGATAATTTTGGCAATGAATTTAAGAGCTGAATGAAAACGATGAAAGTGGGTGGTATTATAAAAAAGATACTTTGTTTAACCTTTAGCACTCTGTATGTAGGTGACTTTATTTGTCAAACAAAATGTTTGTGCTGGTGTTGTCATATCCTACTATGGTAACTTATCACAAGAATTATACTAAATGTGCTAAATAGCCATAACCTATGTCAGAACATCATGCATGGGCATTCTAATGTCCTTTCCACAGCTGATTCCAGTTAAAATAGGTAAATATGGCCTCTTTTTCAGTCGGAGGGAAAAAAAAACATTGAAAGCTGAACTATAAGTATACTTCAGTCATTGGTCAGACAGGCTTTTTGTTAAACTGACTGAAAGAATAGAAATTATTGGGGGAGGAGGGGGGGGCTTTCATCTATCTACTAGATCACCAAAGGCCTTCCAGATGTAATGTCGTCTATGGCTGCATGATTATTTTCTGGAAACATTGTCAAATAATATTGGGACAGACATCAAAATACAGGAAGGTGAAAAGTTATAAATTTGGAAATGGTTTGATTGAGTGATTTGGTTTCTACAGCTTATCAACCCTTTGCAGGTTATTTAAAGCCAAAAGATATTTTTTAGATTGTAAGTTTTTGTTTTTTTTTTAAATAAGGATTTAGTGATACATAAAAGTTTTAGTAATTAATTTATGGTTTGGAAGAAGAAGAGGCAGATTCATACCCTTTCCATAGGTATTTGTGCATAAGTGAATATAATGAACCTATGTGACACTATTTAGCTATGGTAATTGGCTAACTAATTAACCATAGAAATTAAAACAGAAAATAGACTTTCTTAAAGTAAAAAAAAAAAAAGAGCTATAACGAAAGATAGACTGATCGACATTAAAACAAAGATTTTAATTTGTTTACAAAAAAAAACACGCGAAGAAGCCATGTGTGCGGCCTAGCCAAGTTATCACCGAGGGAGATAGAAAGAAAGGCAAATATGGAATTATCAGCCAAAACACATGCCGATACAGGCAGGAAGATTCAATGTTAATTATCTTTCCAAGATATCGTTTAATTTCTTTTCTTGGATACAGGTGAAGAGAAGCAATGTGGCAATTATAAAATTTTGGCATTGTCTCGATATAGGTGAGAGGATTGTTATCATTTACTTGACCAACAGACGCTAAGGTGTCAAATGGCAATTTGACAATTGTAAACTTTTAGCAGTCCCCAGAAAATAGTGGAGAATTGAGATTTGACGAGATAAAAAGAATTTGGTTTCTTAACAGGTCAGGGATTCCATGATAAAGCTGACTTGGAATGGGGAGCCAGATGGCAAACTTTGAGAGTGATTAATGTGACGATAGTGCTGGCTAAGTGAATTTTTGGGTGGCCCCAAAAGAAAGATGTGATAAGAATTAATTGGCAATCTGGAGTTCGTAAAAATTTTGGCCAATGGGAAAGGAAAATTTTGTAAACAAAAGTTCTAGATTATAATTTTAAGGAGGCCAGCTTAGCCACACCCGCACTGCCGAGAGATCATTGGTCGTATGGTAGCATGGTGATGGGCGGAGGTGAATGGATGAGAAAGGCGGAGAAGATGTTAACACCCACTGAAGGGATTGGTGTGAGATATCAATATGAGAGAGAAAGAGTCCAGGAGGATAGCTCCCTTTCGACCTTCCCTCACGAATGACGGAGACCCCCCCCTCCCTGAAATGGGAAGTGGTTAATTTTCCAAAAATGGGAAATAATCAATTTTCCTGTCCTGACAACAGAGAGATTTCCTGTTAGAAATAGAGATTATCGAGAACCCCAGGCTGCATCAGGCCCACACACCAGGTTTTGGTCGGTACCCATATAAACGAATGACAATGGGTCATTCGACATTAGAGATGACAGTGCAGTTGAGTTGAGCTGGTTTTGAACCAGGGTGTTGCTTTGCAAAAGCTGACCGAGAGATTCCATGACTTCCGACTTCGCCGGTGTTGCCGATAGCAAGTTATATTGACAAACAAAGTTAAGCCAGCACTTAAAAGCTAAATTAGTTGACTTATGATATCAACTTGCCTGAAATATAGAAGTGTCACATTTTGTAGGAAATGGGCTGGGAGAAAAACACGCTCCTGTATACAACAGAAGGATAAAGTTGAATTATTTCTTAACATACTTGAACCTATTGGGTTTTTCTTTCATTCATTTATTTTTTTTATTTTTGCGCTTGTGCAATGCCACCTTCAATTTGGACTCAGCTGACACTACGGCCCAACACCTGATTGATCTCGTCTACCTAAGATCAAAGTCACAATGTGGGTAGGTTAGACTTGAGATCAAGGCAGTTACTCCAGTAACCAGACGTTGCAAGTGAGCTGTGAACAATAGTTTGTATTGAACCGGTACAACTGGTGAAGCTGTTAACATCGACGACCAGAACTCTACCATGGTGCCACATATTGGTGCCGTAACCACTGGATTTGACCCTGGACAGCTGAGTGTCACATATTGGTATCCTGACCAGGGGATTTCACCGAGTAGCGACAACCACTGAATGACTGGGACACAGGCTGGTGGCAGCGAAAAAGAGTCAACCCCAAAACGCTGGTAGAAGAAACCTTACAGCTTTGCGCTGCATCTTGGTGTCACACCCAGCTGGAATTCCAACTCTGCTTTCCAATTAGCAATTCCAAGCCATTATCCATTACAGCACCTGGTATTCCCATCTAGATACTGACCACTCTCAATGTTACTTAACTTTAGTGGTTTCACCATCAAATGGAATTAAATTATGGCCAGGTTAAAGATGCAAGTTTGAAGCAAGGCTAGTTTTCAGTTTTTCCCTGGATACATATTTTAACAAAATTCAATGGATATCAAAGAGATCCTTGAATTCAAGTTCTGCATCTTGTTGATCATGATACAATGTACAGTGTGGTTCTAAAACTAAGCAAGAATGAAAATAGTATTAAATTTTCAGATATTAGGTGACATCTTTTGGGGCTCCTTTATCTGTACTTAACAACAATGGATGTGAGAATTCAATAATCAGTCGTCCTGGGTACGACGTTAAACAGCATCCAACAGCAAGGCCTCTGATCAGGAGGTTTTGAGGAAGCGTGGAACCACCTCTTAATTGCTGGCGTTCCCAGCTCCACCCTGACCCGGGGTGGTAGCACCTGTTGGGGTCCCAGCTATGGGCAAATAGTGAACTTCCAGGTCTTTTCCAAACTTCCAGGTCGCGTCCTGGGTGTGACGACAAACTACATTGCCAAGTATACATTTTTTTTAAACTATGATGTTGCCAACTATACATTTTTTTTTAAACTATGATGTTGCCAACTATACATTTTTTTTTAAACTATGATGTTGCCAACTATACATTTTTTTTTAAACTATGATGTTGCCAACTATACATTTTTTTTTAAACTATGATGTTGCCAACTATACATTTTTTTTTAAACTATGATGTTGCCAACTATACATTTTTTTTTAAACTATGATGTTGCCAACTATACATTTTTTTTTAAACTATGATGTTGCCAACTATACATTTTTTTTTAAACTATGATGTTGCCAACTATACATTTTTTTTAAACTATGATGTTGCCAACTATACATTTTTTTTAAACTATGATGTTGCCAACTATACATTTTTTTTTAAACTATGATGTTGCCAACTATACATTTTTTTTAAAACTATGATGTTGCCAACTATACATTTTTTTTAAAACTATGATGTTGCCAACTATACATTTTTTTTAAACTATGATGTTGCCAGCTATACTCTTTTGAAACAATGATGTCGCCAGCGTTATCCTTAAATTACGTTTACAAAGTATATATATTTAATAAATATGTGGAAACTGGATCTGGCATTAAATAACCCATAGTGGTTGATATGCCATAAAACCCCAAACAACCAATCAATAATCAGTGTTGACATGGCCCAAAATTTGACGATCGCAGTTCAAAAAACGTATCAATGAAAGACGATGGATTTTTTTTTTTTTTGTTACAGTAACATTCACTCTTTGCAAGGCCTGTGGGCCACTTGAGGTAGATGGTTATGTTAGGAGGCAATTTGTGCATATAGGGGTTAAGCCTAGCCTTGAACAGGTTAAGATTGTAGTGATCAGGGTAACATCCTCTTGGTGGTTGGTACTACAGAGCAGTGGTTCACGGGAAGAAACTGTTGAGTGGAAGTTGCTTCTCACCAATGGAATACTGAGGGGAATGTGTGTGGTTTGCTACTATGCAAGTGTTATGGCATGTCCTTGCTATGAAGCTTTGAATTGACGGGGCCAGGGAATGTAGTTTGTCTGAGCACTCCGTGGAAGTAGCAATAGAGAAGCAAGAGGCTTACCACATCCTGCCTGAGGGAGAGAGGGTGGAAAATAATTTGTCACCCACAAAGGCTTGGAGATGCTTTTGGACCCTATCAAGGCTGGAGAGTGAGGTCTGGGCAGAAATATGACAACAGTTCTCCAATTTTGGCCTGATCTGGTTCTTGCAAAGGTAGGGAATAGCAGGAGTCATCATTTACCACTAGAGAGGTACAGGGAGCCAACCATTTTACCATCATCCTTAGCAATGGATTGTACATGCAAGTTTGAGGCTCAATAGTCTTTCAAGGCACATTTCCTCCTTGAGGAGACATTTGTCCTTCCTGATTGCTGGTAGTTCGGGGTACAATTGGTGATGATAATCTTTGAAGAAATGATAAAGAAAACTGCACAACCTAAAAACTTGTCACTTTGCTATGGCTTTAGCAGGCACTCTGAGGGTAAAGGACAACAGCAATAAGTAAAGCTCCAGCCAATGTTTTTGGAAGAAACCCCAATCTGCCTGCAGTTCTTAAATGATCCACTCTTGAATTTTTTTCCTCTTATCTCTAATTGATTTGGATATTGGGTGCCTGTCAAAAATGTCTTCTAGAAGCAGGAAAATTTTATTAGAAAAAAAGAATACTGAACTGTTACTTAATATCAGTTCTATATGACAGTGAATATTGGACAGTCTCCTCACAGATGAAGAAGAGACTTAAAGCAAGAGAAATAAAGAAGAGTACTGAACTGTTATGTAATATTAGTCCTCCTATATGGCAGTGAATGCTGGACAATCTCCTCACAGATGAAAACTTGAAGTGGCAGAAATGTGGTTCTACAGAAGGATGCTGAGAATACCTTGGATAAAACATGTGAGCAACAACTAAGTTCTAGAGACAATGACAACAAGAAGGACACTTGTACTTAACATCAGGAAGAGATTGTTGAAATTTCTAAGGAGCATAATGATGCTTAGAAAATTTGATACTCACAGAACAGGTTGAAGATAAGAGAGCAGAAAGCAACATATCACCTACCTGGTATGAATGGGTGGTGACAAGATGGCAGAGACAAAATTTATTAAGAGCTACAAAAGACAAGAAATTGTAGAGATCCATGATTGCTATTGTTCTGAAGAGACACATTAAGTATAAAAATGTTTTGTTACTTAATTACAGGCAAATATACAAATTTGCTAAGGTGTGAATTTTTATCCGATTCAGATGAAATGTTCAATCAGTTTTAAGACACAAAATTACATTTTATGTATCATTATTCTGCTTTTCACTTAGTTTTCCACAATGTTTCTTTGACACATCTGAGAAAATACGCAATCAATACATTTTGCTACAGAAGTAAATTACAATATCTGATGTTTGTATTGGCCTCATGAGTCACTGTACTTGGCTTGCTGCTCTCTATGTATATTTACAGTATGTTAATCCACTATTAGGAAATTATACCAATTTCCTCCTCTTTTGTATGTAACTAACATTTACAATGTTTTTGCATTTAAAAATGTTTTAATATTTTAGGTAGAAATTTTATAGGATAGCAAAAACACAATAACAAACATGTAAAAGCTCTTTCTTAAATAATACTTGTAAAATCTATGTGATAAAATAGGACCTGTGGCTAAGACGCCACAATGTCTTGCCTGTCCGATTGTAGACGCCATTTGCAATTTAGGCAAAGCGCATGCGTGGTTCTAGTGCTTTTAAAAATATCATTAATTTGCATGCGTGGCAAAAAAAAAAAACTGAATAAAAGGTGATTCGCATGAACGAGCAGACAGAAGGATCTGCAGGAGTTGACCTGTATTTAGTGCGACTGTAATAACCATCTATAATAGTAACATGGTATAATATCGAACACTCAATTGATTATTACTTTAAAGCCGTTTTATTTAATCATGTGTTAGTCTAATGATACCTGATAGTTCTATTAGTATGTTTCTTTTTCTTTTTTTAACCCTCTATTAAGTGCCACATAGTTTTTATTTTGACAGATTCAGCTTCAATCTTTGGATTATATGTTCCTTTTATAGTTAATTATAAACTTAGACCTTTTTTCTTTTTAAATAAATACTAACATTACTTGATAGTGAATATTACTGATATTTGATGACTGTGTTTCATAAACTTGTCAAGACGAGCTGGTGATATTTTCCAATTTTTATTAAAATCAAGACACATTTTATTGCTGCTTCTTGCAAAGTGGTTTAGTTGCTGGAAGTAAATCTACCATTTTTGTCCCTGGCACAAACCAAGTTTGCATCTACTTAATTAATCTAATTAATCAGCATACAATATTTTCAATAAAATGTCAACACCTAGATATGGTTTATCCATTGTGCAAGAGGCCTACATTCAATTAAGGAAATTCTCTGTTAATTAGGGGCCTTTTTTTTTATCACAGACTGCAGAAATTTTTCTTTAACTATTCAATAATATAAATTTAGAGGATTTATGGCCCTCCATATTTTCATGTCCCTTGTAGCTCTTAAGACAAAAATTATTAAGAGATACAAGGGGCCAGAAGATGATCACCTACATCCTGAAGGGACACACCACGTAAGAGAATAATAATTGAAACTTGTCAGTCTTGTAAAATTTTCCCAACAAGAATGACCCAACAACCCACAAACCCTTTTTGCTTTTTAAACAAAGCAACATCTTCATAGTTTATGAAAGTGTTGAAGTGATTTATACACTCACATTTTTATAACTGATCACATGGGAGAAAGTCTCTTTAACCTTTAAAATTGCTGCTTAGACCGTTGGCATATTACCCCCCCCCCATCCTTAATCACTTCTCCTTTGCTTTACCACTGAGCTGTACTTAATACTTTCAAATATCTCTAATCACAATTCATGTTGCTATAATTAAACTCTTCAGTTTATTTATATATATATATATATATATATATATATATATATATATTTACATTGATTTCAGTTGGCATTCTCTCTCTCCTTTTTATCATAACTTCATTAAAGGAAATAAAAAAACGTGTTTTTATATTTGTAATTACCGTATATACTTGTGTATCATATGACTTTGAAGACCTAATTTAGGAGCTAATTTTAAGGGGTCACATCATACAAGAAATATATAATAAGTGTATATTGTGCTGTCCCTGGCTATGCTGTTGACCAAACTATATATCAATTTATTGTAGTTAAAAAGTACAGCCATATTTAAAATAAACATGATTTTGATGAAACTGATGTTTGACTTAATTGTATCCAATAATAATGCATGTAATATTCACATTAGTATCGTATTATAAAACACAACATAGTGAATATGCATCTTTTTCCATTGTTTACGTTTATAAGATGTGTAGCTGTTTCAGTTGTTTATAGTTGTACACAATAAGTATAGCATTACTAACGATACTGCTATCATTCTCTTTTACTTTTTGAACTTATTTAACTAGAAGATATGATAAAAGAAAGAGGAAAAGTTAGTCTATTGTAATTTGGTCTCACAAGATACATGATCATCATTTTTTATAAGTAAAAATTTGGAGGTTGTATGATATGAGAGATCATGTTACACAAGTATATACAGTAAAATTTGATCTAAAAGATTAATTTGTCTATATTGAAATTTCTACACCAATGTTTACAGTATTGATTACCATTCTAAGTTATCATAACCGGTTCATAATGATCATTACTACACTCGCTCAGAAAATTTCTTTTTCTTTTCTCTCTCTCTCTCAATCCGTTCACCCCAAGCAAGGTAATAATGCCACTAAGACACAAGGGGCTACTGACAGTGAAAGAGAATGAAAAGACTAGAAGGAACTGGAAATCCAATCCTAAACGAGGAAAAGAGATAAACCTCTATTCTTGTTCAGAAGACCAGGGAGAAGTGTGAACCAGACGATAGGCAAACCTATCTAGTCCTATTGAGAAAATAAATAAATAGTAAACAACATTTTAGGGTTTAGGCAGAGACATTAGAAGCATAGTTGAAATAGACTTTAGAAGGAACCAGAAAGCCGGTCCTAAACATGGGACAAAGGATAAACCTCCGAACTAAAGCAGTAAAAGTATCTTTTTTTTTTAATCCACAATGCAGTTTAAAACTCTACTCTGTAATTAAATTACTACTTATGTTCACTAAAAAATAAAAGCAGCCATTTTGGCCGTGTTTATGAATATATTTAACATGTCAAAAAGTGCTTCTGATTTATCTACCCTAACTAATAAGCTAACTGATCTGTTTAAATTGTCCCTTAAGAGATCGTGTTTTTTTTTTTGTTTATTAATACAAGTATTGATTAACATTTTAAGAAGGGTCTTTTTACAGTTTTGTAACATTTTGATTAGGTTATAACAAATCTAATATCAGGCACCTCATCAATTAATTCAAATGCACCAAGAAAAACATTTTAGTGATTTGTTTCTGCCAAGATAGTTTAGAAAGGTTATCAAAGGACACTTTCTTCCCTTTTGTTAGTAAAAAATGCTTTACTCTCTCCCCAATCCTCTTCCTATTAATCATATAATGAAGTTCTTTTTTGCTGCTGGTGTTGCATTTAGAGCAATCTTCCCCCCCCCCTCCTCTGAAAGCTTTACAATAAGTGTACCAGGCCCTCTGTGTGTGCGTGTGTCTGTGCACTTGCTGTTGTTTGCCTTTACTGTTAGTCCAGTTTATAATGATCTCTTCTATCTTGCTCCTCATAATGGCTTGTGTTTCAAAATCAATTATTGAATGAGCAGTTAACCATATCTTGCAAGTCGTGTTGAAGGGATGACTAAAACAGCCCCAAATTGTCATCTTATTTCTTGCCTTATATTGAAAGGTGTAGCTTTATTTTTCTATTTTTAGAAAATTTTATCTAAAACTTGCCTTTTGTTCGGTGTTTTGTTTGTTTGTTTTTTTATCATTGTCTACATTGCAGGAAGTTTGTCAGACATACACCAACAAAATAAAATTGCAACATCTTATACACGTGCTTCAATTTAATGGAGATTAAACATCCAGGTAATATAATTGGCTTACAATAAATGATCAGATATAGAGATCAATATGTTCACAGGTTCAAAAATAAATTGTATGTCACAAGTTCTCAGACCCCCCCCCCTATACCCCCAATTAATATACTGTATATCCTCCTTGGATGTGAATACAGGTCAGTATTCTTGCACGCATATAATTGTATAGATAATGAATGTCATCCTGCAATAGATTATTCCTACCTCTTGCACCTGTTGGCACAGCCCACCTACAACTGTTGATGTATTAACTGAATTTACCTAGTGTAATCTGATAATGTCCCATACCTGTTCAGTGGGTGACTGTTTTAATAATTGTGCTGACTAGGGAAGTTGTTTGACGTCTTGTAAAACATGTTGAGTATCATGGACATAATGTGGACAAGTACTATGCTTTCCTGTTGCAGGAAGAAGAGGAGCAGAAGAGGTTGATTAATGGACACACATTGTACTGTCCAATATTGTCTCCATAAACACCAAAGGTGAGCTAGATTTGTAACATATGGCACCCCAGACTGGTGTCTGTAATATGGACAAATGTACTCTGGATGATGACACTCCCTATATCTACATTGCACATGCAACAGCCATTATCACCTGCTCTCATTAAGGAATACTACAAAACCCATTCAATTCCACAGGTGGCTCTCTCCTAATACTACCAGAAACATACAAGATGGTGTTATGGTGCAAGTAAAAGTCTGGTTCTAGACTATCATACACATAATCCTGCTATAACTACATAATTCTCATCAATCAGTGTAGACACTCCTGTGACCAGATTGTTCTCTGATCCGTGCTGTTCTTACAATACATTCATCTTGGTGAGTGTTTATATTATATGGCTGTCTTGAATTTAGTCTATGAGTCCAGGAATTCATTTGACCACTGTTGTCATCATCAAAGCAGTGTCATCGTGTCATGTCCAGCAGGCACAGCAATTCTCTGAAATGACCATCTAACCTCCAGCTTACCTGTAATCTGACCCTCTCTCAAATGGTTCGAATTGAACAAAATGAGCTTGTGTTTGTCACAGTATCATAACACCTGCTTACACTTTCACCACACTATCAGGTGTCATTACTGTTTAAAACGCAGACACACTCATGCATACAGCTAAATTGGTATAAGAGTTACGACATCACCAGAGCAGTCCTGGGTATAACAAACTTCATCTGGCAGCAAGGTTTCTGATTAGGAGGCTTTGAGTCCTAGTTATGTGCAAATAGTTAAACCCCAAACTTGGGTCAAAACACTATGAAAGTATAAAAATACATTTTTATAGTCAAAATTACTATCAATACACATTTGTAAAAGAAATTACTAATGCTCCCAAGAAAATTAAATTCTGGCATTAGAATAAGGAGTTGGTATACTTCTAAACAAACCCAAGATGTCATCCATCTAGCACAAACCTTTCCAAACTGGTATGCTGTGACATTTTAATGTCATTAATTGACAATTTATTCCTTAATTATTAACTAAATTTTTCATAGCATAATTTCTTTTATACAGTAGAATCTCTGACAACAGGACTAAGAAGGCCTTCCGGATATGAGGAATTGGTTACAAAGTCCGGATATGTGGGGCTATATTTAGATTAAAACAAAAGAACTGAAATTTGGTTTAACATTTATTTTCAACGTTTTATAGTAAACAAAATACGCTAATGGTGAGTGAAATATAACGGAATTGATTTTAAGGAAAAAGAAATAAATTATGTAATGTTAAAGAAAAGTCATGCCACGTATGCAAAACAAATAATGTAACGAGGATTTGTTTAATCGCTGTTGCATGATGATTCTTTCTTTTCTAATGTCATTCTCAACTTTTTCCGCATTTCATTTTGCTTTTGTTCTTGAAATTGTTGACTTATGTTAAACTCAGCCATTAGTTGCAATGAACTTTTACCAGCATCTAGTCTGTTTTAAAATTTCCACTTTTTGCAATAATTCCAAAGTTGTTCTTTTCCTCTTATTCCCATCATCTTTTCCACCAATACAAGCCATTAAGGTGAAATAAGCAATTATCTAAAGTAAATTTCCTGAAAAACAGATTTCAAATTAGTTACATATCACCCAAATAGTTCAAATATACACATTAAAATCATGTCCAGATATGAGGGATTCTACTGTATATAAATTGTGGATTCAGTTTGGTTAAAAAAAAATCTGACACTTTTTTTCTTTCATGTCAACAATGCAAAAGTTTAACAGATTTACATGAATATTTCTATAATAGCTTTTTTGACTTTTCAGTAGTTTTCACGACTTGTTCTTGTTACAGTTCGTATAAATCTGTACAAGCTTACAGCTAAATGGTTTTCTTGATACCAAACCTCCCGAGTTTTCTGATGCTATCTATTTATGTATTTTAAATACCAAAGAAAACTGTTCAAAGGAATTGATGCTTACTGACTAAATGGCCTCTACCATGTACCAACTGAATCTTTTTTTTTTTTGTTGTTCCCCTTTCTTAGCACTTGTCATAAGTCTACAGGCAGATGCCCAGAATCTAGGTCAGGCTGTTGTTGTTGTTTTTTTTGTTTTGTTTTTTGCTGAAATTCTATTTTGCTTCTGTTCTGCTTTCAGTAGCACACACAGATTATAAATAACTCCTCTGTGGTGTTAGGTGAAGATGATAACCGAGTCTGGTTTATGCAATAGTGGAAACCTGAATCATTGCAGAGAGATTAAGGTTCTTGAATCCTATTGGATTGCTAATGGAAAGTATCCCCCCCCACCACCAGAAATTCTTATTGTAAATGACCTTTTAGGTTAATCTTCAAATGTGATCATTCACTCATTAGACAAGCCCTAATGATTTGTAATTTTTTAAATAAAAACTGTAGAAAGTCTATTTTTAAAACATAGCTGCTTATTTAAATTCTGTTATAAGTGAGAAAGGTTAAGCTGTAAAAAAAAAAAAAAAAAATTGCACCTGAGATTTCTTAAAACAAAAACTTTAAAACTTCATTTTGCTTTAATGATTTCATATATAAGTTTGTAGGAAATTCCAAAGGAGTGGGAGTGGAGCAGTTATATTCAAGCATCAGATATATTTGACAACTGGTTTGGATTGGCACATTTTCTGCTTTTCTTATTGTTGCTGCTCAGACTTTACTGCTACTCCCTTCACCACTTGCTTTAGTCATGTTTTTTGTACTAACATGATTTCTGGCAAAAGAAACATTTTAAATTTGACTAAAAGTTTTGTTTTCTTGGAGGGTTTTTTGTTTGTTTAGAAAGTTTTTGCACCAAATTTTTTATGTATTGAAAATTTAAATGGATTGTCAGTGGTCAGGAATTAATGCAAACATCACTAACATAATAGTGCTATTGTGTATGTGTGTGTATTACATTAAACTTTATTTTTAGTGGATACTCCTATTTGAGCAACTGCTCCATTTATTTTAAACAGTATTTATTTTGTCTACTGGTCTGCACACTTGAAAAAAAAAACTTCTGCTGCAAAAAGCATCACAATAAATCAAAAAAAGTATCTGAGCATGTAAATGTGCTGCAAAACCATGCTGGATCAGATGGTGGTTCCTCCTGCAAAGGGAGACGCTGGTTTGAATCCTGCCGGAGGGTACGCAGTTTGAGAACCAGACTTGTCAAAAGGACGTCCATGGTGACAAGCGTAGGTGAAATACCAAGGACGGTGGATTTGCCTATGTCCATTGGGAGTTATTGGTACGAGGCACAAATAAGAGAAGGAAGAAGATATCAGGGTGCATCAATACCTGTGACCACTGCCTACAGGAAAAGGGATCTCTCCAAATTTGAAGATATAATTAATTTTCCAAAGCTAGACAACAAAGAGCTCTTGTTGGAAAGTAGGAGAAATACTGGGTCCCCTAACCACCTCAACCCCCATGCCAGTTTTGGGTGAAAGTCAATGTAAGCAGAACACTGAAGCAACCAGGAGAGTTCCATTGTTTCCAGTTGGAGTGCAGATGACAGGAGATGACTCCTCTGCTGAATTCCACATGACTAGCTGTCAGGGACAACTTCTGACTTAAGCTTGTTCCAGACATAGCTAAATTGTCACGATAGAATTCAAAGTGGGATGGGTTAATATTTCAGTACAAAGAACGATATAAACAGCATATAAGTAGACCCTGGAGAAATTCCTATCTTTATTTTGTCTGCAAAAATGTTTTTATTTTTCCTTTGTGACATAGCTTCACCAGGATCAAACCACCACTACAATTGCTGATAACTTGAGAGCTTTGCCAGCTCCATGATCAGTCAACACAACGTGAGGCGCAAATCAAACGATCATCTCCAATAGCCAGCGGCAACATTGACCAGGGACCAACCAGCAAGGAGTGTTGCATATATTTAATATTTATATTTTAGTTTGGGATTAATTTATGTATTATATATTTGAAATAAAAGGAGGTTATAAATTTAACCGTTTTCTTTTAATAGTTTAACATTTTTATAGATATGTATGTTGGTATAATTTGAAAAATCTGGGGCACATATGTTTTAGATATCATTTCTGTGAGTTTATAGTTATTAAAAGAAAAATTGATAAAATCAGTTTTGTTTACTGTTATTGATATTTACTAATCTTAGCTAAGTAGAGCACAAGCCTACAAGTGTTAGGCACACACTGAGGATGCATGTTATTAGAGTAAACATTTTTTTTCTTTTATATACAACTTTATTTGCTTGCAATTCAAACCAAAATTAAAACCTTGGCATTTAAATTATTGCAGAATACATATTAAATTAAAAAAGAAAAAAAAACTTGGATATATTATTGCTTATAAGCACTAATATTTTTGCATGCATAATATTATAAACCATAGTTTCCTCAATTTTTTTTTTTTTAATCTTTTCAAAATATAAGACAAATAATTGTCATTTTTTAAATGAAAGCCTATAATTTTGGCAAACTATCAATCATTTCTATAAACAAACTGAATAACAAATCCTATTAAGTTTTGTGATCCATCTTCATTCTATTGTATGAAGATTTACAAAAAAAACTTTTTAAAAATTTAAAAAAAAAAACAAAAATAAACAGCTAAACCATTTCATTGTAAACGAAATCTTACAATTAATCTTTTCTCCACTAAGAGTAAAAATTAAACTTTATAAACATTCATTTACTTGACATGTTTATATTCTACAAATCTCTGCGAAAGATTTTGATTTATCAATTTTCACTCTTTCACTCAACTTTAATAATAGTTTATGTATTTTAGACGATCACACAATGCTGTCATTTTGTGTTGGTTTGAAAGTTTTCCTATTTAAAATAAAGTGCCAAAAAACTAGTCTCTTCTCTTTTCCTCCACAGATCTTGTTGTACCCTTTTTATGCTTACCCTGTTTCCCAGTCATTGATGGTTTGTTCTGACAAGACATGTCCATCACTTGGTGGGTGATACAAAAATGAGTTCAGTTGGCCCCTGTGCTGAGCAGATGTAGATACCTTTGAGCATGTATGGTAACATGTTGCAGACTTCAAGAAGTTCCTTCCAACTTCACTCCCAGAATACAATTCAGTTACAAACAGCACTGGAATATGCCTGGATAGTTATATCCAGGCAATGACTCCAGCACCTCATACATAGACTCTCTGCCACATTCTCTAGGGGTTTGTTATTCAGGCTAAATAAAGTTATACATTAATAAGTAGCCATACTTAAAAAAAATTTTTTTTTTTTTTGCACTTCAGTTTGTATTAAGGCATCAGTTATCTCCAGTTACAGTGAATTGATAGGTCGGACATTGTTTTCTTTTCTTTTCATATTACAGTACTAAAAAATATGCAATTTATTTGCACTTATTGATTTTGTTTTCTTTCTTGGCAGCAGATTTAGATTGGCATATTAAAAATGTCTGGACGGTTGTTTGGGAGGCTTGACATGTTGAATTCAGGAGAGAAACCCAGTGGACGGGCCGATATGAGAAACTTGGGCAATGGACACTCTATTCCGCCATCACCACTCAAGTTGTTTGGACAAGCCAAGAAACGCATCAATGACATCTTCAAAGAGATTGGTGAATACATCTATGAAAGTGATAATTTTATACAAAGTAAGTTATACTTGATCTTTTACCACTTTTCATACCTTCTCTCTTTGAAAATGGTGTCATACAATAAAAGTAGCCTGACTGGTTGATTCTAAAAGCTTTTTGTGTGTGTCTTTATCAAAGTTACATATTTAATTGTACGTGTCATTGACTTAATGCTATAACTCATGGATAGTAGAGGGCTTTTGTCCAGTTTAGAATCATTTTCTTAAAGTTTGACTTCTTTCCTTTCTTGTCATGTTATTATCAATTTGTTATAGTAAAAGTTCAAAAAATTCAGGTTGGTCCAGATTTTCTGGATTCTCAGGTAGGACTTGTAAAGTTTAAATTTAGAAATAAAAGAAAGTTACAACTTTAGTTTATTTACATTTAGGTTTTATAATTTTGAGGAGTGTCTTTGTTTCTGCAATTTTCATCAAAAACTCTAACAAGACTGTTAATTTTTTTTTTCTTTTTAATTCATATTTTTCCATAGGAACAGTATTGTTCACACCACATTCTAGTTTAATTATTTTTCAAGTTGGTCACTCAATTTCTCTTAACACAACACTTATTTACTTCCAGAACCAGAACCATTATAGATTACTAACTCAACCTACCATATATGCTTGGTGAAAAGAGTTGCAAGTGAAATGTGTGGCATTGTTACAATTTATCAATTCAAAATGGCGACCACATGGCAGTTTGTTGATGGTGCATCACACACACACACACACACACACACACACACACACACACACACTATATTTAAATGATTCCAACTTTTAAAATAACTGTATCCTCAGATGGTCTGGAATTACATTTTTACTCTCTTGTTTATCTCATTCAGTCTAAGTTGTCATTTGCCTACATGAACTCCCTATTGCAGAAAAAGTTCTTGCCACAATCAACTTCCCAAAATACATATTTTGATATTCAGTCATTAAAATACTGGGGAGTGGTTCGGGCCAAGAACATTTCAGTGTCTCTGCATGCATAAAGACTGATTTAGTAAACTTTAAGAAATCATCTTTTCATAGTACAAGACTGGTTAGTATTCTCGTTGGTTATTTAACACTTGTCTACAAGAGCTTCTGGAAATCTCATGCTGGTTTCAAAAGTTACTTGTGTTCTCAACTTTTGGGCAGATTATTGTAAAGGAAAAGTGTTTTATTCTGACTGGCTTATATAAAAAAAAAATATGGTTTAGTTTTTGTGTGTATGTTTATTTAATTGGTCTTTGATGCTTACATTTATTTTAAATTTACACAAATAGTATATTTCTTAATTTTTAATAATTTTAACAGTTACTATGTTAAAAAAAAATCTACTTTGAGTATACAGAGTGGGGCAAGTTGCACACCACAGGAGTTGGATAGATCAAAGAGGTCCTGCTGAGTGGCCACTAAAGTCAAGACTTTTTTTTTTTTTTTTTTTCTTTTCCTGTGGGGTCATTTCAAATCTGTCTGTTGTTTATCAGACATGTTCAA
Organism: Acanthosepion esculentum; assembly: GCA_964036315.1. Classification (NCBI taxonomy): domain Eukaryota; kingdom Metazoa; phylum Mollusca; class Cephalopoda; order Sepiida; family Sepiidae; genus Acanthosepion; species Acanthosepion esculentum. The sequence continues at coordinate 45,547,281 of OZ038499.1, read as the reverse complement.
GAAATACTGAAGAATTTCAAGAATGAAATCTGACTGCAGTCAAATGACAGAGGAAACTCTCCGACATGTTAATGAATCCTGCAGGCACAGAATTGAAATGTTTTGAAAAAGGACATTTTGAACAGCACGTATACCAATTAAATAACTAGTAAATAAAATTGTGTGTAATTATACTTCTAATAAATTATGCCTAAGGTGTGCAACTTTCCTCACCCTGTAGAATAGAAAATAGATAACAGTTGTGTTTATTTAAGATATAAAAAATTTATATTTGAGTTGGGATTCTCATCAGGCCATTGACAAGTTCCTTCAGTTTAACTTCAATCACAGGTTTAGTGAATCTATCTGCTCCAATGTGTTCAGGTGGGCTATATGATGTTCTTTGGATATTTGATAGTGAAAAAGATTTTCTACAAAAGCTATAAGTACTTTGTTACAATACATCATGATAGTTGAACAAATCAGAATTTGTCATCTTTTTCTGTAAGTGAATTAAGAACTTTAACTCTTTTATGTGGTGGCTGTTAAAGCCGTGTATTCCACCTTACAAGTGCATAATGCAACAATTGCTAAAGACTTTTAGTTGTTTCATATACATCTCACAATTGATTAAATCATTCACATAAGTAGTTTTAACATTTATCTGGTGAAAAATCAAATTACTAATTGCATTAATACTCTGGTATTTGTAATAAGTGTTGGAAGTGAAAGTGTGTTGCAATAATCAATGCCAAGACTTTGTGAATCTGTCCCTTCTTTGACAAAACTGTCCTTGTCATTTTTGTTGGATTTAATCATGTAAAATCCAACATCTCTCTCAAACCACTGCTGTTCTATCTTCTAATAAGGGAGACTAATTCATACATATTTTTTTGCACTTAGAGTATGACACAGCTGCTGCTTGTCACAAGGACCCTCTCATCTACTGTGGTGGTTGCTGCTGCAGCTTTGCAGCTTTGGTTTTATTAATATTTACTTATATGCTAAGCCTACTCAGGAGGTCTTCATAGACTAGCATGTGTGTGTTCTGATTCTTTCAGATGTGTCTGACCCTCTCTTACTTTCTCTCCTATTATGCTATGTTTGTCTATATGCTCACAATGTTTTAACTTCTTGACTTTGAACAATTCAGAAACATACAAAAATGCTGCTGATCTGGTCACAGCTGAGGATGCAGGAATTGTCAAAGGATTTAAGGAGAAAGTGGATGGAATCACAGAAGTGTTGGCCCGGGATCACATGAAAGTGGCTTTCTTTGGACGGTGGGTTTTCTTTTACCTCTTCATTTTCTCTATCAATGAAATCAAACCAACATGAAATATTAATTAATTTTTACTGTCTGCATCTTTAATCTCTACTCAACATTGTATTTATAAAAATTCAATTCTTTATCCCAATCCCAGCAGAACTACGTTGATCGTCATGTCATGCAAAAGAGTTTTTATTAAGATGGTCTGGATAATTAACTTTTTTAAAAAAAGTTATTTGTAATATTTACAAGCACATGAATAAATTATCCTAAGTTGATAATTTTGAAAATTTGACAAAATCAAACCCTTTTTATGCGTATGTGTACAGAAGAAGATGGCGACATACTCCAAAGGCCAAAATGCTTTTGTCTGATATGCTGTTTTAGCAAAAAGAAGAAGAAAAAAACAAATTCCCTCTCAACTGAATGAAGTTAGTAAGTTGATGTAAATGGGCTATTTTTAACCAATCATGGTTCAAATGTCACTGAGTGGAATTTGTGTAGAAAAATAGGTGAATCTATTCATGACTAGCAAACTATAAAGGGTCCAACAAACTGCTATAAAAGCGATTGACACTTCCTGCCTTAGCAAGAACCTTGAGGGGGGGTGCATGTGACTTTCTGAGGAATTGCATTTGTTCTTTTACAATATGTGGCATACTTTACAAGAAAGTATTTTACAAATTCTAACAGCATCTTCCCATGAACTGCTACTTTGTGAAACCAACTCGCAAGAGGATGATTTTCCAACCAGTACATTCTTAACCTTCAAATTTAAGGGTAACCACCATTATCTTTACTTCAGAGTTACAATCTCCTTCAGTAACTCTCTACCATGACTGGGAAATTGCCATGTTTATTGATGCTTTAATCAAGATCCAGAAATAAAAATAAAATGGTGTGGGGAGAGATAGCAATAAGGGCACCACCGTGTGTGTGTAATTATATATATATATATATATATATATATATATGGTTTAGAATTATGTAAGATTTTTGTTCATCTTCCACAATTCAAGAGAATTTAGTTTTTTATACAGATTCAGAATATTATTTTCTTTTTCAAATGTCTTTTTTTTCTTTTCTCCAGAACTTCTAATGGCAAAAGTACAGTGATAAATGCTATGTTAAGGGATAAAATTTTGCCCAGTGGCATTGGCCATACTACCAACTGTTTTGTCCAAGTTGAAGGTACAGATTCCAATGAAGCTGTCCTTCTCACAGATGATTCTGATAAACCTAAGAGTATCAACGTAAGTAATTTATTTCTCCATGTTCCATTTCTCTTATGTTTATATTGTAGATGTTCTACTTTCGAGTTATTCCAGTTTGAGAGTTTTGAAAGATTATTTACTATTTGTGTGTCTATCTTTGTAATCTTCCGTGGTTCCACATTATTGCTTCATTTACTGACCAAAAAGCCAGCAGTTGAAACATTAGTAAAATTGAACTATTTTACTGTGTAGAAAGTTGTAATTATTACTTTCAATTTTAAATGGATACCCAAATTGAACAGTCTAAATTTTTATTGCATCATGAAATGAATTAAGTGTTCCGATATATTTAACTGATTTTTTTTAGGGAACCTCTCATTTGTCTTGCTACATTAGGATTCTTTCAGTCTACTCTAACTGAACAGTCTAGATCACAATTAGTACCAAAAATTGAATCAAATTTATTTGTATAATGAATGATTGTCTTCGTGTTATTTGGGAACAGGTTTAAGAATTCTTTGTAACGATTTTTCATTGATGCTGTTTATTAACTCTGATCTTTTCAGGACATCAAACAACTCGCACATGCTTTGAGTAACATGAAATTAAATTCCAACAAATGTATACGTATTCTGTGGCCTAAAGAAAAATGCCGCCTTTTAAAGGAAGATGTCATCTTGGTTGACAGGTGAGTGGTATGACAAATTGACTGTTTTTGTTCTCACAAAAAGTAATGATTAAATCTACTCTAGTATTTAGTTTGGGATTGTGTTTTTTATACTGATAAATTTAAAAAACTGTAAAATTTTGTTAAAATTGCTAAATATTTTTGCCTTTGAATTTGTCATAAAAATTTGTTTTTAATGTTGAAGTAATTGTTCAGTAGAAGATAGAAGGGTTGCTAGATAGATAGGTAGAAGGGTTGCTAGCTAGATAGATAGAAGGGTTGCTAGCTAGATAGATAGAAGGGTTGCTAGCTAGATAGATAGAAGGGTTGCTAGCTAGATAGATAGATAGAAGGGTTGCTAGCTAGATAGATAGATAGAAGGGTTGCTAGCTAGATAGATAGATAGATAGAAGGGTTGCTAGCTAGCTAGATAGATAGATAGAAGGGTTGCTAGCTAGCTAGATAGATAGATAGAAGGGTTGCTAGCTAGCTAGATAGATAGATAGAAGGGTTGCTAGCTAGCTAGATAGATAGATAGAAGGGTTGCTAGCTAGCTAGATAGATAGATAGAAGGGTTGCTAGCTAGCTAGATAGATAGATAGAAGGGTTGCTAGCTAGCTAGATAGATAGATAGAAGGGTTGCTAGCTAGCTAGATAGATAGATAGAAGGGTTGCTAGCTAGCTAGATAGATAGATAGAAGGGTTGCTAGCTAGATAGATAGATAGAAGGGTTGCTAGCTAGATAGATAGATAGAAGGGTTGCTAGATAGATAGAATGACTATATTTTGGCTGACTGTTTTCTTGTTGTTTGCAGTCCCGGTATTGATGTCTCTCCAGATCTTGATGAATGGATTGATGAGCACTGCCTTGATGCAGATGTCTTTGTACTTGTGGCAAATGCAGAATCAACTCTGATGCAAACTGTAGGTTTTTTTCTCTTTTTTTCCTCTCTCTCTCTCTCCAACAATTCCATCCTCTATGTGTCATCTATTTTTGTTTACACCTTCCACTAATCATATAAAGATGTTAAAAATCTGACAACCTCGTCAGCGGTTTTAAGCATTTTACACCATGAATGATGACTTTAATACAAAAAATGCATTCTAGGTTTTTGTTTGCATACAAAACTGCCTCTTTAAGGTAGTGACACTAAGAATGAATACTTGGGTTGATGTGTTGATGAAAAGCCAAGAAAAGGTTGTATGTAGTAAATTAAAAATATATAAATTTATTAATCTTTTTTTTATAATTTAGAGTGCTGAATTAAAAGTATTTTGTACCTAATTTTTTTTTTTTTTTTTCCAAATTTAATCAAGATTTTGAAAAATAGCAAGTCAATCATCAGCTTAAAAAGAAAACAAAGTTGATGAACTTTACCACTAAGGCTTCATTCTTCACCCATCAGGAAAATTTAAGACATATTCAATAAATTTAGATGTTAAAAATGGATATTTTGAGTTCTGAAAGTTTTATTTTGACACCCTTTTTTTTTATGTTCAATTTCAAGTAAATATCTGTAGATTTCTTTCTCTGTCATTGCATCATTAAATAATAAAAAAAAGTATATTTTTTCAATTAAAAACACATTTGCAGATGATGTAAATATGATACTGGATAAGATCTCAACAAAACACAAGGCAATAAAATAGTATTGAAATATAATCACTTAATAAAAGTTCTTTAGATATTAAAAAAATACATTTTCTAAAATAGAAATTCTTTTACAGTGTTATAATAAAAGAAATAGCTTTGATAACCTCATTTTAAAAAAATTTATATAATATTAAATAGCAATTATTGTATCAGAAATAATGGTGAAAGATGAAATTCTAGATGGCAAAAAAGACTGAAAAATGGTTTAATTTTAATAGAAATGAAAGCAGAGATTTTAAGATTTTTTTTCTTTCTTTTTTAGGAAAAGAACTTTTTTCATAAAGTTAGCTCAAAACTCTCCAAACCAAATATTTTTGTCCTTCAAAATCGATGGGATATTTCAGCCATTGAAGAAGATATTGAGGAGGTAAGATGGCTTTTCATTCTCGTTGCTTTTATTATCCTCTCTCTCCTTAATAATGATTTTCTTTTTCTTATTTTCTTTCACACTGTCACCCCCTGCATCTTAGAGGCTTTGCTCATGATTGGGGAGGGGGAATGACTGAAATCTCTCGATGTTTGTGTTAAATTATTACAAGCTGGATTTTAGAGTTGTTTCTTTTCTTTTATTTCTTTTTTTCTTTTTTTTCTTTTTTTTCTTCTTTTTCTTCTTTTTCTTCTTCTTTTTATTATTATTCATTTGTATTATTCATTTATGGGTACATTTTTATTTCCCTTCAGGTTAGAAAGCAGCATATGGAAAGAAATGTTCAGTTTTTAGGCAAAGAATTAAATGTGGTGAAACCAGAAGATGCAGAAAACAGAGTGTTCTTTGTTTCTGCCCGAGAAGCCCTTGTCTCTCGGTTACATGAAGACAAAGGGACACCAACCCCGGTGGGAGCATTGCAAGAAGGCTTCCAAGTTCGCTTGTTTGAATTTGCCAACTTTGAACGTACATTTGAGGTCAGTATCAAAAAGCATATTCACCTTTCAAGAAGAGCACATTCACTAATTTTTTGCCTTTCTTTTCTCTCCTTTGCTGAGACACATAATTTTAATGATCAATTATGAATTCAAATCAAAATAAGTTCCCTTCCTTTTCAATGACCTAATCCCATGGAGTAAGTAAATTAATGTTGACTTGGTCATAAAATGTTTGGTGTTTTAAGATTTATAAGAACAAAAGTAGTAGTATTAACAACCATTAGCAACATCTCTTAATTGCTGGACCAATATTCTCCTGACTTCTTGCTACTCGGTCAACTTTGATCTTCAAAAATGTAATATCAATCATTATCTTCTGTCTTAATTCCTGTTCTTTTATTGTTCTCTCTTTAATATTTTTCTTATATTCTTTCATATTCAGTAACCCTCTGTGGCTTTATTGCATTGCTTTGGATGAAATGTTTTTAAAAAAAGGAAAAAAGGAAATGCTGCAAAGACCTGATGTAAGGGGTGTTGTTCTCTTGACCCAGGGTAGCACTACCTCCTCAAGGCACTTGATGTAGGCCTCAGTGTTTACTCTGAGGCCCTGTGGAAAGATGAATGGAGGTATAACATTGCCATCACAAGTGATCACTCCAAACACCATGATGGTGACTGGATATTTGGTTTTCATCACTCTTGGTACATCTTTTGGAGAGACAGCAAGCCAACGGTTGTTCTGTGTTCACCATCTTATCCTGACAGAAATTTTTCTTGTGTGAGAAAAACCAAAGCATGTTCGGTTGGAGGGAATGCTAGAGTTTGTTCAAAAGCTTTGTAGCAGTCTTTCCTCTTGTCCTTCATGTCGTGGGATAAAAATTGGCCCTTTCTCATCTTGTATAAGAAATAGCAAATGTCAGAATGCACTACCTGCCTGATAAGAAACTCGGACACTCCTGTCTCCCTGCCTATGAACCTGATTGACTTGGAGGGATTGTTGTTGGTCATGGCCTAGATCTCACCAACAAATTCGGGACTTCTTGACAGAACAATCAGTGAGTTTTCCGAGCTGCCATACTTTTGTAATCACCATTAAATGCTTTCCAAATCCTCTGAACTGTACTTGGATTTGACACACAAACACTCTCCAATGTTCATATTGGAGCTTCTGGCACGAATGCCAAGCAGTACAGCATGCTGTTTCTAAATTTCTGATGGAGTGGATTGTTTCATGGTGCTCTTTTTCTCACAAGCAGTGCCCAACTGACCCTACTATATTTTGCAGTTGATCAAATCAAAAACAATGTGCAAAAAAAAAAATGATGTATTGATATCAGGAAAGTGTCTGACAGTTAACTAATAAACTCATTTGCTAAGCAACAAATAACATTATCTAAAAATACAATCATCAAAATCCATCTTGATCGTGCTTTTCCAGGACATCGCCTTGCTCTATAAAAAGTTGTGTGGTCCAATCTTAGTGCATTAACTATTTTTTTTTTAATTTCAGGAATGTATATCTAAATCGGCTGTGAAGACCAAATTTGAACTACACACAGAGCGAGGCAAGAATATCAACTCTAACTTACGGACAGTGATGGAAGATGTACACCAGCGAAGCATCAATCGCAGGTTTGAACTGTCAGCATATGGCTTCTCTCTATCTCTGTCTTGCTTGCTTCAGTGAGATGGCTTCTAATCAAATCCTCTCCCCTCTTGTCCAGTATTCTCATCCTTACATTGGTGAAGCAATCTTGACAGTTGTGGTTCTCAGTACTCGAGCTACAATCAAATATTAATCCACACTCAAACTGTTCGTTTCTCTTTCTCATACGACACACAATGATTAAATATCGATAAATGACTGATTAACGTCTCCTTCACCAACTGGAATATTCTTGACTTTTCTATTTCGGATCTAAATTTACTTTTTCTATTGTTTCCAGATATATAATCAATTGATGATAAACTCAAACAATTGAAAGCTCTGGAAATAATATTTTATTTTTGCAGTGTTTCTTTGTTTAACTTTAAATGCAACTATTGTTATTTTTAATCTTCATGACTACTATTACTACTACTAATAATAATAATAATAATATGGGGGGGATACTATTATGCATTTTGTAAGAATTACAAAATCTCAAATTTCATTTATTATTTATTCCCCCCCCGCCAATCAGCATCGATAGGTTCGCCTATCATTCCTCCCTGGTCTTATGAACAGGAGTAGAGGCTTATCAGTTGCTTCCTGTTTAGGTTTCTGGTTCCTTCTAAATTCTTCTCATTCGCTTGCTCCCAGTAACCTCTTGCATCTTAGTGGCATTATTGATTATTAGTGAAATGATTTTAAAAAAAAAAAAAAAAAAAAAAAAGTTATCCTAAAGAAAATATTTGATGCCATGTAAGTCACTCCTCACTGCTGGTGACCCTGGCACACATTTCAGCAGGGAAAAATTAAGAAAAAATAATTGTGTGGTATGTGGACTGTTACTAGATCTTCATTAGTATTCCATATTTGGCTCAGTTCAAAACCAGTTTATGGCCTAATATAGAGACGGTCTTATATATCATTAAATATGATTGTTCTTTTTTTGTTTTTCTGTATGAGAACACTGGATATTGTTACTAATTGCTTGCTTTCAAGATGATACTTTGAGAAGCACTGGTATTGCAAGATGTTTGCAGGCTATGTGGACTTGGGCTACAGATGTCTTTCTTTGTAATCACATTTTTTTATCTTTTTCAAATGCCAGGACTTCTTATTTGTAAACCCAAATTGTGAAACAAATTTAGAATTAGTTTAACATTATACTCAACAGTTGAGGGTCAGCAATTTTGATTTTATTATTGGTTTTTAGTAATATGAGGAAATATGATTGGATAGTGATGTTTTGTAGTTTGTTTTTTTTTTTTTTAATTTTCAATTTTCTATACAAAAAAATCATTTTTAAAAATTTAAAGTAATCTTGAATGTTAATGACTTAAAGATATCTTTTTCCGTAAAATGTTTAATTTATATTTGAAGTGAATTCTGAACCTACTTAAAAATTTTACAATGGCTACTGAAATACTTATGAAAACTTAGACCATGAAAACAAATTGAAATTTTCCATCTGATCCTGTATGTCACTACATGACCTGCTGCAAATAGGTACCTTTCAGATAGATGTCGTGTTGTTTAGGATGGTTGAAATTGTATTAAAGAATTGTACTAAACTTTCTTACTGCCTGTTTTACCTCAACATTATATATTTTCCTGTTTGTTTTGCTGGTTAATTATAACATTAAAAACGTAGGGGAAACTTCTCCATTCCTTCTTGAATTGAATTGAAAACATTTCCTCTTGTATTCATAATATTTCACTTTTAGATCTACACTTTTGATTTAATTTAAGATTTTGAAATCTGAATCAAGTTTGTTCAGTTTAATGCAATTCCTTTCACCTGGATGTATTAGGTCATCAATTATGGGGCCTGGGAACCCCTTCCTTGTGCAATGCCTTTGCATTGCACGCTAAGGAAAAGGTCAAAACATTTACTGATGTCTTTAATTTGATCCCAAGCACTCAAGGTATTATTTGAGAAACTAAACATTAAACAACTGAGCAATTGTTATAGGATTTTAAAAACTTTAATCTTCATTTAAGCAAGCACATGAATATTTTAATTTTTGTTTCAAGTAAAAGGTTAAACAAAGAATAATAAAGATTCAAACAAATAAGTTTGTTTTTCCATTATATGGTAAATATGTTTAAGCAATATTCATTAACTTTGTAAGTTAATATAATTTATTATGTACTATTTATAACTTTGTTATAATCAGGTAAATTTTGAAACAGGTTTATTTTTCGCAGTAAAAAAAAAAGTTTCTAAAATTATTAACTATTATTTGTCTTCTCCACATCCTTTCAAAATTATAGTGAATACATTTTGCCAATGTTTTCTTAAATGATGTTTTGATCATTGCATGCGATTTAATTCTGGATAATTTCCTCATTTTTATTGTTTTTGCATAACCTTGCAACCTGTTGAATTAAACTTAACTGACCTACAATGTGCTGGTTTCTTTTAAATTTGTATCCCACCAGCAAAGAAATTAGGATTTTACAATAAAATTCATGTTAATTTCTATTACCTTCTTATAATTCATAAAAGCATTGCAAATAATTTTAAAAGATGAAATTGTTCCTCTACTGAAAGCAAAGAATGGTAATTTCGTATAAAATGATTCACTTTAATTACTATCTTTTTAAAATATTCCTTTCTTTGTACAGATTAATGTACTTAATTAAAAATCTGTTTAAATATAAAGTTTTAAATATAAATGTTTTGCATCCATGAAGTTGATTTACATGTTAATACAGAAATACTATTTATAAATTAGATATTCGGTTTTTTAAATAATTTGTATTTTTGAATCTAAGGATTATATCGATCATAGCAGAATGTAAAGTATTTGTGTGGTTTTTATCCATAGTCTCCTCTTTTGCATGATTAGAATTATTGGTTTGATCCAACCTGCTCTATCCAGTCTGTTTTGATTTCTTGCAATAAGAGTGGCATGTGTCTTTAGAGTTGGTTTTCATGTTTATCATGTTTGGCTGTTTTTCTTTTTTTTCTTCTATAGGGATGAACAATCATTGATATTTCAACAAAAGTCAGATGAACTTGACTACATGGAGAAGCAGACAAAGTTACTCACTGCAGAAATCAAGGAAAAAATCAAAGATATGGTTGATGATGTTGAACGTAAGGTTAGTTGTCTGCTTCTTCAGGGGCTATAGTTCAGGTTGACATTTTATGAAATTTGGCAATCCATTTTTTTTTTTTTTTTTTTTTTTTTCAACCCAAAAATAACCATTTTGATTGCAATTTTTCCATATTGCATGCAATTTCATATCTACAAAATGGGGAAGGAAACTACTTGATCTAAAATGGTCCAAATAAAGCCACAAAATTGCTTACAGTTATCCCCAATACCAATTTGCATTTTTGGGCTTAGATATTGGTATATTGGAGAACCTGTTGACCAGTATTATTATTTTGGGCTTCGGATTTATAATTTTTTTTTTTTTTTTTTTTTTTTTTTTTAATGGTACTTGTTGCTAAAAAGTTTATAGAAATGTCAAAAATATAATCTTTTTCTCTTTTGCAATCTGACTCTTAATAAATTTTGTCAATTTAGAAAATCTGTATTGCTCTATATATTTGTTTGACTTGTTTTGAACCAACTTGCTATTTCTAGATGTTAGCCAGCTAAATAGAACATATATTCATGTTTATCAATTTGGATACAGACTTGGTTCATTTTTTTGTCTTAATTTCTCTTAAGGTGGCGTGTGCATTAAATGAAGAGATCCGAAGACTGGCTATAATTGTGGACGAATTTGATCGTCCATTTCAACCAGATCCTTTCATGTTAAATGATTACAAAAAAGTGAGTTTCTTTCTTTGTCCTTTTTTTTTTTTTTTTTTTTTTTTTGGTAACATTGGAGGGGGCAGGTTTCACCTCTGCTGTACATCACAATATTTGGTTTCATGCCTTTTACACCTGCCCTCCTTTTTTATATATATATATATAGGTGCTTGCAAGTCAAATGCCCAATACGGTGGGGGGAGAAGAGCTTATCTCCCTTGGCAGCCATCTTTAAATAAACAATTTTTTTAATATATTTATTAAAAAAATTGTTATTGAAGATACCCACTTTAGCAGTAATTTGCACCATTTTGAATATAAATGTCAAATTGGTATAACGGATGAATTTCACTGAAATAGATTTGGAAACGTCTCTTAAACAAGTGATAAGTTTTGTAAACCATTTATTCCTATCAATAATTTGTTAAATCAAGGTTATATTTTAATGCAGGTTCAATTGTAACAAATTTTCTAAATGAAATTGCAGAAAAATCGTTTAACTTTACTCATTTTAAAAATATACTTTTGAATTATGAATATCTTTATATGCATTGATGTACCTTTTCAAAAGTTAAGGGAAAAACTGTTTTAAAAGAAAAATTACATATCGTATTTTGAAGATTTTACTCATAACCGTAATTTATATTCATACATAAATACTTAACATCCTGTTGAAAAATCAACAATGATATTGAACAGGAGTATAACGACAACTGAAAGGCTTAGTTTTCTCCCTTACATTAAGAAGTTAGTCACTTCCTATAAAACAAGGTTAATATTATTTGTTAGGTATACTACGCCTCAGACAACAGATTAAGAGTTATAGCCGCCTATGCTCAGACATTTTCATTGTCATCTTCAGTTTTATATACAACAGCAGTAGTACTAGTAGTATGCTGATTTTTTTCATGCTGAAGATAGTTTAAACTTCCCAGTGTCATGGCTGGGATTTTATATTATTTGGTGAATTGAAAACCGTTCTGTTTATCTGATATTGCAAAAAGTGCTTTGCTTTAAGAAATTTGATAAATCTTCCATTTGCTGATCATAAAATAAGAGAAATGGACAAGAAATCTCAACTAATTTTGACAAACATTACTCGGCTTCCTAGTTTCTAAAATTAATTTACTGATTTATCCTATAATATATATTATATAATATAATTTATAAATGCCAATTATATTTTAAAGGCCTTTTTGCAATATTGTATCTGAAATATTGATAATTTTGTTTCCTAAACCCATGTATTTTTGTTGAAATGCCTTTTCTATGTAGTTTGATCTGGGGGTTTTGTTTTGGGGTTTGCTTTTTTTTTTTTTTTTTTTTTTTTTTTTTTTTACACGTATGATCTTCACTTATGAAAATTGTGCATTTTTGGGAAAAATGGCTTTTCAGGCCATGGTTGAGCGAAGTGTCTGGGTGTTCAGTCTTTTTGTAAAATATGTATAAATTAAAACTGGACCTTCATTTTGTAATCATCATCTCAGCTGATGTTTGATTTGCACGATAAAGATCTAATATAAAACTGGACTCTTTTTTTATCTACCTATACAAATGTAACTTTAAATTGCAGAAACATAAAAAGAAAGGTTGGTGGGGGGAAAATATTGATTTAGGAATATTTCATTAACAACTAATGGTGTTGCTAGTCACAGATAAAAAGAGCAAATTTATCTTTTTGTTCTTTTTAAGCGTCCGTGTTTTAAAATAATGGTCTAATAATATAAGACCTGTTACTTGTATAAAAAGAAAAAAAATATAGCACAAAGAGTCTAGTTTAATATTATACACTGTAAATAAGACAAAATACTTCCAAAGAAATGAAGATCATATTCAAAGTATAGAAAAATATATATTTCTCTCTAAAGGTGTACACTGTTTTGCTTAACCAAATGTTACCCAATAATTGTTAAATACTATTGGCTGATATGTTATTGCTGTTGGTGTGTGTCTGCACCTTTCTACAAATGCCATGTCATGTTTCTTTCCTCCAACTATCTCCAAAAAGGACCTCCACACACATATGGAGTCCACTCTGTGTCGCAACATGGTTGGCCGCTGTACTGCAACTTGCAAACGGGGCCTTGACAACATGGACCTGTACATGACAGGTAAGCTTAGTGCAATCACTGCTGCTGTTAACATTGCCTTTTGTTGTCTCTCCGCACAATTGTCATTAACCTCTCATTCTCTGCAATAATGTAGAAAATGGAGAGGGCCATGAATGGGAGATAAAAAAAAAAAACAGGGAGAGGAGGAGACCCTACTTGCTCCTTGATTTTCCTCGGATTGTTCTAATATTGCTAAAATTACAGCTTTTGGCTTTTATATCAGTGGAAGATGCAAAAGAACCATTCTAATATCCTGTCTTAATGCCTTTTTTGTTCATATTAATATTTTTTCTTTCAATGTAATAACCAAATATTGAATAAAATAGCATAAATTTAAAAACTTTTCCAAAATAATAGCTTTTGACTAAACAGTGCAAAAAAAAAATGGTTTTTGGTTCCAATGAACATATTGCACTAAGAAGCTTTCTCGCATCTTATGAATTTTTTTTTTTAACGTAAACTTTAAGAGTCTATTAATATTATTGAACTATCTGATATGACATAAAAGGCATTTCAAAGACGTTAATTACTCCAGAAAATATCAATATCTTTCACCTTCTCCCATAGCAGCACCAAATTGTCAAGCATGCTTGTAGAATTATTTTTGGTGTTGTTTCTTTTGCCTATATCTTGATTCTTGTAATATCCTTTGTTTATAGAATGCAAGATTGCTGCCACCACCAACACTTTTCTGACACCCATACATCAGAGCTCATTGGATTCATAGAATTTGTGATGATTTGTGTCTATGTACTGTCTTATAAAAAATTTTTTTTCCCCCCTCTGCCTCAAAGAACTGTTTTTACATGGTTGTCAAAGATCTTTGTGATCAAGAAAGGAAGAGATATATTTAGTGGTCTACTCTCAACTCTAATAAAAATGCAAGTTCAACAAAACCATAAAATGCCAAATTTTTTATTTTTTTCTATTATCTCTTCCCCATCTTGTCCACAATTGCCTTAGTCACCTGTAAACAACTGTTCTTAACTCTTTGGTACTGCTATCACTGCCATTGTTTTTGTTTCCTCTTGATAATTTTTTTTTTTTTTTTTATATATATAATTGTTATTTGTCTTCTCCCCCTGTATCCTGATCATCACATCCATATTGATAGGATTTGCAAGAGCATTGTTCAAAAGCCTTAAGCCAGAACCTTCAGACCCATCATTCTGCTGATATGAACAAATCTGTTTATGCTGCTCGCAAGAACATCATAGGTAAACTATGTTCTCCCCACCTTCATTCTTTGGTAGCAGAACTTTTTACAACTATATATCTCAGGTTTTGGTGTGTATACATGATCAGCATTTTTATTCATTTTAGTTTTGCTGGGTCCAGTGCATTAGATGTCTGCGTAAAAATTGTTACCAAATGTCTTTGCATCTGGACATTGTGTAGATTTTTTTCTTTTGTTTTACTAATTCAACTAAATCAAAACTTTGCAGAAAGACTATTTTATTAAATACATGACATGAATTCCCTCTAATGATTATGTCTATAGTAATACGGCAAATACTAAGAGTACATATAGTAGGTAAGCAGATGCCAAAATTATTACAATACATTTTAACATATGAACAGGTATACTGAATATATATATATATATATATATAGATCATATTTATCTAGATGCAAGATCTTAACTTTATTAAGACATTCTGGGATAGTCCAAAAGTCATGTTTGCAACACACACACACACACACACACCTGTCCTAATAAAAGAATCTTTGGCAAGTATTGATCTTTGTATGAGAAGATAAAAAGTTGTAGAAAGGGTGCAATAAAAAAAAAACACTAATAATCTTTTAATGTGATTTGCCCTTTCACAGCATGGCAAATTCTGCCTCTCACCAACTTCTTGGACTTAGTCTATTACCAATTTGTCTTTTTACTATTGCCAAATTTTGCCATTTAAAATTTGTTTGAGCTAGGTTTAACAGCGTTGTGTACCAGAAAATCACTAAGCAATTTCCAGTGGTCAAGAATTAATTTTCTCTCTCCCTTTCCCCCCTCTCCCTCCCTGTTTCTCAAAACAAAAACTGTATACCTATCACCTCGATCCAGAATTAAAATTGAATGGACACCTAATTCCCATAGTCCAACAAATAAAATATCTAGGAATCCTACTAGATAGCAAAGTTAACTTCAAAGTACACATTGACTACCTTAAGCAAAAAATGCCAAAAGGTTTTGAAGCTTCTAAAGGTAATATCAAAAATGAATTGAAAATGACCAAAAAGTAATGCTCAGAATATATAGGAGTCATATTAAGGATCAAAACTAGACTATGGATGCATTATTTACAGTGCTACATATAAGTCCTATCTTGAAAAGCTACAAACTATACAAAATCAATGCCTGAGATAAGTCTCGAAGTCTTCTGGACTTCACCCATGTAAAGTCTCTATATAGAAGCCAATCAACCACTGTTATCTCTGGGATGGGGAAAAATTATCCCTCCAATATGCGCTAAAACTGCAATCTAACCCAAATAACTCAACATACCAAAAAACATATGAACTCAATATACCCAGTTCTATAGAAACATTCATCCTTTCATTTGGTCTTTGAATCAAAGAAGCAGTAGAACAAATAAACAAAGATCTTGATAATGTTACACTAATCACAATAAATAAGGTACATCTATGGATAATCTCTAAACCACACATAGACCTTACATTGACACATAAAATTAAAAAAAAAAAAAGATAACAATCAACAAAAGCATATACAGAGAATTAAGAGACAAATATCCTGACTATAGACCATTCACAGATGGATCAAAAATCCTAGATGGGTGCAGCAGTCACTAACAGGCAAATTCATAGACAAACCAGGCTACCAAGTAATGCATCCATTTATACAGCTGAACTACAAGCCATAAAAATGGCACTTGAAATGATAGGAGATTCAAAAGATAGGAAATTTATAATCTTCTCAGGCTCCTTATCTAGTTTAACAGTAATTAGAGAAAATAACACAAATAATCCCAAGAAATTCTAGAAACTTGTCATCATTTAATAAAGCACAAAACAATAATATTGTCTTGGATTCCTAGCCATATGAAAATTAAAGGAAATCATGATGCCAACACTTGGACAAAAGGCACAACGAAAATGGGAATAACCAACATCAAACTCCCATATACAGATTATAAAAACAAAATTACACAACACATGAAGATCAAATGGCAAGCAATTTGGGACATGTTCTTAAATAATATACTATATGAACATCAGCCAACAATAAGAAAGAATATAGAGCCAATAGCTGATTGTAGACAAGACATAGTGCTCAACAGAATAAGAATTGGAGACACACACTGCTCAAGGCAGAAACTACACCTCAGTGTACTCACTGCAGCCAATTTCTCACAGTTAAATATATCTTGATAGAATGTAAGTACAAAAAATACATAGCAATTATTAGCAATCTCAAAATCTTAACACTCTTCAAAAATGTACCTACTGCCCAAATAAAATACTTCCAACTTCTATAGAAAACAGAGCAAGCAGGTTGAACCATGCAACTTATGCATTGAACTATATAACTTGTGATATTTTGAAAACGATCTTAAAACCTCACAACCACTTGAAATGTTCTGAAATATTCCTAAATAAAAATCCAGTTTCAGCATTAAATAAGCCACAGTGATTGATATGTTGATAACACAAATCAACAATCCATCCTCCTAGTGTGAGGATTGTCTTGCTATCTTCCAAATATCATAATCACTTGAATGTTGTTTAAAAAGTTTTTGAAGTTGAGACAATAACTTTCTTTTTTTTACCAAGTAGAAGGCTTTGGTAAATCTGCCACTATCTGATTGTGTACAATTGCAAGTTTGCATCAGCAAATCAGATGTTGTTGGCATCCATTTCTCACCCTGTTTATCCAAAATTCAGTTCATTGTTGGTGAGACTGAAGTGACTTCTCCAGGGTGTAGTCTGGGAGACCATGCACTGCCCAGTTGATGTGGCCCCACTCTCAGGTGCACCAACAAGTTTCAAAGGAATATAGGGTGATTTGGTAATGGCTTAGCTGCAGGAGTTGCCGGAAAGCGCAGTGTTGATGGCCAACTTTGAGTTTTCTGAGTTTATTTCCATAGCCCTTTCCAGGTTTGGATTGGGCTGCAAAGCAGCAGCAGCAGCTTTAAAATGAGGTTTCCCTCTCCCAGATCGACTTCCATGGCTGTCAAGCTCTATCAACCTGAAGCAGATGAAGTGTCGGTTTTCTGCCTCCCCCCCCCCCCATACTCTGACTTGAAGCTGGATCTAGTTGTCAGAGGCTATTTGAGACTCATTCTATGGAAGCATTTCCTAGACCGCAGGAGATTGTCCCCACTGCCACCAACCCTCCTCCACGTCCTTTATGACAACCTTTGGAGCATACATAATGTACATAGATGAACATTACATACATCACGTGTTTTAGAAGCTACCAAAAAATTCACAAGAAAGCAAGACAAATTCCAAAATAGTACATAAACACAAGTATCAGATATAATCATTTGGAAAATCTAGTAGCATTGTGTGAAGGTAAGTGATAATCTACCGAAGAATTCTAAATGTTTTACTGCTTATGATTTGAGTAGTGATAGGCTAAAATATTAGAAAAATCTTTTTTATATTAGGTTTTGTAAAACCAAAAATGTATTGTGTATGCACATCAAAATGAGATGTTTATTCTTGAGTAAAGATATTCCTTTTTCACTATTTTTGTATTTCCTGAATACAGGGTGCAATGAATAAATTGTCTAAATTACGCAAAAATGGAAATAACACTGACATCTCATTTTAACAAATGTTAGGGATGATGTGATCGCAAAAACTGTCTGATAGCCTTGCCTAGGTTCTCCTGCTCGTGTGGCTTGGTGCAGTCCTGTTGCCAGACATAATGTCTTCCAGCAGCCACCCTCTTGACCTGGGGCAGCATTACATCCTCAAGTCACTTGATGTAGGCCTCGGTGTTGAGCCTGAGGCCCTGTGATCACTCCAAACACAATGATGTTGACTGGATATTTGGTTTTCATCACTCTCTGTGCATCTTTTGGGGGACACAGCAAGCCAATAGTTGTTCAGTATATGTTTACCATCTTATCCTGGCAGAATTTTCTTTTTTTGTCTGAGAAAGCATGTTCGGTTGGTGATGAGTTCGTTCAAAAACTTCATAGCATGGCCTTTCCTCTTGTCCTTCATAGCCTGGGATAAAAATTAGCCCTTTCTCATCTTTTATAAGAAATACTAATCTTGAAGCACTACCTGCCTGATAAGAAACTCAGACATCCTGTGTCCCTGGCTACGAACTTGATTGACTTGGAGAGAGTGTTGTCAATCATGGCCTGGATCTCACCAACAAATTCGGGGGTTCTTATCAGAACAATCAGTGAGTTTTCCTAGCTGCCATACCATTGTAATCACCATTGGACTCCTCCACCTCTGTTCTCGGATTGACACCCAAGCACACTGAAATGTTTGTAGTAGAGCTTCTGGTGCAAATGCCAAACAGTACAGCATGCCACTTCCAAATTTCTGGTGGAGTGAATTGCAGTTGACAAAACCAAAAATGAACAACACACATGCACAAAATTAAAAATTATAAAATGTCGACAATTTACTGATCGCACCCTGTATGTGTCTGTGAGAGAATAATTTAACGTTTGCACAATGTTATCCGTTTGCCTTTTCATCACTGACACTCTCCTCCTCCTCCTCCTCCTCGTTCATTGTTTCTTATTGCATTTTACTAACTCTGTCACTTTTTGCTCCCAACTCGCTTGCTGGGCACTGTCTCACATATTTGTGATCTTAGTCCTGGAAATCTCATCTTTTGACAAAAAAAAACAAATAACCAGCATCTCAAGCAAAATTATGTTGTTCTGTTGCAAGATGAAATGTTTCAGGATAATACTGGAAATAATGCCTGCTGAGAGTGAGGCTAATTAATAATGAGGTGAAGACACCTGAAGGAACTATGTCACAAAGAAACAAGAAACACAATATTTATGCTCAGATTATCAGAAAGAGTAATACAGGTGCAGAAGGATATGTGCCTGTGTCTTACAGATTACGCAAAGGCGTTTAATAAAGTATGCTACAAAGATCTTTTGGAACTACTCGGCAACCTTGATATGTTTGGGGAAGGATATTAGAATAATCAAGAACTTATACTGGCAGCAAACGGCCTGTATATTGATAGAAAATGAGTTTAGCAGATGTGCAAAAATAGCAAG
Organism: Acanthosepion esculentum; assembly: GCA_964036315.1. Lineage (NCBI taxonomy): Eukaryota > Metazoa > Mollusca > Cephalopoda > Sepiida > Sepiidae > Acanthosepion > Acanthosepion esculentum. The sequence continues at coordinate 45,527,871 of OZ038499.1, read as the reverse complement.
TGGAGCAAGACAAGGAGGTGTCTTCTCACCAGGCTTATTCAACCTATACAGCGAGGCAATTCTGAGAGAACTACAAGTCCAACCAGCAAAAAATGCAAATTACAAATCGGAGATACCAAAATCAAACAAGTGTGGAAATTTGAATATCTGGGAAGCGTTTTAACAGAAAGTGTGACACTGAAATCCAAAGGTGTATGGGAATAGCCAAGGAAACATTCCAAAAGCTAAGCAGAGTACTAAGAAATAGGAAAATGTCACTAGAAACAAGGAAAAACCTACGAAACTACTGTGTGATAACTGTCCTCCTGTATGGCAGCAATTGCTGGACAATATCAAAGATTAATGCTGGGGATACGGTGGATGGAACATGTCAGTAACCCTTGACTCGTCTGGAGAATCTTTGTCTAACTTCCCACTTAGAACAGTCACTCTCTATTAAGTGAGTTATGCATATAACTCCATCTGTGGTTTCTAATATCTCTAAACTGGATCCCCAACAAGGCACCCTCATATTCTCTAATACTCGGTAATTCCCTTCCTCTCCCCCTCAGCTTTGCATCTTAAAGGCTTTATTACCTTGGAGAGAAATGATTAAAAAGAAAGTTCTAACAGCAAAGATGAGGATCATAGCCCACACATAAATAACTCCTCGTCCAAGATATTCAGGTAGAAAGCTTGAAAATGGCCATCAAAAAAAGTGACCTTGTAGTCCTCAACCTCAAAAGATTTATTACACGCATAATTCTATTTTGACCTGATATTGTTTTGTTTACAGTTTTCCTTCACTTGATACAAAATGTTTTTATTAGGAAATCTCTGGGACATTTTACCTATCATCAAATTCATCCAGGCATTCGACATGTCTACATCTCTACACCACAACAAGTACGACAACTGCAACTATAACCATATGCAATCATCATTGACAATGTCTTCTCTTGTTGCTTAATGTAGTAATGCAACAGCTGCTCAAGTAAATTGTTGCTTCATAACTCTCAATGTAAAGGAACATAATCGACCTGAGGATAAGAAAAGTTAAATTTTTGAGAGTGGGTGGGGAACTATCTTGCGATTCAACCATTTCAGTATCTTTTAAAGGTTTAACTTTGACAAGATGGTGGAACAACTATAAAATATTTGCCACACTTTGTGAGATTTTGATATGAAAAGGCTGAATAATTACATCAGATTAAAAACTGTATCATACTAACATTTAACTAATAAAATAAATGAATAAACTAAAGTACCAAGAATGTATTAAAGACAACAATGCACAAGATGATTTGTTACTTTCCCTCTCCCTATTTGCCAGAATGAATTTATCTTGATGATTAGGCATGTGTGATGTTATAGGTAAACAGATATTGTAGCTGTGACAGCCAAGGGACAGAGAATTTAACTCCCTTGGACCACAAAATGATTGTTGGAGCCAGAAAGATAGTCTACTCTATAATTTCCTTTGTCAATAGTGGCAAGGGCTATACCAAGAATATGTGAATCCCAGACCAACAATTACAAGCACACAAGTGATGCGAGGACAGGCTGATTTGTTTCAGCAAGAAAACACAACCCAATCATGGAGAGGGCTATATTGTAATACAACTGGCCCACTTCCAGGCAATCTCTTATGCCCCCCCATATACCTGTCAGAATTAAACCTATATGAGACATGTCGATTCCCCTAGTCACACCCAGCAAAAAACTCTGTTAGAGAGTCCAGAATACAGCCATCCCAGAACCTCATAGACTCCATGCCAAATTATGTAACCACTATTATTCAGGTAAAAGGTAGAGCTAAAGTTTAGAAGTTGTCTCTAAATTTCTTGTCACTTCAGTTTAAAATGCACTTTTTCCTTTGATCTTTATCATCGTTTTCTAATTTACTGGAATTTCTTTTTCCTTTCTTTTCTTCATCACTAAATATCAAGGCATTTATCTTGTCAGCTTTCAGCCTCCAGTTTTATCATTTCTTTGTCTAGATCTGGTTTTAACGGTTTGTTTTTCAGTTGCCAAAAACTTCACTTTACACTTGTTTTTTGCTTCTTCCATTAATTAACAAAATTACTAAAAGCATTTTAAGAAATTTTCCATAAATATTACCATTGTTTGTTTTTGCGGGGGGGGGGGGGTATTTGTTCGTCTCTTTTTTCTTTTCTTTTCTTTTTTTTTTTTGACTTATTCTGAAGTATATGACATAAATTGAAAAAAAAATAAAACAGGAAATAAACTGGTCATTGGAATTGAATGTTTAAATGAACCCAAAACTGTCCTTTGCATATTTATCTAAAATACTTTAAATTAATTTTTATTGAATTATAATTTTGTATTTGTTTTTGTTATCAGTTGCATATTACATATCCTAAAAAAGATTGTGACCTGCCAGACTCTGAAAGTACATGCTGCTTTTGGACAATTCATCTCAGATAACTTAAGACTATTAATAGAAAATAATGTTTTATAGTATACTATACTTTTCTTCCCAAATGATTGTATTTGTTATCAAATAAAAACTAGTTGACTAAATTAACTGCCCTTCCTTTTGTTGGAAGAAGATTGTGAAGAAAAGGTGAAAAATGAAAACCGTATAAATGAAAAAACAAATTCTTTCTCCCCACCCCCAATTACTTTTTTTTTTTTTTTTTAAACATTTAAATGGTCTTAATACCATTAGGGTTATTTATTAAATATATATTCATAAATCTGACAATCAGCAGTAATTGGATTTGAAACCTGTTGGATCATAAGTGATCATTGCTACTGATAAGGCTTTCAGATTTTTATCTTAGATCAATTGTCTACCTAAAAGTTTTTTTCAAAAATCTTAAATTCTGACTTCACTGATGACAATGTATCTTGTATTTTTTTTTCTCCGTCTTTTATGCAATTCTATATGTCACACTGAATTAACTGCTTTGGTTGTAGATTTATTTCTTTGTAATTTTGTGAAATCATTTAAGTCAATAATTACCTTTTTAAATGAACAGATGCATTTCAGTACTCTGGAAGTGAAAAGACTTTTCCCAATCTAGTTAAATTTCTCTCACCATTTTAGAGCTTTTCTCCCTCACTCATCACACACACACACACACTGAGTGTAACAACAAAATTGTCCAATTGTTAGATTAATCTCTGGATTTAATATTAGAAGATATTAAAGATACTGGAATTTGCCAAGTGTTTTTATAACGCTATTGGACTCTACTTTGAGCAATAAGAATGTTTAATTATTCTGTAAGCTTAACAGAAGAATCACAATGGAATCATAAACAAGAATGACATGTTCACCATTAATTAATCATAGCTAAGATCGGAAGCTCATGAATTATTGAAATAAAGTTATATATATATATATATATATATATATATATATATATATATATATTCCATAATCATTTTCCAACTTACTCAAGATGATTTTCACCCTCTGTAACTTTCTGTCCTGGAGTAACAAGATGGCTGACACGTTTCACATAAAATTTCATTTTCACTGCTCTTTGAACTATCATTGGTGAAACTCCTCTCTCATGTCAAACGTCTTATGAACTGAATTGGATCTTTTCTAATTGATCTTTTTAGCTCCAAGTTGAAATGATGATCCCTTTCCCTGTTGTGGCCTCCTAACCTAGTTTTCCTCTATTGTTTCCTCTTTTAAACTTATTCACTGTTCTCTTGATGGTTTTTGAATGGACTTTGAAGATGGAATCTAGAGTATGAATCTAGGTACCATTACTGAAGGCCTGAATGATCTTTTTCCTCTCACCATTGCTCAGTTGATGGGAAGGTTCGTCAGTGATTCTTACAAAAAAAATGTTGTCAGGATCATCTAAACATCTGAAAACCTGGAAAAAAACTTTAATTTAATATTATATATATATATATATATATATATATATATATATATATATATACATACAGATTTTGTGGGATGGATAATTATGCTTTTATATGATTTGGACAATTTTTGCTGTTACACTGATGAATTTATACCAAACTATTTTTTATTAATCTATTTTAAAGTCAAATGGAATTGTGTCTAGAACAAGATGTTCATTACTTGAAATCCTTCATAAGCATGAAACAATTCTAGTCTAGCCATAGCGATACATTGACAAGAATTAGTAAAGCTTTCAGACCTATTGTTTTTCAATAGGTTGCCACCTGTCTGATTAGTTGTTTTAACATTTTGTCTCTTTTGTGTATGAAACCAGAACGTTTATCTTCGTTGTTAAATGAAGAAGCCAAAGCTCACATGTACACCAGTTCAATACCAAAGAGAGACTTTGAGCTGACCTACCGACTAGATTGCCGCAATTTGTGTGCCGAATTTCGTGAAGACATTGAATTCCGCTTCTCATTTGGACCAACGGCTTTGATGCAGCGATTCTTGTTTCCAATGAAAAAACAACACTACCTCACAGAGGGAGGCACTGGGGTAAATATACCTTGTCGTCTTTCTCTCTTCATTTTTCTTTTATTACATGCTAATAAAGGGTCTGTTACAAGGCTAATTAAGAATCATTATTGATGTATCATTCATTAATGTAGATATTAAGCTTTTATTCTTGCTTTCTTTTCCAGTTCATAACTGAATTAATAATAGCCACAGTTAGACAGTCATGAACATTTTGTTTCTTAAGTATATAAAAGGAATACATTTTACGCAACTGGTTTTTAATTCCAGTTTTGTTTGATGGAACCAATTTCAAGTCACTCACCATGACATCATACAAATGGTCAAACTAAAATTTTTGATCACTTATATTACTTTAAATATTATTTTTAATGGATACCTATATTTGAGTAGATGTTCCGTTTATTTTTGTCTACCAATCTGAATATCTGAGAAATCCTATAAATGAAAAATTTCTTTTCAAACACGATATCACTTTCTTTTTTAATAGGAATTCTCGAATATTCAGGCCACTAGATGAAACTATACCTGCTCTTCTATAGCCTTCTTAAGCCAATTCTAGCACAAAACCACTGCACAATTAGTGAATGCTACAAACACAACAGGTGTAGCTGGGAAATTAGAAACTCTTTAAGGCAAGGGAGAAAACTCGTGAAAAGAATGATGGCGGAAATTCTTTCTTTTCTCAAAAATATCAGACAAGTTCATGGTTTTAGTGGACCACATTGCTGTTGATGCACACAACTTTTGCTACCTTTTTTATTTTGAATAATGAATAAGACATGTTGCTTAATGAACCATTGCCTCCACGAATATCTAACTCTTTTGGTTTGTGTATTTGTTCTTGGTCATTTGGCCACTGCATGGATGATTTCTGATGGCACCAAAACCCTTTTCTTTATTGCTTTTATGCATTTATCAAATTGCTAAAACAATAATTATTACAAAATATTAGTAAATCCATGAAGAATATTGAAACTGGTATTGTAAAATTACTATTCTATTTAATAGTAGTAGATAGGTTCACCTATCATCACACTCCTCCCCAGTTTTTTGAGCAGGTGTCAAGGTTTCTCTTTTGTTTCTGGTTTAGGATTGGGTTTCCAGTTCCTTCTAAGGTCTTCCCATTCACTTTAATTCCCAGTAGTCCCCACCCCTTTGTGTATTAGTGGCATTATTGCCTTTTTGACACTTTACAGAAATGCTGATTAAGCTCATTTCAACAATTTGTTTTGAATAAAAGTTGTTACTTTGTTTTTGTTTCTCCTTCCTCCATTTCCAAAAGGTACCGCGACAACAAGTGGTAACTGATGTATCTCAGTCTCGAGACAGTGAAGTTCTTATTGCCATGATGACAACGTTTGCATCGGTGACTTCCCGGACAACTGTAGGAGCTATGGTGTTCATGGGAATGGTAAGTGACCTCAAGCATCTTAATTATCTCGGAGTAAACCTTTAATTTTAGAGGGCATTTGCAAATATGATGGGTAAATGTTTGGAAATGTATTTTCTGTAAATTGTTCTTTGCTTTGGAGTTATCAGTAAAATTGTCTTTGTTTTTATATTCATCATCCAAGATGCTGTTGGTGATACACTCATGGGTGAATGGTCTAAAATCGGAGAGGTCCATGGCAATGTGCCATGTCCCAGAGTTCAAACCTTTGTATTAATTTTTAAGTAGGGGGCCCAGTGTCTTTCTTCAAGACAACCTGTAAGGTGGATATTTTTATTTTTTTTATTTTAAGTTACTTTATTCCCATTTTTGACTAAAGAGGCAGCAGGTGGTTGAATTAGGCTAGTTTTGAATTGAGTATTTCCTTCTCCTAAATTGGTTGCCACCTAAGGCTATTCTGATTCCCAGAGATATTAGCATATAAGTGAACATAATGAACTCTACTGGAATTCACTCAGCTCTCCAATGCCTCAATCGGAGCTACAGTAACTCCACTGCACCTCCAGTTCTAAATAATTAAACGAGGGTCTAAGGGGTGGAGGTGGAAATCTTAACACAAACTTTTTTTTTTGTTTTTTTTTTCTCTCCTTCTCATGAAAACTGAAACTTGACAAATTAAAATGTTGATTATGAATTTTGTACTTGAATCACAAGTAAACCCCTTTTTTGTTTGCTAGTTTAACGTCATTAAATTGGCTTCCTGTAATTTAGTTTTCAAACTTTAAACTATATTTTTTTCTTTCTTTTATGTTGTATTTTAGGTCACCAAAGCAGCGGGATGGAGAGTGATAGCAGTCAGTGGTGCCCTGTATGGTCTGCTCTATTGTTACGAGAGACTCACCTGGACCAACAAGGCCAAAGAACGTGCCTTTAAGCGGCAGTATGTGGAATATTCCAGTAGCAAGCTGCGTTTGATTGTGGATTTGACCAGCTCAAACTGCAGCCATCAAGTTCAACAGTAAGTCATTCACAATGCCGGGGTTTTAAAACTTTGTCCCTCTGCAATGCCACTCTCTCCCGAAACACATTGTGGGTAGATTTGCTGCTTAACTATTTTTCTATTTATGAATCCTTGAAAACTAACTCGTTCTAATTGATGCTCATTCCTCCTCCTCCTCCTCCTTTGTAGGGAACTATCATCCACCTTTTCACGCTTGTGCCAGCAAGTGGATATATCTAAACAACATCTTGAAGATGAAATTAAAGACATTCAGAAAGACATTGACCAAATGAAAGAAATTGCCTCAAAGTCTAAGACTCTCAGGTAAGAAGAAAAATACCTGAAAAAGTTGAAAATTTCTTTAAAATGTATTTTGTACCTGTTAATTATTTAAATTGGGAAATGGAATAAGATGTGGGGGATTGAGTGGGTGGGGTGTAATGATCGAGAAGTAGTTAATGATAGACAAACAAAATTGCTAATTAAATGTTTTTGTTTTTCTTTGGTGGTGGGGGGGGGGGGGCTTCACCATTAAAATTGTGGCATGTCATAAAATGTTAATTAAACCTTTTCTAAACTTATATTCATTCTTTAGTATGTAAATTATAAAACATTTGCTGCAAAAAAGTATTTCTTTCATTTTTTATTTTTTATTTTTTTTTTTTTTCTACTTCCTCAGGAACAAGGCCGATTGGTTGGACAGTGAATTGAACTCCTTTGTGCATCAATATCTGCAACATGAAGTTTGAATTCTTGCGCTTCTGAAACCCAATTCAAAGTTGTGCATGGATTCTTCCTTCCCTTTTTAGCATTTCTTGAAAAGAGCAAAGCAGTCTCACTGCCACTGCTGCTGCTACTGGAGGCCTATTTGTTGTTCTTATTGTGCTCGTTATTGTTTGTCTATCATCTCAATTGTAGGTGGGGGAGAGGGTGGATAGAGAGAAAAGGAAGTGATCTCTCTTACATTGACCATAAAAACCATAAGAATTACCCCAATCCATTTCTCTCTCTCTCTCAAATTTAGACAACATAAACTAATGAAATGTCTTTTGGATACGGGGATTCTGTATATAATGGCCAATTTTATTTGTGCTGAATACTCATTGGCATTTGCAAATGATTTGATGAGTTAGTGTTCATTCTTTGCCAACATATGTCATAGAGAAAGAGCGCATATAGTCAAGAGACAAGAGGCTTCTTTCTTTTCTCTTTTTCCTCTCTCTATCCTTCCTTCCTTCCTTCCTCCCCCACTAGAATTTCAAAACATCCTGGCAATATAGAATTATAAAAATGAAAAAAAAATAAATGTAGTCCACTTCTGTTCAGTTCATCTACTTCAGCAGACGATGATGATGATGGTGGTTGCTGGAGATTTGAAACATTATAAAGATGATGCAGAGGATGGATTTCCAGTCCAAATAACAAATTCTCCACAGCATCAAGCATTTAGAAAAAGAAAATAAATTTGAATTTAATTCACCATAAAGAAACATTTAAAAGAATTATAGAAATGAAATAACTTGTAAAAAGAAACAAAGAAATTTCATGGACATTTAATGAAAAATATCAGGATTTCAGCTTCTTTGCATCTTTATTTGTTTTTTTTTTTCCTAATATATTGTTAATGTACATATTGCAAAAGAATTGTTTTATTCAAGTTGGGTGCTTTTATTTTGTGACAATTTTATCTTAACCTTTCACATATGCATATCCCTGTATCAAGTGCAAGAAATAGATTGAAAATTATATACATATATATATATTTGACAGTTCAAGTGGCTGAATTGATGAAATATTTTTAATACAATTTTCTTGACCAAATTTATAGTCTTTTTGAAGCACAAAAAAACTCATTTAAACATTTTTAAATTGTCACAAAATAATTTTTTTTTTTTTTTCTTTTCCAGAGGGAAAAAAATCATTTGGGGTGGAGGTACAGTGGATTAATGAATGGCAGCTCAGATTTAAAGACCGGGGGTGGGGGGATCTAGTTTGTTACATGCACTATCCTTTCCCAATGATATTTACATGCATCTATGGGTAGATAGTAGGGCAGGCTGGGTCCTATAGCCTTGGGTGGCAATCAATCAATCAATTCTGAATTAAAAACCTAAGGAGGGTCATTTGGGGCCTTGTGGCACACAGTGCACCAGTATTTGGTCAGCTCTTCCAAAATGTGTTTGGTTTGCTCACACTTCAGAGTTGAAATAAGAAAAAAAAATGTCTGCTCAATTTACTGCTGCTGATTTGATTAAGGTATTTGATCTATTTTGATTCTTTAAAAAAATATTCCTTTGATATTCAATGGGAAAAAAAGACCTAACAGACTAACACTTAAAATGTTTCTTTTAAGCTAGGTACTGTTTTTATTATTTAATAAGTTTCATATGGCATAAGGCCACAATAGCAAACAGAAAGAAGTCAAACTCCATACACAGTAATATTAATTTTGTATGTGTTCATTCTAAAGACTGTTTTGGCTATTAAATTCTTTCAGATAATCCATTCTGTAAACTTCAAGTGGATAAGCCATGAAGAAAATTCCAGAATATTCTCTCAACATACTTCATCCATAGAAAAAATATATATATATATATATATATATATAGCTGTCTACTAATTGGACAAGCATGACCATTGCTGACCAAAAAAGAAATACGGTGACAATGCAAGAGTGGCAATGACTCTTGATGCTAGCAAGAGACTTACATTCTTTGCCACATACCCAACATACTGGCTCTGTCTGATTTCTTTCTTGTCCCAGCTGAACAGGTGGCCAGTGTGCCTTTAAATGTCTTGTAAGACCCGAGTTGCTTTGCTCACTGCCCATGTAAAATGTTCTGTATTGATTAAATTGTTGGTGGGATCAACATGGCTTTGCAGATTGTCTATTGAATGTAGGCCTACTCTGCCACACAAATTATGGGACACTTGGGTCTACTTGCTCTACTTTACAAGCTGCCCTTTTGGTCTTTACCCAAGTTATCGAGTTATGTAATTTGATCGGCAGCCTCTCCAATTGTTTCCATCATGTGTCAGGTATTCCGAAATGGAAAGAGCTATTTGGAATCGTGTCGGTGACTAAATGCAGACTTTGACCTGCTTCTTAGGTTTCTGTTAAGGCCTCATTCCTTCAAGCAGCCCTCTATGCACCTGCTTTGGAATACGAGTATCATTAACTTGTACCACATTGATGACTGCGCTTGTGTATTTGTGCTTCAATGCTGAATGTGTTTGCTTTTCCCTAAACTCTGTCTGACGTGAACCATCAAGTGGATGCCTAAGGCAGCAATGGTAAAAAAACATTCCAGATAACCCATGTCTCCCACAAGTATAGAAAGCCTGTTAGAATGCAAGCATTGTAGACCTCTGTCTGAGTTCAAAAATGGTGTTTTAGAGCAGAGACATCTTTAGTAGCCTTTTATTCCTGTTCTTTGACTTAAAAAGAAATTTCATCATCTCAAGAGAGCAGTAACGGTTCATTGTACTACCCAAGCATGGAAATATCAAGTTCTTTCCATCAATGTAGCTGGAAAGTTCAAGTAAAGCATGCCTGGTGCTAGTTAGAACATTACAACTGTTTTGGATGCCAAAAATGTTGCAGGATTTTGACGTGTCCTTAGAGTGTTGTATATCTGTAGCAGTCTGCAAGACCAGTTCAGTCATCAGCATATATTGAAGGGCTTGCCAGTAATACAATACCTTACATAGATACCTTGATTGCATTCCTGAAATAGAAAAGAAACTTGATCCCATTTCTACCTTTTTATTGGTTGACATGATGTCATGGAAAAATTTAAAATGCTGGGGGACAGCCAGGTTTTCTAAGAATGGGCCAGAGTGCTTTTCTGTTAACCATATCAAAGGTCTTTGAGATTGCCAAAGACCTGATACAGACATTTCTAGGACCTGGCATACTGTAAAGATCATGTCCATGGTACACACACTAGAATTCTGGAAGAATGTCCTCAGCTCTTGGATCTGGTACAAGACTACAATATTTCAGACAGGATTTTCCATACTGTGAATAGGAGAGAGACAGTGTGTAGTTTCCACTGTCTTCTCAAGTAGCTTTCTTTACCTTTGTACAAAAGTAACATAATGACATCTCCCCATTTTTATGGGACCTCTCCAGTAGCATAGATGACTTGGATGACTATGCATTATATGAACAAGATGGTCTCCACCAAACTGAAAGATCTTGACAAAAACTGCTTTCAGTTTGACAATAGCAATGCAAACCTCTAGAGTGGGATCTGCAAGTAATTTGTGACTTATTCTTTCCAAGAATGAAACAGTCTGTTGAAACAAACAACAGTCTGTTGAAACAAACAACAGTCTGTTGAAACAAACAACAGTCTGTTGAAACAAACAACAGTCTGTTGAAACAAACAACAGTCTGTTGAAACAAACAACAGTCTGTTGAAACAAACAACAGTCTGTTGAAACAAACAACAGTCTGTTGAAACAAACAACAGTCTGTTGAAACAAACAACAGTCTGTTGAAACAAACAACAGTCTGTTGAAACAAACAACAGTCTGTTGAAACAAACAACAGTCTGTTGAAACAAACAACAGTCTGTTGAAACAAACAACAGTCTGTTGAAACAAACAACAGTCTGTTGAAACAAACAACAGTCTGTTGAAACAAACAACAGTCTGTTGAAACAAACAACAGTCTGTTGAAACAAACAACAGTCTGTTGAAACAAACAACAGTCTGTTGAAACAAACAACAGTCTGTTGAAACAAACAACAGTCTGTTGAAACAAACAACAGTCTGTTGAAACAAACAACAGTCTGTTGAAACAAACAACAGTCTGTTGAAACAAACAACAGTCTGTTGAAACAAACAACAGTCTGTTGAAACAAACAACAGTCTGTTGAAACAAACAACAGTCTGTTGAAACAAACAACAGTCTGTTGAAACAAACAACAGTCTGTTGAAACAAACAACAGTCTGTTGAAACAAACAACAGTCTGTTGAAACAAACAACAGTCTGTTGAAACAAACAACAGTCTGTTGAAACAAACAACAGTCTGTTGAAACAAACAACAGTCTGTTGAAACAAACAACAGTCTGTTGAAACAAACAACAGTCTGTTGAAACAAACAACAGTCTGTTGAAACAAACAACAGTCTGTTGAAACAAACAACAGTCTGTTGAAACAAACAACAGTCTGTTGAAACAAACAACAGTCTGTTGAAACAAACAACAGTCTGTTGAAACAAACAACAGTCTGTTGAAACAAACAACAGTCTGTTGAAACAAACAACAGTCTGTTGAAACAAACAACAGTCTGTTGAAACAAACAACAGTCTGTTGAAACAAACAACAGTCTGTTGAAACAAACAACAGTCTGTTGAAACAAACAACAGTCTGTTGAAACAAACAACAGTCTGTTGAAACAAACAACAGTCTGTTGAAACAAACAACAGTCTGTTGAAACAAACAACAGTCTGTTGAAACAAACAACAGTCTGATTTTTATGTAATTGCTGTGTGGAGGTTGTTCTAATGTTTTTCTCTCAGGTGTCATTAATGCTGTTTTCGATCCAAGGTCTTTCATCAGACTGTAGAGGACATTGATTTTTTTTTTTAAATCAACATTGCACTTTTGTGAAAGCTGGGGTTTGATGTGATAAGTACTCTTACCAAATATTAGATTTGTAAGCTTTACCAATTTTTATTGAAAATTATACAAAACCTACTGCACTGTAAAATATAGCTCAAATGTTCAGTATAATTTCTCTTTGAAGTAAATGAAGGTACCATTTGATGGCACAATGATTTAGTAATGTGCTTTTGCCATGCATCTTGTCTATATACATTTTGTAAAGCTTCAGTAAATTTTATAACACTTTTGCTGATGACCAGAATGAAATTCCGACACTATCATTTTAAACCTAATCTTTAAACTCATTTCCTCAAGGAACTAACAATATGGGGGGAAGGAAATCATGTAAAACCCCCAACTTTCAAATTGAGTGCAATACCATGGTTCCTAAAGTCAAACTGCCCTACTGTATAATTCTTTTCTATTCTTTGTGCCATCTTGTATGGTTTGCACAGTGAATTCAACTTTAACAGGCTTAACTCCCCACTCAGTTAATATTTGATGGCTTATCTTATTTTTAGTAGATATAATTACCTAATTGCTTTTTGTCATTGTCTTTAGCGGCATTATGGTTTTGGTCTCCTGTAAGTCCAAAATAAAGACTGAGCAACACCAAGAACGTTTAGGTAGTTTGACGGTCTTGTGAGACCAAGCGGGATGTGTTTGATCCTCAACTATCTTAGATTTCACTAGGGTATGATATTCCAACATTCCCCCACCACACAGCAAAGCATATTGTGCCTGCAGACAATGACAGTCAGGAGTTCTCAAAAATGTTCTATTTATTTTTGTTTATTGAAGTATGCTTTAGTTTATACATTTAGCAATTAGTTATGAATTAAAACCAATTACTGTACATGCTGATGGATTTTTAAATTTGAATACATTTTGTATTGCTATTAAAAATAATCCATGGAAAAGAATGGCTGTGGCACTCCTTTTCATATGTATTGAGGTAATATAGTCACCTTTTATGAACAAATTGAGAACCAGTAGTTTAAGTTCTGTACGTAGCTCCAGTAGATGTTGTCCATTTACATACAATATTAACCAAGGCAATTCCATGTTTCTACCTACTTAAAGTAACCAAGAAGAATGATCTTGTCTGACTGAAATGGATGTTTGCACCACACAAAGACCTTTGTAAAACTGGTTCTTGTTTTCTTTCAGTACGATGCTAAGGTAAGTGTACAGAGAGTCATGATTCCATCCCTAATACCCCAGGGTAATTCATGCAACTTAGATGCAATAGTTGCAAATCACATACCAAATACCTGCTTATTTATGATTGCTTCCAGAAGGTATAGCCACCACCGAGTTCTTGGGTTCCAATGAGAGATGTACAGTTTCAATTTTCTTGTCATTGTTGTTTCAAGCACAAAATCTTTCGGACATCTTTTCTAGACCCTTCAAATATCAAAACACAATCTTATGCAAGAGATTAAAGTAAAATACAAATGCACAACACAAGATTTTCAGTATAACTAATAAATCTCTAGTAACATTGGTTAATACAAGTGCTACATGGATGCCTTAACAAAGGTCTGATGCATAGCTTATAGCATTACCCCAGTGGTCACCCCCTCTGAGTACTGACCAGGATCAACATTGCTTAACTCTAAGTATCACCAATATGATTGTAAGCACATATCACTTATATGGGGGGACCATTTAATTTAATGGTTGTTTCTACTCGAGATGAATTTTCATATAAATTGGCTTACAGTGATATCACATTGAAACACCGTCAGTACCTAGATGAGTAATCACTTGGAAATACCAGATGCCTAAAAATTCTTATAAGCTAAAACTATTTTCTGGTTTTAAATAACCTCGGAAAGGTTGATAAACTGGAAAAAAAATTTTTTTTTAAATTATGAATAGTAACAAGAGAACTGTTAGGCCTTGGTTCCACTAATATTTTTACCAATTGTTTTTGTTTTTTTTTTATATATACAGTTTTCTGATATAGGATAGGTAGTATAAGATATGGTTTAAAAAAAACAGAAAAACTCAAACTTTGTTACTCCAATCAAGAAACCTGAATAGGTTATTAGTTTACTTACATTCCCTTTGCAAGATGGTATTTATTACCATTTTTGGGGTTCATTCTCAAGCATCGTTCTAGAGCCCACTCTATCCTGCTATCCAACTCATAACTTGAGAGGGAGAAGAGATAGATTCATGCTTTTCCCAAGGATATTTGCACGTAACAAACCTTAACTTGTCTGTCCAATCTCTTATCCATTACACCCTGCTACACACATTAAAGATCTCTCTCGATATGATTTATCCAACTCCCAATGCGTCTTTTTTGTTTTTTTTATGAATTTTTTATGGTTTCCTTTTTTTTAATTTATAAAGGAATTCATATCACCAAGTAAAAAGCAAAGTACCTCTGAAAGATCAGTTTCAGTGACTTATATATTTTTATAACTTAGTCTCATTTTATATCCACAAAAATTACTTTAGAATTAGACTATAAAATTTGCTTTAAGTACTAAAAATGACTTTTAATTGTAAGAAAATAGAATAAAGTTAAAAAGAAAACCAAAATAAGCTTTAAAGATTAAAAAAAAAGGAAATTGTCTTGTAACAATTTAAATAATAATGCAAGTACCTATATGAAGGAAATTTAATTAAAAAAAATACTAAATCTGAAATTTGTCAATTGCATAAAAGAAAAGCAAATAATCAAATAGTGAATGCTTTGAATCCAAGTGACCAATACACTGCCTGCTGTGTGAAAGTTCATATACCATACTCGTCATGGGTTAAAGCAGAATGGAAAATGATTACACTCCAGACCCAGATTAAACTGGGAATTTCCTGTAAATAATAAAAAAAAGTTGAAATATGTTTCAGTATACTTGAATTAGTTGATTTGGTGGAGAGGTTTTAAATTGTTTCTATCTAGTTTGCTAGGTATTTTATTGAATAGTAGTCTTATCAGAATACAATATAAAAAATAATTCAAATTCACAAAATATATGAAGCAAAGATTGTAATTTGATTGCAGGTAAGAGAAACAAATAAAAACCCAATAAGAGAATTCAAGTCTTGATAGGAAATGCGTGTACATGACTTATAAATAATAGATTATTGAAAGCTGCAGATTAAATGCTGTCCATTAAGAATATCATGTACAGCATTTCTGTACATGACACAATGAGAAATGTTTTACACTCACAAATCTTGAGAACTAGTCTGCCTTACTACTTGACTCATAGCTAGAGAAAGTCTATTGCATTCACTTTCACACAAACTAACACAGAATTTGAACTCTACTTGCCAATTCCACTGCCTGCACAACTGCAGACATGATTTAACAAGTTTCAGAAAGAGGTCCACTGATTTTTCTGAAGAATTTTGGACAATGATATTTTTTTCTTTTACGGCATCAATTGAAACAGATCTTTATCACCACCAGTGACATAGAATATTTAAAAAGGCTGAGGGACCCATTATATCCTGTTCAACTCCACAAATAACAAGCAGATTGCAAAGAAATCTAATGACAAACTTTGATTTGACACGAAAACTTAACAGAGCATCAAGCTCAATATTCAACTACTTGCAAATGTCTGACCAAAAATCAGGACCTGAAAAGTGATTATTTTATGGTAAATGTTCCCTTTGCTGACAACTAAAAGAAATATTAAACCTATAAGAACCACTTTCCATCATTTTTTGTCAGTCCAACATACAAATTTTTTTCTTTTAATCATTTCATCTCAAGCAAGGCAATAAAGTCACTAAGACACAGGGTGGTTACTGAGTGTTAGAGAATATGAGAAAAAAAAAAATACTTGTACTGCACTTAAAAACCTAAAGTCTAGATACCATTGTTTTTTCAGAACAATTGCTATGAAAGTTTTAATAGAAAAGGTGCAAGGAAGCTACATTACGGGGGTGGGAAAATGACAGAAGCTGAGATACCAGATCAGGATCAATAACATTACTTCTTTGGTTTTTATCAAGAATAGAGGCACCAGACCAGAGGTGGCAGCAATATTCAAAGTATGAACAAATGGTAGTCTCATAAATATGTAAGATAGATTCTGGAGAGAAAAATTGTCTAGCATGACACAGTGAACCAACTTTCCAAGCAACAGACCTAGTGATTGATACAATATAATCGTTCCACTTCATGCCAGTGAAAAATGTTAACCCAAAAAAGGTACAATGAGCCCAGGAGGTTAGCATCAGCCATACTGGTAGAAGGCAGAAAGGGATCTCTCAAATGATTGATAGCAGTTTCATTTTGGAGGTGTTAAAATAAAAAAGTCATTCCTCACCTAACAGCAGATTGTAGGTCTTTTCTTTTTTTTTTTTATCAGCTACCAATTTGACCTAATTAAATTGATCAAACTTACAACTAATTACACCTGTCTTAATAGAATCATCACAAATTGGAGATCCTAAAATCAAGCAGGTACAAAAATTTAAATATCTAGGAAGTAACATACATTTGAAGAATGCAAATCTAAATCGGCTGTGAAGACCAAATTTGAACTACACACAGAGCGAGGCAAGAATATCAACTCTAACTTACGGACAGTGATGGAAGATGTACACCAGCGAAGCATCAATCGCAGGTTTGAACTGTCAGCATATGGCTTCTCTCTATCTCTTTCGGGTCTAAATTTATATTTTCTATTGTTTCCAGATATATAATCAATTGATGATAAATTAAAACAATTGAAATCTCTGCAAATAATATTTTATTTTGTAGTGTTTCTTTCTTCAATGTTTTGTTCTACTTTAAAACTAAGTGCCAACCATTATTCTTTTTAATTTTTATGACTAATAATAATAATACAAGGTGGGCGGGGGCCGCATTATGCATTTTTGTAAGAATTACAAACTCAAATTTTATTTACTATTTTCTTCAATGGGAATAGATAGGTTCACCTATTATCCAGTTCACACTCCTCCTAGTCTTTGAACAAGAGTAGAGGTTTATCATTTGTTTCCTGTTCAGGATTGGGTTTCCAGTTCCTTCTAAAGTCTTATTCTCTTTCACTCCCAGTAACCCCTTGTGTGTTAGTGGCAGTATCGCCTTGCTTAGGGTGAATTGATTTTAAAGAAAACGAAAGTGTTTTAACAGGACAGAAAATGCAACACTGAAATGCGAAGGTGGATTGGGATAAGGAAAGGTGCCTTGCGAAGGTGGATTGGGATAAGGAAAGGTGCCTTTCAAAAGTGAAGCAAAGTATTAACAAACAGAAAAATTTTGTTAGAAACGAAAGAAAGTGCTAAACTGTTATGTAATATCATTCCACCTATATAGCAGTGAATGCTGGAGAATTCTTGAGGCAAGAGAAGTATGGTTCTACAGAAGGATACTGAGAATACCATGGACTGATCATGTGAGAAACAAGTTTTAGAGAAAACAACACTTGTGCTTAGCATCAGAAAGAGACTAGTTAAAATTTCTAGGGTACATAATGAGGAAAGAGGGCTTAGAAAATTTGACACTCGCAGGACATAATAGGACAGAGGAAACCAGTGCATAACCTACTTCATGAGCTTGTGTAAACCGTTTGGAAAATAGATTGAGAGAGAAAGAAAAAATGCAAAGTTTACTGAGAGTTACAAAAGACAGAAAAATGGTGGAGATCCAGGACTGCCCATATAGAAGAATGTTAGATGTAGTAGTTGTTACTGCCTCGTGTCAGACTGATGCTAACATTGAACTTAAGACTTAACAGGTTTTGCTTATACAAAATGAGAAATGTCATCTACATTGAGTCACTAAGATATTTGAGGAAGTATCATTGCAGACATTTATTGTCAATAACTATTTTTTTTTTCCCTTTTAATCGTTTCACCCTAAGCAAGGCAATGCAGCCACTAAGATGCAAGGGGTTACTGAGTGTTAGAGAATATGAGAAAAAGAAAAACAGTAATGAAAGAGAACAATAAAAGAACAGGAATTAAGACAAAAGATAGAAATAAAATGTCAATTTATGTCTTAACTTTTTTTTTTTCATTAAAACAAAATATAGTTTATCAGCAGGAAATGGAAAAATTCCCTTTACATTAGATTACTCTAATTGCTAACAATGGTGATATGTGTAAGACGACTCAAAACTCTGAAAATTAACATATATACAGGACATGACAGAAATACCTCTGTTTTACCATTATGTGGGAGGTGTCCCCCCCACACACACCCTGTATCAGTTTGAAAAAAAATAAGTGAACCATTTTAATTGTTAATTATATAGTCAAGATAAAGAAAAATTCAAGACTTGAATTTTTCTTTATTTTGACCGGTTATGATATTGAGCACTTTCTTGACAAAAAATGTGGCTACCTTTAAATGTGTTAATTTTGAGTTAATTATATATATATATATATGTGTATGTATTAATAATGCTAGCCATTGATATATGGACATTTATATAATTCCACAGATCTTTGGCTAAACAAGAGTTGACATCAATAAATATTGAACTTTATTATATCCAATTCAATAATATATATAAGTTGGCTGCCTGTGTGGGGGCAACTATTCTGCAGAACATTCATGGTTTTTATCATTTACACTAGGCGGCATGTATCTTATATCTTGTCCAGTTTAATGATCATTGTTTAATGGAGATAACGAACTGGCAGATCAGCTTTATAAATTAAATTTTATAAAATAACTTTTGCTATTTATTTCCAGTCTGGGTCTTTTTTTATGATCTTTATAAATAAGAGTTATTCCATGTCAAATCAACAAGAGTCTGGCCATGACCGATACAGATTGTTTTCAAATTTGGTACACTTATAAAATTTCAGGATAAGAATTGAATGGTACCTATTTTACATCTCAAGGTCAAAGGGTTCCCAAAATATGACTTTTTGACCTTTGTCAAAACAGTGAATTTTGGAAAATAGCCACAAAGTTTAAATATCAATATCTCAGTTGTTTTCTTTTTTCACCTACAAAGCTAAATTAGATATCATTTTCAAGTACTAGGATAAAAGGTTAATTTTTTTTGTTTAAAGGTCAAATAAGACAATTTGACCAAAAAAAATTTCTCAAAAAGTGTATCTTTCATTTTTTTTTTTTTTTTTTTTTTTTAAATGTGACAATAAATTTGTCTGCTTTGTGGCAAGATATGTAAAAAAATTTGTGGTGGACTTTTGACTGTGGCCCAATTTACAAGAGTTTTACAGAGTTGGGCCAAATTTATAATGGCAGATTTTGGTATCTGTCACTATTATAACGCTGTGGAATGTCCTGGCCCCTGCACTACATGACAATGTCATCCTATCCTCAGTCACTGGGGCATCTGTGATTGAATCTTGGAGTTAACCATGAAGTTGGTCACTTCGATCCAAGATGTTGTGTCTGTTTTGATCACAAGGCATGCAAGAATCGAACCATCACCAGATATCGCTGGTTTGGTGTCATTCAGGTGGGACGATAAGACAAAAATAAAAAAGTTATGTAAATCAACAAGGTTCATATAACTGAGGTTTATACAGCAACGCCTTTCGCATAAGAATTTACAAGCATTCAGGCTAACAACCATTCCTTTAAACTTTAAGATATTTCTTCAGACAGCAAATTACAGAATGTTGACGAAGCACTCATCTCCCTATTTCTTTCTCTGTCTCTCTCTCTCTGTCATTATACAGAGACTTTTAATTCTTCCACTTTGCAATTTCATCAGGGCACTCTGCTCAGTTTATCTAATAGTCTGAAACAAGGCATGAGTTAGGCGTTCTTCATGGCAGCAAATCACAAGGCGTAATGGAAGTGCATCTCTGCCTCAACTGCTATGCTCTCTGTCTATCTTCCTTATCTATTCTCACTGTCATTCCCCTCTGGTTTCATGCTTTTATGGCTCCTTGTCCAACATCGGCATGGGGTTTGACACGATGTGGGGTTCCAGGATTTTCCAAATATCCAATCAGAACTCTCTGCCGACAGTGTCTAGGGAAGCAATTTCCATGTCAATCTGCCATCTTGTTTTCCCTGCTTCTCATGCTCGCACATCACGCCAGTACCTTTCAGTGGGTGTATTCATTTTCCTCCCACTGCTGCCATCCAGGGAATAGGTGGTCAAGTTGTATATCTTTAGAAAGACCTTTGAATACTGATTAATATTCACATAAGGACTATGATCATAAAATCAACAAAATTTGCATTATTTATGCTTAAATGTTGACCAATTCAGTGGAAAATAAACCACCTTTTTTTTTTTTATACAACAAATAGATTTTTATATGAAAAAGTGACAATGAAAATTATGTAAAAAAAAGTGTCATAATTTAATGTTAACATAAAATAATGTGAAAATATGCAACAAATGATGTTAATGGCTAACACATTTTTGTTGACATGGTACACTTAATAAATGTACAAATCAATCAATTTCTTAGATTTTGTTTTATATAACTAACAGTTACAAGCAAATTCATTATTCCTACAACTGCCTGATCCTGTCTAATATCTAAACCATGATTATTTTATTTCATTTTAACTTTTTGCTAAGTCAAAATATGTATTGGCCATAAAAGTAATAAACAGTTTTATTAAGTCAGTGTGAAAAAAAAACTGACCTCAAAATGACTTTAAATTGGCACCTATAAACATGGTCCTCTGAAATAAGTTGCTTACTTTCTAGACTGTAAAGATATTGGTGGCTTTTCATACTAGTTGGGATTCACCACCAACACAAGAAAATCAAAACAGTTGTGATAAGTAATTTTTAATTTCATATTCAGTTCTTTCTTTAAATCATGTTGGTGTAATGATACATCATAATTATTACTAATAAATCATCAGTAGGTGAAAAATCAGCCATTTTGAATTTGGCCCAACTCAGTAAAATCCTTGTAAATTGGGCCAGTCAAAAGTCCAACACAATTTTTTTTTTCGCATATTGCCATAAAGAAGACAAATTTGTTGTCAAATTTTTAAACAAAAATTAAAAATACACTTTTTGAGAAATTAAAAGATCAAAAGGTCATGTTCACAGTATCTTATTTAACCTTTAAAAAAAAAAACACTTTTTAGATCCATGCAAGTACTTTAAAATTAGGTACCTCATAAAAAAATCAGTATAGCATGATGATAAAAGGCCCCAAACTTAATGAAAACAAAGTTTTGTCATCAAAATATTTGTCATTATTAAGAGGAAAGACCAAGGTATTTTTTTAATTATTTTTTAAAACTTTTTACTCCTTTCTAGCATGTTCAAAATTTCAGTTAAAAATCTTTCCTTTTTTTTTTTTACAACAGCAGCAAACTAGAGAAAAAAAGGTTTGTTTTATTTTGTGCTTTTCCAGAGGAAAACACACATTGATTTGGAAATTCTTGCAAAATTCAAATAATTATCGGATTTTAATGAAACTTTCAGGAAATATTCAGAAATGAATTAAATTATTTTTGAAATTGTTTTTTTTTTTACATGTTTCCACCCCTTACATATTTTCATGAAATTGAGAAATTAAATTTTTAAGAGTGGGATTTTTTTTTTTATTAGTTAAAAACAGGACTCGTTAGAGAAAGTGATTCATCAATCTGGTCTGAATTGTAAAAAAAAAAAAAAAAAAAAAAAAAAACACTATGACATTATTTAATTAGGAAAGCTTTTACTTGCTTTTGTAAATAAGTTATATTAAGGACATTGTATGAAGAAATAAAACCTTTTTGATGAATAAGGTATTTTTACAAGAATTTTTTTCATTTTTTTTTAAATTTAATTATAATAATAGTTCAAAAATAGTTTAAAATTCTTCATTGCTTTTAAAAATGTAATTTGATATCGTTAAGTGAAAAGTAAATTTACGAATCAAAATTTGAAAAGTTCATAACAGTCATTTGAACCTGAATATTTTTAAAATAATTTTAGTGAAAAAAACCTTCCTAATTTCTACCTATGGGAATCTATACATGACATAATCCTTAAAAAGGTCACGTGATTTAAGTGTTGTCTGACACACTGCAATTATTTCACTTTTAATTCAGTTTTGTTTCATCATTTACGTCTTTGCAAAACATCCCTTCAAAATATCAAAAAAAGCTCTACTTTTCTTAATTGCTATTTCACTAAATATTTTTATTTTATGTATTTATTTTAGTTTGGGTCATTTTTCAATTAATTTTTTGTTTAAGGTAGTAAACTTAAGAACCTAGAGACGAAATGCAAATTTCATAAAGCTTCTTAAAAACTTAACTAAAAGTCAATAAAATATTAAATAATTGCTGAAAATATGTTAATTTGTAAAAATTACTAGGTAGTTAAAAACTATAAAAAAAAAAATGCGTTCACTTAGTTTTGTCATTTCTGGTCATCCATAAGAGCTGTCATCACCTTAAGTGCTTCTAGATAAATCAATAAAGATCAAAAAGATGAACCCCTCGTTAAGAAATGCTTGTATATCGGTTTTTTATGCTATGAGTAAGTAATATTTATTTCAAATCAGATTAATTTAACTTTAAATTTTCTAATTTTAATCAAATAACGTGTCACAAATTAATAATTTCATTTTTAAACAAATTTAAAACCAGATAAATGTGTTTGTTTACAAATTTCTTAAAAATTAAGAAAATGGCCGCTTTTAAGAAAATTTATAAAAAAAAAATTAAAAAAATCAAGCAATTATTTGACATTCCAACTATATCATTTTTATCTGAAATACACCAGAATATTTTACTTACTTGAAATAATAAATTTAATCATTTAGTTTTCAATTAAAACTAGAATGAAATCTTCAAGAATGCTTTTTAATTTATAAATTTAATTTTATATCTTAGGTATTGAAAATTCAGTGGAGGTACCTATTGAAAATGATATATAATTTAGCTTTGTAGGTGAAAAAACAACCCAGATATTGATATTTAAACTTTGTGATCATTTTCTAAAATACACTTTTTCAGCAGGGATCAAAGGGTCATATCTCATGAACACTTTGACCTTGAGATGTAAAATAGGTACCATTCAATTTGTATCATGAAGCTCTATAAGTGTACCAAATTTGAAAAAAATCTGTGTGGGTGATGGTCAGACCCTTGTTGATTTGACACGGAATGACTCATAAGTGACTGTTTTGTTGATGGCTTTTAATTAGTTATTTGCTCTATAAATGGTAATCTCATTAGCATTTAGATCACAGCTTCAGAGGAAAAGTAAATAATCAAAGTTGTAATTGTCTACTAAATATTATAAATTATGTCATAAAAAATGCCAGATATGAAATAAATTATCAAAATGCTTCAAACCTATTGAACTGCTTTAATTACAACAATTTTGATGACACCATTTTAATAAGGTTTCCAAAGTCAGAATTATTTTAGATTTATCAATTTCACATGCCTTGAAAGCAGAGAGAATTTTACTATTTACAAGTGATTTTTTTTTTTGGGGGGGGGGGGGCAATTTCAGATATCTTCTTTTATACTAAATACATGTTCCCATCTTTTTTTCAAGCCATAATTTCTCTAAATTTGTCATTCGTTAAATATAAAAACACACTAGGCAACATCATTTACTTCATTATTCCAGGGCTAATGCTTAAAAATCAAAAACCCAAACAATAGCTTGTGTTGTCGGCTGTCTTATGTGTTTAAGCAAGATGCAACATTGTGTTGCGTTTATGGATAATCTTTAAACATCTTGTCTAATATTATAATCATTTGAAGGTTTTGGACTGTGTAGAAAGATAATAAATTGAAAAATTCATGAGTTAGTTTCATTCTCCTAATCACTGAATTTTCTTCAGATTAATTTTGATGCGTACATTTTGAGAAAATTATTGATTATACAAATCTAAACAATTTCCGCATATCAAACACTGAATTACTTCTTTTATATTTCTTTAACTAGCCTCATATCCCAAGTCTTACTTTGGACTTGAAAAGTCATGCATCAAATTTAAAATGAAAATAACATTTCAAATGCAAGACTATTTTGTTCCAACCATTTTTATTTTTTTTTTGTACAAGTTAGAATGACTGGATATATTTCATTTCCTATGGAATGACATTTCCAAAGGGGGATTTAATGTAAGATCCTACATGTATACATTTTTTTTTTTTACTAATGTTCACCTAATATGAGGCACAAGAGCCACCCAAAGCAAAGGTTGGCTGAACAAGGCATGTTGTATATGATGTTTGGCATTTAGAAATAATTTCAAATCCAACATTATTTCTTATTACTTCAAACATTTAATGGATTCACATGTTTGAGTAGACAGACAGCCCTGCATTTTAAATTGTGTAAATTTACATCTACCGGCCTGTGCATTCAAGAGTCTTAATAATGAACATAAGAGCAAGAAATAGGCAGTGAAATTTAGGCTGATAGATAATGATTGACACTAGACTTGAAGAGGTTAAAGTTGAAATATTTAGGAAAGCAACCACAGGGGAGTCTGTTCCACATAGTATTTCTTGTGAAGAAGCTCTCAGGGTGAAATGCCCTTCTTATCAAATACATAGTGAATGAGAGTGATTCAACCGTTGAGCTTATAGCAGTAAAGAATGGAATCTGAATATTAGGCAGTTTCAGAAAATGCCGAGTTCCCTGGGCACTTTTGGGACACCTCAGACACTAGAAATTGATCCCTGATCTTTAAGCACAATGTAAGTGATGTAAACTGGGGGTGAAAGCTCCTTGGAACTGGGCTTGGTTAATTTTGGCAACAGGATCTTTTGGGCCCAGATGAGACAAGTTAAACAGATCTAAGGGAGGTAATTCAGTTTTTACTATGTGAAAACTGAATCCACAATACTGTGTGGGTGTATTGTCATCAACAATACTAGCATACACAAAAAATTGATTTTAAAATGTCAACAATGTTAGGACTTGTTAAATTTTAGGGACCCTGAAGCTTGATCAGTTATTTGGGGAAAATTCACAAATAGTAACAACGGGATGGCATCTAACAAGCTCTAAAGAGACTGGAAAAGACCTTGATGCCCAAATGTCGGAGAACACAGTGTAATTGAGGTAGAGACCCCAAAAATAAACCATACAGTGAGCCTCTTCCCACCAGCAATGAGAACTGGGTAACCACTGTTATCATCATCATCATCATCATCATCAAAGGAGTTGCCCTATGGCAAGTCATCACAAATCTTTGAAAATTTTAACTTTTTTTTTTTAAATCATTTCACCTCAAGCAAAGTGATATTGCCACTAGGATTCAGAGGGTTACTGAGAGTGAAAGAGAATGAGAAGACTGAAGTGTGGAGAAAGGGTAATATAGGGACAGGATTCAGGAAGACAGATTGTGATTGACATTACATTTAAATTTTTAAGATTGTAGATGGCAGAGAAGCAAGAAACTGGAAGAGAATTCCAGAGGTAAGAAAAGAAATGATTAGAATAGAACAGACAGCTGCATCTAGCAAGTTTAACAGTAAAATGTTGAGGCCTAGTTGCCAATCTTGTAGCAGGCTTAAATCTATGCACTCAAGGAGCAAAAGAAAGCACCTTGGAAAATTTTCCATGAAAATACTTATAGAAAAGACAGAGGGAAACCATGTCACGTCGGCTGAAGTTGAAATGCCAGGTCAGGATCGATTACATTGCAAACCCTTTAAATTTTATCAAGAACCTCGAGATATATAGTAGGAGCACCAGACCAGATATGGCAGCAGTATTCAATACAGTCGAATGGTGGATTTATAAATGTGCAAGATGGGTTCTGATGAGAAAAATAGTCTGACACAACAAAGTGAAACAAGTTTCCTAGCAATTGATTCAATATAATCACTCCACTTCATGTCAGTGGAAAACATGAGCCCAAAAAGGTGCAAATTGTTGTCCTGCTGAAGTTTAGCACCAGTCATGCTGATGGCAGGCAGAAAAGGTTCTCTATGGTGATTAGATGAAAGCAGTTTTGTATTGGAAGTGTTAAAGTTTATAAGCCATTTGTTGCTCCAGTTAACCCCTGATTGGAGATCCTTTTTGAGAGCATTTGCCAGTTTTACTTTGTCGGACTTGCTACTAAGACAGGAGTAAATAGTTGTGTCATCTGCATAGGTACCTACTTAAGGAACTGATGACATCAAGAAGGCCGTTAAAGATCAAAAATAATGTAGAATCAAGAACCCCACCCCCGTATTAATATGAAATGATTTAGAAGCAAATCTGTTCAGTACAACCTTTATTACACTATTTGTTAGGAACGACTGAATTAAGCCCAATATACATCCAGTAACACCATATCCCTTGAGTTTATGGAGAAGATGAGTAGATGTTTTGAGATATCTAGAGCCACAACCTGAACTTTGCCATTCTTACCTAAAGCTTGATAGCAGTACTTTATAAATGACCATTAAAAATTTTATTTTACTCTTTTTATGAACAAACGAGAATGAGCAAAATTTAAAGAACTAAAAGTATATCCAGTTCATTATTTCCTTTAATTGGAGAATAGAATTCGAGCTGACAGTTTGGAGAAAATAAAACTATTTTTGTCCAAACTGTCAGCTCGAATTTTATAAATTAATAAATAATGTATTTAAAACTATAAATAAAGCAAAGAAAATATAAGAAAAAGATTTAAACTAATATCCATCAATAAAACAAGTCATCCAGCTAGGGATATTCATTCACTTGGTCAGCAATACAAATTTCAATGCATTGGACCCAAATGTTTTGCACAAAATGAACGCAGTATATTCTTTTTGATTAACATGCGCCTCAAGTTGTATTTTTTTTTTTTAAGCTTATCACCCCAAGCAAGGCTGGAAGATTTTGTCTGTCTATATTTCTGAGATGAGGTATTATGTACAGTATTTACATTATTCGGACTATTGTCCTCATCTTTGTCGCCATATTTGTCACAACGTTTCGGCCGAGGAGGAGGAGGACAACAACACTCAGAAAACAGTCTGCCTGCCTTATGTGAAGGGGTTATCAGAGAAAATACAAAGGATCTGCGGTCCATATAACATCAGGACAACCTTCAAAAGCGTGACAACACTTCGCAGATATCTCTCTCGAGTGAGACCCCCCCCCCCCCATAGAGGAGAACGGGACTAAAGACTGTGTGTACGCTATCCCGTGCAGCTGCGGAAAGGAATATAAAGGAGAAACAGGCCGCCCCCTCAAGGTAAGGCTTCAAGAACACCAGAAAGCTGTAATGCGAGGGGAAGTAGAAAAATCAGGCGTGGCTGACCACATATGGAGAGAGAAGGGAGATCACCGTCCCCTGTGGGATCAGGTTGAGATCATAGACAGGGAACACCATTGGAAAATTCGTAAACTTAAGGAATCAGCACATATGCTAGGCCACAAAAATCTCCTGAGTCGGCCAAGCATAGAAATAAATACAATATGGGAACCAGTAATAAGGAGTGCCAGAGAACAGCAATGATAACAAAAAGTTGCAATATGAGATCTGGTAAAGAACATGCAATGATAACAGCAAAATTGCAATATGAGTACTGGTAAAAAAATGATTGCTGAAAAATTAGGTTTATAATACTCAGAAATTCATACCCAGATGTCCTCAAGGACACATGGTACGGTGGATAAAGGCGTTGGTTAGATCCAGTAACAGACCCAAAGAGTGTGAGTTCAATACCCGGTTCAGGCAGTGGAGAACTTTCAGAGGGAAAAATTACCAGGAGATAACTGATAACTGACATCCATCAAACATGGCTCGTGGAACTAGAACAGTCTACCCCAGTGATCGAAATAAAGGGTTCGGTTCGAAATTCCAACCACCTGAAGAAGGCCGGAGCGTACAACGGCCGAAACGTTGTGACAAATATGGCGACAAAGATGAGGACAATAGTCCAAATAATGTAAATACTGTACAACAGATTTTATATCATTATGCTACTGTCATGAGTCTCAAAAATTCTGATCCAGTCAGAAAAGTCACCTGTTTTATGTGATGTTTGTTTGGCATTTAGAAATAATTTCTAATAGATTTTATTTATAGCAATTTAGAGCCTACATGTGGCGCAGGGACAAAAGTATGGAGCACTCAGTGAGGATCAAACGCACTATTCCGTTGTAACTGATCTAGCAAGACAGCCTTGCTATAACCATTATACCATGTCATTGTGCCCAAGCAATGATATTATTTTCAAGAAACCAAAACCAAAGAAGGACTTTATATTAATATCGGAGTTAGACAACAGTTAGTTAATAGCTTTGGACACAGTAAATATTATGGAAATATTTTTGTCATCTATACCAAATGGAAGAATAATAGCCATAAACATTATACAGTCAGTTCCATATTTTTATACTATGACTATCAATGGTATTAAATCATTTCCCATCAAAATTTGAAGAGCTTCGAAGACCTGCAACACTTTCATGAGTTAACAAAGAGCATGGAACCTTAGAAGAGAACTGATCTATGCTGGTGAACAAGTGGAGACTGTTCAGTAAACTCTGAATAAATGATTCCTCTCCTCCTAGTGTTAACAATTTTAACTCACCCTGTATAAGAAAAATGTTACCGTCTTTCCGTACCTTATGTGTGGCACAAGGATGAAAGTATGAAGCACCAAGTTTGGATAGAACTCACTACAAAGTTGTAATTGTTCAAGAGAGACAACCTTGCTAGCTGTGACACCACGTAATTTCAAACAAACCTAGGTGAAGCCAGGTAAGTATATAAAAACAAATCAAAATTATTTTTAAAATAATTGTGGTGTTTACATTGTAATAAGCTTTAAAATATGTGATTGATTAGTAAATATAGTTTTACTTAATAACAATATTCCCTAAGAATACTCTCATCAAAACTGAACTTTAAAAGATTCAAAAACTTAAAAATTTTAAATTGTAAAAAATGAAAAAATTTCATAAAAATTCATTTTTTGTCAAATATTTTTTTCTTTCAACAATATTGTCTTTTTTAGTCTTTAATATACAATATTAATGTTTATTACTTTCTTTATGTATATTATTAAAAGCAATTTAAAATCTTTTCTAATTAATGTCTTAGTTTTATACTACATTTTTTATTTTTCGATTCAGAACAGATTTTCGGTAAGACCCAGTCTGATTTTTTTTTTTTTTTTAAATTTGGTGATCTAAGTTCTTCAAAGAATTCTGTTTTTTTTTTATTTTTAACTAATATAGTCACTAAAAATTTTTTAATGACAATATTAGTTAAAATTGGTCATTTTTTTCTCTAAAAAAAGTGGCATATCCTAATGAAAAAAAGGCCCCAAACTTAATAAAAACATTTTATCGCAAAAAACTTTATGCTATTAATAAGAGGAGAGTCCAAAGTATTTTTTAATTATTTTTTGAAAATTTTTATTTCTTTTTAGCACGTTTGAATTTGTGGTTGAAAATCTTGTTTTTTTAGGTCAAAGGTCACCTAATATTTTGCATTAGCTTTTTTTCACTTAGAAAACAAATTTGCAAATTATTGCAAAAATCAAATAATTGTCGCAATTTAGTGAAACTTTCAGAATTTATTCCGAAATGAATTTATTTTAGAAATGTTTGTCTTTTAGAAAGTCATGGTAAAAATATTATTTTTTTCCCGTCTGATGCCCCCCCCTTACTTAATTTTATGAAAACTTTAAAACTAGAACAGTTGCCCCTAATTTTATTTTTTAATTAAAGAAAGAAAACTTTGAGGAATATAAATCATAAATTTTGTGTAAAATTTTGATATGCAAGAACCCCAATTTTAGCTCTGAATTTAAAATACAAAAATGCAAGAAAACTAAGACATTATTTTATGAAAACAGCTTTTAATGGATTTTATCAATAATGTATATTAAGGACTTTTTTGTCTGAAGTCAAAATTTTTTCGGTCGAAAAATACATTTTTACGAGAACTATTTTCTTTTTTTTCATTTCTAAATAAAAAAGTGATAATATTGTAGGTATGTCCAATTTAGGCCTTTTTAGCGTTTTTTTTTAGTTGTTTTTTTTTTCAGTTGAAAGACATTAATTTGTAAATTCTTGTAAAAATTAAGTACTTGTTGGAATTTAATGAAATCTTCAGAACTTATTCAGGAATGAATGAACTTATTTTAGAAATGTTTGTCTCTTTGAAAGTCATGGTATAAATATTTTTTTTTTATATCTGTTACCCCCCTCGAACTTAATTTTATGAAAACTCAAAAAAATTTTATTTGCAACCTGAATTTTTTTTTTAATTAAATGCACAAAACTCTGAAAAATCTAAATCATCGATTTTTTTGTTAAAAAAATGTCCAAGATTGTCCAAACTTTTACCTCAATTGTAAAAATACAAAACCCAATAAAACTAAGACAATATTTAATTAAGAAAGTTTTTAATGGTTTTTCTGAATAATATATACGAAGGTATTTATTATCTGAAAAAAAAAAAAACTTTTTTGATGAAAAATGAATTTTTACATTAATTTTTTTTTTTGTTTCAATTTTAAATACACAATAGTGACAATATGACAAAAGGTTGTTATATATTTATAAATTAAGTTCTTTCTGCAACCTTATGGAAATGATATATTATGTTCTCTACTTTTTAAAGATCATACATTTGAAAGCTTATTAAAATCTGACAACCAATGATATTTTTAAAATAATTTTTAATATTCCAAAATTGTATTTAAAATCATCTCCAACGAAAGTATGGATGCACACCTTGAAATAATGTCACGTGAGTAGTTTCTTTTGATAGAAGCAAGTTTGTTTTTTTTACTTCAGAAATGGCTTTGATTCGTTCAGTAACAACAAAACAACGCTTGTCAAGTTTTCTGAATATCGTATTATTTTCAATTTTTTTCTTTTTCTATTCAAATATAATCGAATAGTGGGATAAAAGAAAATATCGACTATTTCCAATTACAAAAAAAAAAAAAACACCTTTGGAAGTCCACCCAAATTTTCAAGTTTGAAATCGAATGCATAAATTCATCGTACATTACTTTGGAATTATTATCCACACGACAAATTATCAATTAAAACGATTTTTGGAGTTTAAATTTTCTGGAGTTAGCTCGCTACTACTAAATACTTGTTGAGTCAAAACAAAACCAACATAGCATGTTAATTTTATTAATAAATAAAATAAAACTCATTACTGCCATTAAATAGAAAAAAATCTGCCTTAATAAAAAGAAATAAAATCTCATTTCATTAAGTTAACCCGTTTCAATTAATGGTGTTTCATGTAATTTTTATATTCTCAGAAAAATATTTCATGACTGAAATAATAAACCTCAATTTAAAAAAATGTATTTTTTTTACTGTTTTATTTTTACTTGTAAAATTTGATTTTGTTTCATAATTTAAATGTTATTTTCAGTGCAGAATTCTTCCTCAAACATAAGTTAAAAAAAAAAAAATTTGAAAGTGAATTTTTTAAAAAAAATCTTCTAATCAGATTCACTTAAAATTAGAACGAATTATATCACTTCTGCGCTACCGTCCGATAAATTCCCGTGCCGTAAGTTGTCAATATATTGACGTACATCAATTAAAGCCTGTGAAAATAGACTATCTCGGTTGGAAATATCTCTCTTAAAAAATTTTCTGCTAAAAATGTAAGTAATGTTCCTAAATTTCCTAAGATAACAAAAGAAAAAGGTGTAATTGATTTTTCATGATCTTTTAACTAACAAACTATGATCTTTCCGACAGAAATGTCGATAAGTTCGATTTTACGAAATTTTTTGACTCGAAAAAAAACAAGATTTTTTAATAAAATTTTTAACATTTATAGGAAGGATTAAAAAATCTGAAAAAATATTCAGAAAATACTTTGGTCTTTCCTCTTTAATAACAACATAAATATTTAAACGTTAAAAATTGTTTTATCAATTTGGGGACCTTTATTCGTCAAGGTATACCACTTTTTAGCGAAATATTGGACATACCTATAATATTGATAAATATTTCATAAATAAATTAGAACAGTTGCCCCTCATGTTTTTCGCTCATTAAGATCTATTTTTATAGATCATAAATTAGAAAGCTTATTACAATCTGTTGTTACTCACAGCATATTTTAAAATAATTTTTTTATGATTTCAAAAAATGTATTAAAATCATCTCCAACAAAACTATGGATAACCATTTCAAAAAAAAAAAAAAAAAAAATCATGTTAGAGTTATTACCCCTGATTGAGTGAAATTATCAATCCCGGCATATCTTTTCGTTCTGGACACACTTGTCAAATTCTCATTATTGTCGCATTGTCAAAACTTTTCTTCTAATTTTGTTTTTTTTACATATAATCAATTTCTTTTTCAGTGAGAGACATACTGCAAATATTAATTATTATTTTTTTTTAAATTCAAATTTAGGGACAGAAACAACACAAAAAGGGGTCTTTGTAAAAAAAAATTCTCAGAAAAATATTTCATAACTAAAAAAATAGCTGTTGAAAACGCTTGTTTTTGTCATATGTGGCAAAAAAAACAAAACTTTTTGAATTTTACTTTTACCATAGCAAACCTGAACTGACTTTAAGTTTAGTGGGGCTAGGAACCCTCAAAAAACAGCTGTGCTGAGATAAAAATTAATTTTTAAAAAAATGAACATAAAATTTTGATAACAATATTGTTACAAAATTTTTGTCTTATAAAATTTGAATTATAAATGTATTTTTTCGTAATTTAAATGTTATTTTTATTCTAGAATTCTCCCTCAAACGTAAGATAAAAAAAAAAATTGGAAGTATATATAATAAAAAACTGTCCACTTTAAAGCTAGAGTTACAACCGTTGACGCAAGAAAAACAAGTTTTTTTTTATCAAAATTTAGAATGTTCTAAAAGGGAGCAAAAATTTTAATTAAATAATCAAAAAATTCTTTGATCCTTCCTCTGAATAACACAACGATTTTGACGATAAATAAAAAATTTCATCACAGTTTTCGTGGAGGTACCTACAACCCTCCCCAACTTAAAACTTATTAACTAATTATTCACTAAAAAACACAGCATTGAATTTCAGTTTTTTCGTAAAATTAGTTTGGTGGGGGTTGTAACAAAAACAAAAATGTAAAAAAAATATCTTTTACAATAAAAGGCATTATCTGTCTATTTCTGAGATGAGGTATTATGCACCAAAGAGTGTGAGTTCAATACCCGGTTAAGGCAGTGGAGAACTTTCAGAGGGAAATTAACTGATAACTGACACCCATTAAACATGGGTAGAACTAGAACAGTCTACCCCAGTGAGCGAAATAAAGGGTTCAGTTCGACATTCCAATCACCGGAAGAAGGCTGGAGCGTACAACGGCCGAAACGTTGTGATAAACATGGTGACAAAGATGAGGACAATAGTCCGAATAATGTAAATAAAAAACATATTTAAAATAATTTCAATCATTTGTGAATAAATCCTCTAAGTTTCATTTAAAATCTGACAGTTTTTTTGGGTTTTTTTACAAGATTTTCCGAATTCATTTCTGTTACTGCAAAAAAGGCGCTAAAATTTGCAATGTTATTTAATATTTAATGACACTTTTTATTTTTACAAAGAGAAACATGATTTTTTAATCAAAAGTTAGAATGTTCTAAAAAGGATGCAAAAATTTTTAAAAAATAATCAAAAATACTTTGGTCTTTTGGCTCTTAAACATTTTTAGACGATAAAATTTCGTTTTCAAGTTTAAGGCGGTTTTTATCATGCTAGCGATGCTCTTTTTTCCTTTTTTTTAGCGATTTTATGAAGGTACTAAAAAGCATATACACCACAATAAAAATTCACAGGAGTGGGGTGCTATATAGACCAATTTGTAATACCTTCTCTGACTCTTTATGCATTTTTTTATTCTAGCACATCTTGAAATACCAAACTTTTTGCACAAACTATTTTTTAATTTTAAAGTTTAGGTCCATTGCAATTGTTAATGACTCGTTGTTAAAAATAAAAATAATAAAATAAAAACGAGCATCCTTCTTTTTTCTTGTCATGTTTCATTAAAGTTTCACCATGTCCTTTTTTTTAACTCAAAGAACTTCTCAATAATCAATCAATCCATATCTGTCCAACATCTTGTAACCTTGTTGAATATTTCAATCAGATTACCTAGATTTCTTTTTAAAGGATTCAGTCACTGGTGAGTGAAACTAACTAAAATAAAGTGAAAGTCATCATATTCATTATTATTTCAAAGCAATTAAAAATTCACAAATTTTCCTACAAAATTCGAAGCTTAAAGAAAAAAGTTGGCCCTAAAAAGTACAATAAAAAATAATGAAAATATCCATCCTTACATGCATATCATTGGAATACTTTTTTAATCATCCATTTACTTTACAAGATTCTACTCTGCTGGTTGCTGAAGAGACCATCTCTGGAGAATTGGAAGAAAAAAAAAAAAAGGAAGTCTTTCGCCCTCATCAGAGAGGAAAAAAAAAAAGCTTGCTTAATACTGACGCATGCGCAATGAATTTTCTTGATATTTAAAAAAAACAAAAAAAAGAAAACAGTTGTCTGCCCTTACATCTTTCACTACCGAATGTAATTAATTTAAGTGAATAAGATTCAATTCAGGAAATAATTGATTGATTGATTCATTCATTCATTCATTCATTCATTCATTTATTTTCTACAGCTTATAAACCTTTTGCAGGTAATTTAAAACCAGAAAATAATATTAGCTTGTAAGAATTTTGTTTAAGATAATAATGGTTTTGTGATACAAGTCTTACTATCTAACCCATAGCTGGGGGATGAGATGTGGATTCATACCTTTCCCAAAGATATTTGCACGTAAGTGAATATAACCAACGCAACAGGAATTGGAACTCGACTTTCCAGGAATAACTTAAATGCATAATTTATAGTATAACAGTTATGTATTCATTTTGATAATATTCTGATATAAAGGAAATAATGAAACAGTATGAGATAGAATTTTTTTTATTATCAACAACATAGGTCTAATGTAAAAGATGATAATAGTTATAAAAATGAATGAATATATATAATAGAGCTTTTGTGCTTATATGTAACAGTCAGGTGAAAAGAGCTTGCATCAGAATTTGATGTCCATAAAACGTTCTTTTAAAAGATTTTATCAGTTTTTTTTTTAACAATAATTTTTCGGCAAACTTGGATCTTCATACTCGCAAAAAAACGACATGTCAAAAGGATATTTTTTACGATTGACTTCATCATTATTTTAACTACCTTCCATCCACAGCAATGTTTGTTGTTTTAGAAAGCAATGATGAGAATTGTAATAAAATTTAAACATATAATGAAGGTGAATTTATACATTTTTTTTCTTGAGAATTTTCACAAAAATATTAAACATTATTTATTAGATTGTTTATTTACAAGAATAATTTTATATTTACATTCTAAAAAATAATAAATGCCATGAAATATTTATCATTTACCAATTTATAGCGAAATAAATATGAAAACAATTTTTTATTCATAAACATTTACTAAATTATTATTTTTTATTCATAAACATTTACTAAATTATTATTTTTTATTCATAAACATTTACTAAATTATTAAAATATGTGAACAAACTCTATGGAAATCCTTACTATTTATCATTTTAAAAAATGTGAATCAATTGGCAATTTGTTAATGTTTTGCCAATCATTCCAAAAAAAACAATTAAATAGTGTTTATTATTTTTGTTGTAAATTCTCAAGAACAAGGAAAATATATGAATTCACTTTCATATTTACAGTATTTATATTCAAACTATTGTCCTCATCTTTGTTGTTGTTATCACATATTTTGGCTGTTGCACCCTCCAGTCTTCCTTAGGTGTATATCAATCTGGGTAATCTACAGGGAATTCTGAACTGAACCCTTTATTTAATGTATAGGGAGTAGACAGTTCTTGTTCCACCTTTCTTTTCTTTTTTTCAGTAAGGTTCCCTCTGTACAAGGCCTGGGTGCCACTTGAAGTAGAGGGTTACATTAGGAAACATTTTGTATGAACATGAGGGGAAAGTAATAGTTAACCCTAAACAAGTTAAGATCATAGTGACTGGGACAATATCCTCTTGGGAGTCTGTTCTACAGAGCAGCAGTTCACAGGAAAAAGCTGTTTGTAAGGAACTTACTTCTCACCAATGGAATAGGGAGGGCATGTGGGTGGTTTGCTATAATGTAAGTGGCATGGCAGGTCCTTGCTGAGAAGGTTAGGTCTGGTCGAACCAAGAAATGCGTCCAGCCACTTTCCAGGAAATTAGTGATAGAGAAGCAAGAGGCTTGCCACATCCCAACTGTGGGAAAGAGGCTGGAAGGTGGAAAATAATTCATTACCCATAAGAACTCAGAGAAAAGTTTGGACTCTCTCAAGGCTGGAGAATGTGGTCTGTGCAATACTTCATTCATGGCCTGATCTGGCTGTTGTAAAGGTAGAGGATAGCAGCAGGAGTCAAGTACTTACTGGAGCGGTAAAAGAGTCAACCATTTTACCTGCATCTTTAGCAATGACTCATATGTACGAGTTCCACTTGAGGTCAGGTGTGTGTCTAAGGCCCAATAGTATCTCAATTATCAATGCTGCCTCTTCAAGGGGACATCCGTTCATCATGACAGCTGTAGTTTGGGGTCCGATCAACAATGGTGGGAGTTAACTAGTTTGGTTTTAAAGACATCGAAAGTAATCAGCCAGTTTTTTCCCCACTAGGTAGTTCGTATTAGATTAAAAGAGAGATCAGCTACTAATCTCTGATTATCAAGAGTTTTAGAGATATACCGTTGCTTATGTCAAGGGATATCGTCTAGTTCTTATTTTATTTAGTAGTGTTCAGTTATTGCTTGCTCGTTTCATATGTTTAGTTTTTATTACATTTCTAATCATTGCTTTTTAAAAGAATAAACATTGCTGAGGAGTGAAGGTAGTTAAAATAATAGTGGTGTCAAGGGAAAAACCGTCTTTTTGATACTTTGTTTTTTGCCAATTTTTCTTTAATTTGTTATGAGTTTTACTCTTGTTGTTT
Source organism: Acanthosepion esculentum (assembly GCA_964036315.1). Classification (NCBI taxonomy): domain Eukaryota; kingdom Metazoa; phylum Mollusca; class Cephalopoda; order Sepiida; family Sepiidae; genus Acanthosepion; species Acanthosepion esculentum. Next base: position 45,490,586 of record OZ038499.1, on the reverse strand, counting down.
GCATATTTTTAAAATGGATGAAATGAAATAAATACTAATTAAATGCATAATGTTGTTATGATTATTTATAGACAAATATTTATATTTACTTTCCTGGATAAGTCTTCTTTTTAAATAACAAATTTAAATTTATTACCAATATGTGCATGTATGTGTGTGTCTGTGCATGAATGTGTGTCCGTGCATTTGCACATATCAGTGTTAGTGCATATATGCACAAATTAGAATGTATCAAAATAAATATTGCAGCTTTCTTCGTTCTTGATATTAGTAGATGAACAGAACAATGAAATATCTTATGTCCTCTCATGGAAATCCAGCAAAATTTCTGACGAGAAAAATGCTTACTTTCCCATGCCTCAAATGTAAGTTTCTTTCATGCAGTCATGTAAGTAATTTATCTGCTTTAATGTCGTTCGTCAATCCGCAATATCTCTCTGACGGTGTGCATACTGTTTTTGCGTAGAGAACAGTTCAGGTACTTTGAAAATAATGAACTAAGCATTGCTGTTCCTCCGGCAGTTTTGATTGACGCAAAGTAAGTTGCTGTGAATTCCTCTGTATACTGGCATAAACACATGTGTCCACTGATGTGATGCTCGTGATGGGGCTTCAGTAGGAGACGATGCAAAAGTTGCAACGAATAAGGTGCAGCCAACATCACAACAATTCTTTCGGCTAAAGTACCCTAGAAAAGACAAAAAAAATAGACATTGCTTTTATTATTTTATTTTCACTTTTTCATGATAAAATTTAAGGATATATTTTTTCCTTGTCTTTATTCATATGATTTAATCTTATCCTTCTTAATTTGATTACTGTATATTTCCGCATATAAAACAACATTTAAATCCCAAAACTCATCCATAAAAATTGAGGTTCGTCTTATACTACAATTCTAAAAAAGAAACCTTAAATTCTGAGTGATGTTTGTTGGTAGGCTAATCTTGACACTATAACCAATAACATACATGAAAAAATTCACATTATCAAATAAACTGATAATAAAAGTAATAAAACCAATTGTACCTTATATATTACTGGCGTAACTTCATAATAAATTGCCTATTCGAAGAATAACTCTATATCAATGAAATCAACTTGTATCCATGCAAGTTCAGCTGAGAAAATGTAAACATCGAGTTTTGACTGCATTCACAGCAACCTTTATCTTTCGCTGAACTTTCAATAATCATCATAATAGTGTTAATTATGGCCGTAATAATATTTAGGATAACATAATATTAATTTCTCATTGTAAATTCATTATTATTTTGTCATTCTCGATGAAGTATAAGTAAATGGCCATTAGTACACCAGGCTGTTTGTAGCTGTTTAGATATAGGAGAGGAAGAGGAAGAAGAAGAAGAATCAGTATTCGCAAGAGATCACATGATAAAATGTAAACAAAATGATTTCTCTTTTGGGGGACATGTGTAGGAAAAACATGTAGTGACAACATCCACAGGATCTTGTTCTTGAGCATGGAGACATTTTTCCCCACAGTGACTGAACTTTATTCACAATCCCCCCACACACACACACACATGCCGCCCTCATGATTCCTAACTTGTAATGTCTTCCTTCATTTGCATGCATACTCATGTATTCTCTCTCTTTTTACTTGCTTATATAAAAGCAATTAAAATATAAAATATCACTTTGTTGAAATTCACTTCAGTTTCTTACACTCATCATTTTCCTTGTGCAAAATATTGTTGTCACTGCTTTTGGTCAAACTAGAAAACAGTGCCTGCAATATTTGGTGACCACGATATGATATCAACATGCCCCTACTGCAACATTTGGTGACTTCTTGATGCAATCTCAACATGCACCTACTGCAACATTTGGAGACTTCCTGATGTGATCTCAGAATGCACCTACTGCAACATGATTGAACAAAAATCATATCAAAATTGAAAACACTGATAGAATAAAAAAAAACTGACTTTAAAAATATCACAAAAAGTAATTATGTTCACTCAATACAAGGCCTAAGTGCCACTCAAGGTAGAGGGTTACCAGATGGAGATGTTTTAAGGGCGTATAGGGATGAAGCAGGAAAAGGTTGCATATTTTGAGGAACCATGCATTCCAGCCAACTTTGATCTTCAAAAATTTAAATGCGATGTCAATCGTTATCTATCATCTTCCTGATTACACATCTATTGTTCTTATTCCTTAATAATGTTTCTGTTTTCTAATTCTTTCACATCTGATAACCCCTTGTTTCCTAGAGTTTTTACTGCTTTGCTTGGGATAAATTTAATGAAAAAAATGTAGTGTAGATAATGCTTGATCCTTGACTTGAAGAGGTTAATATTGTAGTGATCAGGGAAGCATCCCCTGGGGAGTCAGTTTCACACTAGAAAAATTAAAAAGATTAATAAGCAAGAAAAGTACATTGACTAGCAAGAAAATATTTAAAGAAGCTAGGTAAAAAGAAAAAAAACAGGGTAGAGTTAAAAAAGACAAAATTCATTACCTGTGTCAGGTAAAATGAGAAAATGAGACAGAATTAAAGAAAGACAAAATGCATTACCTGTGTCAAGTAAAATGCATCCATAGTATAAAATTCAATGAGGGCCATCAATTTCTCTGATTCATCACTATGGAGTTCATCTAAATATGAATGTATATTTGCCTGTAAGAAAAAGAAAAAGAAAGATTTGTTAAAATAATCTTATAATATTGTAAATTAAAAATAATGTACTGGGAAACATCAATTATACTATTATCAGACTGATTACTTGGAAATTGTATGACATTTTCTTAAATTACATCATTAGAGAAAAATTTTTATTTCACAATTTTTGGAGGAAATAAAATTCATTTTCTGATGAAGCTAGATCAACAGTGAAACATGTCAAGCTAAAGATTTTTTTAAAATGTCTTAAATATTTACTATTTCATTGGATTCTCATCACACACCCACACATTATCAGGCAAAAACTGACTTTTAAAAATAAAACATAAATACCATCTATCTTAATACAAAATAAATATTTTTTTGTAGTTTCAGGTCCGTTTACTTTAATAAATATTTAAAAAAAAAAATTAATCCCTGTTGATTTTAAATATAAAATATAAATCCTGTCTATTGTAAATACAATTTTTTTTTAAACTAGTAATCCCCATATATGGACTGTGGTAGCATTGTACTAACCAGATATTTATATTAAAATTTAAATTATGTATTGGTGAGTCTCTACTCAGCACCAGAAAATTGCATTGTGCATGAAATTCCAAGTCATGCTACCAGTGAGGAATAATATGTATATTTATTAATATATATTTAATAGCTCTGTTATATTACATCAAACATTATTTTATTAACACTAGCACTCAATGTGTAACATCATATATATATATATATATATATATATATATATATATATATATATATATATATATCCGAATATAATGAGAATGAACATAATATATAAATTCTAACATTCACAGCATTAATTCAAATGAGGACTCAATACCAATAGTAGAGCAATAATTATTTATTATAATTTTTTCATATAGACAAAAACAATTTACTTGCTACAAAGTGGCAACTTCGTCTCGCTGCATTTAAAATTGCACTTTGGGTTCTCACCATTCGAAGTGCAATTTTAAATGCACTGAAACAAAGTTGCATCTTTGTAGTGAGTAAAATGTTTTTGTCTATATGAAAAAATTATAATACTAACATATCCACAACAGATCCTAGCAAAAGAATTAAGTTAATTATATACTACACTAAATCTAAAATATCCAACTCAATTATTCGAAATGATTCTTCTCCCCCGGTTAGCGATTTGAAAAAAACCAACATAGTTTACAAATTCAGGTGCCCTTTGGGAGATTGTATCTCCAACGAACTAAATAATATCTATGTTGGTCACACCACAAACTCGCTTTCACGACGCTTGACACTACATTTGAATGATAACTCTAACATTTTTAGGCATTTAAAACAACATGCCTGGCCGCATACACAATTCTGGAAAATCCTCGTCGAAAACACAACTATACTTAAACATGAAAACAATAAACAAAAACTAAAAATTCTTGAAGCTATATACATAAAACAGTTGAAACCTAACCTGAACAAAATAAACTATGAAATCTCCAAAAATATCCTTAAATGCCTATAATTAGTAACAGAAGTCATTGGTTCATACCAACGGCTTTCCATACTCAATACTCATCGGATTCACTCTCTCGTGGTCATGTGTGACGTCATGAGCTGTCGTGCGATTTTCGCTTTCAGCGTTTTATATGCACGTGTTTATCGTTGCTTGGAAATCATCCATGTAAACAAATAATACTATCATCAATTTCTTGTTCGTGTATTGCATAAATATATTGTGTAATTGTCATCTTTGATAATGGCTTATGTAAGCCGAAAGCTCAGATTGGATTAATAAAAAAAAGTATGTATCAATATTGTGATTTTCTTTCATTATTTAATGATAATGTTATTAAGATTATCAGACTATATGAAAAAAACTTACATAAAATATATAGACAACACTTATCTATATTATTTAATGAAACATGTATTAATGAAAAAATGCTGCCTAAATACACACAATATATATATATATATATATATATATATATATATATATATATATGCACCACACTTTCTCATAGGCTAACTTGTCATATTTCAAAATTTAGTGCAATTCACACACATATAGATGAACATATGACAAATAAACAAATAATAGTAAAATAAGACAAATTTTAGCAGATCTCACCAAAATTTTATACAAGACACAGTGCAAAGAAAGACTCTATATTATTGAAGCTGTTGTCATAAAAAAGAAGCTGCCAACATTAAATAAGGGGCCTTTCTCCATAGGGGTTTATATATTGAAGTGTGCTTAATATAGAAAAAACAAAAATATATATATATATATTTCAGTTTGACCATTTATATGACATCACCTTGAGTGAGTTGAAATTGATTTAATCAAAAATGAGAAACAATTTATTTGGAAATTTGAAAGATTTAATAAAAAATTTAAATTTATTAAATATTAAATAAAATAAATATAAAATATTAAATATATTATCCATTACGCCATTCAGCTATCTACTTAATGCCTATGTCCCTACTATTCATATATATATATATATATATATATATATATATATATATATATTCACTGCAAACTAGTCTATTCTCTTCAAGAAAAATATTATTTTTGCTTTTACTTACCACACAATCACCAATATCAAAATAAATAAAATTAATCTGTACATAATTAAGGTTAATAAAAACAACAATATTATAAAATTTTAATAAATAATATGAAACTAATATGTGATATCAAAAAGATTAAATAAAGACATCTGTTGTTTGATATGAATTTACAATCTGTTCAGATGCAACCTTTTCACTTGTCCTATATCTCAAAATACTTTACTATGTAAATTAGTCCTGAAATTCAAAGTATACAATTGCATTCAAAATATATTTAATTGAAGCTATAAAATTGTGATTAAATATCACATAGAGGTTGATATGCTGCTATAGAAAACCAACCAAACAGCCAACATTTGTTTTATAACATTAATCCATATAATAACCGACAATTTCCAAAATCAAACTGTATTCCAAAATATAACTTCAACAAAACTACAACATAAAACACACATATCTCTGCCTCTAGTAATTATGTCCACACAAACATGTATATGCACAAAAGCTGAGTATCATCTACCATGTATTCAGTTGTGAAAGCAGAATAACATATATCAAATTTTTATTACTTCAAAGCTACGAAGAAAATTAAATTTTGGCATTAAATTATTAAATGACCCATAAGGAGTTGATATGTCATTAAACAAACAAATCAATCAATCAATCCCAAGCTTTGTACCAACCAGCCAATGATTATCCTACATTGCATTCCGATCATTACAAGGTAACGCAAGGAAGGACAAACACCACGTCAAGAAATAAGAACACGAACCATATTATATGTCAATGTTTTATTGAGGGCTTCACCTGGGTGGGTAGGTAGATAATACATGGGACAACTTCTGCTATGTCAGCTTTTGCCCTACCAACAGCTCTCCATGTACTCATCCCAGTATGGTGGATTGCAATACAAAAAGGAGACTTCAAAACTGCTCTACAGACCCATCTGTCCACCAATGGCAGACTAGAACTCTCCCCAACTGCAAGTATGACTGTTAACATAAACCAGCACCTATTTCCGGTATTGTTGTCACTCGATCACCCAAAACCCGTAATCCATCTCTTTACTTTCACATTACCCTTCAGTCACAGTGAATGCCGCTTAAGAGACCCAACTTCAAAAGAAGGAACTATCTGCTGGTCCGACACTTGGTATTGAGATAAACCACCTCTTCCTCTTGTACATCGGTGTCCATCGTATTACAGATGCCTGCAAACACAATGTACTTTTTGTTTTATGTTTCATACTAAAAATAAGAAATGATATACCAAACTGAGTTTTAGTAAAAAAAATTAATTTCTGCCTGAATATCTGGGATGATGGTTTACATTATTTACATTCAGACTATTGTCCTCATCTTTGTTGTTGTTATCACATTTCAACTATTGTGCTCTTCAGCCTTCTTCATGTGCTTGTCAATCCAGATGACCCCCAGAAAATTTCAAACTGAGCCCTTTATTTAATCTTCAAAGGTAGATTGTTCCACTGTTCATGGATATCTTGTCTTGTTCGTATTTAGTACTGTCCAATTATTTCTCACCCTGTTTTGCCGAGGTCTAAGCCTGCACTGCCCAGCCCAGGGATTGAACTCACAATTAGTATATCACCAAATTCATGAAACTATAATATGACCCAGACAGTACACAGGTACTGAGGTATTGTCACCTCTGATGGCACCTGTCATCATTATGCAAACACTTCTTCAGATCAATGGTTAAAAACAGCTTTGAGTAAGTGACTCATGTAGGTCTTAGTGAGGACCATCCTTCTTCATACCTCGTGAACTGGTGCTACAGAATCACAAGCAAAAAAAAAAAAATAAACTACCAAACAACAGAAACCACATGACTTGAGAACTTACAACAGCAGTAACAACTAAAATGGATAGCACATGTAACTTGAAGAGAAAATAATGATATAATTGTCATAGACATTTATACAGCAGCATGAGAGAACAAATGAAAAAAACAAGTATAACTGGTGAAGCGAAAGAAAAGAAGACAAGAATTGTTAAGACAAAATTCTTTGTATTGCCAATATAGAGGATCACGGTGGAATGTTTCTTTGTGGATGAGGAAAGCAACTTGGCAGAAAGGGAGAGTCAGTAGGTCATGAAATCGATGTGTTTGTTGAATCATATGACTAAGCTCACTGGTGGTAATGTTGCATTTTGCCATGCTTTTGCTCAGTGCAACTGCTCACAGTGTCAGGAACAGCATCCATTAAAGAAGACACGGTGCATCATTACTCAACATTTTTTGCCATGCTTTTACTTTAGTAGTAATGTTCATAATTGGCTTCTTTTATGTTGCATTTTATATTTTTTTTAGAGGAGATATGTTTTGTGAGCCAAATGTGATGCTCAGAGCCCCTGTACAGAGAGCAACTATTTTATTTTTTGTTTTGCTTTGTTAGAATTCACGTCTGGCTGACAGGTGTTGATGTAGTGTGAACCAGAAAGAGACCCAATTTGAAACAGTGTATAATATAATCAAGATTTTGACGTTCCACACTACTTCAAACAAAAGGTTAGGAAGGAAATCCCCATCAACACTGAAAAGAGCAATAACAGCTTCTGGACTTAAAAAAGTCATTTTGCTGAAAAGTTACTTTAAGAGAAGGATTTTATAAATTTCAACCGAAAGTAGTATTGGCTGCTTCATCAATGAATGCCAAATGTTTCCTTATAAGGAAACAGCTAATATTACCATTGCCATTGACCAACATAACCTCAATAACATAAGCTACACAACATGATAGTAAAATAAGAAAGAAAACTTAAAGATCTATTAAATAAATTAGTCAAGTAAGAAAAAGGGACTATTTGTTAATTATAAGATAGTCAAATGCATCATGGTGAAAAAAAGCACATGCTTTATGTCTTATGTCATTTGGTAAAACAAGGAGTCCTCTAAATCTGTCAAAAATTCCACTTCCTACTGTCCAATTCCTTGTAAAATTTGACTTTCCTCAAATCTAAATAAAGATTGTCATTGAAAAGAAGAGGATTTTAGCCTGTAGACAAGATGAGGGAGAATGTAATGAAACAGCTGATAGTGATTCCAGAAAAGGACTTTGCAATCTGTTTTTATTTTTAGTTTTGCTTTGTTAGCATTCACATGCAGCTGACACGTGTTGATGTAGAGTGGATCAGAAAGCGATCTAATTTGAAGCAGAGTATAACATAATTAAGATGTTGACTTTCCACACTACTTCAAACAAAAGGTTAGGAAGGAGACCCCACCCATCAATACCGGAAAGAGAAATAACAGCTACTGAACTTGAGAAACCTATTTTCCTGAAAGACTGTTTTAATAGAACAATTGTATAAATTTCAATTGACAGTAGCACTGACTGCTCATTCAATGAATGCCAAATGTTTCCTTATAAGGAAATGGCTAATATTAACATTACTATTAACATAGTATGTAATTTTTATTTTTAAACTTGGGTTTTAAAAGGATACAAAGAATTTGTGGCCTTCATTATGCGATGCTGTGAGTAGAACAGGCCTGTCAAGTTGATATAACAGTTGGTTGATATGAACACATTTCTTCAACATTTGTAAGGCAATCTGAAAAAAATAAAAATTATTAATTAATTGTTTTCTTTTTTTTTATTTGAGTTCAGCCCAACCAAGGTAGTAAAGCCAACAAGACACAAGGGGGGGTTACTGGGTGTGGAAGAGTTAGAAACAGTAACATTGCTAAGGAGTGAGAACAGAGAGGAAAAGTAATCTGGATGACGGTAGATAGTGATTGACATTGTATTTAAATTTTTGCAGATTAAAGTTGACTGGAAAGCATGTAGCCTGAGTATTTACACGTGCACACTGTGAAAAGTGCTACATGCGCAAATATATATATATATATATATATATATATATATATATATATATATAGAATAATTATATTGTTTAAAATCTCTATTTATGGAGAAAGGAAAAATGCTTGATATCAGGGACAGTATTTATAATATAAACGGTATCACTGAGGTATGAAATTGCCAATCACCAAGCAGTGCAAGTTTCCTTCAGTTATATACGTTGCTCTGCACTTGTGGACATTGAGCAGTGTGTGCATTTATTTTTTGCATGTTCTATACATTCAGTGGTGATTATTATTTTATTGTCTGTCTATATACTGTATTATTTTATTATATATATATATATATATATATATATATATATATATATATATATATATATATCTGTCTATATTTCTGAGATGAAGTATTATGTACATTATTTACATTATTCAGACTATTGTCCTTATCTTTGTCGCCATATTTATTACAACATTTCAGCCGTTGTACACTCCGGCCTTCTTCAGGTGGTTGGAATGTCGAACTGAACCCTTTATTTCACTAACAGGAGTAGACTGTTCTAGTTCCACGTGCCATGTTTAATGGATGTCAGTTATCAAGGATACATGGCACAGTGGATAAAGGCATTGGTTAGATCCAGTGACAGAACCCAAAGAGTGTGAGTTCAATACCCGGTTAAGGCAATGGAGAACTTTCAGAGGGAAAACTGGAGATAATTGACATACATTGAACATAGCACGTGGAACTAGAACAGTCTACCCCAGTGAGCGAAATAAAGGGTTCAGTTCGACATTCCAACCACCTGAAGAAGACCGGAGCATACAATGGCCGAAACGTTGTAATAAATATGGCGACAAAGATGAGGACAATAGTCCGAATCAAATAATGTAAATAATGTATATCTATATATATATATATAAAATGGGCTGGAGTTGCCCAGTCTTCGCATTCCAGTTTTGACAGAATCCGAAAGCATCTACGTAACCTTGTGAGTGATGAATTGTTTTCCACTTTGCAACCCCTTTCCCAAAAACAAAAGGTTGCAAGCTCCTCTCTACTCTATTGCTATATCCATGGAAAATGTTCAGACAAGCTACATTCGTTAATTCCATCAACTTTAACCCTCACACTAAGCCACACTATGTATTCCATTAGTGAGAAGTAAGTTCCACTTGAACAGCTTCTTCCCATGAACTGCCTTTTCGTGGAACTGACTTCCAAAAGGATGTTTTCCTAATCACTACATTCTTAACCTTTTCAAGTCTAGGGTTACCTGTTTTGTTTTCCCACATATTCTCATAAACTCTATTTCTTACCTCTTACTCTGTGCCTTGTATAGGGGTGTAAATTAATAAATAAATATATACATATATACATACGTAGGTATATGTGTATTTATTAATATATTCTTCATAGCTCTGTTTAACTACATTGAGCACTCTTTTGTTTGCACCATGAATTAAATTAAATAAATATTTATTTGCTTATCTGTATATGCATGCTATCACATGCACATACAGTTGCTAATATCTCATTATTTAGTTTATATTCACACTTATATATATATAAATATATTATAATATTTTTATTATAATAAAAAAATTTTACATCGCTACATAGAACCTTTCATGTTTCAATACTATGATTGTACTTCATCAGGCGATGGTAGATAACTAGTGATAAAAATGATTTATTTGGGAAATCTAAAACAAATCATTACCTGTTTTCGAAATTTACGGGTGTGGGCATAAGGTCGAAAATAAAAAATATACTTGTAGGTATGTCTAGATTAACCAATTGAATGTCAGATCTATGCTAAAAAGGAAAATAAGGTTTTCCACACAAAACAAGAACAAGAGAAAGATGATGCATCCATCTGAAGTTTCATCATCTGATTCCTACATAGACAAAGTAGAATTTTTATACACTTATGTTCATAAAGCAATATTTATGGTTTTTCAGGTAGGCTTGGAATCTGTTCATTTCTTGAAACTTCTCTCTTTGAATTCAGAACACCACAAATTATACTAACATTGGTTTAAAGTGTTCATTGCACGTGAAACATGATTGATCAATGAAAATCAAACAACACAAAAGTAAAAATACCAGAATTTCTTTCTTTCATCTCCATATCTCATTCTTTGATGAAGCTTTAATAAAAGCCTGATGGATAAATGTTTCCTATTTATTCTTTATCATATCATTCTGTCAGATTCCTATCTATATTTGATCCCAACTAATATAAAATAATATAAAATATTCAAAACTATGTTGATTATTTTAAGATAGAAAAGATAAAACTCCCTGTCTAAATAAGAAAAATATTGTCCCCATTAATCTTGTCCACATCTCCTCAGCTATGGGTTAAATAGCAGGACTTGTATCTAGAAAAATCATTATTACTCTCAATAAGTTGTAAATGAAATATTCACTCACAAAGGAATTGTTCTTACAATCCAAAATGTGTTTTGGTTTTAAATAGCACACAATGGCTTGATAAGCTGTAAAACAAATCAATCAATCCTGACATGTGTCGTAAACACAGCCTTTGGTAACTTGTGAGTAAAAACAGTTTTTGTAACATCCACTAATTTTTCTTTTCAGAGTCAGAGAGAAGGCATGCAACACATTTCTACACTTTGTTAATATGTTCTCTTTCTAGAAAATAAAAACTCCATTTACATTCTTCCAACATCTCCATAATTATCATTATAAATATTTGGGTAAACAGATACTACCAAGGCCGCAGACATATATTTGGTAAACTCAACCCATGCATATGATTTTATTCTTACATTTATTTTCTTTTATTCCTAATCTCTTAGCTTATGTCAGGTCATATTCCTGATTTATCATCCTATGACACAGGTTCAATGTGACAGAGACAGTGAGAGAGATTTAGAATGTTTTATATTTGAAAGAGAAAAATATCTGACCGTGGCACATTGCTGCTTCTGCATTTTGCGTACAGAATATCCAGCCAATAACAAAACAAGAGGGAAAAGGAACACACTCAATCGGATGGGCAAGGCACCTAAAAATGAAAAATCAAGAAAGAGGAATTAATTTTAAAAGTGTCTTCATTTTATATAAACAATTAATGCTTATGACTATATTTTTGAAATGAGGTATTGTAACTATTTACATTGTCTGGACTGTTGTCCTCATCTTTATTGTCATATTCACAATGGCATAAAAGTGTTGATTGAAGTAATCCAAAAGGGATTTGACCCAAAGAGTTGTGAGTTCATTCGCTGGCCACAGCAGAGGTGAACAAAAAACTTGAAGAACTGAGCTTCTAAATGAGATTAACTGAGATTTCCAGAAAAGGTATGGCATGTGGAACTAGAACAATCTACCCCATGGACTAAATAAAGGGTGCAGTTTGAAATTCCAACATATATCACCTGAGGAAGGCTAGAGTGTACAACGGCCAAAACGTCATATGACAATAAAGATGAGGACAATAGCCCAAAAACTCTAAATAGTGTAAATAATTAATGCTTATACATATGTGCTGAAATGGATAATGTCTGGGATTGAGAAATTGCAGAGGTGAGTTTAAATTTAAATATCGATTCTTGGGTCTTCACACGACAATTGGAAAAATGGAAAACTGCTGCCCAAATACACCAAACACAATATCATAATTTCATGATTTAATTATAGATAATAACATATTTATCTAATAATAATTTTATAATTATAAATATATTTATGTAATATAATTATGATTTTATAATTATAAATGATAATAATATATCCATATAATATAATTATAATTTATAATCATAAATAATTATATATTCATATAATATAATTATAATTTTTTAATTATGGATAATTATATATTCATATAATATAATTATGATTTTATAATTATAGATATTATATTTACATAATATAATTATAATTTTATAATATGATTAGAGATACTTATATATTTATGTAATATAATTTTATTTTCATGAAATATCAACAAAGATATTTTTCACTTACAAAAATGTCCTAAATAAATTACACTGAATTTAGTAAATAATAAATAACAATAGAAATAAGATAAGGAAAAAATCATTTATCTTTGATTGGGGAAAAATCAGATTTTATTTATATTTTGAAAATTTAAAACAGAATAGTTTTAGCATATTATCAATTCTTTATAATTTATGGATAAAATTCAAAGTTGAAATCATACAATAGGCAATATGACCAGAAATAATCCTTTTTTTTTTTTCAAAGTTCATGTTTGGTCTGTTGGTTTTTTTTCAAGTACTTTTGAACACCTCAGTTATTATTAAGAAACATGAACTGTCAGTGCTGTTCAGTAAGATTCTGTTGGCTAGATCCTGATATTTTATAGATAACTGAAAATGTGAAACAGTCCACAGTGACATCATGTGAAACAATTAAAGAAAACAAGGCCACACCAAAAAGAATGCGGAAACTTATGCATTTTTAATGGATATTTTTTTACCCATTAAATATTTGCTACACACTTCAAGATATCATCTCCTCTGTCGAATGATATTTTATTTAATGCGGCCTGTTTATTTTATATAATAATAGCTTCCAGGATTTTGAGTTTTTCCTTGTATCAGGCACTGTATAGTATTTTTATCCACTAATATTTGTCTTAGGAGGCACGATGGACTAATGCATAGCAGCTCGGATTGTGAAATCAAGGAGCCGAGTTCAAATTCCAGTCAAACCCATTATATTCACTTACATGCTAATACCCTTAGGAAAGGTATGAATCCTTTTCTTCTCCCCCCCAACAAGGTCTGTAGCCTTGGATGGCATGTGCTCTAACTGCAGAAAGAAATGGCAACCTACTGCAGGAATAAAATCTACCTCATCATTCATGTATCAAAAGATACATAAACGCCTAAGTATGTATCATGCATGGCACATAACTGACTGAATATTTGTCTTATGTTGGTAGTTGTATTTTGGTTATGATGTGCTGATTGATATGTGCACAATTTGCACTGAGGTTCGACAAGTGACAAGTCAACCTATGAGAAAGTGTGGTGCATGCATGGCCTATGTAAGAATTTAATGTTATTTTTTTGTTGATATTGGAGATGCAACATTTTTGAGATCCTCAGTTATCAGTAATAATTAGGTTATTCAATAATTAGATAAAAAAATCCGCAAAATAACTTACTTGATTTTGGGGCATCAATGAGCAGGAAAATGACAAGAAGGAAGGCAATGGTCCAAATCACGATCAGGATGCAGATAACAATGAAAGGTTTTATGGTGAACTGCCAACTCAGACAAGACTGAATATCTGGATCTTCAAGAATCGTGTTCAAGATGTTTGCATATTCATTGTAGTTTACCTGGAAATAAACAAAGACATGTTCAGAAAATAAATTTTATTTACTGTTAAAATCAAATCAGGTTACTTACATCCACTGTTTCTTCTACATTTATACTCCCCAAGCTATGGTTTAAATAGTAGGGTAGACTTGTGTCTTTAGCTTTGGTGAGCAACCAGTCTAGAAGGACAAGTCTAAATTCAAAAAATCTTAAACAGGAAACAAGGGATAAACCTCTACAGCCTTTTAAACAGGAGTAGAGGTTTATCCATTGTTTCCTGTTTAGGATTGGATTTCCAGTTCCTTCTAAAGTCTACTTCAGCTTTATACTTCTGACATCTCCACCTAAACACTGACATTTTATTTACTATTTATTTGTTTGTTCTCAATAAGTATAGAATGGTTTGCTTATCACCTGGTTCACACTCCTCCTCGGTCTTTTGAACAGGAGCAGAGGTTTATCCCTTGTTTCCTGTTTAAGATTGGGTTTTTAATTCCTTCTAAAATTTACTTCAAATCTATACCACTAAAATAGCCACTTAAACTTTGAAATTTTATTTATTATTTATTTTATTTTTTCCTCAATAGGAGTATATAGGTTTGCCTATCGCCTGGTTCACATTCCTCAACAGTCTTTTTAACAGTAGTAGAGGTTTATCCCTTCCTTCCTGCTTAGGATTGGGTTTTCAGTTCCTTCTAAAGCCTATTTCAACTCTACACTTTTAACATCTCCACCTAAACTCTGAAAATTTACTTACTATTTATTTTTTTCCTCAATAGGAGGAGATAGTTATGCCTATCATCCAGTTCACACTCTTCCCCAATCTTTTGAACAGTCTTATCCTTTGTTTCCTGTTTAGGATTGGGTTTCCGGTTCCTTCTAAAGTCTTTTCATTCTCTTTCACTTGCAGTAGACCCCCTTGTGTTTTAGTGGCATTATCACTTTGCTTGGGGATGAATTGATTAATAAAAAACAGGAAAAAAAACAGGCTGAAGGCTGCAACTTCATGCTCTTCAGAGAATATAGGATACTTGAAAACTGTGATCACATACTCTTCAGGGAATCTATGAGAAAAAAGATGTGACCCCATACTCTTCCATGAATCTACATTACTCAAAAACTGTGGCACAATACTCTTCAGGGAATCTACAAGATTGAAACTGTGACTCTATACTTTTTAGGGAATCTATGAGACTTGAAGACTGTGACCCCATACTCTTCAGAGAATGTACAAGTCTTGACAGCTGTGACTCCATATTATTCAGAGAAACTATGAGATTTGAATATTATGACCCCATAGTCTTCAGGTAATCTATGAGACTTGACAACTGTGACCCCATATACACTTCAGGGTATTTACGAGACTTGAAATCTGTGATCCCATACTCTTCAGCAAATCTATGAGACTTGAAGGCATTGACACCATACACTTCAGGGAATCTATGAGACTTGAAAACTGTGACTCCATATTCTTCAGAGAATGTACAAGACTTGAAAACTGTGGCCCCATACTCTTCAGAGAATCTACAAGACTTGAAAGCTGTGACCACACACTCTTCAGGGAATCTTTGAGACTTGAAAAATGTGACTGAATACTCTTCAAGGAATCTACAAGACCTGAAAGCTGTGATTCATACTCTTCAAAGACTTGAAGGCAGTGACACCATACACTGTGAGTCATACTCTTCAGGGAATCTATAAGACTTGAAAACTTTGACCCCATACTCTTCAGAAAATCTACAAGATATTTTTGCCAATTACATTTAACTATGGCCAATTGCTCTACAAATGCTTGTGTACTTTTTATCCTCATTCTGCCATCTTCTTTTTTAGTCAGAGTGCACAGTATTTTAATTCTTTGTTTGAGCTCTGACAAGAGAAAGTAACAAAAATGGGTGAGCTGAGTGAGCTGTTCTATAAATATATTTATTTTGTTTTCCTTAACAACTCCAGAACATTGCATACCTCTCCAATAGATGCTATGTCAATCTCATAGCAACAGAGGTCCACGTTGATAGAGACTTTCACTTCCCATCCATTAGAAACCATCTTCTGATCTCTGATTCCACTGAATGTGCCAATCTAACAGAGAAACTATATCAACCCACAAAATCATAAATGTCTGACAAGGATCCCATTTTAGGTCTCATTAGGAGTACAAGGAGGAGAAAATGAGAGACTTATTCTATTTAGTCATTTACTAGACTATGCTCTGAACAGATAACAGCACAGACGTGAAGAGATGGTCACTGATCATTTAAGCATCCCATAGAAAATCCACAAATAAATAAGCTTATATAGTGATAGAAAAATAAAAAGATCACTATTTCAAAAATAAAAAATAGAAAGCTACCAAATAAAAACAAAAAGATTAAAAAAAATAAATAAAAGAGGTCAAAAGGTTATCATTCCTAAATGTAGGTGAAGAAAAAGAGCTTGTCGTCAAATGAGTCATTTTTGGCACCAATCAAAATCAAGAACAATTCAGGAATGAATTCTATTGTCTTTAAACAAAGTGTTAAGACAGATAGTCATGGGCAGGCAAACAAACAAACCCAACCCAATGAACCGAACCAGACCACTCACTGAAAAGAATTTCATCCACTGTCCCTTAGCCTGAAGCTTCAGACACATAAAAATCCCACAGTCGAAAGAATTACTGCTATCAAGAAATACTTACATACCTACATACACATTAACACTCTCCTCTCTCTCTCTCTCTCTCTCTATATATATATATATATATATATATATATATGCTAAGGACTTAAAGACTTAAAGACTTTCAACACAAGAACTTTCTGATAGGAACATACAATACATATTTTTGTATTATCTTTGCATGCATTTTTAAAAGGTCATAAATTGATGTATATTTGGATTAAGGACATTATCCAATGATAATCACCTGTAAACAATTAAATCCCTATTTTTGTGACTTTCACACTTCCACACTAACAGACCACCACATTAGTTCTAACCCCCCCATGCATACATTAATTTCAATCACTGGAAAATACTGATAAGTAATTCAGATTAGAAAATAAAAATCTCACATGAAACATGTTATAAAGATGTTTTCTAATATAATAATGGTTGACTGTTTATATCCCAGAATGCCTTTCTATTAGGGTGACAAACCAATCCCTGTTACAGATACTTGCTCAGGTACATCTGTGGTTTATACTGCAACTAGATAAGCAACAAGGTTTCATCAATTTACAGTTGAATTGGCCAGATGTATGCTAACAGTTTCTTTTCTCGCACTTCTTGCTTGTGGAACTCTCTTCCACCTCCATGCTTTCCAGCCAACTTTGATTTTCAAAGATTTAAATGCAATGTCAATCATTATCTACTGTCTTTCTGATTACTCTTTCATTGTTCTTGCTCCTTAATAATGTTTTGGTTTTCTAATTCTTTCACACCCAGTAAACCCTTGTGGCTTTACTACCTTGCTTGGGGTAAATTCAATTAAAAATAAAACAAAAAAAACACTATGCTGAGCAGACCTTAGTTACAGTTTCTGGAAGAGAGTGCATAATTTAGCATGATCAGCAGTTTCAACAAAGTCAACATGCTCAAACCCTCGTTTAATTTTCTTGAGAGTATTAGTAATTTCATTTACAAAAATTTATTGCTTGCAATTTTTAATTTAAATATTTTACTAGTAATATTTCTTCTTTTTTTTTTTTAAATGTATGGCTAGTATTTTTTTTTTTTTACAAAAATGTATTGCTGGTAATTTTTTTACTATGAAAATGTATTGCAGGTATTTTTACTGTAAAAATGTATTTTTATACTTTCATAGTGTTTTGATCGAAGTTTGGGGTTAACTATTTGCCGATAGCTAGGACCCAAACAGGTGCTACCACCCCAGGTCAGGGTGGACCTCAGAACAACAGCAATTAAGAGGTGGTTCCACACTCCTCAAAACGTCCCGATCAGAGGTCTTGCTGCCAGATGTAGTTTATCATCATACCCAGGATGATCAAACTAGTATCCTTATCTTGGTTTTTAGCATCACAATATTAAGGTATTGATATTACAATATTTTCACCATTGTATTCTCCAACTGATGGGAAGTAAGAGGACATCTACATTGATTGATTGATTTATGTTTTAAGTTGCAAAGATGCTTTATATGTAATCTAAAGCTAAAACTTGTTTTGGATTGTAAGAGATTTTTTTTCAGAAACATGTCCTACTATTTAGCCCACAGCTGGGGGAGAGGATATGAATTCAAACCTTTCCCAAGTGTATTTACACATAACTGAATGTAACTAAACCGACTGGAATTGGAACACAGCTCTCCTCTTTCTAATTTCATGCATCCAACACACTCATACTTAACATCAGAAAGAGACAGTTGAAATTTCTAGGACACATAATGAGGAAAGAGGGCTTGTGAAACTTAACACTCACAAGACATACTGAAAGCAAAGAGAGCCAGAGAGAAACATGGAGTAACCTACCTAATGAGTTTAAGTAAATGGATGGTAGAACAGGGATTGTGAGGAATAGTAAGGACACAAACATAGCTTAGAGTTACAAAAAAGGGAAAGCTGTGGAGAGCCACGACCGACCATGTCTTGAGGGGTATTGCACATAAAAAAAAGAAGACACTCCAACCTTCTTCAGGTGTCTGTTGTCATTGGTAACATTTTAAGAATTTTGAAGTAAACCCTTTGTTCAATCCACAAGGGCAGATCTCAAAATTAATGCCATCCTGTTGTTCAGGTGATAATAGAACATTAGTTTGAAATGACTGTTTAGATTTTTGGGTATGATGCTGAGAAAATACAAAATTTTTAATTAAAATTCTATTATATTTATTCTAAATGCAATTAATTTCTTAAAATAAAATTTAAAAAAATCTTATTTTTCACCTATTGTGGCAGGCTTTTAATAAAGGAAGTATGCACACACACTCACACATACACAAACAAATTATAATAATTTGTTATATTAGTAGTATAAAATAATTGAAAATAATAATTAATTAAAAAGTCTGAGTATAAATAGTTTGAATTTTTCTTATACATTTATTTTTGTGAGAAGTGTATTAAAGGAAAGTCAGATGGTACAGTAAAGATTTTCATTTTGTGTGTAAAAGTTTGGGTTTTTTTTGCTTAGAATTGACTCTGCTAGAAATAACTGTTGTGGTGAACTGTTGGGGATTCATTTTTCAAATTAAAAAAATATATATTACTCTTGTATTTATTGTCCAGTGAAAAGGGTGGCTTTAGCTATTGTAAATTTAAAGTCAAGATCTGTTTTCAAAAATCTCATAAGTTTATACTTACTTTATCATTGGAGATTTAAGCATAGTTATAATGGTTGAACTCAAGTCAGCCTTGTACTGAGTTAGAACAACAAAAGAAAAGTTTATACTTACTTTATCATTGGAGATTTAAGCATAGTTATAATGGTTGAACTCAAGTCAGCCTTGTACTGAGTTAGAACAACAAAAGAAAAGTTTATACTTACTTCATCACTTTTATTATTATTATTTTGTATATTGATTTTATTTCATCTTCCCACACAAATTTAATCTTCAAAAATTTAAATGCAATGGTAATCGTTATATTCTGTCTTCTTAATTCGTGTTCTTTTATTGTTCTCTCTTCTTAATGTTTTTTTCATATTCTTTCACACTAAGAAACTGCTTGTGTCTTAGTGACTTTATTGCTTTGCTTGGGATGAAATGATTTGAAAAAATAAAAGGAAGAAAAGAATTTAGGTTAATTACTTACATTTATTCCATGACAACTTAGGGGTGTTGGCACAGTTCCATCACTATCAAAAACCAGAGTAGCTTTCCATTGACCTTTAATTTTACCAGTAACGGTTGCAAGTAATTGTCCATTTGAAAGATCTGTGATGAAAAATAAATCTCCCAAATAAATGCTTTTCTTAACAAGGAATAAATTCATTATTTACCAATGTTTTCCCAATTGTAAATTTGTTTCATTACATAGAAATTCAAACATTGATTTTGTTGTGCAAATGGAAGTTATTCATTTTATGCCTCCTGGTATGAGGATTGTTTGAAAAATTCTAAGCCTCACCCAGAAAGAAGAGTCATAGCTAAAAAAATGTGTTGTGGAAACACACTAACACTTCTTATAAAATTAGAAAAACTAAGATTTCTGTCATAATTTCTGTGCAGGTGAGACTCATACAAAAGTGAGGGTTTTCAACAAATCTAAAAATGGGCAAAACAGAGGCTTGAACAGTCATAAAGTATCTGCAAACGAAAGGTATGACAATCAATGAAATCCATGAGGACATTATACAGACACTTGCTGTATGCAATTGTGAAGAAGTAGGCTGTGGAATTCAAGCGGGGCAGGGACAGCACAGAAGATGACCCTTGGTCAGGTCATCCAAAACCTCAGCCCCTGATGAACAAGTTGATGCCAATCACCATATGGTTTTGGATGACAGATATCTTACTGTCCAGCAGATAGCTAAGTCCATAAGCATTAGTTCTGGTCCAGTCCATATGGTTTTAACTGAGATTTTGGAGATGAGGAAGCTGTATGCAAGATGGGTCCCAAGAATGCTGACACCAGAGCAGAAGCTGAAAAGGTTTGACATTTCCAGGACACTTCTGAATCACTTCCAGGCTGATCCTGAGAATTTCTACCACAGATTAGCAACTCAAGATTAAAACTGGGTTCACTACTTTGAACCTGAATCAAAGATTCAAAGCAAATTGTGCGAAAACCCTGGTTCTCCATCCCCAAAGAAGTTCAAGCTGAAAGCATCTGTTGGCAAGGTAATGGCTTCTGATTTTCTTTATTCTGAAGGCATAATCATGATAGACTACACAGAAAAGGTAAAACTATTAATGCATTAAAATTAAGACAACTGAAGGAAGCAATCAAGTCAAAATGCAGAGGGAAGCTGAGGGCTGGTGTGTGCTTGCGCCAGGATAACACACCCATTCATACTGCTCAGGTTGCAACTGTGGCTTTGAATTGCTACCCCATCCCCCTTACTCACCAGACTTAGCTCCATCTGACTTATTCCTGTTTCCTCGACTCAAATCCCACCTGAATGATTACTATTTTGGAACCAATGATCTGGAGACGGGTTTGCATTACTTAAGCATCATTGGACCAAGTGCATTGACGTCCAAGGGGACTATATTGAAAAATAGTGAAAAACTGTCTTGTTTATCCAGCTCCTTCTGGGTAAGGCTTAGAACTTTTTGAACGACCCTTGTACATTTGTCCTATAAACATACTTGGCAGACTCCTATGAGACCGGGTAAAAATAACAAACAAGAAAACATGGAATTCAAACAATTATAAATGTACTAACCAGACATGTTAGAGAAGTGTTAAATAAGAAATGAAGTTAAAGTTGTGAGAATTCATGCCTCTGTTTCTGTTCTTTCATCAATTCACTTCTTTCATTGGTCATGTCACTCCAGGACATGGGCGATCATGACTCTCCACAACTTCCTGATTTTGTTGCTCAAATAACATTTGACACTTTACCATCCCTCTCTGTCCTTGTTCTTCCATATATTCACTTCTTTCATCAGCCATGTCACTCCAGGACAAGGCACTCAAAAATGGTAAAAATTACATACAAGTTTGGCTGAAATGCTCCAAAGAGTTTAATTTAGGAGATTTGTCTTTTAATGAAATACAAAGTAATTCATGGTAATTGTTCTAATGAACTTTCCTCTATGATACCTAGACTTTATTAATTTAAGTGCAGGACTAGATTGGCGGCATGGTCTCATCATTTTACAGTTGAAATGGCTAGGATGTAACTGTAAGTTCTATTTTATTTATAAGTCTACCATTCATCCATTCTTTGAATATTGCTGCCATATCTGGTCTGATGCTTCCACTATGTATTTAAAGTGTCTTGATAAAATCCAAAGAAGAAACTGCAATGTTATTGGTGCTGATCTAACATCTCAGCCTCAGTCATTTTCCAACCGCCATAATGTAACTACCCTTAAAAAATTAAATGCAAAGTCAATTATCTTCTGCTTTCTTAATTCCTGTTCTTTTATTGTCCTCTCTTCCTAACAATGTTTTTTCTTTTTTCTCATATTCTCTAACACTCATTAATCCCTTGCATCTCAGTGGCTTTATTCACTTGCTTGGGGTGAAATGATTAAAAAAAAGGCCTTTATACTATTTTATCAAGTAAAATATTCCTTTTAATTGGTGCTTTATAACTCAGAAGGAACCAATTTTGGACTGCTACAAATGTCTTCTAAATGAAGAAAATATTTGTAAATTAAAAAAGAAATGTGGTTTAATTTTCTTACTTTGGTTAAATCAGGTTTTTTTCTGTAGAGATAAAAATGGAATGATGAAGTTGCTCCTGAGCTAGATTAATGATTCCGGACTCATTTTTAAAAACATGGTATGTTAAAAATACTTGACTGTTTTTTTTGTTACAGTTTGCTTAACAAATTAATATCTGTTCAATTATAGCGACATATTATTGATTTTTCAGCAATATTGACGCATTGCGATTAAACAGGTCAATATCTTAAATGAATTTTTTTAACAATTGCTCACTTGTTTAGAATTCTATGAACTTTAGCAATATGTTTAAAATGGGCGTAATATCATATGAAGCTAGTAGCAAAATGAAGTAAATTTATTTCACATCAAAATCACAAGGGCAGATTGATAAGTAAGGTTCAATCCTATAAAACAATTTCAGATCAGATAGAATAATGGTACTGACATCAAAAGGAAGTGAATTTATTTCTTTTAAAAGTGACAGACTTAATTTATAAGTAAGGTCTCCAATCCTATAAAACAAGTTTTAAAACTGATAGAATGATAAAACTTGTATCAAAATGAATTAAATTTATTTCCCTTTAAAATAACAAGGTTTGTTTGATAAGTAAGATTTTCAGTCCTATAAAATAATTTTTTGACCTGATGGGATAATGAAACTGGTGTTAAAATGAAGTGAATTTATTTCTCCTCAAAATTCCAAGTTTATTTTTCAACCTAGTCACTATTTAGTACTAAACATTATCCGCTTTTTCATTTAATCTAAAAAGAAATTCTCTAGTTTACTTTTGATCCATTTGCGAACTTCATCTTCAAGATCAATTGAAAAATATCAACCTTTCAATGTCACTTTCAATTTAAGGAACAACTAGAAGTCTAATATTTCCACAAAGAACTGTACAGAGGCATTGGGCATAGAGTCAGGGCAACAATTGTGAATTTGAGGCTTTTCACCATTTTTTCACCTTGTCAGTCAGTCAGTTATGTGCCATGCATGATACATGCTTACGCAATCATGTATCTTTCAATACATGACTGACGAGGCAGATTTTTTTCCTGCAGTAGGTTGCCATTTCTTTCTGCAGTAGACCAGTTGCCATCCAAGGCTATAGAACCTGGTCTGGTCTGTCCTGCTATTTACCCATAGCTAGGGGGGGAGAGAAGAAGAGAATTCATACCTTTCTCAAGGATATTAGCATGTAAATGAATGTAATGGATTTGACTGGAATTTGAACTCAACTTTCTGATTGCCCCAATCCAAGCCACTATCCATGCAAAAAGCAATTCTCCTTTCAGGCTTTATTGATCAGATCCATTGTTAGACTGCTTGCAATGAGTCATTGCTTTTTATACATATGTGAATTTTGTGTGGCATGCAACCTTCTTGTGCAAAAAACTCTAACAATGATCACTGCTTCATAAGTAATTTAGACATTGTGCTCATAACTAATAAACACTGTTACTCAATGTCATCACACAACTGACATTAAGCATGTTTGAACAGGACTTTACATACTGACAAATACACATTCATATATATTTTTTAATACTAGATTTTACTCAATACATGGTTCAAGAGACACTCAAGGTAGAGTGCTACTGGTGAAGTGGAAATGCTGAATGAGGTGTGTGATATGAATGAAAAAAAAGGAGGTAGGAAGTGAAGTTTATGGGGATATGGAGGTAAGATGACAATTGACTCATGACTTTAAGAGATTAAGATTATAATATTCAGGGCTACACTCACGCAGGTATCTGTTCCACAAAGAGGCAGTACCTGGGAAAAAGCTGCCCAAGTGTGTCTTTCTTGTTAGATTTGGGACACAGAGGAAATGAGGGTGATTTGATTCCGTGGAAGTAGCAGTGCATGTCCCAGCTATAAAAGTCTGAACTGGTGGAACTAAAGTATGGAACATCCAATTGGATTTTACTTTTTTGGTTCTTCATATGAAAATAAGTTGGAAAAAGAAAAGAATGGATGTGAAATTAGAGGAATACAGTTCAGTCACTAAAAGTCTATGCTAATGTTAGATCATATGAAATAAAATACCATTAGAGTAATAACTTTTCATATAGCTTGAATGAATATAGTATCTCTATTTCTGTAATAAAATGTAAATAAAATTCATTCAATGTTACAGATTTTTTATAGATACATACAACAAAATGTTTTTATACATACAACAAAATGTTTTTAAATGATTTAGTTATAAAGATATAAAAAAATAACTACAAATCTGAAATTAATTATTTTAGTTTCATTTTCATAAACTGAAGTATTATCAGCCATTATTATTCATTTTTGACCAGTATTTATTTTCATCTTCATTTTTTATTAGACAAAGCATTGTCAACCAATATTATTAATTTTTCATTAGTATTTACTTTTACCTTCATTTTTTATTAGATGCAACATTGTTAACTCTTATTAATTTTTAACCATCATTTATTTTCATTTTCATTTTGTAAATTATTACAATATTTTACATTATCATCTTTCAGAGCTGTGTTCAACTTTAGTATTATCTTTCAGCTAAACTAAGCAGAAAACTGATTTTGATGTTCCCAGTCCCTGGAAATTGCACAAAAAAAGGAAAGCTGTATGTTACTCTGACACCCTTGCATTATATTGACACCAATACCACAAGGCTTGGGCAATTTTTACTTTTTTTTCATGCATAAGTGTGTGAGGCCTCATATTAAACCTGCTACAATGGCACATTTGCCTTCATGATGAAGCAAATACATATTGCTGGACTGAAATGAGATTTTTTTTCTCTTGTATAAATTGATTGAACAAACTGTAAATAAAAATAGAAAAAAAACTAAGTTGATAAGAAAAAGAAAAATCTTGCATGAAGATGATGAAGAAATAAAACTACTTACTTGTTCTAGATGAAAGAACAGAGGACAGGCCGCTGCTGATGGACTCACTGCTGCGGGGTAAGCAATCTGTTAAGATAAAATGTCAGTATCAATGAAAATTGTTATTGAAAATCTGACAGACATACACAGAACATATACAATTCTTTTAGTGTCTGATATAAAATGCAATTTACTACCCAAAATATCACTTTTTTTCTCAAGACCAGCGTCTACAGAACAAGCATAACTGTTGTATGAAAGAAAATTAAGCAAGGAGCTTAATACATCATGGCTTTCCACAACTTCCCGATTTTGTTGCTCAAGTAACATTTGACACTTTACCATTGCTCTCTGTCCCTGTTTTTTCATCTATTCACTTCTTTTATCTGCCATGTCACTCCAGGACGTGGGCGATCATGGCTCTCCACATTTCCTGATTTTGTTGCTCAAGTAACATTTGACATTTTACCAACCCTGTCTGTCCATATTCTTTCATCTATTCACTTTTTTCTTTTGCCATGTCACTCCAGGACGTGGGCGATCATAGCCCTCCACAACTTCCTGATTTTGCTGCTCAAGTAACATTTGACACTTTACCATTCCTTGTATGTCCCTGTTCTTTCATCTATTCACTTTTTCCTTCTGCCATGGACATGTGCAATCATTTTTTGAGAATAACAATGAGTTTTCCATATACAAGTTCTACTATGTAAACCATAGCTAGGCGGAAATCAATTCATGCATTTCCCAAGGATATTTGTGCATAAATGTAACAAAACTGACTGGAATTTGAACACAAGTTTTCCTGACATATGCAATTATACAGGCAAACAGATAATCACTTTTTCTTTTTTTCATTTCTCTCCAAGTAAGGCAACAAAGCCACTAAGGTGCATTCAGTGTGAAAAAAATATGAGAAAAAACAAAACATTTAGGAGGAGGAACAATAAAATAACTGTAATTAAGAAGACAGAAGATCATGATTGACATTCCATTTAAATTTTTGAAGATCAGTTGTCTGGAAAGTAAGTAGCCAGAAAAGAGGTTCACAGGTGAAAAGTGCAATGAAAGAAACGGTTAGCATAGAACTTACAGCTACATCTAGCAATTACATCTATGAATTAATGAAACCTTGCTGCCAATATAGTACTGTACTTAAATTCATAAAGTTTACATAGTAAATAGGGAATCTCATCAGAACAATTACCATGGAAATATTTATAGAAAAGATACAGTGACACTATGTAATGGTAGTAGGAAAGTGACTGAAACTGAGATTCCAGGTCAGGACCAATAACATTACAAATTTTTTGTATTTTATCAAGAATCTCTAAATGCATAGCAGAAGCATCAGACCAAAAGGAATTGATTATTATAAATAATCATTTATAATACAATATAAAATATCATAATATTTTAAATAATATAAAGTATATATATTATATAATATATTAAATAATGATAAGATAAGGTACAAATAGGAAACATTTATTAATCTAACATGTTTCACTTTTATTAAAGCTTCATCAGAGAATGAAATATGGAGAAAAAGAAGAAAGAAATTCTGGTATTTTAATTTTTGTGTTCTTTGATTTTCATTGGTTAATAGGTTTCACATTCATTCAACTTGTTAAATAAATGTGAGTATAATCTGTCTTGTTTCGAAATCAAGGAGAGACACTGCATCCATTGAAATTTCCAAGAAAGGTTTGGAATCCATTGATTTCTTGAAAATTTCGATGATCACTTCATCTCTCTTTGAATTCAGAATGCCACAAATTATACTAACGTTTGTTTAGCAAATCAAATGCACGTGAAAGAAGAACAAGAGAGAGATGATGCATCCATCTGAAGTTTCATCATCTGATTCCTACATAGACAAAGTAGAATTTTTATACACTTATGTTCATAAAGCAATATTTATGGTTTTTCAGGTAGGCTTGGAATCTGTTCATTTCTTGAAACCTCTCTCTTTGAATTCAGAATACCACAAATTATACTAACATTGGTTTAAAGTGTTCATTGCACATGAAACATGATTGATCAATGAAAATCAAACAACACAAAAGTAAAAATACCAGAATTTCTTTCTTTCGTCTCCATATCTCATTCTTTGATGAAGCTTTAATAAAAGCCTGATGGATAAATGTTTCCTATTTATTCTTTATCTTATCATTCTGTCAGATTCCAATCTACAGTAGCGGCCATAATATAAGGAACGGAAACAACAAAGACATAAATATGTGTATTATTTAAAAAGTAATGCATGATTAGCAATTAAATTTTTACCGAATAAAGATTAGGGTGTAATGCATAAATATTATACAAAGTTACAAAAATTTATACAATAGTTTTTTTAAATAAAGATTAAATGGAACAAAGGAAATAAGCTACTGGACAAAAGTTAAGGAATGATCTTGTTAATACTTGATTGTGAACAAAATATCAACAAAATTTAATATTTGGTAAACATCCCCTTATTTTCAATGACTTCTCTGCATCATTGACCACATGATCTAATTAATTTCTTGCAAAAATAAGCAGTAATTCCCTCCCATTCGTCTTTCAATAACTCCCATAGGTGATCCTGGTTTTTCGGGTTTCTTTTCTGAGCCCTTTCTCCAATTATCTTCCAAACATTTTCTATTGGATTCAGGCCGGGGCTCTGGGCTGGTCACTTCATTAGGGTGATTCCTTCTTCTTCAAATAAAGCCATAACCTTCTGAGCCTTGTGGCAAGGTGCATTGTCCTGCATGAAAATAGGAGATTCATAAAGATTATGTGTAATCTTGGTACCACATGCTGCTGAAGAAGTCTTTTGTAAATCTCAGCATTGATATTGCCATGTACACAGATGATAGGGCCAACTCCTGCAGATGACATCATTCCCCACACCATCACACTGCTGCCACCAAACTTAACAGTTTTCTTGACACATTGAGAAGACAGTCTTTCACCTGTTCTACGGCGTATGTAAGTTTTGCCCTCAGAATCAAATATAGTAAACGTGGACTCATCATTGAAATGAAGTGTATCCCATTGTGCGTCAATCCAAACAACATGTTCTCTCGCATACTCCAAGTGTGCCCTTTGGTTTTGCTTTGAAATGAGAGGCTTCAAAGCTGGAATACAGGCATGCAATCCTGCATTTTTTAACCTGTGAGCAACCATTTTCCTAGAGATCTTATTATATGTCTCTTCATTAAATTTACGGCAATTGATGTAGCAATTTCAAAACGTTTTTTTGTAGATATTCTAACAATTCTTCAAACTTCTCTTTGCGATGTTTTTGGAGGTCTGCTGGTTTTTGGTTTTGCATCTAATGTTTTATCGGTTTTATACCTGCTAATTACATGATGAACGACATTTTTAGACCTATGAACAATATCAGAAACTTCTGAAATTGACTTTTTTCTTGATAGCGATAATGAGTTTTTTTTCTCAAAAGAGAGTGTTTTGCATGTAGAATTTGCCATAATGCTTAAAAATAAAGTCCTAATGATAAATGAACTTTTACTTATTGTTGAAAAGCTCCATCGAGTTTTTTAACAATGTAAATTAAAGGTTTATGCAAATTATTAACATCGTTCCTTAACTTTTGTCCAGTAGCTTATTTCCTTTGTTCCATTTAATCTTTATTTAAAAAAAAACTATTATGTAAATTTTTGTAACTTTGTATAATATTTATGCATTACACCCTAATCTTTATTCGGTAAAAATTTCATTGCTAATCATGCATTACTTTTTAAGTAATACACATATTTATGTCTTTGTTGTTTCCATTCCTTATATTATGGCCGCTACTGTATATTTGATCCCAACTCATATTAAATAATATAAAATATTCAACAATATGTTGATTATTTTAAGATAGAAAATATTTTAAGAAACAAAAGATAAAACTTCATGTTTAAACAAGAAAAATCCTGTCCCCATTAAATAAGAAAAATATTGTCTCCATTAAATAAGAAAAATCTTGTCCCATTAAATGAAAAGTACATTTCATGAGTAAAAAAAAAATCTTGTCTCCATTAAATAAGAAAAATCTTGTCCCATTAAATGAAAGGGACATTACATGAGTAAAAAGAAATGTCCCCATTAAAGAGGAAAGATCTTGTCCCCATTAAATAAAAAGGACATTACATAAGTAAAAAACAAATATTGCCCCCATTAAATAGGAAAGATCTTGTCCCCATTAAATGAAAAGAACATTACATGAGTAAAAAAAAAATCTTGTCCTCATTAAATAAGAAAAATCTTGTCCCCATGAAATGAAAGGAACATGAGGAAAAAAACAAACTGTCAGTATAAGTTCTACTCATTACCAATTGCCTCTTTTAGTAGACTAGAAGATTCATAATTATGTAAATTTTATCTTTTCTAACATTATCTTAGATCTCATCATTTGGTCTTTTAGTTTCTCTGTTGGTATTGATAATTTATTTAAACTTGACAAACTCCGTTCATAAATTGCAATAATTGTATCTAATTTAACAGGCTTCTATACACATTGAAACTTGGTTAGTTTATTCAGTGCAGAATTGAAATGTCTTGCGTCTAAATGAAGAAGCTTAAATTTACAGACATCATAATATCTTATTTATTTGATTCCATATATGTGGAAGGCCAATGTAAAATACATATCTGTGTCTATGCCTGTATGTTTCTATGTGCGTACTTCTGATGGTCACTCCTTGTCATGGTGGAGGGGTTGATGTGGTCTAATGACTCTGCAAACGATGCCATTGGGAGTTCTAAACTCATACTAGGGTCCCTCTTGGAGACAAGGTTGAAAACGAGGACCCAGACTAAGCATGACCAGCTCCCAAAACCCCAACAGTGGGACAAGCAGATGATGATTACAACAGATCTCAATGGTTGAAGCAGCGGATGAAGAGGACATGCTACAGAAAGCGCCAGTTTCATAACTGGATTCTGCATGTCTCATTCCATTTGTGCCACAGAGAAAGGTCATAAAATCCAGTGTACAGGTCACTTCCCAGCAAGTTAATGTCCACCTTAAACAAATACAAGCCATTGACACTTTCTTCGACTCTTTCACCTCTAACCAACTCTTGCAAAGCCAGACGATGATAGGGAATGGATGACAGGCACAGGTTTTGGTGAAACTGGAAGCTTCTGGTCTTGAACCTGCATGTTGGTTGGGAATGTAGTCATCAACACTATCATCATAAAGGAAGTGGTCAGCAAAGAAGAAATTAAATTCTTGGATATGAGATAAAGCTACCGCCAACAGCAGAAGTCCATAGTGGAGCTCCAAAATTAAGAAAAGGTTTTATAACAACAATGTACTGGTGAAGCACATACTATTCAGCTAAGGAAAGGATTGTGGAGTTCACATTGATCTCTTGCTTACCTCCACCCCAGACTCATGTCATGCTCTGCAGCTCTGTCCTCTTGGCAACCTCGATCATGCAGTAGTGCCTATTTGTTTAAGTGTCTAATAGCACACTTAAATTTATGTAGTTGGGGCCCTAGCAAAAAAACCTCAGTTTGAACAGTTGCCATGAAAATATTTGTAGGAAAGACAGAGGGAAGGCGCATCATATTGGTGAGAAAGTGACTGATGCCTTCCTGTTTTCGTTTTCCCATCGAACAGAATACCTTTTTGTTATCAATGCACTGATTGGGACTCAATTCGGGATTTCCTTTGTGGTGCCCCTTGAAATTAGATTTTTGATCATCCAGTTCATAAATGTGCCACTGAGGTTACTTCTTGAGTGATAGCCAGCATCAAAGCTTTCATTACAGCAAGTGCAACCACTATCATCTCTCCTTGGTTCTCACCTGCATGCTCAATTGCTACAACACAGGAATCACTGCTTCCAGCTATACCAGAGTGACAAATCTGACTATAACAGACATCACTTTGTTATTGCTCATAATGAGTGCAAGCACGTCCTCAAAGAAACAAACTCACTATTTTTGCTGATAGAATGAGATGCTGTATAACCTCTCACATGTTTGATTCTAGAAATTACTGGTGGCTCTGTAAAAGTGTGCTGAACAATAGCAAATCCTCAGTCCCTACTGCAGGTAAATTAGTGTGTTGCTCAGTTCTCTTCCAACTCCACTCTCAACACATCTGGAGTACCTCTGCCAGAGTTACCCACTAGAATGGAAGCTCTTCTGAGTGATATGGTCATAACCCCATCACTGTCTTCAGACATCATTTCTAAATTAGAACCCCACAAGGCAAGCAGATACAACAGGATCTCTGCTGTCATCCTAAAGAAATGTGCTCCTGAGCTGACTCCTGTTTTCACCCAATTTTACCACAAACGCGTTGCTGCTTCCTGCTCTCCAGCTTGTTAGAAGTTCTCCTCCGTAGTTCCCAGTTTTAAGAACTCTGGGAAACCCTCTGACCCCTCAAAATATCATCCTATTAGTCTCTTACTTTTTTTGGCAAAGTACTAGAGGCTCTAATCAATGTCAAATTGATTAAGCATCTTACTTCACATGACCCCCTTTCAGACAAGCTTCTGTTTTGCCAGGTCTACCACTGACATGTTAACAGCCAACACTGAATTTGTCTATCAAGCTCTAGATAAGAATGGCAAAGCTCTGGCTGTGGCTCTAGATACCTCAAAGGCATTTAACAGGGTTTGGCATGTTGGTCTTCTATGTAAACTCAAGGGTTATGGTGTCACAGGATTAATATTTGGCTTAGTCCAATCATTCCTAACAATTCATGTAATGAAGGTTGTGCTGAACATGCATGCTTCCAAGTCATTTCATAGTAATGTGGAGGCCCTCCAAGGCTCCATCCTTGGACCAATGATGTTTCTGATCTTCATCTCCATGATGACATCAGTTCTCAACTAGTTATTTATGAAGATGACACAACCATTTACTCCTAGCAAGACTCAACAAAGTAAACTTGGCAATTGTTCTTAAAAAGGACCTCCAATCAGTGATTAACTAGGGTAAGAAATGGCCTATAAATTTTAATGCCTGAAACAAAACTACTTTCATTTAATCACCACAGCAAACATTTTCTGCCTGTCATCAGCATGCCTGATGCTAAACTCTGGAAGAGCAACACTTTACATATTTTTTATTTCCTTTTTGTCTTCACATTTTCTACTGACATGAAGTGGAGTGACTATATCGATTCAATTGCTATATCTACTGCAAGGAAAACTGGTTCACTGTGTTGTGCCAAAATATTTTTCTTGATACATATCTTGAGATTCTTGACAAAATTCAAAGAAGGGTCTGCAATTTAATTGATCTTGACCACGCATCATGGCTTAAGTCACTTTCACACCAACATGACATGGCTTCCCTCTGCCTTTTCTATAAATATTTTCATGGTAACTGTTCCAACTGAGTTTTTTTTGCTAGAGCTCCAACTACATAAATTTAAGTGTGCTACTTGATTGGCCACTAGGTCTCAAAATTTTACTGTTGAAAAAACTAGATGCAACTGCTACTTCTACACTAACAGTTCCTTTTCTCACAATTCTCACCTGTGCGACTCCCTTTCAATTCCCTGATAGCTACAATCTTCAAAAATTTAAATGCAATGCCATTTGCTATCTTCTGTCTTCTTGAACCCTGTTCCTTTTTTTTTGTCCTTTCCTCAATCCTCACCACTAAAGACTTCTCATTCTTTTTCTCTTCCTGTACCCCCATGCATTCTAGTGGAATTATTGGTTTGCTTGGGGTGTAATGATTAAAAAAAAAATAAAATAAATAAAAACTAACATGTAATACTTTTAAGTAAGATCTAAAATTTAAATGCAACGTCAATCATCGACATCTGTCTTTTTTAATCCCATTCTGTTATTATCCTTTTTCCTCAACAAAATTTTCTTAGTTTCTTTCACTTTTAGTAACACCTTGTGCCTTAGTGGCTTTATCTCCTTGCTTGAGGGGAAATGAATAAAAACATATATAGTAAGGCTGATCAATCTGACAAGGTCAAAATGGTAGCCAATGTCCAAAATACCTCAAGTTCATCATTAACTAGGGCAAAAGATGGCTTGTTAATTTCAACACCTCCAAAACTAAACTTCTCTCCATTAATCATCTGAGAGATCTATTTCTGCCTTCCATCAGCACAGCTGATGCTAACCTCCAAGTGACTCATTGCACCTTCTCATGCTAATGTTCTCAACTGTCATGAAGTGGAAAGACTATATTGAATCCATTGCTAGGTCAGCTGCTATGAAAGTTGGTTCACTATGCTGTGCAAGACAATTTTTCTCTCTAGAATCTATCTTACATATCTATAAGTCTACCATTCATTCATTCATGCTTAAAATATTGCTGGCACATATGGTCCAGTGTCCCTGCTATTTACCCTGAGCTCTTTGATAAAATCCGAAGAAGAATCAGCAATATTATTGGTCCTGATCTGGCAGCACAGCTTCAGTCACTTTCCCACTGCCATAAGGTTGCCTCTCTGTGTCTTTTGTATAAATATTTTCATGGTAATTATTCAGATGAGCTCTTTGCTATGGTACCTAGTCTTTTTGAATTTAAGTGCAGCACAAGACTGGCGTCAAGATCTCATCAAATTACAGTTGAGCTAGCGAGATGCTAACAGTTTCTTTTCTTGCACTTCTTGCTTATGGAAGTCCCTTTTGGCTCCATGCTTTCCAGCCAACTTTAATGTGCAAAAATTTAAATGTAATGTCAATCACTATCTACTGTCCTCTTGATTACACTTTTCTCTTTCTGCTCATTATTTATGTTTCTGTTCCTAATTCTTTCACACCCTGTAACCTATTGTGTCTTAGTGGCTTTACTGCCTTGCTTGGGGTTATATTGATTATAACAATTAAATATAAATATAGATGAATCATCTGTTAAATACTATTCACTTATTTTACTAAATATTCTTTCTCAATGGTTATAGATGTGTGCGATGAGAAATAAAGTATATGAGTGTTTTCTGATTTTATCTTTTTAAAATTTCTCCAATGAATTGGTTTGACAAACAAATCTTGTCTCATGTTTCATATTAAATATTTGAAGCTTTTCTTTCAACCTTTAAGATGAAGAAAATGGTAAACAAATGAAATTAAGAAGAGAAAAGGATGTTAAATGAAAGAAGAAACTGCAAAATATGAAATAATTAACTATATTATTTTTTTCTGAATGAAAACAAAACACTTTATTAAATAAATAATATAAATTTCTGGACTTATAAAAAGGTTACGCTATGGATAGTGGCTCATAGCGAGAAATTGGAAGTCCAAGTTCGAATTCCAGTTGAGTTTGTTACATTCACTTTAGCATAAATATTTTGAGAAAAAGGTATGAATCCATCTCTTCTTAAATAGCAAGGTAAACTGGGCTCTCTAACTTTGGTAGGCAAAGGAAAAGGACAACTCTGAATACAAAACTCAGCCATCTGAAACTCTACAAAGATCGTTAGACATGTTGTGCAGATATTACAGCTGTAAAAATGCCTGTTCTCTGGTTCACACTCTTCCACAGTCTTTTGAACAAGAGTAGTTTATCTCTTGTTTTCTGTTCAGGATTGGGTTTCTGATTATTTTAAAGTCTTTTCATTCTCTTTCACTCCCAGTAACCCCTTGCATCTTAGTGGCTTTATTGCATTGCTTGGAGTGAAATGATTAAAACCTGTACAAATAATGTAAATAGTAACTGTTGGTTTCAGTCAGTGGAAATGACTGCAAAGTTATAGACAAAACATCCAGAGGCATGCTGGGATTCCTTCCTATCCAATAAGATAGACCATTTTTGATCACATCTGCTACATTGTTGTTCTTGAAATCAGAATGCTGCAATCACTTGTCTGTATCCATTTTGTGTGTTAACACCATTCTTAGTTTGTGAACCATTTTGACTAATTACTGTTGCTTTGCCAACTTTTGTCTTGCGTATATATTGTCTGCTTTGTATGAATTTTTGCTCTGTTCTTTTCTTTTTTTGTTATTGTTTATTGCAAACTTTCTCAATTCTGTTTGTTGGTCATTTCTGCCAATGACATTTCTGCCAATTACTCTACAGTAATATAAAATTTACCATTTCATTTCAGAGATGAGTAATTACTCAGTGTACAAGACGAGAACAATAATACAAATATAGTAATATTAAAAGTTTAAATTTAACACAAAAAAAGCAATAATTATACTCACCACTCCTGAGTGTCTGTGTTAGAAGATGATAAAAGTTTTTCTGTCGTACATCCAGATATCCTACATTTTTTAATGGTTCAGGACTATCACAGTCTTCGAGCTTGATGACCACCATTCGTTGCTGATGGAGGCTTGAATCTGTCAAATTTTGGAGAATTTCCTGGAATTCAAACCATGTTGAACACACATAATTCCGACTGAGTACAATGACTACACGTTCACTCAACATGGCTGCACATAGTGTTGACTGGATATTGCTACTCTTATTTTTACTTGTTCTGTTATTGTTGTTGTTGTAGTAGCACTTATAGTAGTAAGGGCAGTCTTCAAGCTTGTTGACAATTCCTTCAACCCAGACGTTATCATGTGGACTGTGTGTAAAAAATATATGGTATCTATATAAATCTTGCAAAGGTGGTGCTGGGAAAAAGGAATCCATATTGATGCAGTCATCAGTGGTGTAGCTTTCCAGCTCATTCTGTTCGCCTTCCTCTCCATGCTGAAGACTAAATGAACCACACACAGAATTGGAAGAGGAATCCAAGAGCACACCCTCATTACTGATAGCATCACCAGGTTCATCTTTTGGTATCAGGTTTTGGTGATCTGAAAATATTCATAAAGAAATTGGATTTTAGGTTTAGTTTAGTTGTTTTAGTTTAGCAGCGTATCAACCTCTATCAATTATTTAATACCAAAATCAAAATATTTTGTAAACAATTTTATGGCATCAATTATAGATATTTTGTACATAATTTTATACTTTGTTTGATTATTGCCCCCTGATGATAATTACAGGTGGTGAGATTTTGAATTACCACCCCTGATGATAATCACAGGTGGCAAGATTTTGAATTACTAGCCCCTGATGATAATTACAGGTAGTAATATTTTGAATTACCGCCCCCTGACGATAATCACAAGTGGTAATATTTTGAATTACCGCCCCCTGATGATAATTACAGGTGGCGCAAGATTTGAAAGAATCACTGTCTTTCACGGTGACTTTTCATAGTGAAAAGACATATTCTTTTTGCCCTCACAAAGCGTGAGTACTCAACTACAGACACTGAAGTTTGCTTTGAACTTTTCACATTTCATTTCATTTCTCATTTTTCCTTTTGTAAAATGTCCTGTCAATATTTTTTTATTCAAATTTTATGCCTTATTTTTCCTTTGAACTTACACAGGCCCACCAAAAATTGTTAGCAGGTCAAATGTACCAGGAGTTTACAAAATGTGTTGAAGCCCACAACAACTTTCAGGTTCTGATGCACCTGCTGTACTTCTGAAGGTTCTTGGCCAAATCCAAAGAAGTGTCTGTAATGTAATCAATCCTGACCAGGCATCTTTTCAGTCACTTTCTCACTGATATAATGTTACATCTCTCTGTTTTTTTCTATAAATATTTTCATAGCAACTGCTCTGATGAGATTTTTCCCTGGTGCCCTAACTAGATGAATTTAAATGTGCTACTAGATTGGCAACTAGGTCCCACCGTTTTACTGTTGAACTAGCTAGATGCAACAACCACTTCTACTCTAATAGCTTCTTTTCTCAAAATTCCCACCTGTGGAACTCTCTTCTGACTTCTTGCTTCCCTTACTTCAAAAATTTAATGCAATGTCAATCATCATCATCTGTCTGCTTGAACTCTCTGCCTTTTTTGTCCGTTCCTCAATCCTCCTTATTCTCAATCTTCTTATTCTCTTTCACTTCCTGTTACTCACTCTACAGACACACACACACACTATGTTCTAGTGGCATTATCGGCTTGCATGGGGTAAAATGATTAAAAAAATATTGTTTGTTGATTAATCAATTCATTTTCCATTGCTTATCAACCCTTGGCTGGTTATTTAAAGCCAGAAAATATTTTAGGTTGCAAGAATTGTTTTGGAGATAATAATGATTTAGTCTTACTAATTAACCTATAGCTGGGGAGAAGTGATGGATTCATACCTTTCCCAAGGGTATTTGCATGTAAGTGAAAATAACAAACCCAACAGGAATTGGAACTCAGCTCTCCAATTAACAATTCAGAGCCATTATCCATTACACCACCCACACATCCAAGCTTATAGCACCTGGTATCCCCAAGAAGTCAACTATCTAGGTATTGATCAGACTCAATGTTGCTTAACTTCATGATGTGGGCATAAACAATATAGTTTAGTGATGATCTGTTATAGGTGTTATATGTTTTGGTATAAACCTATTTCTTTAAGATAGGGCATTATGTTGATGCTTTCAGTATTTTCAAATAGTTTTCTCATGTTTTCATTGTAGTATTTGTGTCTTACAAGGACCTCATGGTTTCTTACCCCTTTACAGAAGTGCAGTCATTGTAAAAACAGAATGACATTACATCTTTTTTTCTAAATCAGGAAAACTTTAAAACCTTTTTACGATATTAAAAAAAGATAACTTGTTTTTGTTTATATACCCTCTGTTTTATTTAAAAAGAAAAACAAAAAAACACATTGTACTTTTAATTCATAATTTATCAGATTTTTTAATATTTATTTCAATTCTAACAAGTGAGGAGTCATAAATTAAATGCCACATTAACAGAAACATGGTTTGTTTTTCTTTTAACAATGTAAAAAAATTCAATGCTTTTTTAAATTATTTTGCATTGTTTTACTACCATGAAAATTTATAAATTGAATGTCTATTTTTGGACTTTAAATAAAGTTTCTGCACTTAGAAAAAATATATTAATTTTCAATTTTCTTTTAAATTTTCGTTCAATATTTCCAGAAAAAATTGGAATGCATATGATATCCGTAAACCATAGGAATTATTTAAATTTATTTATTTATCTATTTTATAATTTAAGAAAAGTAACGATTTTATATCTGTATTAAAGCTAGGCCTATGATAAGATTAACAAAAAAAACAATTGGTTCACTTATTTATTTATTTTCACTAGCAATTCACAGACATGAAAAATCAAAATCAAAGAACTGAAACCAAAATTTGGACTTCTCACATAGGTGTGAAAAAACTGTGGATTTACTAAATTCACTTAATCCAACCCACATGAAGCCCTTTAAAAAAGGTTCAATTTTTTTTTCACACCTTTTGCTCATGTCTTATAAGTGGAGCTTATCCCCACTAGCTGACAGCACATTTTGGAGACAATTTTTTTATTGCTAGCTGGCTTGCTTTGAGCCAACTATATCAAAGAAAAATTGGCTTCATTTGAACCCTATCTTCTTACTTGTCGCTGCTTTTTTTGCAAAAATTATTGAAATTATGCTATTGTTTTTTTCTTTTCTGAAAACTCACTGCGGATCAAAAGTGCAGCCTGGGGCGGATCATCTCCTCCGCCCCACCCGTAGCTACACCACTGGTGGGGGGGAGGCTAAATTGCACAAGACCCTTACCAAAAATAAAAGCATTTGGAAAAATGAAACAAAGATGTAGTTATGCTAATTGAACTGTTTTTATAATTAAATAATTTCCTATGACAGTTTGTTTGATTAAGCGTCGCTAATTTAAATCTTTCTAAAGCTTTATCATGAAATTCCCTAGAAAACCTGAAAGACATGCTTCAATGATATTTAATGGTTGGGTGGCAGAAATCTGCTCATTTGCTGAATCAGATTTTAAATGTTTTCTTTGAATGGAAAAAGAAAAGAATGGTTTAGCACAGACTGAAATCTTTCACATTTCTAATTCAGAAATGATATTGCAGTGCACTCACTGCATAGAATAAGTAACCCTGATTGACATGGTTATGCTAAAGTAACTAATTTTTCACATTTGCTTATAAACAAATAAGTGATAAATTATAAATGATAAATTACTATGAAAGTATTAATAAGACAATTTTTAAATAAACAATCCTAATCCTTGTCATCATTTTATGTTACGAAGTCTGTCTATATTTCTGAGATGAGGTATTATGTACAGTATTTACATTAGCCGGACTATTGTCCTCATCTTTGTCGCCATATTTGTCACAACGTTTTGGCCGTTGTATGCTCCGACCTTCTTCAGGTGGTTGGAATTTCGAACTGAACCCTTTATTTCGATCACTGGGGTAGACTGTTCTAGTTCCACGTGCCATGTTTGATGGATGTCAGTTATCAGTTATCTCCTGCTAATTTTCCCTCTGAAAGTTCTCCACTGCCTTAACCGGGTATTGAACTCACACTCTTTGGGTCTGTCACTGGATCTAACCAACGCCTTTATCCACTGTGCCATGTGTCCTTGAGGACACATGTTACATAAAACATCTTTTAGTAATCAACTTTCTCGAACTAGGCATGGAGGAACGACCAGCAACTCCTACCAGTTGAATACAGCAAAACAAAAAGCTTCCTATCATTAAATCTTTCCTCAAGAGCTATCCACAATGAGATATGTACTGCAATATAATAAAGTAAATATATATTGTTATATCTGGACACATATTTCTCTAGAATACCAGAGTGCACCTAGACATCTTTCAGGGCAGATCAGTGTGCCAACGTGCACTATTTGAAAACCACTGGTTTAAACAAGCTAAAGAGAATTGGTTTAAAAAAAATGATTTCAAAAAATATTGTAACAAATAAATTTTTTTTTAAATTATTTATTAGTTTGTGTCATCTTTTCATCCAGCTCACAAAACAAATCCCCCTCAAAAACATAATACAATATAAAAGGAGCCAAGTGAACAGGCAAGCTGTCAACATCACCATCAATGACCTTGGTCAATTAATCCAGCCCAAACACCAACTCCATGCCCTACCAATTCTACCTTTCCTCTAAGTCATTTCCCTTGCCCACGAAAACATTCTGCTCACATCAGCAACACAAAGAATTTTATACCCCAATTGCATGAATTTAAGTGTGCTACTAGGTTGGCATCTCAATCCCACAGCCTAAAAAGTTAAATGTAACCGCCTCTTCTACTCTATCATTTTCTTCACTTGCACTTCCCGACAGTGGAACTCCCTTCCTCTTACTTGCTTCCCTGATAGCAATAATCTTCAAATATTCATATGCAATGTCAATCAACATCTTCTGATACCTTGATCTTGGTCCCCGTCCTTCTTTATATCCTTTCTTCAAACACCCCTCTTTACTCTTGCTCTCACTCTCTGTAACTCCTTGCATGCTAATGGCACTCCCACCTTGCTTGGGGTGATATGCTTAAAAAAATATTAACCACTCTTCTCTTCTTTCCTTTCTCCTCACCAGTTGTACTTATTGTTTCATTTGTTCTCTCCTGCTATCATATGTATGTTTATAACAGTAATTTCCATCTTGGGTAACAAATTAAAATAAATATACCATCCTAGATAACCATTCCTTAAATATATCATAACAAATGATGTAAAGTGTGTCACATACAACAATGTTCAATGCAAAAGTTCAGGTATTGATTTGACACTATATTTGTATTATAAAGAAACTCCTATTCCAAATTGATATAAATATTTTTTGGTTCTGACAGATGTGATTTGAAAAAGTTCTATGTGCTGTGTGCCTTCAGGATATTGGCAATCATGGCTCTCCACAATTTCATATCCTTTGTAACTCTTAATAATTTTTTATATTTTTACCATCTCTCCCAAACCTTGCTCTGCCATCCATTCACTCAAGCTCACCAGGTAGGTTATGCATTGCTTTTCTC
The DNA here is from genome assembly GCA_964036315.1 of Acanthosepion esculentum. Lineage (NCBI taxonomy): Eukaryota > Metazoa > Mollusca > Cephalopoda > Sepiida > Sepiidae > Acanthosepion > Acanthosepion esculentum. The sequence goes on along the minus strand of OZ038499.1, from coordinate 45,449,314 downwards.
TGTCTCTCTTACCTTCAATCAATCAAGTACTAAAATTTCCATGCCCTCTTTCTTCATTATGTTCCCCAGGAATTTCAACTATCTCTTCCTGATGTTAAGTATAAGTGTCTTTCTTGTTGTCATTGTCTCTAGAAAGTACTGAGACATAGGCTTATAAGTCCCAAAAATTCATACACTAATGTCCTCAAGAAAACATGGCCCAGTGGATAAAAGCGTTGGTTGGATCCAGTGATTTGACCCAAAGAGTTGTGAAATCTATAATTAACACAATATTTTTATAGCCTATTATACCAGATTTTTAAAAAACTTCATGATTTTATAGCCCATAATAGCAAATGTTTTTAAAACCTATAATACTAGATTATTATAGCCTATAATACTCAATCTTTTTAGACTATAATAACAGATTTTTGCAAAACCTATAATTTATACTATATTTTTATAGCCTATAATACCAGATATTTTAAAACCTATAATTAATACCAGATTTTTATAACATATAACCTATACTTAATGCCAGATTTTATAGCCTATAGTACAAATCTTTTTAAAACCCATAATACATGTTTTTATAGCCTATAATACCAGATCTTTTAAAACCTATAATACCATATTTTTACTGACAATAATTTTTAAATATATATAAATCAATAATTAATAAATCAGATATTTTTAAATCAATAATTAATACCATATTATTATAGCCTATAATACCAGATATTTTCAAAACCTATAATTAATACCAGATTTTTATAGCCTATTGCCAGGAAGTGACCCACACACTTGATTTCATGACCTTTCTCTACAGCATATATGGAATGAGACACACAGAATCCAGTTATGAAACTGCAACAGACTGCAGCTGAATCTCTTATCATTTTGAATGGCACCTTCTGTAGCATGTCCATCATGCATAGCCCTCTTTACCTGCTGGTTCTACCATTGAGATCTGTTGTAATCATCATCCGCTTGTTTCACTGTTATTTAGCTTAGCATGTTAGTGTACTCTAGTTTTGTATATAAATTGTTTCCATGCTTATCTCATATTTTAAATTAATTTTCCTTCCATCATATTAAAGCATCCAACAGATATACTAATGCCTATCATAGAACATGGAGAGTATAGAATACCAAGAATACGTATAATGTAGAATACTTATCGCTTTCCTGAATATGACTGGTGATGATGGATTTCTATTTTGGATACAGAAACACATTCTACACATGAAAAATCTCCTTTGAAGCAATTGATAGCACATCAAAAATAGAAGAATATATATTATAGTAATGGTAATATTAACTGTTTCCTTATAAAGAAACCTTCAGCATTCATTGACTGAGCAGCCAGTGTGAGTCAAGTTATGCTTTTCTTCACTCTCTGGGCATTGAGCTGGGAATAAAGTGTAGCATTTATTCTCATCTATATTAGTAATAATAATAGTAGCTGTTTCCTTGTAAGGAAATATTCAGCATTCATTGACCGATAGCCAGTGCTATTTGAGTGATGCTTTTCTTCACTCCCTGTCTATCAGGCTGTGATTAAAGTGTAGTATCTGTTCTTCTCACCGCTAATGGTAATTAGCCAATGTAACTGTCAGGTGAAATTTATAAAACCTGTCTTTTAAAACAATTTTTTCAGGAAAATAGGTATAGTAACTGCTAACAGGATTGATTACTGGTAGCCACAATTTTAACAATATAAGATATGCAGATGACACAGTGCTGATAGCAGACACTGAAAGAAAACTACAAAAGCTCCTACAGAAGGTAGCAAAGGAAAGCAAGAAGAAAGGACTGAGTATACGCTACAAGAAGACAGAATGCATGATTATCAGCAAAAGGCTGAGCCTAAAATGCAAATTACAAATCGGGGATACTCAAATTAAACAAGTACAGAAATTTAAATATCTGGGAAGTGTTCTAACAGAGAAGAGAAAGTATGACACTGAGATCCAAGGATGTATTGGGATGGTTAAAGATGCATTCCAAAAGCTAAGCAGAATATTAAGAGACAAAAAATTTCATTAAAAACAAAGAAAAGAGTACTGAACTCTTACATGATACCTGTCCTCCTGTATGGCAATGAATGCTAGACAATCTCCTCAAAGATGAAGAAGAAACTTGAAGCAACAAAAATGTGGTTCTACAGAAAGATGCTGAGGATACCATGGACAAAAGGTGTGAGCAACAACAAGATTTTGAAAAAAATGGAAACAAAAAGGAAACTTTTACTTAACATCAGGAAGAGGTAGTTGAGGTTTCTGGGGCATGTAATGAGGAAGGAGAGCTTGGAGAATCTGATACTCCCAGTACAGATTGAGGGAAAGAGGAACAGAGGAAAGCAGCATATAACATACTTGATGAGCTTGAGTAAATGGATGGTAGAACAGTGTTTTGGAGAAATAACAAAAAGACCAAACTTATTAAGAGCTACAAGGGACAGGAAGATGTGGAGGGCCATGATCGCCTATGTCCTGAATGGACACAGCACATAAAAGAATAAGAACCGCAAAGTCACCTGATGTATAATTTATTCCCAACATTGAATTGGTTTGCAGACTGCTAGCAACTGAACTCTTGTAGCACATTGATTTTTTTACTGGAAGCTAGCAGCGGTATAGTTTAATAACTGGTGTCATAAAAAGATAGTGTTATTTGGTATTTTAAAAGCTTGTAGGGGAGTTATAACTCTGAGTAAATAATTATAAATCACCTAACATTTATATATATACAAAAAATACTCATAAAAATAAGAAACAGCAAGACGTGAAAACAACAAAACATATATTATTTATCATCTGGTTGTTATATGGTGTTGGAGACACAAGAGACAGTAATACTGATTAAAAGTTTGAATTTAGGGTCAAATGTAGATCAAATATGGATTGGAATCCAACAGAAGGAAAGATAAAGAATAAGTGTATACAGTCTTTCACTTATGCTTTGTTTATAGATGTGTGTAATGAGTGTCCAGATAATTTAGTTGGAAAAATACAAGAAATGTCTGGGTTTTTCTTACCTCAAATTTTTGCTGAGTGCTAAAAGATAAATGTTACTATTATGGTTTGGAAAAAAAAAAGGAGATGAAATATTTCAGTTAAAGACCTGTCTGTTTGAACTGCTTGTCCAATAGTGAGAATGTCACATGTTTGTATGTGTAGAGTAGAAAAGTGTGGTCAATTCTGATTGGCTTAGAATGAATGAATTAACAATAATTATAATTGTTATAATTATTTTATTATAGTTATTTTTTTAACACTATAATTCATTTTTATTAATGTATTTTTTATGGACACAAAACACTCAAAAAATACAATACTAAAAATATTTAAATTAGGAAAGACTCATGGTAGCATTTTGAGTGGAATCCTATTTTATATTGCCCTTCAAGAAATTTTAGGTGTATTATAAGTGCCAGATAGCAAAAATAGTAAATGCTAGGAGAACAGCATTTTCAAGGGCCCTGCATTAAATGCTTACATGGTGTCTAGTGAAATCTACATCTTACAAACCAGTAATGTTAATGTTTACACATCAGTGGAACTGTGTCTTTAATTATTCATCATTGCAGGTAAATTTATATTGAAGCTGTTCAGATCTATGCAAGTATCTCATTAGAATCATTTACCACATATTTTTCCCTAACAAATCATGTAGTGAAGGTCTTGTTGAATTGACATGCTTCTAGTTCATTTTACAATAATTTGGGGGTACCCAAGGGCTCTATCCTTGGAAATATGTTATTTCTTATCTTCATCAATGACCTTTGCAATGTTATCAGTCCCCAACTAGGAATTTATTCTGGACACAACTTTTTACTGCTGTCTTAGTAGCAAGCGTGACAGGTTTGTCAAAGTAATACTGGTAACTGCTCTCAAAAAAAAACTCCAATTAGTGGTTAATGGAGACAAAGAATAGCTTGTAAATTTCAATGCCTCCAAAATAAAACTGTTTTGATTTAATCAACACAGAGAATCTTTTCTGCCTGCCATTAGCATGGCTGATGCTAAACACCAGGAGAGAAATACTTTGCACTTTCTTATGTTCATGTTTTTTGCTGACATGAAGTCGAGTGATTATATTGAATCAATTGCTAGATCTACTGGTAGGAATGTTGGTTCACTGTGTTGTGCCAGAAAACTTTTCTCACCAGAATCCATCTTGCACATTTATAAAACTACTATTCATCTGTACATTGAATATTACTGCCATATATGGTCAGGTGCTCCTACTATATATCTCAAGATTCTCAACAAAATTCAAAGGGTTTGTAATGTAATTGATCTTGACCTGGCATCTCAACTTCAGTTACTTTCTCACTGATGTGACATGGCTTTTCTACAATTATTTTCATGGCAATTGTTCTGATGAGCTTTCCTTTTTGATGCTTTGAATGCATGAATTTAACCGTGCTACTAGGTTGGCATCTTAGTCCCACCCTTTTACTGTGAAAACAGTTAAATGTAACCACTTCTTCCACACCCTTCCTCTTACTTGCTTCCCTGATAACTATAATCTTCAAAAATTTAAATGTAATGTCAATCGACATCTTCTATTGCCTTGAATCCTGTTCTTCTTTTTATCCTCCTCTGTTCTTTGTTTTAGCCTATATCACCCCTCCCCCATACCAAGTCTTTTCCCTTACTTACACCCTCTGTAGCCCCTTGCATGCTAATGGTGCTCCCGCCTTGCTTGGGTTGAAATGCTAAAAAAAAATTCTCATATTTTCTTTTCTTGCACTTCTTGCCTGTGGCATTATTGCCTAGCTTGGAGTAAAATGATTAAAAAAAAAATATCACGATGAACAGGCGTCCTCTCAGGAAGGCCCCTATTGGGACTTAAACTCAAGCCAAACCTCAAATGGAATTCATACATATGATCAATTTAAAGATGCTGGAAAAATGGTCAGTTCCCTGTACCACACCAGTAAGTACCTGACTCCTACTATCCTCTACCTTTACAAGAGTTAGATCAGCCAAAAATAGAATACTGCTGCCATATATGGGCAGGAGCTGTCCAGTCTTCACTTTTCAATCTTGATAGAGTCCAAAAGAATCTCCACGTCATTGTGGGTGATGAATTATTTCCCATCCTACAACCCCTTTCCCTACATATAAAATGTTACAAGCCTCTCACTGTTCTATCAGTATTGGAAAATGTTCAAATGAACTACATTCCTTAGTTCTACCAGTTCTGACCTTCATGGCTAACACCCTCAATGCCACACCTATTGCAATAATCCACCCTCATTTACTTTGTATTCTTTTGGTGAGATGTAGGTTCCATTTGAGCAGCTTCTTCACACAAACCATTTTTTTGTGAAACTGACTCCCAAGAGGACGCTTCACTCTGATTACTACAATCTTAATCTGTTCAAGTCTAGGGTTTATGGTTATCTCCCCTACATAACACCATCAAACTATGTCTCTTAATCTGTAACCCTCTACCTCGAGTGGCTCTTGTGCCTTGTACAGGGTAGACATTATTGTAATACACACACACACACATATATATATGTTATGGACTCTTTTTTTATCAGATAAAATATTGTACTGTATCTTGTACTTGCATTATTCAGACTGTTATCTTCATCTTCATTGCTATATTCACAACATTTCAGCCATTGTAGGCTCTGGCCTTCTTCAGGGGATTGGAATTTCGAAATGAACCCTTTATTTTGTCCCCCTGAAGAAGGCCAGAGTACAACAGCCGAAACGTTGTAAATATGGCAATGAAGATGAGGATAAGAGGTCTGAATAATGTAAATAATGCAAGTAATCATAATACTTCATTTGAGGGATAAGACAGGTATCTTGTACTGTTCATTACAAATAAAATTGAACTTTTTCTAATTTAGGGCCTCTTTATAACATATGCCACAGTCCTTTAAATAGCTTAATCCAGTCCTATATATTATGGATTCTTTTTTTAACAGACAAAATATTGTATTTTATCTTGTACTGTCCATTGCAAATAAACTTGATGGACTTATTAATAAGTGGCTTGTCAAATGCAAGGCTGAATAAAAAATACTTAATATATATAGTCAAAATTTATGTGCCATATGCAAACAGAAGCATTAATCCTCGCTTTTGATCGGTTGTCATGAAAGCTCAAGGTTAAATTTCTAGTTTACTATATTTGGTCATATACCCAAATTCTCAGATTTCATTGTTTTCTGATGGATTAGATTTTATAACCTCCACTTGTTTCAACACTTCTGTTTCATAACAGTATTCACCTTGGTAAATATGCTTGCATCTAATCCTTAATCAATACAAATCTGATTATACAACTACCAGAAAACAAATTACATTGAGTCAGCAAATCACTTCAGTTTTCACTGGTATTTTTCTATGTGCCATGTCCCTTCAGAATGTGGGTGAACATGGCTCTCCACAACTTCTTGTCCTTTGTAACTCTTAATAAAGTTTGTCTTTTTACTATCTCTCCTAATCCCTGTTCTGGTAACCATTTACACAAGCTCTTTAGGCAGGTTACTGTTTTTCTCTGTTCCTATTACCTTCAATATATCCTGTGAGTGTCAAATTTTCTAAGCCCTCTTTCCTCATTATGTTTTCCAAATACTTCAACAATCTTTTTTTCTGATTCTAAAAATGACTGTCCTTTTTGTTTTCATTTTCCCTAAAATGTTGTCATTGTTCACATGTTCAATCCATGATATTCTCAGCATCCTTCTGTAGAGCCATATTTTTGTTGCTCTCTTCTACATCTGTGTGGAGATTTTCCAGCATTCACTACCATTTAGGGGGCTGATATTATATAACAGTTCAGTACCCTTTTCTTTTGTTTCTATAAAAAATTTCCAGATATTTAAATTACCATACTTATTTGTCTCTCCAAAAAATTCAATTCGCTTTATTAAAAAAAATAAAATTATATAAATTAAGTATATAAATTTAAATGTTTAACTCACTAGAGTATGTATTCTACATTATAGAAATAGCAAGCTTTTTCTTTAATGTGCTGTTCATTGAAAATCCGATAATTGATGTTTTTATAACAGTTCATGTAAGCTGATTTAAGTTGCATAATCAGCTTTTGGACTCAGAATTGATTTTCAAAATTTATACAAAAACATTTAGTAAGCAGAAGATTTTGTCTTTCAGATAATGTTTGAAATTACAATAGAACAGAAAAGAGGTGGAAAGATGATGTTGAATTAATTGTTAGGCCTGCTACGAGGAAAGTTGGTTCACTCTGTTGTGCTAGACACTTTTTCTCACTTACATATTTATAAGTCTAACATTCATCCATGCTTTGAATATTGCCACCACATATGGTCCTGCTATATATTTAGAGATTCTTGATAAAATCCAAAGAAGAATCTGCAATGTCGTTGGTCCTGATCTGGCATCTCAGTTTCAGTCACTTTCCCCACTGTCATAATATCACTTCCCTGTGCCTTTTCTATAAATACTTTCATGGTATGATGATGAATTTTCCTCTATGGTACTTAGAATCTATTAATTTAAGTGCAGTACTAGATTGGTGGTAAGGTCTCATCATTTTACAGTTGAATTTTTTTTTTTTTTTTTTTTAATCGGTAGCACCACATGTGAGGTAGTAAAGCCACTAAGACGCAAGGGGTTGCTGAGTGAGAAAGAATTAGTAACTGAAAGATTAATAATGAGCAGGAAGAGGAAAGAGTAATCAGGTAGACAGCAGATAGCGATTGACGTTGCATTTAATTTTTTCAGATTAAAGCAGGCTGGAATGCATAGAGCCAGAAGGGAGTTCCACAATCAAGAAGTGCAAGAAAAGAAACTGTTAGCATAGAATTTATATGTCGTGCTAGATAATACTTCTCACCAGAATTCATTTTTACATTTACAAGTCTACCATTTGTCCCTGGATTGAATACTGCTACAATATTTGATCTGGTGTTCCTGCTATATATCTCAAGACTCTTGTCAAAATTCAAAAAAGGGTCTGTAATGTTATCAGTCCTGACCCAGCATCTTGACTTCAACTTTCACTTTCTCCCCACTGTGATGTGGCTTCCCTGTATCTTCTCTATAAATATTTTCATGGCATTTGTTCTAACGAACTCTTCTCCTTGGTACCTTCATTGCACCAATTTAAAGATACTACTAGATTGGCAATTAGGTCTCATTGTTTTACTTTTGAAATAGCTGGACGAATCTATATGTTCTATTCTAACAGTTTTTTCTCTTACTTTTCACCTGTAGAACTCTCTTCTGGTTTCTTGCTTTTCTGCCAACTACGATCTTCAAAAATTTAAACGCAATGTCAATCGCCATCTTTGTCTTCCTGAAACCTGTTCTTTTATTGCCTTTTCTCATCTTCCTTCCCTCTCAGTAACTCCTTGCATCTCAGTGGCAATATCATCTTGCTTGGGGAAAACAATTAGGGATGAGGAGAACAGATGCTACACTTTGATCACAGAGTGATGACCATGAAGTAAAGAAAAGTGTAACTCAAGTAACACTGGTTGCTCAGTCAATTATCATTACAATTAATAGAATTTTAGTTACCTAGTGGTTGTGAGATCAATCCCTCGGTTAAGTAGTACAAATAATGATTGATCATTCAATCAAATGATAGATTCTCTTAAGAAAAATTAACTGATGTAAGATAATCTTAATCATGGACAACAGTCTTAGAATAAAATTTATTCTTGAATAAAGTGTTTGGTTTGAAATTTCCAAAAGTTTATCAATACTGACAGGCACCTGAAGAAAGTCAGAGAGTACAATGGTCAAAATGTTGTTAGAAGAAAAAGAACATTAAACATTTTTGTATTTTTTTCACAGAACAAGATAAGAACAAGAAATATTCATCAGCTCCCCTTCTAAGCAAAAAAAAGTCAAAAGAAATCATTGTTGATCAATATTTAGTTCTTGTCATTGTAGCCAAATCAGAACTCTTGAGAATTTGTTAGAAGAAAGAAAACATTGTATTCTGTCTATAGAACAAGACAAGAACAAAAATTCTTAATGTTTTCCTCTTCTAACAAATTCCCAAGAGTTCTGATTTGGCTACGATGACAAGAACTAAAACTGTTATATCAATAAAAAATAATAAAAAAAAACAAGATAACAATTCAAGAAAATTAGTGTATTATAATGCTAATTCCTCATCTCAAAAATTCAGACAAAAATTGCCAATTGTCTTTTACTATATTGGCCCATAATTCATTGGAAAGCAGAAACTAATTCTTTCTCTTCCTCCTTACCACTTCCATTTTCTTTGTTTCTCTGCTGCAGTAACTTTATCACATACAACATTCATCCTGCTGCAGGTCCTTACTACGAGTACCAATATTATTCATTCCTTTACAATCTAGTATGGCAATGCACCTTTCATTGTTATTACTCTTACTGCTATAAAGAACATGCTTCTAGCAGTCTATTGCTTGTGAACGTGACTTCTATATATCAGCAGTTGATATCTGAACCCTGGTAAAGAACAGGCTTTCAAATAAATCCCACAAAACACAGGAGGTTGATATTATATAATTATTTGAAGAACATGACCTTGTGCCTGACTTGACTCGGTTAAGTAGATATATAAGACTATAAAAAATGTACATTATTTTTAGACTGAAGTATCTATCATAAGCACATCTTTTTTTCATACACTACAAAGGAGAATTTTCTTATGCAAAATCCATCTTTTTCATGACAATCCATAAAGTAATCCTGGGATCAATTATTCATCCATATCTTAGAAGCAGGGGCATTCACCAGTTTTTATCATACCCTTGATGACTTCAGAAGGATTGTGAACATTATATTTCAAGTCTTTGATTATTTCTTGTCTAATAAATTAATAGTTCTTTTTTTTTTTTATTATTATTATTATTATTATTATTATTATCATTATTATTATTATTATTAATAATAATAATAATAATAATAATAATTATTATTATTATTATTATTATAATAATAATAATATTAATAACCTCAAATTTAATAAAAATGATTTGAGAGTAAGAAAAATGTGTATTAAGCTTAATAAGAATTATGAATATTATATTTCAGATTATTAATTTTTTCTCTTTTAATTGATTAATAATACATGTTTTATAATCATAATGATAATTAAAGCAATAACTTCAAATTTAATAAAAAAAGGATTTAAAAAAAATGTTCAATAAATTTAATAAGAACTGTGAACATTGTAATATTTCCTCTTGTTGATAATTTCTTTTTTAATTGATTAACAGATCTTTTATTTTAGCTTCAAATTTAATAAAAATTGATTTAAAAATAAGAAAAATATACACTAAACAATTCACTATAAAAGAACATTTTTAATATATGTAAGTTAAAATTTCTGTTTGAATTTTTAAAATGAGGAGATTTCATTGTTTACACTATTTACATTTAGACTAATAGCCCATTAACTTAAAGTATTGGTCAATGAATTTGGTGGTTATTGTAATTGTAAGTTCAATTCTTGGCCCAGGTAGTCCAACACTAGCAATAACTAAGCAGTATTAAACCAGAAAAAGACAAAATATGACTTGACATGAACAGCAGAACATGAACAATTTACCCCTGTAGATTAAATAAAGGGTTCAGTTCAAAATTCCCTGAAAGTTACAGATGACTGAAGAAGGCCAAAAGCAACTACAGCTGAAACATAGTAATAACAACAAAGACAATGACATTAGTTGAAATGTAAATATTGTAAATAAGTTAAAATTATTGGGAATTTTAGGAAATTATATATAAAAAAAAATATGAATTTTGACATGTTTGAAGACTAAATATACAAATAGTTTTTTAATAAAAAGCAATAGATCATTCCAATCACATCTATCTTCTAAAGTGGTGAGCCAATCCCTGTTGCAGATGCTTGCTTAGGCACATTCGTATTTGTTCAACACCCACACTGCCAACTTGTGGTTTTTGCTGCCACTATACTGAGCATACATTTTCTGGGAAAAAGTACATCAACAGTTTGAACAAGGCCAGTACACTCAAACCCTCGGTCGCGATGACTTAATGCTAGTGCAACCATCAATGGCTTCCAACCAATTTAATCTACCCAATTTCCCTCAAAAGACTTGGGTCAACCTGTGTTATGCTTTTCAGTTATTTTCTGACAATGCCGTACGCTAGGATCACCTTCCCAGGCTGGTAGCATTAATAACTCAACTTCCTGACAAATTGGTCATGGCAAAATTTGAACCCAGGTCTCATGGCCAGAAAGTGAACATTCTAACAAGTCAGCCATTCTGCCTGGTGGGGAACAATGGGTGAAATGTGATAACAACAAAGATGAGGATATAGACCCTTGTGCAAATTAATTGAAACAACTACTTTAGTTTCCTTTCTTTCACCATACGGTCAGTTTTAGACCCAGTGGAGTGACAGGTTGTAATCGATTTCTATTTTTTCCTCATATTAGGTCATTTGTGCAGTAATATTAATCTATTTTTGGGGTGCATGATAAAATTTGTTTGACCTTGAAAAATACTGCATCATCTGTGATTGCATCAGATTTTTATCACACCCAGGCACTATTATCTTGACAGTCAATTAGTTGTCCTACGGCCATTGTCTGCAATGGACACTGCTCCAAGGAAGCATACAAAAATTGTAACACTGCACAAACACAATGGCAGGCCTTACTAGTGAGCAAATAGATTGGCCCAGAAACTCTCCTGATTTAAATCTAATTGAGAATCTGTGGTCAATCTGCAAAGAATGACATTGTGGAATGGACATACAAAGTATGAACATGTGCACTGGGTCATGTTTCAGCTATGGGCAAATAGTAAACCCCAAAACTGGGGTCAAAATACTATAAAAGTATGAAAATATATTTTTATAGTAAAAATACGAGCAATACATTTTTGAAAAAAAAATATTACCAGCAATACATTTGACTCTCGACAAAACCGTTTTTACAAAAACATTTATCTATTTAACAGATTTCTTACAAAGAATACATATTCTATTCATACAAATCTATCCTAAAAATCTTATCAGAATTAAGTAACCCATTGAGGTGTTGATATGCCGTAAAACAAAATAAACCAAACTGAATAGTGAGAATATTAAAAAGGAACACTAATAAATACATAAATTGCATTAAAATAAACTAATTTATTAAATTAAATATTCAAATTAAATTACTCTAGTTTATGTTATGCTTAACAAGTAAAGAACTGAAGCAAATATAAATGAATAGTTTTAAAATTAATCTCAGAATATTTTTATCATGAAGGCCACATGAAGTCAGCTTGTGTAAAAATCTAGATCAGATCCAGACAGAAAAATACATTAGCCATTTGCAATTTTTCAAACTCATTTTTGCCTTTATAATTCTTTAATTTCAAAGAAGCAAATTCTATGAAAAATATAAAAAGTGAATTTTACAATATCAGGAAGAAGGGACATTTATCCTTGAATGCTATTTCTTTTTCTTTTTTCCCCTCACATGAACAAGCAATTGTATCAAGATTGGTTTTAGGCTTAGAACCTAAATTGGATTCTTGCTTTATTAAGTGTAAGGCCTCCATAAGTGTGCTTGACAAAAATTGATCACGGGTTTTATCAACTGAGAGATTTCAATTCTTTCTATCTTTTCATATAAAAACAAAAATAATGCATTGCAAAATAAAAATGCATCGCTTCATTTGAAATATAAAAGACTTCATTAGATATGAAGACTATGCTTTTAATGTGTATATATATAAGTGGATTTTTCAGCATGACCACATTGCTACTGCATGTGACACAAGGTCAAGGATTAAAGTAGGTTTAAAGGCAATACCATGGAAAACTTGCTCAAGTCCACTCAGTACTTTCCATTTTGGGGATGCCTTAGGTGTCGACTAATGACCCCAGCCTCCTCCTGAAGAAAAAGTACTGTCTGGAGGGATAGCCCCCTGTGGCTTGAGCTTAATATTATTTTGAAACTACCTAGCTGAAGCCAGGTAAGTAATGTGTATATAAGGAGTGAAAATTATTTAATTTTAATTCTATGACTTCAATCTGGTGAATTCTCTGGGTATATTACACTCATGTAAAAGTAATTTTTTTTTAACATTATAGTAACTTTAAAATTTACAATAAAAATAGTGCAGGCATCTTTTAAATGGCAATGTATATTTAATACATAAGAGGAAAATAACATTCTAATTCTTTTTAAAAAATGTAAGAATTTTCTGAGAATATTTACACACACATATAAGTAAATTTTTATAAGTTTTAAACATTGTAGTGTCTTAGAAATTAAAAAAAAAAACTAGTGTAGACATCTTTTAACTCATAATACATATTTAATATAGAGGATAAAAATGAAATTTTCTAATCTTTTTTAAAATTTAAGAATTCTCTGGCAATATTTGTGCATATATATCATATATACTCGTGTAAAGGCTGATTTTTTCAAATAGCTTGTAAATAATACAACCCCAACTTTTGAGCAATACCACAATCAAATAGGGCAGTACTGGGCATCATTCTGGATATATTTTATAGCAAATAAATGGTCTTCATTCTTTTTTGTACAAGGCTATCCCAAAATGATGAGAAAAACCACTTACCATAAAATAACTGATACAAAGATTTAGATACCATTCATTTCATTCATACCTGACTAGGACAGTTCTTCCTACATAGTCTAAGTTTCTTCTCTTTCATCACTACATCAAGACCAAATCTCATCCACTATGTATGCCACAACAAATACTTTATATAAATGAAGAATTAATAGATTTTATCCTATCTCAAATTTGCATTCATCTTCATTTTGCAAATGTTTACATTATTGACAATGACAACCGTTTTGTCAGGTTGTTGGTTGATTGTTTTTGTCAAGATGTTGGTTGGATGTTTTTGTTTAGCAGCATATCAACACCTCTTTTTGTACAAAATTTTATTTTATATTTTTGAGTAATAATAATAGTGTCATCTGCATAAATGATACAAGTCTTACATGATAGGGAGAAAAAAGGTAGATTTAAACCTTTCCCAAGGGTATTTACATATAAGTGAATTTAAAAAACCCAACTGGTATTGGAACTTGGCTCTCCAATTAACAATTTTGAGCCATTATTCATTACACCACCTGCACATCTAAGCTCACAGCACCTGTTAATTTGAAGCAGTCACCCACCTAGGTACTGACCAGGCTCAATGTTGTTTAACTTTGGTGATTGTATAGGAACCGGTACTTCAACATAATGTGACCATATACTCCAAAAGAAGAATTTAGGTTATATGAGGTAGGCTAAAGGAACTTACCTGTACTGTTAAGGTTAGCTAAAGGTTACATGAGAATGTAGGCCTCCAGAAAAAAATTACCTGTGTATAGTGTAACCAGTCGCTGAAAATGCATGATTTTTAACTAACCTCTTCAAAAAATTACCTGTGTATAGTGTGATTATAGAGTTATCAAAATCAAACAAGTAAATATCTGGGAAGAGTTTTAGCAGAGGAGGGAAAGTGCAACACTGAAATCTGGAGGCACATTGTTATAGTGAAAGACAACTTCCAACATCTAAGCAAAGTATTAAGAAAAAGTCATTAAAAACAAAGAAAATAGTGCTGAAATGTAATATCAGTCCTCTTCTGTAGGAGTGAATGCTAGACAATCTCCTCACAGTTGGAGAAGAGACTTGAGTCAACAGAAATGTGGTTCTACAAAAGGATGCTGAGAATACCATGGACTGAACATGTGAACAATGACAAAGTTTTAGAGAAAATGGAAGCAAAATATGGAAGCAACAAGGACACTTATACTTCACCTCAGAAAGAGGGAGTTGAAATTTCTTGGGCACATAACGAGAAAAGAGGGCTTAGAAAATTTGACACTCACAGGACAGATTGAAGGCAATAGGGACAGAGGAAAGCAATATATAACCTACCTAGCATGCTTGAGTAAATGGATGGCAGAACAAGGTTTAAGGGAGATAACAAAAAGATAAAATTTATTAAGAGCTACAAAGTACAGGAAACTGTGGAGGGCCATAATAACCAAAATTCCAAAGGAACACAGCCCATGGAAGAAGCTGGTGCTTTTGCTATATACCTAAAGGTATTTGATAAAATCCAGAGAAGAATCTGCAATGTTATTGGTCCTGACTTGGCATTTCATCTTGTCACTTTCTTTCTGACTGCTATGCCTTTTCTATAAATACTTTCATGGTAATTGTTCTGATTAAGTTTTCTCTATAGTATATAGACTTTATGAATTTAAGTGGAGTACTAGATTGGCAGTTAGGTCTCATCATTTTACAATTGAAATGGCTAGATTAACAGTAACTTATATGCTAACAGTTTCTTCTCTTGCACTTCTTGCTTGTGGAACTTTCAGCTTTTAGCTTCCCAGTCAACTTTGATCTTCAAAAATTTAAATGTAATATTAATTGTTATCTTCTGTCTTCTTAATTCTTGTTTTTTTATTATTCTCTCTACTTAACAGTATATTTTCACATACTGTCTCACACTCAGTAACACCTTGTGACTTAGCGACTTTATTACCTTGCTTGTGGTGAAATGATTAAAAAAAAATTTTCAAATATTATTTCATTTGAATAACAAGCAGAATTTGTTTGTATTTTTCCAACCTGACTGAAAGTCTCCTCTGAAATTGTGGCCAAGTTTCAGGCAAAAAATGATAAATCGTATTTTAAGCAAAAGATAATTGATGCGTCATAAAGTGAGAGAAGCCAGAAAGACATCAAAGTATTAAGAGACGGCAATATTTTGCTAGAAATAAAGAAAAAAAAAACAATGCTGAAATGATATCACATATCTGTCCTTCTATATGACAGTGAATTCTACACAATACAGGAGTAGAGATTTATCCCTTGTTTTTTGTTTACAACTGGGTCTCCGGTTCCTTCTAGAGTCTACTTCAAATCCACACTTCTAACATCTCCAACTGAGCTCTGAAATGTTATTCACTATTTTTTTCTCTCTACAACAGGAGTTGCTAGGTTTGTCTATCATTCATGTCACACTCCTCTCTGGGTTTTTTAATAGGAGTATAGTTTTATCACTTGTTTCTGGTTTAGAATTGGGTTTCCTATTCCTTTTAAAGTCTACTTCTGCGTGATCCTTCTAAAGTCTCCAATTGAATTCTGAGATGTCATTCACTAATTAAATCTTAACCTCTTTAAGTTTAGAGTTTGCTGTTATCTTTCCAGCACAGCTTCAATTTTTGCCCTTTCTTCCTCTCATACAACACTACACATTAACTCTCTACCTTGACTGGCTCTTGGACTTTGTATTGGGTGAACAATAGTAAACAAAAAAAATTGCCTCACAGATGAAGAAAAAACTTGAGACAACCAAAGATACGGAAATGTGGTTCTATAGAAGGATACTGAAATAGCAAAAGATGCCTTCCAAAAGCTAAACAAAGTGTAAAGAAAGAGAAAAATTTCATTAGAAACAAAGAAATGCATGTTGAACTGCTATGTAATATTGAACCTCCTAAATTGCAATGAATCCTGGACAATTTCCTCACAGATGAAGAGGAAACTTGAAGCAACAGAGATGTGGTTAAATACAACTGAAAATATGCTGAGAATACCATGAACAAAACATGGAAGCAATGAGGAAGTTTGGAGGAAAATGGGAACAAAATAGATACTCGTACTTAGAAATAATTAAATTTCTTAGCTACATAATAAGGAAAGAGTGCCTGGAGAATTTGATACTTACAGGATAAAGTAAGAGATTTTGAGGAAAATATTGCGTAACATTTCTAATGAGCTTGTGTAAATGGATAACAGAAATAGAAGTAGAAAGGAAGAGAGAAGAAACAAAGATAGTTTAGAAGTACAAACAATAGAAAATTGAAGAGAGCCATGGTTGCCTACATCCTGAAGAGACATGGCACATACAAGAATATTGTGAAACAATCACAAATTATTTTTTCATTAATTTTTCATATACGTAATGTACTAAACAGGATATGTAGGTAATATAATGGTTATCAATACAGAAAATGTAAATGGTGAATTGAACTAAAATTCTGCCCAAGTCTGTTGCATACACTTTGCAGAAATGCCTTCATTGAAATCCATTCTTTCTTAACCCTCAGCTATAGGTTAAATATTAGGAGTTCTCTAGCAATGGTTAGTAGCTATTCTAGAAGGAGAACTGAATTCAAAACCATAGAGAAGGCAACAGTAAATCACTCCACTCTCTTTCCCAAGAAGTCCTGGCAATTCACAGATAATAAAGAAAAGGAATCTATGGAGAAGGCAACGGGAAACCAATCCACTCTCTTTCCCAAGAAGTCCTGGCAATTCACAGATAATAAAGAAAAGGAATCTATGGAGAAGGCAACGGGAAACCAATCCACTCTCTTTCCCAAGAAGTCATGGCAATTCACAGATAATAAAGAAAAGGAATCTGTGGAGAAGGCAACGGGAAACCAATCCACTCTCTTTACCAAGAAGTCATGGCAATTCACAGATAATAAAGAAAAGGAATCTATGGAGAAGGCAACGGGAAACCAATCCACTCTCTTTCCCAAGAAGTCATGGCAATTCACAGATAATAAAGAAAAGGAATCTATGGAGAAGGCAACGGGAAACCAATCCACTCTCTTTCCCAAGAAGTCATGGCAATTCACAGATAATAAAGAAAAGGAATCTGTGGAGAAGGCAACGGGAAACCAATCCACTCTCTTTACCAAGAAGTCATGGCAATTCACAGATAATAAAGAAAAGGAATCTATGGAGAAGGCAACGGGAAACCAATCCACTCTCTTTCCCAAGAAGTCATGGCAATTCACAGATAATAAAGAAAAGGAATCTATGGAGAAGGCAACGGGAAACCAATCCACTCTCTTTACCAAGAAGTCATGGCAATTCACAGATAATAAAGAAAAGGAATCTATGGAGAAGGCAACGGGAAACCAATCCACTCTCTTTACCAGGATGTCATGGCAATTCACAGATAATAAAGAAAAGGAATCTATGGAGAAGGCAACAGGAAACCAATCCACTCTCTTTACCAAGAAGTCATGGCAATTCACAGATAATAAAGAAAAGGAATCTGTGGAGAAGGCAACGGGAAACCAATCCACTCTCTTTACCAAGAAGTCATGGCAATTCACAGATAATAAAGAAAAGGAATCTGTGGAGAAGGCAACAGGAAACCAATCCACTCTCTTTACCAAGAAGTCATGGCAATTCACAGATAATAAAGAAAAGGAATCTATGGAGAAGGCAACGGGAAATCAATCCACTCTCTTTACCAAGAAGTCATGGCAATTCACAGATAATAAAGAAAAGGAATCTATGGAGAAGGCAACGGGAAACCAATCCACTCTCTTTACCAAGAAATCATGGCAATTCACAGATAATAAAGAAAAGGAATCTATGGAGAAGGCAACGGGAAACAAATCCACTCTCTTTACCAAGAAGTCATGGCAATTCACAGATAATAAAGAAAAGGAATCTATGGAGAAGGCAACGGGAAACCAATCCACTCTCTTTACCAAGAAGTCATGGCAATTCACAGATAATAAAGAAAAGGAATCTATGGAGAAGGCAACGGGAAACCAATCCACTCTCTTTACCAAGAAGTCATGGCAATTCACAGATAATAAAGAAAAGGAATCTATGGAGAAGGCAACGGGAAACCAATCCACTCTCTTTACCAAGAAGTCATGGCAATTCACAGATAATAAAGAAAAGGAATCTATGGAGAAGGCAACGGGAAACCAATCCACTCTCTTTACCAAGAAGTCATGGCAATTCACAGATAATAAAGAAAAGGAATCTGTGGAGAAGGCAACAGGAAACCAATCCACTCTCTTTACCAAGAAGTCATGGCAATTCACAGATAATAAAGAAAAGGAATCTATGGAGAAGGCAACGGGAAACCAATCCACTCTCTTTACCAAGAAGTCATGGCAATTCACAGATAATAAAGAAAAGGAATCTGTGGAGAAGGCAACAGGAAACCAATCCACTCTCTTTACCAAGAAGTCATGGCAATTCACAGATAATAAAGAAAAGGAATCTATGGAGAAGGCAACGGGAAACCAATCCACTCTCTTTACCAAGAAGTCATGGCAATTCACAGATAATAAAGAAAAGGAATCTGTGGAGAAGGCAACGGGAAACCAATCCACTCTCTTTACCAAGAAGTCATGGCAATTCACAGATAATAAAGAAAAGGAATCTGTGGAGAAGGCAACAGGAAACCAATCCACTCTCTTTACCAAGAAGTCATGGCAATTCACAGATAATAAAGAAAAGGAATCTATGGAGAAGGCAACGGGAAACCAATCCACTCTCTTTACCAAGAAGTCATGGCAATTCACAGATAATAAAGAAAAGGAATCTGTGGAGAAGGCAACGGGAAACCAATCCACTCTCTTTACCAAGAAGTCATGGCAATTCACAGATAATAAAGAAAAGGAATCTATGGAGAAGGCAACGGGAAACCAATCCACTCTCTTTCCCAAGAAGTCATGGCAATTCACAGATAATAAAGAAAAGGAATCTATGGAGAAGGCAACGGGAAACCAATCCACTCTCTTTCCCAAGAAGTCATGGCAATTCACAGATAATAAAGAAAAGGAATCTATGGAGAAGGCAACGGGAAACCAATCCACTCTCTTTACCAAGAAGTCATGGCAATTCACAGATAATAAAGAAAAGGAATCTATGGAGAAGGCAACGGGAAACCAATCCACTCTCTTTACCAAGAAGTCGTGGCAATTCACAGATAATAAAGAAAAGGAATCTGTGGAGAAGGCAACAGGAAACCAATCCACTCTCTTTACCAAGAAGTCATGGCAATTCACAGATAATAAAGAAAAGGAATCTGTGGAGAAGGCAACGGGAAACCAATCCACTCTCTTTACCAAGAGGTCATGGCAATTCACAGATAATAAAGAAAAGGAATCTCTGGAGAAGGCAACGGGAATCCAATCCACTCTCTTTCCCAAGAAGCCATGGCAATTCACAGATAATAAAGAAAAGGAACCAGTTCAGAAGGTTAATGGGAAACCAGTGCATTCTCCTTCCCAAGAAGTCATGGAACCTGTGGAGAAGGCAATGGGATACACTCCACTCTCTTTCCCAAGAAGTCATGGCAATTCACAGATATTAAAAAAAGGAAACTGTGGTGAAGTCAATGGGAAACCCATGCACTCACTTTCCCAAGAAGTCATGGCAATTCACAGATAATAAAGAAAAGGAATCTGTGGAGATGGCAACGTGAAACCACTCCACTCTCTTTCCCAATAAGTCATGGCATTTAACAGACTATAAAGAAAAGGAAACTGGAGAAGGCAATGGGAAACCAATCCACTCTCTTACCCAAGACATCCTGGCAATTCACAGGTAAGAAAGAAAAGGAATCTGTGGAGAACGCAACAGGAAACCATTCCACTGTCTTTCCCAAAAAGTCATGGCAATTCATAGAAAATAAAGTAAAGGTATCTGTGGAGAAGGCAACGGGAAACCACTCCAATCTCTTTCTCAAGAAGTCATGGCAATTCACAGATAAGAAAGAAAAGGAATCTGTGGAGAAGGCAACAGGAAACCAATCCACTCTCTTTACCAAGAAGTCATGGCAATTCACAGATAATAAAGAAAAGGAATCTATGGAGAAGGCAACGGGAAACCAATCCACTCTCTTTACCAAGAAGTCATGGCAATTCACAGATAATAAAGTAAAGGAATCTATGGAGAAGGCAACGGGAAACCAATCCACTCTCTTTACCAAGAAGTCATGGCAATTCACAGATAATAAAGAAAAGGAATCTATGGAGAAGGCAACGGGAAACCAATCCACTCTCTTTACCAAGAAGTCATGGCAATTCACAGATAATAAAGAAAAGGAATCTATGGAGAAGGCAACGGGAAACCAATCCACTCTCTTTACCAAGAAGTCATGGCAATTCACAGATAATAAAGAAAAGGAATCTATGGAGAAGGCAACGGGAAACCAATCCACTCTCTTTACCAAGAAGCCATGGCAATTCACAGATAATAAAGAAAAGGAACCAGTTCAGAAGGTTAATGGGAAACCAGTGCATTCTCCTTCCCAAGAAGTCATGGAACCTGTGGAGAAGGCAATGGGATACACTCCACTCTCTTTCCCAAGAAGTCATGGCAATTCACAGATATTAAAAAAAGGAAACTGTGGTGAAGTCAATGGGAAACCCATGCACTCACTTTCCCAAGAAGTCATGGCAATTCACAGATAATAAAGAAAAGGAATCTGTGGAGATGGCAACGTGAAACCACTCCACTCTCTTTCCCAATAAATCATGGCATTTAACAGACTATAAAGAAAAGGAAACTGGAGAAGGCAATGGGAAACCAATCCACTCTCTTACCCAAGACATCCTGGCAATTCACAGGTAAGAAAGAAAAGGAATCTGTGGAGAACGCAACAGGAAACCATTCCACTGTCATTCCCAAAAAGTCATGGCAATTCATAGAAAATAAAGTAAAGGTATCTGTGGAGAAGGCAACGGGAAACCACTCCAATCTCTTTCTCAAGAAGTCATGGCAATTCACAGATAATAAAGTAAAGGAATCTATGGAGAAGGCAACGGGAAACCAATCCACTCTCTTTACCAAGAAGTCATGGCAATTCACAGATAATAAAGAAAAGGAATCTATGGAGAAGGCAACGGGAAACCAATCCACTCTCTTTACCAAGAAGTCATGGCAATTCACAGATAATAAAGAAAAGGAATCTATGGAGAAGGCAACGGGAAACCAATCCACTCTCTTTACCAAGAAGTCATGGCAATTCACAGATAATAAAGAAAAGGAATCTATGGAGAAGGCAACGGGAAACCAATCCACTCTCTTTACCAAGAAGTCATGGCAATTCACAGATAATAAAGAAAAGGAATCTATGGAGAAGGCAACGGGAAACCAATCCACTCTCTTTCCCAAGAAGTCATGGCAATTCACAGATAATAAAGAAAAGGAATCTATGGAGAAGGCAACGGGAAACCAATCCACTCTCTTTACCAAGAAGTCATGGCAATTCACAGATAATAAAGAAAAGGAATCTATGGAGAAGGCAACGGGAAACCAATCCACTCTCTTTACCAAGAAGTCATGGCAATTCACAGATAATAAAGAAAAGGAATCTATGGAGAAGGCAACGGGAAACCAATCCACTCTCTTTACCAAGAAGTCATGGCAATTCACAGATAATAAAGAAAAGGAATCTATGGAGAAGGCAACGGGAAACCAATCCACTCTCTTTACCAAGAAGTCATGGCAATTCACAGATAATAAAGAAAAGGAATCTGTGGAGAAGGCAACAGGAAACCAATCCACTCTCTTTACCAAGAAGTCATGGCAATTCACAGATAATAAAGAAAAGGAATCTGTGGAGAAGTCAACGGGAAACCAATCCACTCTCTTTACCCAGAAGTCATGGCAATTCACAGATAATAAAGAAAAGGAATCTGTGGAGAAGGCAACGGGAAACCAATCCACTCTCTTTACCAAGAAGTCATGGCAATTCACAAATAATAAAGAAAAGGAATCTGTGGAGAAGGCAACGGGAAACCAATCCACTCTCTTTACCAAGAGGTCATGGCAATTCACAGATAATAAAGAAAAGGAATCTCTGGAGAAGGCAACGGGAATCCAATCCACTCTCTTTACCAAGAAGTCATGGCAATTCACAGATAATAAAGAAAAGGAATCTCTGGAGAAGGCAACGGGAATCCAATCCACTCTCTTTCCCAAGAAGCCATGGCAATTCACAGATAATAAAGAAAAGGAACCAGTTCAGAAGGTTAATGGGAAACCAGTGCATTCTTCTTCCCAAGAAGTCATGGAACCTGTGGAGAAGGTAATGGGATACACTCCACTCTCTTTCCCAAGAAGTCATGGCAATTCACAGATATTAAAAAAAGGAAACTGTGGTGAAGTCAATGGGAAACCCATGCACTCACTTTCCCAAGAAGTCATGGCAATTCACAGATAATAAAGAAAAGGAATCTGTGGAGATTGCAACGTGAAACCACTCCACTCTCTTTCCCAATAAGTCATGGCATTTAACAGACTATAAAGAAAAGGAAACTGGAGAAGGCAATGGGAAACCAATCCACTCTCTTACCCAAGACATCCTGGCAATTCACAGGTAAGAAAGAAAAGGAATCTGTGGAGAACGCAACAGGAAACCATTCCACTGTCTTTCCCAAAAAGTCATGGCAATTCATAGAAAATAAAGTAAAGGTATCTGTGGAGAAGGCAACGGGAAACCACTCCAATCTCTTTACCAAGAAGTCATGGCAATTCACAGATAAGAAAGAAAAGGAATCTGTGGAGAAGGCAACGGGAAACCAATCCACTCTCTTTCCAAAGAAATCATGGCAATTCACAGATAATAAAGTAAAGGAATCTGTGGCGAAAGAAACGGGAAACCAATCCACTCTCTTTACCAAGAAGTCATGGCAATTCACAGATAATAAAGAAATGGAATCTGTGGAGAAGGCAATGGGAAACCACTCCACTCTCTTTCCTAAGAAGTCATAGCAATTCACAGATAATAAAGAAAAGGAATCTGTGTAGAAGACAATGGGAAACCAATCCACTCTCTTTCCCAAGAATTCATGGCAATTCACAGATAATAAAGAAAGGAATCTGTGGAGAAGGCAACGGGAAACCAATGCACTCTCTTTCCCAAGAAGTCACGTCAATTCACAGATAATAAAGAAAAGGAATCTGTGGAGATGGCAACAGTAAACCTCTCCACTATCTTTACCATGAAGTCATGACTTTTCATTCATGGAGGGCCATGATAGGCTTCTCCCTAAAGAGACATGGCATTAAAAAAATCTTCTAATCTGTTTCATATGATTTCTCAATGAAGATAAAGAAGTAATGATATTGAATTTCAGGATGATGTTATGAACCATTTTGATAAAAAAAAATGGTGCTGAAAATTTCTTGGCCAAAGGGAAATGAGATTCCAGAACAATTTCTCATGTTTAACAATTGATTTGGAATTTGAGAAGTGAGTTGGACTGAAAACTCTTGTATAATTGGTGAACTTTAGGCAAAGGGATATTTAATATCAATACATTTTTTTTTATCATTTTACCTCAAACAAGGCAGAAATGCCACTAGCATGCAGGAGGTTACAAACAGTGAAAGTGAGAGAAAAGGTTGGGTATGGGGTGGATTGAGCAAAGGATAAAAGATGACGGAGATTCAAGGAGATAGCAGATAGCGATTGATGTTGCATGTAAATTTTTGAAGTTTGTAGTTATCAGGGAAGCAAATAAATGTAAGAGAGTTCCACAGGCAGGAAGAAACTGTTGAAATGGAAGTGGTGGTTACATTTAACTATTTCAACAGTAAAAGGATGGGGCCTAGATGCCAGTTTAGTAGCACGCTTAAATTCACATCATTGGGGCATCAAGGAAAAAAGTTTGCCAGAAAAATTGCCATGAAAATATTTGTAGAAAAGACAGAGGGAAGCCATGTCACATTGGTGAGAAAGTGACTGAAGTTAAGATGCCAAGTCAGGACCGATTGCATTGCAGCCCCTTCTTTGGATTTTGTCAAGAGTCCTGAGATATATAGAAGGAACACCAGACCAGATATGGCAACAGTATTCAATGCATGGATGAATGGTAGATTTGTAAATGTGCAAGATGGACTCTGATGAGAAGAACCTTCTGGCACAACACAGTGACTCAAATTTCCTTGCAGTAGATGCAGCTATTGATTCAATGTAGTTATTCCACTTCAAATCAGTTGAAAATACAAGGCGAAGAAGGCATAATGTATTGCTCTCCAGGAGTTCAGCATCAGTCATGCTGATGGTGTGCAGGAAAGTTTCTCTATTGTGATTAAATGAGAGCAGTTTCGTTTTGGAGGCATTAAAATTTACAAGCCATTTCCTGCCCTAGTTAACCACTGATTGGAGGTCCTTTTCAAGAGTAGTGACCAGGTGAACGTTGTCAGCTCTGACAGATTTGCTATTGAGACAGGAGTAAATTGTAGTGTCATCTGCATAAATGCCTACCTGGGAACTGAGGACATCAGGAAGATCATTGATGAAGATCAGAAACAGCATAGGACCCAGGATAGAGCCTTGGGGTACACCCGTATCCATGTGAAAGGATTTGAAGGTAAGACTATTCAAAACGACCTTCATTTCATAATTTGATAGGAATGCTTGAATTAAATCAAACAAACATCCTGTAATACCATAACCCAGGCGCTTACGTAAAGGACCAGCATTCCAAACCCTGTCAAATGCCTTTGAGAGGTCTAGAGCCACAACTTGAGCTTTGCTGTTCTTATCAAGAGCTTTATATACATATACAGTGATGGCTGTTAGCACATCAGCAGTAGCCATGGCAAAACGGCAACCATATACTTTGTCACAGAGTAAGTCTTGAGAGGTAAGATGCTTAGCCACTTCAGCATTGATTAAAGTCTTGAATACTTTGCCAAAAAGCAGTAGAAGACTAATAGTGCAATAGTTAGAGGGGTCAGAAGATTTCTCCAGAGTTCTTAAGAACAGGAACTACAGAGGAGGACTTCCAAGAAGCCAGAAAGCAGGAAGCATCAAGTAATAGTTTTAGAGTTTGGAGAGAACTGGAGCCAGCACATTTCTTTAGAATGATGGCTGGGATTCCATCATCTTTGCTCGCCTTATGAGAGTCTAATTTAGAAATGATATCTGAGACCAGTGATGCGGTTATGCGCATATCACTCAGTAGAGCTTCTGTTCTAGTGGGGAAATCAGCTTATCTATATTATCAGAAATACTATCTAGCACACAACCGTCATGAGAGGAAGGGGAATGGTGGAGAAAGAAACGATTGTTGACTGAGTTTAGAAGAGAGAGACGGAAACATATGTAAGAATGGTCTGGAGATTCAAGAGAGAGTTCCCTGGCCAGTTGGAGATGTTCACAGACACAAACTCCCAGGCCATGCATGTGAACATTAGAGTCTTTTCTAAAGAGAGGAAGATAACCAGGAATCAAGAAATCAGAGGAGAGGATTGAAGAGTTAAGATTAGTTTCACAGAGAGCTAGAATGTCTGGAGACTTTTTGAAGAAGAACGATTCCATACTGCAGAAGTTGGTATGAATACCACAAATGTTGGAGAAAGAAAAGTTGATGGGTTTAATGTGTTTTTTGTTGAGCTGGTTTAGTTTTATGTATTTCGTTGCTTATAGTCATGGTGCGTTATTTTGGTAAGGAAAGGCCTAGCGTAGTAGTAGCAGTTGGTCATCTAATGTAACATGTGCATGAAGGGAACTGGGGCAGACTGCAACATAGTGTGGCCTCGGGGTTGCCCACCAGAGGTGCTTGCAGGAACACCCTTTCATGTACTACATGGCACTGTAAGAACCCTGATATTATGCAACTGTTGATCAGAGCAGCCTCTCAAGACACTACGCAACAGTCCAGGCTCCTAACTACCAGTCAGGAACAGCGACCAGAAAACTGACAACCCGGTACCCCAATATGAAGAGATGTTGCCACCATCCACACATATCACAAGAAATTCATGTCAGTACCACTGTAAAGGCCTGAGAAAAGGAAAGGAGCCAAGAACCCCTTCCTAAACAGGAAACAAGGGACAAGCCTCTACTCCTGTTCAAGAGAAGGGGGACTGACTGACTGGCAGATAGGAAAGTGTATCTACTCCTATTAAAAAAAAAAAAATTTGCTAAGTTTTAACTAAGTTAAAGTTGAGATGTTCATTAGAAATTCAATAAAGAATTAAAACTGGCAGAGACTCACCCCTGAAAGAACTTTGAAAAAAAGAAAAAAACAGTCCGGGGTTTGACTTCCACTTAAGCTATTTCAAAGAATGCACATTCAGATAACATATTTGGAGAGTTGATCTGCACCCCACAGAACTTTTTGATCATGTAATGTTTAATTAACATTCTAGTAAATTAAGGGGTGGGAGGAGGTAATAGGTAGTAGGGGTCTATCCTTAGAATCATGAGTGAATAGCCAGCTTGGTAGCAAAAAACGTAAAGAAAAACAAAAACACAATGGCTGTTAAGTATTAAAATTATTATTGTAATCTAAATGATTAACGATTCAAACATGAAATTTAAACTCAAATTTAGACACACAAATACCACAGAGAATTAGAAAAAGGAAAAAAAATTCAAAGGAAGATTAGATGGGGCAGTTACTTCTAGAAAGAAAGAAAAAAATCAAATGACCAATTCAAGCCAGAATTAAAAATAGCAGAGACATAACCTCTGAAAGAACTTTAAAAAAAAAATAGTCCTGGGTTTGACTTCCAGTTATTTCAAAGAATGAACATTCAGATAACTTATTTGGATAGTCGATCTACAGTCCACAGAACTTTTTGACCATGCGATGTTTAACTGACATTCTAGTAAAGGGTGGGATAGGGTAATAGGTAGTGGTTTTGTCATTGGATATAAAAGTCCAGTTCTATCATAAAGACTGCAGGGCAACTATAAAATGTCATAAAATTACTTGCAAGTGTTTTGGCTAAAATTTGAATGTTAAAATCTGCAAAAAAATAAACATTTAAATCTATAACAATATTAGAGAAGAAAAGGTAAAAAAAAAATTGTCATCATTTAAATAAAAGAACCGAGTACAGAACATGTGACACTGTTTATATAATGTCAAATAAAAAAGATGACAAATTGGATGACAAATTGGATGACAAAAGGCAAAAATACAGATGCAGGTCACCAACAGAACTGACGATATGCAGAAATGTTAAAATATTTGAAAGTTTCTTTTTAACACTTAATATTTGAAAAATATTTTGATAAACTGTAATTATATAATTCTTTGGTTTAATAGACTACACTGAGAGTTGCATCAAGTTTTTGCAATGGCACAATTCATAGGATGCTTTAGTTCCTCACTGGGTGCTCTATACTTTCAGCCTTGTGCCACATATAAGCTGACCTTAAAGAATCACCATAGGATGTTTCCATGATAACTACAATCTTAGACTCTTTTAAGTCCAAGGTCAACCATTATCTACCCTACATATCCTCATAATATGCATTTCTTACTTCCTCCTTGCTCCTCCCTTACCTTACAACAATCTCACTCAGTAACCCTCTACCTCGAGTGGCACTTGGGCCTTTTATTAGGTGAACTAACAGTAAATAAGAAAAAAATAATTTCCAATATCAGATTTTACATAAACACTTGCAGTATGTTCATTTGTACTCAGGGTGTTTATATCTTTTCATCTCTTTTTGCGAATTGTGAGTGTTGATTTTTATCAGGTTCTTGTCATAGTTGAATATGAGAAGTTTGTCAAAGGGACAAACATTGTTATGGTCTACAAGGGTTAGAAGCTTGTGGAGAACCATGATCACATATGTCTTGTAGGGAAATGGCACATTAGGGCAGGTCGATTTTGGAACTGTGGTATTGCACTCAATTTGAAAGTTGCAGTTTTACATGATAAATAATGACAAAATAGTTTTTTCCAAAGCACTACCATTTTTTGAAGAAACGAGTTTAAATGATTAAGTTTAGGTTCAAAATTGTAGCATTAGAATCTCATTCCAGTTATCAGTGAAAGCCTTATAAAATTTATAATTTACTGAAGCTTTGCAAATTGTATATAGACAAGATACATGACACAAACAAATTATTACTAAATCATTGAGCCATCAAATAAGACCTTCATTTACTTCAAAGGGAAATTATACTGAAAAATTTAGGTATATTATGATGTAATATGTTATACAATGCAGTAGTCTTAGTGTGAGTTACAATAAACAATGCAAATTTAAATCATTTTGTCTTATAATTTGTGCCCAGGAGTATTATGGTGTTATATACCCTTTTATCTATTTTTTGTTTATATTAATTATGATCTATCAAATCTTATTCATTTAGTAGACTTATTTTTAATCTTTTATCATTTTTTTTTACTTATAAAATACAGTAAAAAAAACTGCATATTTTGCATGTGGTAATATATAATTAGAATTTTGGTTTGAATATATTTTCCATTCAATGTATCTAATACAAATTCATTCTTGAAATTTCAGACGATTTTTAAAACTAAATACTCAAAAATTAGTAAAACTTATGAATCTAATTTTTAATGTCAGTACTTATCACATCAGACCCCAGCTTTTACACTGAGTGCAATATTGATTTTCTAAAAGAAGTGAAAAATCAACCTGCACTGACAGCACATAAAAGAAGAATTGAATGCTTGTGAAGCCATGACAAAAAACATAAAAAATACCAATAAAATTAAAATGTAAAATACTCATCAAACAATGTCTATGTATGCATGCATGTGTAAGCATATATGTGTATATGTGTGTGCATGTATAAAAATTTAGATATAAATAATACAGCTGTAAAGACAATATTGACAAAAGGAAAACCTTTTATGCCAACAGATTTTCTTCCACACACATACACACACACAATATACACACATACATAGACACACACACAATTATATCGATGATTAAATAAGTAAAAAATAGGAAAACCTTTGCCATGTTTCAGTACAACTCATGAAGTCATGATAAAACCGAACAATGTAAATAACAGTGAAATGTAAAATATTCATCAGTCTCTCTGTCTCTCTCTCCATATAAGAATAAAATAAGCAACTCCTAAGAGAATCTGCTATAAAGGCACACTGGAGAAAGAGAGCTCAATGGCATATTTACAGGCAGAGCCTATATTTATATATATATATATAGAGAGAGAGAGAGAGAGATGCTTGATGACTGTGTTAAAACATGAAAACAAACTGTCGCCACTCAGTGATGACCTCAGTGTCCACTTTTATATTTTTTATATTTATATTTACATATGCTCCATCCTTGATATTGAGCACTTTTATCCATAAATAGGCCATACCATAAAATTATATTTTTATTTTATATATATATATATATATATATATATATATATATATATATATATAAATATATACACATACATAAATATATATATATATATATATATATATATATAAATATACACATACATACATATATATATACACATACATACATACATACATATATATATACACATACATACATACATACATATATATATATATATATATATATATATATATATATAAATTCAGATATAAATATAATATATCTGTAAAAAGGCAATATGAATAAAAATGAAAGGAATAATATTTTTTACCTACAAATGCCTTGATAAAGTCCATTAGAAGATGAAACACATTGGTAAAGAAATGTCTTCCTTTTATCTTTATTCATACACACACACATAATATATATATATATATATATATATATATATATATATATATATATATATATATTAAGAAACATACATAATATCTTACATTGATTGCACAACTCTGAGTTTCAATTATTGCTCATATATCTACCTATAATTACCCATTTGGTTATATATATATATATATATATATATATATATATATATATATATATTGTCTTTATTCATAAATATATATATAAGAAATATAGTCTTAAGGTGTGCTATATTTATGGAATAAAGTGCTCAATATCAGAGATAGAGCATATGTAAATATAAAAGTGAATATTGAGGTCAACACTCAGAGGTGACAGACTGTTTCAAGCTAAATGCAGGCCTGTTGATTGTGTTTAGCATGAAAGTCTGTCTCCTCTGAGTGTTGACTTCAATGTTCACTTTTATATATATATATATATATATATATATATATATTAGTATATATATATATATATATATATATATATATATATATATATATATATATGTAATTATGGGTGTAAAATGTGTACAAATGCTTTTTGCATGCATGTGTGTATCTGTTTAATATATCTCTCATTACTACCACACTAATATATGCATGTGGATGTTTGAAAGGGTGTGTTTCAGTTTGTATACACATTGGCAAGTCTGATAGTAAATGTTGCATGTTTTAATGTGAATCTGTTGCAGTAATATGTTTAGAAAGCGCCATGTTTTTAATGAATATAAACTTTTTAAATGGGAGTGGCTGAAAACTGCTAATTAATCCGATGCAACTACGTATCAAAGTTTCATCTTTAGTAATATCAAAACTGTATACATCTGGTTGCAAAACAAATGTACAAAAAACTATAGCAATACACTAAAGATATGAATTCATTCATTATAAGTAAACTGATATACCATATAAAACATTTTTTTATGCAAGTTAATATTTTCACAATGAAATTGGTATTAATCATTACTGGTAAAATTTTCAGGATATATTTATATTATAAAAATACTTTATGAATTTCAGGTTATAATATATTTTTTTAGAAAATAATAAAACAGAACATATGGTTGTTAATCAGAGGAATATTCCAAGATGTGAACTATGAATTCGAGATACCAAAAATTTACCTGTGTATAGTGCTATCAGTCACCGAAATGCCTGATTTTTAACCTCTTCAAAAAATTACCTGTGTATAGTTTGACTAAAGAGATATTAAAAATCAAACAAGTACAACAATTTAAATATCTGGGAAGAGTTTTAACAAAGGACCGAAACTGTGATACCAAAAGTTGAAGGTGCATTAAAAGAGAAAAAAGTTGCCTTCCAAAAGCTAAGCAAAGCAATAAGAAATGGGAAAATTTTGTTAGAAACAAAGAAAATAGTGCTGAACTGTTATGTAATATCAGTCCTCCTCTGTGTCACTGAATGCTGGGCAATCTCCTCACAGATAGAGAAGAGACTTGAGGCAACAAAAATCTGGTTCTACAGAAGGATACTGAGGATACCATGAACTGAATATGTGAGCAACAACGAAATTTTACAGAAAATAGAAACAAAAAGGAATTTATATTCAGAATCAGAAAGAGAGAGTTGAAATTTTTAGGACAAATAACGAGGATAGAGGTTTTTGGAGAATTTGACACTCACAGGATAGATTGATGGCAAAAGAAAGCAGTGAGTAACCTATCTAGCAAGCTTACGTAAGTGGATGGCAGAACAGGAATTGGGAGGTACAGCAAAAAGGCAAAACTTACTAAAAGCTACAAAGGACAGGAAATTGTGGAGAGCCATGATCCTTCACATCCTGAAGGAACATGGCACAGGGAAGAAGAATTTACAATAAATTGGCAGCATAATAATTGTTCATCGTATTGTAAAAACTATATACAGATATATAGATAGATATTGATATTTATTATTTAATTTCAGGTATATAAAGATTGGCATGGGTCATGAGAAAGATAAAACCTTAAAAAAGAAACAAGATATTTTAAATATGGTGGGGACATAATATTGGCAAGTGCTAAAAAGTAGAACAGAGGTCAAAGGGCAGTCAAAAAAGAAATTGAAACACTGATAAGATAGGTACAAGATAAGAATTAGGCTTTAAGAATATCACAGAGATATTAGAAAGAAATTAAAAGAAATATGAATTCTTGACCAGCAAGAAAATATTTGAAGAATTTGTAAATATAAACAAAGAGAAAAAAAATAAAGAATATTAAGAACATTGGCTAAAAACATGGAAGCAACCAAACTACCACCACAAAGAGAAGTATATGAAAACTGATTTCTCAACATTAATATTTATTGATGAATGTAGAGCTACATTGGATGGATGTAATATCTGGGTTAGAGGTTAGGTCCTTCATGGAAATAGTTAACCAACATGACTTAGTAGACAATAGTAAAGAGGTGGAGTTAGTATTGTTAGTAATAATATTATAGATTTCTTCAAAGTTGATGGCATCAAGATAAATGCAAAGAATTATTGTAAATTCTTGGACAAGATTTTTTTTGAGTGATACAAATCACAACCAAGAAGCATTAAGCTATAAAGCATATCTATGTAAGACAATGTTTCTTCACATTCTGCGAAATGAATTATTGGCCATCCTGCCAAAAAAGGTTTCAACTTCTAACCTCTCCAGATATTATTCAAATGATCCATTATTAAAAGAGATGTATATGAAAATTGTAAACAATATTCACATAAGGATTTCTTGGAAACAATAAAAATTGATGCAAGTAATATTAATGTTGAAACTGTAGAAAAGTTAATCAATGATTGGAAGATTGATGAAGGTTATAGAATGTCAAGGAGACATGTTAAATAAAATTATAATTTACTAGAAATTCCCATGAAAATTTCATAGTTTTTTGATTTAAATTTTCTAAAAGATCATAATTCTTAAGTTAATGATTGAATAAGCTCCTATAAAATATTCATAGAAATTCCCCTATCTCATTGTTAAATATTTGAGTTCAACAACTTTAACAAAATATTTCAATAACAATCATAAATATGAATGCTGGTCATTATGTAAAGAAGTAAGGGGGTACAAATGAAAAGAATTAAAATTCATACCGATTTCCATTTTACTGAAACAGATTTTAAGCACTTCTTTCTTTCTTTCATTCATTCATTCATTTTCTTACTGAAAACAAACAACGTCTTTAATATGTCTTCTCCATCTTTCCACTCGATCAAAACAGAATAGTCCCTTATTTATGAGGTGTTGGCAGGAGACGTTAAACAATTCTATTTTCCCTTCTTTCTATCATTTTCTCACTGAAACTAAGTAGTGTCTCTGATATGTCTTTTCTGTCTTTCCACTTAATAAAAATGGAATAGTCCATTATTCATGAGGTATTGGCAGGGTGTAATGGTTGTGCTAACTAAAGGAGGGTCAAGTAGGAATTATTATAATTTATGTTGCACCCTCCATCAACATATTATATTCAATATTTTTTTTTTTTAATAAGGACTGATATTACAAGCTGAAACTTACACAAAATATTTGCTCTTATGAATCATAGTATTTCCTTAAAATTATACCTACATCAGTTAGTATGAACTTATTTGTAAAAATATTGACTTGTGCATGAAAGTGGTTGCTTTTTTATCAACACACGCACACACACACACACACATACATACATACACACATACATACACACACACACACACACACACACACACACACACACACATACATACATACATACACACACACATACATACATATATATATATATATATATATATATATATATATATATATGATAAAATATAATTTTAAGGTATGCTACATTTATGGGATAAAGTGCTCAATATCAGGGATAGAGCATATATAAATATAAAAGTGGACATTGAAGTCAACACCCAGAGGTGACAGTCTGTTTCATGCTTAAATACATGACCTGACAATTGCATTTAAGCATGAAACAGACTGCTGCCTCTGGGTGTTGATTTCAATGTACATGTTTTACTAAACAAGACTGATTAGGTTAGGTTTTAAGTTTTTATTATATTTTTATAGCCTCATCAGATTCAGACTTTCATCTGGATGCAAAAGCATGGCACCAAACTCTTTCAGAAATATCTAAACAGTCAGCTGTATACAACTATTTTCTCAGATCAATGATTAAAAATGGCTTCTAGCAAGTGAAACCTGTGGGTCTTGGTGAAGTTTTTTGAACTTTGTGGACTGGCACTACAGAATCACAAACAAAAACTGTATCAGGTAACAAAAAAAAATCACGTCACTGGAAAACTTTCAACTGCAACAACAACTAAAATGGATAGCACATGTGACTCGAATAGAAAATAATGACATAATCTAGATGTTGATATTCCAC
The DNA here is from genome assembly GCA_964036315.1 of Acanthosepion esculentum. Taxonomy (NCBI): domain Eukaryota; kingdom Metazoa; phylum Mollusca; class Cephalopoda; order Sepiida; family Sepiidae; genus Acanthosepion; species Acanthosepion esculentum. The sequence goes on along the minus strand of OZ038499.1, from coordinate 45,414,732 downwards.
ACTACTTCAAACAAAAAGTTAGGAAGGAAACATTCATCAAAAGTGGAAAAAGTGATAACAGCTAGTAGAATTGAGGAACCTATTTTTCTGAACAATTGTTTTAATAGAAAGATTTTATAAATTTCAACCAATTGTAGCACTGGTTGTGTGGTCAATCGATGCTGAATATTTCCTTATAAGGAAACAGTTAATATTATCTTTGCCTTTATGATACTAAACTAAACTATAAATACTGTTTTGTAATGGAAGAAGTAAAAGGAAGCATAACTAAAAAGGTGAATTTCAACCAAAAAATGTGCCAAACCTCATGATCAATTTTAACAGCAGACCACTCTTTCCTTTATACAAATATGAATGGGAAAGTGAAATTATTGAACTAATGTTTGATATCATTATGGACATTCCACTGAGCAATACCATGGAATACACAGGAAAAAAAAATTCATGCAACTAACTTCATTTTTGTTATTCTACACCACTTGAAACAAAAGGTAAGGAAGAAAATCCTCATCAATAGTAGAAAGAATGATAACAGCTACTGAACTTGAGAAACCCATTTTCCTGAAAAGTTGCTTTAATAAAACAATTTTATAAATTTCAACTGAAAGTAGTACAAGCCACACGGTCAATGAATGCCGAATATTTTCTTATAAGGAAATGGCTAATATTACCCTTATCATTTATTGCATATATCCAAGTGTTTTCTTTTCTGGGAATTGTCGAAATGTTTGTTCATTCCATGTGCTTTCAGACAGTCTATTAGCCATTTTCAATCATTTTGGTTATACTACTTTAATAAATGGTGTATAGTTCCTATTGTAAACAGTTGAAAAGTTGCTGAAAAATAGACATATTCTTAATTTACAAAAGTGCTTGGAATCAAATAGCATTTGGACAATTTCTACACTCATTAAGTCTGAAAAAATACTTGTTTGCATACAAGAACAAAACGTATTAAAGAGGGGTTGCTATCCAAATACACAAATATATATATATATATATATATATATATAATAATAATAATAATAATAATAATAATAATAATAATAGCTGGCCACTCATATTCAAGGATGCCCGTCTACTAAGGCAGTTAGCCAATCCCTATTGCAGACGCTCGCTCAGGCACAGAGCCTAGCCGTGGTTTATACTGCAACTATGCTGAGCAGACCTTAGTTAAAGTTTCTGGGAGAGAGCATGTTATCTAGCATGATCAACAATTTGAACAAGGCCAGCACACTCAAGCCCTCAGCCACGATGACTTGTGGCTTCATGCTAGCATGTCTATCGATGGCCCCCAAGACTTCCATCTACCCAATTTCACTCACAAGGCTTATGTCAACCCATGGTACAGTTCTCAGGCAATTTCAAATTTGCTACACACTGGGATTGAGCTCAATCCAGTCCGATAACATCAGAAAGTCTCCTTCCTGACAAATCAATCATGGTGAGATTCAAACCCAGGGGTCATGGTCAGAAAGCAAACATTCTAACTACTCGGCCACACACATACACACACACACACACACACACATACACATATATATGTAGTACAGGTAATAAAGCCATTGCTATATAATTCAAGTGGATCCTAGTAATATCAAATATTAAAACTGATCCACAAAAAAAGCTCAATGTATTTGTTATAACACAGCATATAAATTGCAAAATTACCTCATATGGGTGGGTCTGTGTATATATATATATATATATATATATATATATATATATATATATATATACTGCCCTCCCATATGAGGTAATTTTGGATTTTACTGTGTAATATATATATATATATATATATATATATATATATATTTTTTTTTTTTTTTCTTTTTCCCCTTCTTTTTTATTAATAAATTTGTATTTTAGTCATGATTCCTTTTTTTTCCTCTTTATATTTTCTTTTCTGTCAGTGCAAATTGTTATTCTGTCAATTTAATTTTTGCCAACATGTTCTTCTCTCTGACAAAGTGTTATTTGAAAAGAATCCTTAAAGAAGAATGCTTACCTGCATTTTCAAATACATACATATATATATATATATATATATATATATATATATATATATATATATATATATATATATATATGAGTTTTCTTGAAAATTGTCTGTACAGATCATAAGTAAGGTTATGTTCATATATGTTTACAAATTTCTACTAATCATGAGTATGTTCAAAAAGAATCTGCCAAGTGGTAAACTATGGGATGAACATGAAGGAGAGTGGAAATTTTTTAGAAATACCAGGACATTGCCTGAGAGCTGTGAAAAATATGGAATAGGAAGGTTAGAACCATGCCCATAATACTATGAGCACTTAGAACTGTGACAAAAATGCTAGAATTGAGACTGAAAATCTGAGGTAGATCACAGCGTTGCTGGGGTTTGCAATGATACTGAGAAAGGTGCTGGAGACTAAAGGAGACTTGCTGTCACTCAGTTCTCAGTGATGATCATCCGACATCTGATGTAATGTGAATATGCAAATGTGTGAAATAATAATAATAAAGAACAATCAAATCTAATCACCCAAACATTGTGATCAAAGACCGCAAGAACAAAATGTGCTTTCTTATTGACATTGATTATTGACTGTAATGTATCGTTGAAGATCTTCAAAAACCTATCAAAATACCTTGACCTTGAAATCGAAATCTCAAAAATGTGGCACATAAGGACATCAACAATTCCAGTTGTAGTTTGAGCCCTCGGATTGATTGGAAAAGGTTTCAATAGACTCATTGAAGGTATTCCTAGTAGCCCAAGCCTTAAAGAACTATAAAAAATACAATCACAATTACAGCCCACACCTTATAAAAGGCTTTAAATAAAATATGTAAAATATATGTTTTAGGCTTTATCTATGTAAAATATGTTTTACATTTTTTTTTTGGTGAGGGGATCCTCAAAAAATACTCAGTGGAAAATGTCATGATGCCATGCCTGACCTTGGGTCTCTGGTTGGGACCCAGAAAGAAATAAGTACACACCAGAAATAAAATAATAATAATAATAATAATTTCACCTTAAATGTGTATATTCATCACAGTGTTGGAAATGTCTTAATTAAACAGTTAACTAAGAATTGCAAAAAAATTATTAGAAGAATTCAAGGAGTTCTTTTACTGAAGTGAGTTCATTTAGTTGTACTTGTTATCGTATTGTGAATAAATGAGTTTTGTTTAATAGTCAGCAAGTGTTATATTTGACTGTATGTGAATGCATACTCAATTCTTTACTAAAATAATTATCATATAGAAGTCAGAAATAGAAAGTGATATTTAGATGTTAGAGAAAGGGAAAGATGACTGAGAAAATTCATTTTTATCTTTGTCCTGAAAATTCCTGTTTGGAATCAAACAGACCTATAAAACAGCACAAAGAAGCAAGCACTAAAACATACGAATGAGAATCATAATATATATATATATATATATATATATATATATATATATATATACGGGGGCGGTATGCATACATTGTATATTTGGTTAGCAATTCTTCTTTTATGCAGGCTGCATTAAATATGACAGATAAGGAAAATCTTGATACATCTCATTATAATATATATATATATATATATATATATATATATATAAATAAGAAATAAGAAATGCATATATATTATTAATAGAAATTATAGGTCTGTTATTATATATCAGGCACTATTTTATTAGTACCAGCACTCAATGTGTGATATTATATATATATATATATATATATATATATATATATATATATATATATATGTATATATATATATAATCATTTTTTTTAAGAGTTTATAATAAAAACATTTTAAATCATTACACAAGAGCTTTCATGTTTCAATACTATAATTGTACTTCCTCAGGTGATGTTTGGTAAATGGTGATAAAAATGATTTTTTAGGGAAATTTAAAAACAAATCGTTACCTCTTTGCCAAAAAGTTAAAGACGGTGGGGCTTAACTTTCGGAGAAAAGAGGATGCAATTTGTTTTTAAATTTCCCTAAAAAATCATTTTTATGACCAGTTACCAACCATCACCTGAGGAAGTACAATCATAGTATTGAAACATGAAAGGCTTTATGTAGCGATTTAAAATGTTTTTATTATAATCTCTTATAATAAAAATATTATAATAATATTTTGCAGTACTTTGCATGGAAATGCTAGGAACTGTGGATTTTTACTCCATTTGTTCTTTCTCTTATATATATATATATATATATATATATATATATATATATATATATATACACATACATACATATATATATATATACACATACATACATATATATATATATACACATACATACATATATATATATATATATATATATATATGCATGCAAACATACATATATATATATATATATATATATGCATATATTGTATATTTGTGCAGCAATATTTTTAAGTTCCATTAAATATGACAGGCAAACAAAATCTAATGAGTTTATAAATAAAATTATCAAAATGTTCAACATATTTTGCAAAACATTCATATACATACACACACATATGTACATATATGCACACATGCACTAGCACATATGTGTGTACACACATTACATATACATGCATATACAACACACACACATATGTATATCTACATATACACAAGCAAATATGTGTGCACACATGTTATATGAATATACATCACACACACATATACACTACAGTACACACATATAAGTACACAAAAATGTATTTACCTGTTTCTGTCTGGTTTACAGCCAGTCCAACCTGTTCAAGTTTGTTCTGTAGCCATAATCTTTTTAACATTGAAGACACTAGTATCTCTTGCATGTTGTGTTGTGATACCAGGAATCTGTGCACGTGTTTAGTCGACTTTTGCAATCAAACACCAACTAACAACCAACTTGCTCTTTCTTTCTTTTACCATGTGTGCCTACCTACACACTTATGGCGTCAATGACAGGGTGCGAATAAACACACATTGACGATCGCTTCACCATTCTTCTTTGTCTTTTTCCTATGCTTCATGCCTGAATTTTTTTATCCGATTTTGTCTCCATATATCCCTTTCTCGCCCTTTTTACCGTTCTCCAACACTTCCTCTATATTTGTTTACATCGCTATACCGTTCATCATCCAACTGATCATTTTGGATTATTGTTTGTTTTCCCTTTAGTTCTTCAAACCCTGGTTTTCTCTTTCCTTTTCTCTTTTTCCGCTCTGTTCTTTCTTTCTTTTTCCCTTTGCCTCTGTGCGCTGATCTTCGCTCCGATTATGTGTCATTGTAGGAGGAACAGAAAATAAAGGAGGAGAAGAGGGAGAAGCTAAAGTAACGTAGTGGGAGTGAATACAAAGCGATACACTGGATTAGGCCATAAAGTGGGAGGAGTGTGTAGTTTCGTTATATGTTGAGGTTTTACACACTACCAAACAGTTACAGACGTTTGGCATATACACAATCACATGGCCATTAATAACGAACTAAAGAAACAGCTCTCTTTACTTAAGCAGAAATATACATTCTTATCATTGCCTACAACTTAGAATATAAAGTTCTCTTAAAGGAGAAATAATACATTTCACTTCAATCATTAAAAAACTGATCAATGTGTTACAAAGACAAAAAATACCTTACATGTCCACTCTTGTTATTTAAATATTTTATCAGCATCTTGTGTTTGCTTTGCTTCTTTTTTTATTTTAAAGAGAACGTCTTTATTAATTTTCCGAACAAAATAAAAAAAAATTTTTAAAATTTTATGGGTTTCCATTTTTATTAAAGACAGTCATCTACAGTTTTCTAGTTGAGTGTTGTTGTTTTTTTTAATATGAATTTTTTTAAAAATTTTTTCACAAAATTTCACCCGATACAAGGCTCGAGGGCCACTCATGATAGAGCATTATAGCAATGACAACCGAGATGTATGATATGAATGGAGGTGGTAGGAAGTGGAGAACAGATAACGATTGACCCTTGACTTGAAGAAATAAAATAAAAATGCATCAAGATGAGTTAAGTTACACACGTGAAATATTTACTTTCCATTAATTTGTCCAAATACAACAAATTCTCTTTTATAAGTTTGCACAAAAAAAATATAACTTTGGGAAAAGTCTGAAATATCTACAATCTATTCTACATCACTGTTGTTTTTATTACTTCAAAGGTTATTTTTAATGTATACCCGTGTTTGAAACAGATGCCCCGTTTTTATTTTAAATAGTGTGCATTATGCCTATCAATATGAACCTCGAGAAAACCTAGTAAAGAAAACGTGCACTGTGACAGTCTTAAAACCACATATTCTTTATTAGGATTTCTCAAATGAGCACTGTTTAAAATAAAAAACAAGGCGTCTATTTCAAAAACGTGTATCCACTAAAGATAAAAATCTCAAATTAAAAAATAAATGCAAACCATTGTTGTAAAAATATTTCTTTTTCCATCTTTATATAAACACACACACTCACATAGACACACACATATGTATGTGTATGAGCATACAAGTACACACATGCACATATATATATATATATATATATATATATATATATATATATATATATATATATATATATACAGTGTAACCCGGATATAAGAGAGTTGTCGGGACTGGAGAAGAAGTCTCTTATATCCGTGTTTCTCTTATATCCGGGTTTGGACTATTATATATACATTAACACAGGCTCTAATTTGGGACCAGAGAAAATCTCTCTTATATAAGGGTTTCTCTTATATCCGGGTTACACTGTATATATATATATATATATATATAAAAATTCTCTATATATTTTATATATGTGCAGTGCTTACTGGAAAGCACTCAATATCACTGATAGAGCTAACATATTTAGTTGAACTCATACCATTCAACTAAATATATATATATATATATATATATATATATATATATATATATATATATATATATATATATATATATATTTATACTTGGGTTAGAAAAAACTATGGCACCTTCCATGATGAATTTCATCTTAATATGAAGAAACTTATTAGGTAACTGGAAAATATCAGTACAAAAATAAATAGACACAATATGTCAATATTATTCAATGAAACATATTTGAATGTAGATATGCTGCCTATATACACACACACACATATATATATATGATAACATATAGTTTTATTGTATACTATATTTATTGGTTAAAGTACTCAATATCGGGGATACGGCATATGTAAAGTGGACATTGAATATTGACTGTTGCCTCTGGGTATTGACTTCAATGTCCACTTATATATATATATATATATATATATATATATATATATATATGAAGAAATATAGTCTTAAAGTGTGCTATATTTATAAAGTGCTCAATATCAGAGATAGAGCGTGTGTAAATATAAAAGTGAACATAGAAGTCAACACTTAGAGGCGACAGTCTGTTTCATGCTAGATGCAATCATTGGGCCACCCGATGATTGCATCTAGCATGAAACAGACTGTCGCCTCTAAGTGTTGACTTCTATGTTCACTTTTATATATATATATATATATATATATATATATATATATATATATATATATGTATATACACACACACATATACAGTGAGATGCAATAGTAGGTATACAGTAATGAAGACCAAAACATGTGCTCAAAATATACTGTATTGATTATACACATACTGGTAATACTGGTATAATCTTACTTTATACCTACTTTTGCAGCCCCCTGTACATATACATGATGGCTGTTGACTTGTTAATCAAATATGACTATTTTTAACACTTTACCATAAAAGTTAAAAGAACTATCACATTGACAATTTACACTGTTATACTAATTTTACACTAAATCATATGTGTGACACAAAAGTACTTTTATATGATTAAAATGATGTACAAATAAATTTCCATGTACAAATGGAAATATGCAACAAAATTAAAAATAAATATGAATTAGTATGTTAGAAAAAAAAGGAAATTAAATAAAAGAACTAAAATCAGTTTTGGACCAGACCATTATAATCAAACCCTCAGTCACAATGACCTATGACTTTGTACTAGCACAACTATTGATGGCTTTTGAGCAGTTCCATGTACCCAATTTCACTGACAAAGCTTGGGTCAACCTGAACTATGGTTTTCAGTTACTTTCCAACAGTTCCACACATCCCCAGATTGATAACATTAATGTCACTGCTCTGACAAATTAATCACGATGATATTGGAACTGGGAGTGGAAATTTTCTAACCACACATGCACACACACACAAGCATATATATATATATATATATATATATATATATATATATATATATATATATATATATATATATATATTAGCTTAAAAGATGCCCTATTGTGCGACATTTAAACTAGCTCCTGCGAAGCTGCAGAGGGCTCTTGATTAGACCTTCATCATAACAGGCACGGAGGAGTAGATGCGATAGGCAACAATCAACTATAGAACTCAAAATTGATTGCTGCATTTAAGCATTGTATTAATATTTAAGTTTACCTTTTAAAAGTTCAATGACAATTTTTCTGCTGCCACTTAATTTAAAGACAATTTGATATACATAGATTATAGAAATTGTTTTCATACTAAAAATTTGTTGCAAAAAAAAAAAAATCATCCAAAACAATCACAGTAATGAAAATACAAAATTTCAAGATTATGGGTCCATATTTGGCCTGGAATGTTTTTAATTTGCTCACAGAGCTGACCTGATTCCAAAATGTTATGATATGTTGGGCTACAGCCTCTAGGAGTAAAGTTGAAAACTCAGACAATTTTATTTTGAAACACTGTAATTTGAGAATAGTCATTTTTCATTTGAACATGAGCTATTGAAAGCTAAAGTGTTGTGTCCCTTTAATTGTTTTTATCAGTAGAAGTCACGATGTCAGAATCTGAAAACAATTGCAGTAATGAAAATTTGAGAATTCAAAATTTCAGGATTGCAGGTCCGGATCCAGACCAGAATTTTTTTAATTTACTCACAGTCAGCCTGATTCCAAAATGGTATGATATACAAGAATAATTTTATATTTACAACATTCTAAAAACTAATACAATTAAAACTAATGCAATGCAATGTTTATCATTTACCCATTTATAAAGAAATATGAAAACAATTTTTTATTCATAAATTTACAAACATTTACTAAATTATTGAAATATGTGAACCAACTCTAAGGAAATCCTTATTATTTACTATTTTAGAAAATTCAAATTGATTAGCAATTAGTCAATGTCTTGCCAGCAATTCCAATAAACAATCTAATAAATAGTGTTTATTATTTTTGCTGTCAATTCTCGAAGACAAAGAAAATGTCTAAATTCACTTTCATGTGTTTAGGTTTTATTACAAATCTAACCATTGCTTTTTAAAACACTAAATATTGCCATAGGTTGAAGGTAGTTAAAATAAAAGTGATGTCATGGGGAAAACCATCCTTTTGACACTATGTCTTTTTGTGGGTATGTTTGTCCATGTTTGCCATATATTTTTTTAATCAATTCACCCCAAGCAAGGCGATAACACCATTAAGATGTAAGGGGCTACTGAAAGTGAAAGAAAAAGAAAAGACTTTAGAAAGAACTGGAAACCCAATTCTAAACAGGAAACAAGGGATAAACCTTTACTCCTGTTCAAAACACTAGGGAGGAGTGTGAGCCAAATGATAGGTAAACCTATCTACTCCTATTGAGGAAAAAAAAAAATAATTTAAATTTCAGAGTTTAGGTAGAGTTGCTAGCAGTATAGAGTTAAAGTAGAATTTAAAAGGAACCAGAAAATCAATACTAATGAGGAAAAAAAGGACAAACCTCTACTCCTATACAGTTAAATACATACATACATGTTTATGTATAAACAAACATATAAGATCATTTAAAGATTTGTATCAATATTTAAACATGTTCATACTTCCTGTTTTGGTGTTTACTAATAAATCAATTGACACAAACGTTAAAATGTATTTATGTACTTAAAAGTAAGTAAATAAGCTTTCCCTCCACATACAAAGTATGTATAAATGTTTATCAACATCTACACATCTTTACACATGCCTGGTATTTAACCTACAGAGACAATCTGCAGATTTACTTATATCTGCTTAATTGATTTGTTCCTGTACTCAAAATTTATAATATTATTGATTGCTGTAAGCACATAATTACATTAGTTAATGTCATGTTTCAATCTACTTGACTTCACTCAGAAAGAGATTATAGTTGATGGATTATATTTCAAAATAAACAAAACTATGATATATCTCTTTTTCTCTATTTTTCTTATAGGCACAAGTAGAAACAGTAAATAGGCATGAAACCAGCTAAAACTTGAAGGAGGCATTTGCTCTATTACCTGTAATAATTGTCAAAAAACATTTTATGGAGCACCAAAATCCTTACTCATTATTAATAGTCTATTAATACAGATTAATCTTGCAGAGTCAACAATACCTTCAGATCTTCTTCTTTTATGCACTACACATCATCACGACATAGGCATTCATGGCTCTCCACTACATCCTATCCCTTATAACTCAAAACAATAATTGTCTTTTTACTGTCTCAGTTCATCCTTTTCCATCCATTTACACCTACCTGTGAGGTATCTCCAAGTGTCCACCTTCCAATCTAACTGAAATCGAACCTACATTTGTAAGAGAAGCCACCATTTGATTCAACACGCTTTATAGCCAAGTGGTAAAGTAAACCAGATCAAAAGGTGGTTTCTCCTACGAAGGGAGACACAGGTTTAATTCCTGCTGGAGAGCACATTTTCTTTATTAAGTTTTCTCAAATATGCAGGCAGGTCAACAGACATAATACACACTGTTTAAAGTAAAAATGGGTCATCTATTTGAAATCCAAGTGTTCACTATAACATTTGAAGTAATACATATATAAAAACCTTTTAAACCAAAGATTGGAAATGATGCCCCCTTGTATACATACTAAAATGTTCCTTTTGAGTTCATATGAAGTGGGATGAAAAGAATGTATGTATATTTCATTTAATCCCCCACCGACACATTTCCAATACACTTGATTTCCCCCTCAGCCACAGGGAGACAACTTTATGGCAGTGGGAAAGTGATTGAAATCGAGCTGCCAGATCAAGACCAATAATATTACTGATTCTTTTTTGGATTTTATCACCGGACCATATGTGACAGCAATATTGTAAGTATGAAGAAATGATAGACTTAGAGACATGTAAGATAGATTATGGAGAGAAAAATTGTTTCACCCGACACAATGAACTTTCTTAGCAGCTGACCTAGGAATGGATTCGGTATAGTCTGTCCACGTCATATCAGCAGAGTAGGATCAAAGATGCAGCCCTGGGGGACACCTGCATTAGTACAAAAGGGTCTAGACAAGTGGCTGTTCAGGATAACTCTCATTTCAGGATTTCATCGGAAAGACTGGAGAAGACCTAAATACCAGACTCTGTCAAAAGCTTTTGAGATGCCCAATGCAACCGCATCATTTTTATCTAGAGCATGATAAACACTTTCTGCAAATGTCAGTACATCAGTGGTTGATCTGGAGAACTGTAATGAGAGATGATGAACCAATAGAGACCTTACACTTATTTAATGCGGTCAGTAATTTAATATATATATATATATATATATATATATATATATATATATATATATATATATATATCTATATATATATATATATATATATAAAATTGTGTATTTGGGCAAAAATTCCTCTTTTATACAAGTTTTATTAAATATAACCGACAAGGTTCTGCAATTAAGATTTTGCCAAATTTGGACCATCATGCCTACAAAAAAAAAAGATGGTTTTTCCCTTGACACTGCTATTATTTTAGCTACCTTCACTCCTCTACAATGTTTATTGTATTAAAAAGTGATGATTAGAATTGTAATAAGACCTAAACATATGAAATTTAATTTATATATTTTCTTTGTACTTGAGAATTTACATCAAACATATTTATTAGATTGCTTAGGTAGTTAAAATAATAGCAGTGTCAAGGGAAAAAGTGTCCTTTTAACACTTTTTTTTTCAGGCATGAAGGCTCAAGTTTGCTAAAATTTTTATCCAATTTCTCTTGCTTTTGTACAAGTATTTCCTTTTCTGGATATAAAATGTGTAAAAATGTTCAAATATTCAGTTAGAAATAAAAAAGAATACATCTTTGATAATATCTAATAGAATATCTGAAAGCACCCGCCCAGATGTATAGAACGTTTGGACAGTTTTTACACATTTTATGTCCAGAAAAGAAAATACTCATACCAAATGTCAGTCATCTTTAATAAAATTCATAATATATATGGGATAATGATATATAATTTTTATATATATTAAAGAGAATTTTATATATATATATATATATATATATATATATATATATATTAATAAATAGACATATACCTACATTCAAAGTGCAACTTAAAGTTTTGTAGTTCTACCAATTCATCAAGCATAAACAATATAGTTTGTGCCTGATGAGTTGGTAGAACCATGAATCTTTAAGATGCACTTCAAATGTAGGTATATGTCTATTTATTTATATATATATATATTGCACTTCAAATGTAGGTATATGTATATTTATTAATAAATACTTCTTAGCTCTGTCTAACTACACACACACACACACACATGTGATAAGACACCGGAGGTGTTGAAACAAAATGGTTATTTTTGTAGTGATTTTATAACATATTTATGTTATAATTTTTAAATAAACAATTATATATATATATATATATATATATGTATATATATATATATATATACATATATATATATATATATATGTATATGTATGTACAGGTAGTATTACACAACAAAATCCAAAATTACCTCATATGAGGTAATTCCTTTATTGGCTCTGTTAAAATAAATACATTGAGGTCTTTTTGTGGATCACTTTTAATATTTTATATTACTAGGATCTACTTGGATTATATACCAACGGATTTGTTACCTTTACTATATATACTTTTGCCTCACCCTGTATGTGTGTGTGTGTGTATACATATATATATATATATATATAAAAGTGGACATGGAAGTCAGCACTTAGAGGCGACAGTCTGTTTCATGCTAGTGCAATCGTCAGGCGATTGCACTAGCATGAAACAGACTGTCGCCTCTAAGTGCTGACTTCTATGTTCACTTTTACATTTACACATGCTCTATCTCTGATATTGAGCACTTTATCCCATAAATATAGCACACTTTAAGACTATATTTCTTCAAATATATATATATATATATATATATATATATATATATATACAGGGTGAGGCAAAAGTTGCACATCATAGAGTTTAATGGAGAGGTCAAAGAAGTCCTGTTCATTGGCCACTAAGAGTACCAGACATCATGTCCTTGGATTTTTTTCTGTGGAGCCATTTGAAATCGGTTATATATCAGGCGCCCCCAAGAAATATTGAGGAACTTAAAAAAAAGATTTAAATAATGGATGCATCAAAATGACAGCGGAAACTCTCCAACACATTAATGAATCATGCAAACACCAAATTGAAATGTGTTTTGAAAAAGAAGGGGGCATTTTGAACAACACATACAACAATTAAATAATTCATAAATAAAATTTTCATGTGTAATTATACTTTTAGTAAATTATCTCTATGGTGCACAAGTTTTGCCTCACCCTGTAGAGTGTCACTTGGGAACCATCCAAATAAGCATAAATGCTACTTCAGATAAACACCTACACATTTACACCTCTATGTGATAAAATGGGTATCGAATATATAGGTGACATTTTATACGAATATATTAATAATATATATGGTCACATTATAGCTATGCAATCTCATTTATATTCTAATGCTCCTGTTTAGACGCACTTATATAACTGCATCCACCCCCACACATAGATTCACTTGTGAGAAACACCCACCCTCACACATAAATAAATTAATTTCAAATATCAAGATGATATAACATATAATATTATATAAATATAAAATAATAAAATGTTTAAAAAAAAAAACAGCAATAAATTTGATAAAATGTAATTTACAGATAAACAAAAGGCTTAATATAGGTTTTGATTCTTAAAAAATAAATTTATTAAAATCATTCTCCAGTTAGCTATAGTTGATGAAGTAAATGAATAATTGTGGAGGAAAATTGCATAGGGTAGGGAATGGGGCATGGATGACTTTGATGTGTTGTGGTCTGATCAACAAGCTTGTATTGGCTGGATAGCAGTAGCAGCCTGATCATATTGGTCACTGGTGTTGAGGAATACAGCAAGCAGAAACAGTTGCTTTCCTCTAAGAGTGGCAAATAGTCCAACTTCAAGGCAGGAACAAAATAATGACACAACAGAGACAAGCTAGGACTTCAAAGCATATATTTACACATGAAATCCAAATGATTATTCACATGACATTTTGTCTCTATACCCCTTAACTAACACACAGACACAAACTATATATAAAATTGATGCGTTTGTCTGATGCTCACAAAAGCATGAAACGCAGGGTCACAAACTCATATCCATGCAACTAAATATATATAGGGGTTACTGAGTGTGAAAGAATAAGAAAAAAGAGAAATATTATTAAGGAGAAAGAACAATAGAAGTGTAATCAGGAAGACAGTAGATAATGACTGACATTGCATTTAAATTTTTGAAGATCAAAATTGGCTGGAAAGCGTGGAGCTGGAAGAAAGATCCACAAGCAAGGAGTGCAAGAAAAGAAACTGTTAGCATAGAACTTTCAGTTATATTTAGCTAATTCAATTGTGAATTGATGAGACCTTGCTGCCAATCTAATACTGCGTTTAAATTCATAAAATATAGGTTCTATAGTGAAGAGTTCATCCAAACAATTACCATGAACATATTTATAGAAAATGTACAGGGAAGCTACATTATGGCAATGGGAAAGTGAGTTAAGTCAAGATGCCAGGTCAGAACCAATAACATTGCAAATTCTTCTTTAAATTTTATCAAGAATCTCAGGAGCAGGAGCATCAGACCATATATATTCAAGCAATATTCAAAGCATGGACAAATGGTAGACTTATAAATATGTAAGACAGATTCAGGAGGGAAAACTGTCTCGCACGATAGGTCAAAAGTTTGAGTCCACTCTATGGATTTCAAAGAATCACTTAAAAATTGAGGTTTGTGCAGTTTTTTCAAAACAAATTTACTATTTCACTTCATACCAAAGGCTTATGACCACATCATGTTGAAACACCCATTCCAATATGATCACTGAAGTTATACAATGTTGAGCCTGGTCAGTATCTAGATGGGTGAGCGCTTGGGAATACTGGGTGCTGTAAGCTTGACTGTGGGAGTAGTGTAATGGATAATGGCTCAGAATTGTTAATCGGAGGGCCAAATTCCAATTCCATTTGGGTTTTTTATATTCATTTACATGCAAATACCCCTGGGAAAGGTATAAATTGACCTCTTCTCCCCTCAGTTATGGGTTAATTAGTAAAATTTGTATCACAAAAATTATTACTATGTCGCCCACCGAAAAATTAAATTGCATACAAAATATTTAGATTTCTGCATTAAATGACCCATAGAGGTGTTGATATGCAGCTAAACAAAGACAATGAACCAAATCAGACCAGAGGTACTTTCTCTTACTGAAAAGTTTTATCATATATTCATTAATAATAATAATAATAATAATAAAAACATTAATCTGTTACTGAATAAAGTTTCCCTAAAAATTTAGCTCTTTTTGCTTCATTTAGATTGCTGACTAATGCTAATCCTAATTGGGCACTATGCACTCATGGATTAAATAGTTCCAACATCTGAGCTTAATAGGAGTTAATTAACCAAAAAAGGCATGAAACTTACTAATTATTAATTCTTGATATTTTTGCCAAAATTTTGGCCTATAATGCATATATATATATATATATATATATATATATATATATATATATATATATATATATATATAGTGGTGGCATCCTACTGGTTCACATCAGTTTGCGCAAACTGATTCTTAAAATTATAAAAGCTTAGGAAACTGGTCGTTGGATTATCCAAAAATAATCGTATATATTAATAGTCGATGGCCTAGGTAAAATATTAGCTTCTGTCTATATTTCTGAGATGAGGTATTGTAATTATTTACATTGTTCAGATTGTCCTCATCTTTATTGCCATATTCACAATGATTTTCAGATTGAAATTCTGTTCTCATCATATTTCTGTTCAAAGAATTTCAATCTGGAAATATCTTAATAAATAAATGCTTTCTATTAAATGATAAAAATAGTTTAATTCTTTTTGATACTATAAAGTGATTTGTTTCCATTCTCAGATTGAAAAGAAAATAAGCAGAATAGGTTCCTAAAGATTACCTGCCTTCATAGAACTGAAATTTAGGATGCCACCACTGTATGTTTTCCTTCACTTCCTTCTGTAGGAGTTCTTGTAGTTTCCTTCCTATGCATGCATTCAACACTGTATCATCTGCATATCTTATGTTAAGATTCTGGCCACTAATAATAAATCCTGGTAGGACTTCTAGTTATCTCAGAATCACCTCACTGTAAAGGCTGAATAAGTGCAGTGAGAAGACACATCCTGGTCTTACACCTGTTTATGTCCAGTGTGTGCCAAATTCACCAAATTCCTAATTATGTTTCTCTCTCTCTCTCTCTCTCTCATATATATATATATATATATATATATATATATATATATATATATATATATATATCTTTGTAATTCACATGTTGGCCTCTTCTTTTTGCTGACTAGCATTCATTCTATCTCCTTACAATTGATGGTTAGTCCTTTCTTCTCACTTTCCTTTATTATGTTCTGGAGGAGTTCCTGTTGTTAAGATCGTGGCTGCTAATAATGAATCCTATTAGGACTTCTAATTCTTTCAGAAATGCTTCACTGTATAGGTTGAATAATTTCAGTGAGAAGACACATCCCTGTCTTATGCCCCTTTCGATTTTTGTACATTTCTTTTCTTTCTGTATACTTAGACTACATTTTGAATATAAGCTGTTTGATCAATTGAAAAGAGAGAATGAAGTCGAACATCATGTGTACAAGTGGTGCTATAATAATGCATGCCAGTAAAATTAAAAGAAAGCAAACAATTACATACTTTAATGGAGAGATATTATAAGGAAAGACAATCTTTAATTCTAAACAAATCAGATCATTTCTCTTTCTTGATTGCACTTGAGGTAATGCATTATCCACTTCTCTCTTTCTTTTTCATTAATCACCAAAGTTTATTTGGCTTAGTTATAGACATATATTACAGACAAAATGTATTCCTATCAATGGAGCTTTTTGACACAACAGCTGTGAACATAAAGGCGTCTGAAGAAAAATGGAAAATAAAACATTCTTTTATTTCTGTAATGAATTTGACCCAATAAAAGGCTTGAGCATTACTGTTAGAATGGTAATGATGAATAAGGTGTGTGATATGAATGAAAGAGGAGGAAGTAGGTAGGGAAGATGATGATGAAAATGAAAAGGGAAGATGATAATTGACCCTTGACTTGAAGAGGTCAAGATTGAAGTGATCAAGAAAGCACCTATCAAACTCATTACCTAGTAGTAATTGTCAACAAGATTAGACTCACTAACCGTTGCCCCATATGTGAGTGCATATATATACATATATATATGTGTGTGTGTGTGTGTGTGTGTATTAAAGACAACAGACATTTTGTGTCAATTAATTTCATTAATGAACTTTTAGAAATTATGAGTAATCCGTCTCAGACAAGGAAGAAATTTCATCAGGAATTATCCAAAAAGTTTTGGGGAAGAAAAGTACAAGGAATATAGAAAATCAAAAGCTTGAACCATATTTCATGTATTTTTCTTCTGAATTGAACAATTTCTAATAGAATTTCCTCCTTGTCTGAGAAAGATTATTCATAACTTCTTTTTGTGATGTACGGTGGCCGTTAATTACTAAGTATAACTCAAGACTACAATGTTAAGATAAAACCGTATTTAATTACAACTGCAAATAAATCCTTAACAAGAACAAAGAAGTAAAAAGTCAACCAAAGATAATTAACCATTTCAGTGAATACCTTGTTAGTAGCGCGGCTCGGCTTAACGTCCGGTAAATCCTAAATCAAAACCCAAATCATCGACGTACAATAATTCACACTAATTCAACTGGATAGTTCCACTCAATAGTCACTCAATAATTACTCAATAATCACTCCAGTCAGTAGCCTGACACTGCTATTTATACATATACATATATTCATAAGTCCAGAGAGTCACGTTCGAACCTTGGTGTTGGTAGTTACTCATTTTCTTCCTATATGTTGATCAGTAAAATTAAAACAAAATGTCTTGTGTCTTTAATAACATTTGCCTTGAAGAACATTAGCTACTTAACTACAAGGTGGTTAACATTGGTGGTAATGTTAACCACCTGATGAGATGTCTAAATTAGACATTGAAACAAATAAGCATTTTTGTTGTGGTAACTTGCATGTTCCAATGTAACAGTTTAAAATAAATATATATGTGTATGCGTGTGTGTGTGTGTGCATGGCATTTTTAGGCAGCAAAATTTCATTTTAACAAAAAATTTTAAATATATATGTGTATCTGTCTATACACACACACACATAAATATATATGGTGGACTCTCTCTTTGCGGACAACAAATGAGATACTCAACTTCTATGGACACACATGTATCTCCTGAGGTCTTCAGATGTTTTACAAAACTTTTAGACAGATGGAACATGTGGTTGAGCCATTTTGCTCACGTTATTGAGGATCAATTGCCATATGTTTCTGCATGTGGACAGCAAGGCCTGCTTTACTGTGTGCAACAAATCCACAGTGGCAGGTAAGGCTATCATTGAGTGGAGCAGCATGCTGTCAATTTTCTTTAATATTTGATCCCGCAGTTGACCCCGATGTTCAAGTCAACCTCGCTCACTCCTTTGTATAGATGATAAGCAGGATAGACACCTGCTCCTTCACTCTGATGCTTTGTTTTCCCAGGAAGAAAAGGGGATCGCTTCAGATCGTCTTTGAGTTTGTCGTTGTAACTCAAGAGTGGCCTTCCAACTGACCTGCTTGTTAGATGCTGGCCAAAGAGAAGTTGTCTTGAAAGTCTGCTATCACTCATATGAGAAAGATGTGCAACCTACCTGAGTTGGATTTTCATTAGGATAGATTCAATACCTGTCATCTTGCATTTAGTCAGAATTTTAGTTTCTAACCCAGTTTTCTGTTGTAAATCATATATATATATCCTTCATTAAATGTGACAAGGAAAATTTGAAATTTTTTAATTCAGTTTTTCTAATGTTTCTATAGATTTCATTTCATGGTGACTAAAAGAATCTAGTGATTATTGCCCCAAGTGCTTTTGGACAATACATTAAGTAATTTCAAGGTCTCTGTTGTTAGTATATTTTCCTGTGTTTATCTTCTAAATTATATCATATAGAAGTAGTAATAATTCTAAGCCATGCTGTATGGAAGTTGTTGTTGTCAGCACCTGCTTGCATCAGGGAATCAGGATCATCATCCTCTCTCCTTATTCCATTTTCTCTCTCCTGGTGGTGGAAATGGCTGTGAATCAGAGAGAGTTTGACATAGCCATTCACATGAATTTGATTTTGGTGGACAACTCTGCACAACAGAGAAGCCCATGTACTTGGCCAAAAGCACCTCCCTCACAGCTCAAAAGGGATTGAGACAGGTGAGATCTGGCAAATATATGAGGCTAGGATGGCATCTCAAGCCTTGAATGGCAACCTTCCTAGAGATGTTGTCTTGATAAAAACACTTGGTGGACTTGGATTAATGTGAGTGTATGAGTTGGGTGTCAGGAAAAGCCTTGTAAAACCTTGCCTCATATCATTAACATTTGTCAGGCTGAACTCACCTTGTTTTGTGCATAATAAATCCCAGTCCTGCCTCAACAAAAAACACATTTATTTATATATGACTATACGTATGTATGTATGTATGATTAATAGTTAAGATAATATATTAGTTATTAGAATTGGTCCACTAAAAATGAAACTTACTCATGACTCAACCTAATAGTTTGTGGGAAAATTAAATAAAACCAATAAATAAAATAATAATAACAAATAAAAAAATAAATAAATCCATTTTCCCATGATGCAAGTTATAAAGAAACCAGAAAGGGTTTCTGGTTCAACATGTGCGATTTTATGACCCCACTTCCAGAAAGGATAGGATCTTTCTTTTTCCACTTTCCAATGAGATATGTTTTCAGCAGCTCTACTCATAAAGTAGAGATTTGGCCATTCCAACTCAGTGCAAGGCTGACTTGAGCTCGACCATCTTTACCCGTTCTTATCCTTACTTCCCATACATTATTTCTGAACCAAAAAGGAAAACAAACATACTCAACAGACTTTTAACTTTGTTTCAATCCAGTCAACATAAAAGAAATAAACGCCCGTAGCAGACACTCAAGTTTTTTAATGCTTCTTCTTTGTTTATATATTGAACACACACCTTCACCTAAAAATACACATAAACAAAACCCAAAACCTTGTTAACTTCCACAAGTTTACTGAATATACAAATAACAAGAAGTCACTAAATCTAAACAACACCATTTGAGTTATTTGTTTTTTCTTTATTTTTTTGTTTTTTTTAATAATGATGTTCACCCTGTAAAGGCCCATGATCCACTCAAGGTAAAGAACTACAGAGTAAGAAGCACAGTTTATGGGAATATGCAGGAAAGATAACAGTTGATACTAGACTTGAAGAGATTAAGATTGTAGTGCTCAGGGAAGCATCCTCTTGGGAGTTGGTTCCACAAAGCAGCAGTTTGTGGGAAGAAGCTATTCAAGTGGTACTTACATCTCACTAATGGAATACGAATGGAATGAGGTTGTTTTGACACAATGATCGCGGCCTGGCAGGTCTTAACCATGAATGTTAGAACTGGTGGAACTAAGGAATGTAGTCCATCTGAACACTTTCCATGGCTTGTGATGTTTTAAAGAAAGTGATTGCAAGAGGGAAAATAATTTGGCACCCATAAGGACATGGAGACACTTTTGGCTTCTATCAAGACTAGAAAGTGTGCTACTTCTAATAACAGTGTTTTATTTTTTCTGTTTTTATTAGGTGTCCAAAATAGTACATTATTTTAATTATCAAAATAAAGGACAAACAAAATGCATTAGATGCTTTGTAATGACTGATTTTATTGATTTTATAGATTTTCATTAATTAGTTTCTGCTTCAGTTACTTGTAGTGTGTGAATAACAATAGAATGACATGAGATTTTAGTATGTTCAGTTACTAACTGTCATTGGTACATTTGTAAAACTGTAGCTTAATTTGCACTGAACAAATGTGAATGTCTTTCTTGGAAGTGCTTATTGATCTTTGTGTGTCTGGGAATGTAACAGGTCAAATAACTTGAAAAGCTTCTGTTGGCAGAGGTCAGATAAATGTTTCTGCTTGTGAAGTGGATAAAAAGAATAACAACATTTATACAAGAAAGTGCTGAAAAGTTCTCAACCTGACCATTTAGCCAGAACCTGACCAGCCAATCAATGATTTCTTTTGATCTTAGGTTTGTAAACAACATCCTTGCTTAAACATGGGTGTCATTTAAAAAGCTAAGATGAAGATGAAATAAGGTACTATATAGGAGTGGAGGCGGAAACGTGGAAGAAATCATAGAACAAGCTCTGGTAATAAAAACAAAAACTAGTATCACCCTTTCTGGGTTTTTTTTTAGATATTATGAAAAATAGAAAACAGTCTGCAGAAAAGTCAGAAAATTTTGGACAAAGAAATTTCTTTTTTTTTTTAGCTAAATTTAACCTAAGAGCCACCCAAGATGATGAATTAAAAGCAAAAGTTAACTCATAATCTTGTTGGAGGGTTATTTTATAATGGCTTCCTACTTCAAGAAATGTCCAAACAAGAATAAATATGAGGTACTAAAAAAGGAAAATGAAAATAAAGGTGCCAAAATAGGTTTTAACTTTTTTTATTACATACAAAAATGTAAAACGACAATGTAACATGACATAAATATAACATGGTATCTACGATAACCAAGGTTTATACTCAGTAAGTTTACTACCTTTGAGCTAAGGCGAGGTGAGATCGTCAACTACCAGTATCTATCTTCATTCCCCATGGTGTGAGCCAATAGGCCGGTCACAACACATGTACAACCTCTTCCCAGGACCAGACTGACACTAATTGTGTCAAGGGCCCCAATTTACCTCATTTGTCCTTGGTGTTTCAAAGGCATTAACTTATTGCTGATGTCTCCTGGCGAGTGGACACAGCAATTGCAGAGGTCTGCCTACAAAACTTCAGGATATTGAAAATAACATCTATCAGGTAAGTGTTAAATTTTATACTTTATTAATCCTATATATATATATTTATATAAAAGGAAGAGGTTATAGTAGTCCCAACGAGAGAAAACTGTGCATATTAAAAAGAAGAGAGAAACCGCAAACGTTTTTGGTTGTAATGTGAATTTATTTTAAAAAATATTATGCTTTTATATATATATATATATATATATATATATATATATATATATATATATATATATATAGAGTGAGAGAGAGAGATTATACATAAGATGAATATGGTTAAGCATGAAACAGACTCTCACCACTGGGTGTTGACCTCAATATTCATTTATATATATTATTTATTTTAGGATATTAAATCAAAAACATGTATAAAATCACTACACAATTGCAATTGTGTTTCAATACATATCAATGTGTCTCCTGAGTTGATTGTAAATTACAGGCGATTATAAATTGACTCACCAGTAATTTACACTCACCTGAGGAGCTGCGTTGATACACGTTGAAACATGATTGAAATTGTGTAGCAATTTTATACATGTTTTTGATTTAATTTCCTAAAATAATAATATTTTGCTCTCCTCTGTATTGAGCCCTATATATATATATATATATATATATATATATATATATATAATATTCATAAGGGAGTAGTGGTCAATATTGTAGATTGAGGCATTTACAAATATAGTGAGTGTGAATATAAAAATCAACACTGACAGTTACTTTTATGTATACTTTCTCTCTCTCTCTCTCTCTCTCTCTCTCTCTATACATATATATATATATATATATATATATATATATATATATATATGGACTGAGACAAGCTCATTGACCATAAATCTAAGATAATTAAAATGTTAATGGTATTATTTGTTATTTCTTTATATGGAAACATTATGCATTCAGTGACCAAGCAGCCAGTGCAACATTTAGTTAAAATTTATAGAATCTTTCTCTTAAAACAATTTTTCAGGGAAATATGTTTCTCAAGACCACAAACTATGATCATACTTTCCAGCATTGATTGGAGTTTCCTTACTATTCTTTTGTTTGAAGTCAACATCTTGATTATTTTCTCTTTGAGTTACATGTGTTATCCTTTTTAGTTGTTGCTGCTATTGAAAGTCCTCAAGTGATGTGGTTTATGTTATTTGGTACAGACCTACAGGATTCATTTGCACAAAACCATTTTTAATCACTGATTTGAGAAAGTGGTTTAGATATTTTTTAAACAGGTTGAGTGCTGTACATGACATCCACACAAAAGTCTGGATCTGACACAATTATTTAAGAAGGTTTCCAGTTTTTAGGTTAATACTTTGGTTTTAGAGCAGCTTATGGTGCTGGGTGAAACTATGTCTCGCACAACCTATTCTATGTTCAATTTCCTTTTCTCATACACTAAATTTGTCATAACTGATCCATACACTGAGGTATTTGGAGTGTTTAGTATTTACTAATTCCACATCCTAAATTTCTATGATGGATTGAGTGTCGGTACAATTACTGCTTTCATTCCAATTCCAGATTGTAGTTTTTGTTTTGGAAAGGTTTATCTTAAGTCTTAATTTTTGGAACACTTGGTAGAAAAAGCTGATAAAAACTGGAGAGAAAGAAAAGTTTTATCAGTGCTATCATTCTTATATATATATGGGTGTTGGAGGAAGAATACAACAAACACTATTTATAATTTTTTATTAAAAACATTAAAGATAAAGGTACACTCAGCATTAAGCTTAAATTTTTTATATCTCTTGTACAAGGTGGTAGCATGCCAACAGATAGCAACAACTGGATGCATGTGCAGTGAGAGCTATCAGTAATGTTCATGCACCAGTGTGCAAAGTGACATCGCTATATTCAATTCACAAGTTGTAAAATTTGTGTTTTTATGAACATATGTATGCTGTAGCCTGCGATTTTGTCATGCAAGAGCATTTTCGTCATTTTTCAACATCCACGGTATTGTGCATCAAGAATTGTCCCCAAGGACATGTGTATGCTGTAGCCTGCAATTTTGTCATGCAAGAGCTTTTTTCGACATCCACAGTATTGTGCATCGAGAATTGTATCAGGTACAATCAAGATCATGACCACCCACTTCAGGTTGACTGATTTTAAGCATCAATATCTCGCTCAACCTTAAAATGTCAAACTGTCATCAGTTCTATTTGAAAATACAAAGATGAGATTGAAAGTTTGAATAATTCATTGAATAATGACAAAGCTTCACGTCAGAGTAGAAAATCTTTTCTGTTTTATTTTGTTTTCACTGACAATCTTCAACTAAGATTGGAGACTTTTATTATTAGAATCAATGCATACGAATCTTGAAACAAGAATGTAAAGATTTTATTTCTATTCCCAAAAAATGTAAATCTTTAGGTGAATCTATGAACAGAAATAAAAGTGAATAAATGATGAAACAGGATGCAGGTGGCAAACATGACAAGAAGTTAAGGATAACAGATGTGTAAGTTGGAAATCTTTATATAGTGGATAGCTCTGGTGATGTAGACACCCAACTGTATGTAGTAGACTCCTCTGGTGATGTAGCCACTGAATTCTATGCAGTGGACACCTCTGGTGTTGTAGTCACTCAACTGCATGTAATAAACTCTTCTAGTGCTGTATCACCCAACTGTATGTTGTGGATTCTTCTTGTGAAGTAGTAGCAATAGAATGATGTAAAACTTGAATAAAATTCTATAGTTATTCAATAGCATATGGAGTTTGATACATTTATTTTATTGTTCAGGAAGTATTGAATATAAACAAGAAAATGCAGAGTAACAAAGTACAATGCAAAATCTTTTAAATATTGCCATTATTTTGGTAGCATAGATACTCTTTTCTTTTTCTTTCGCTTTCTCTCTCTCTCATATATATGTGTGTGTGTGTGTGTGTGTGTGTGTGTGTGTGTGCATATATGTATGTATAATGAATAAATTAAAATATGTATATTTAGGCAGCATATATTCATTCAAGCATGTTTGGTTGAATAATCTAGACATATTATGCCTATTTATTTTTATTTTAATCATTTCAAATTCATGGATCAATTTCTTAGTGCTGTTACAAAAGTGATTAAGAATGACACCATAGTTTTGGTTATTTCTTTTATTTTCCCAAGTACTTTCAATCTCACCCAAGATCATCTTCAGGGGTGAGTTGCTAAGACAAAAAATTAATGTAATTGGTAGTTGTTGGTATAGTCAACTGGGCACCATCTGTGAGAAAAAGAGCACCATGATGCAATTCACTCTGTCAGAAACTTGGAAATGGCATGCTGTACTGCTTGTGGCATACACAACAGAAGCTTCAATATGAACATTTCACAGTGTTTGGGTGTCAATCTGAGGGCAGTGCAGAGAATTTGGAAAGAGTTGAATGATATATCCACTCAACATCATGGTGTTTGGAGTGATCACTAGTGATGGGAGCATTATGCTTCCATTCATCTTCCCACAGGGCCTCACACAGTCTAAATCAAATGCTTTAAGTAGATAATGGTGCTCTGGATCAAGAGGGTGGCTGCTGGAAGACCCTATCACTTGCAACAGGACTCTGCACCATGCCACACAAGCAGGAGAATCTAGTCATGGCTGTCAGACAATTTCTGTGATCACATCATCTCTTACATCTAGCCACCTAACTCCCCAGACTGCAACCCCCTTGATTTTTATGTGTGGAGCAAGAATTGAGGAAGAGACCAACAAATCTCCTTGTAATACCAACAATGAATTGAAGGCTAGGATTATGGTAGCATTCACCAACTTAAACAAGGAGAACATCCAGAAGATTTTAGAGGCTGTGGTTGAAGCCAATGGCAATTTGATTGAATAAGTTTACTGTTTAGTATTTCAAGATATTTTTCCTAATTTTGATAATTATATCTGTTAAAAAATATAGATGTAGTATTTTTGTGTGTGTGTGTGTGAACAGAGAGATAGTGTAGATATAGCAATCAAGACTGTATTGTAACTGTCAGTTTCATGCTTAGGCAATCTTCAGACCATATGTCTGAAAATTACATGACACATAAAGGTGACACTTATGCAGTCTTAATTTCTATATCTACACTGTCTATATCAACAAATGCTCTATCTTTGATAAGAAGCACTCTTCCCTATAAATGTAGAAAATTTTAAACATATACATGTGTATGTGAGCAGCAATACTTCTTTAATACATGTTTAATTGAACAAAATGAACAAGCTACTTTCATTTATTTAATTTATTATATTTTTCTTGTATACGTACAAGCATTTTCTTCTCTGGACTGAATGACTGGAAAAATTGTCCAAAAGTTTCTTGATTCCGAGTGCTTTCGGCTAAACTATTTTCAAGAATATTTTTGTTATACACTATAATAAATGGTGCAGAAATCAGGCATAGGAAAACAGTACCAGGCATTAAAACTATTATAATTATTGTCATTCTGTATTGACAGGAAAATCAGGCAGTTGAGGTAAAAGGGAAAAATATGTAAGATAAAATAATAGAAAAACTTGAATAAAATGTAATGTTATGCATGAGAGGTTTAGGCTTATGTTTTTATTATTACTGTATGATATGGAAGTTGAAAGGTTATAATGTTGGTGTGCATTTTACGTGAAGGTGTGTGTTCAGTATGCAGGCAAAGAAGATGCCTACAAAAACTTAGGTTTTATTATGGTCGTTTAATATTTTTATGGTAACTGTAGTGAAACAAATTTATCAATGTCTCTTCAGTATGTCCATTTTCTTTTTCTTGGTTCAGAAGTTAGGGTATGTATTCATGGTCAAACTCAAGTCAGCCTTGTGCAGAGTTGGAACAACCAAAGAAAGTTTTGTACGTACTTTATCATTGGGAGAGTTAAACATGTTATGGGATGTTTGTTTTCTTCTTCTTGATCTAGAAGTTAGGGTAAGTCAATATAGGCATTCTTACTATGGTCACGCTCAAGCCAACCTTGCACTGAGTTGGAACAACCAAAGAGAAATCTTGACCTACTTCATAGGTTGAGGTTTTGGAAGGCATGTGCGAGTGCCATGCATGGGAAAATGGGAAGAGTGTTCAGTTATCAGTGAACAGGAGAAACTATGTTCCCAGTGGAAACATAATTACCACGTTGTACCACATCTTGGAGCAAGTAGGGGAAAGTGGGTGAGGCAGGAAATATTTACTTTTTATAGGATCCAACAAGACCACCTAACAGCATTTGACAAAGTCAAGTGGGGTAATTATATTTACTCTAAGCATCATAGGAAAATGTATTTCTTTTTTTTATTATACTTTTTTATATTTTTATCGATTTTATTTCATTTTTCCACAATGATAATAATATTACAAGTTTCAGAATTTGGAATGTTTTCAGTTTTAGAATTTATATATCAGACTAATTGTGAGTATGATAGGAAAACTTATCAGTGATATTTTTAATTCTGATTTAGTCTGAAAAAGTTCCTTTTTGGAATGAAATGTATCAGTATTTACATTAGTCGGACTATTGTCCTCATCTTTGTCGCCATATTTGTCACGTTTTGGCCGTTGTACACTCCGGCCTTCTTCAGGTGGTTGGAATTTCGAACCGAACCCTTTATTTCGATCACTGGGGTAGACTGTTCTAGTTCCATGAGCCATGTTTGATGGATGTCAGTTATCAGTTATCTCCTGGTAATTTTCCCTCTGAAAGTTCTCCACTGCCTGAACCGGGTATTGAACTCACACTCTTTGGGTCTGTCACTGGATCTAACCAACGCCTTTATCCACTGTGCCATGTGTCCTCGAGTTCAATACCCGGTTCAGACAGTGGAGAACTTTCAGAGGGAAAATTACCAGGAGATAACTGATAACTGACATCCATCAAACATGGCTCGTGGAACTAGAACAGTCTACCCCAGTGATCGAAATAAAGGGTTCGGTTCGAAATTCCAACCACCTGAAGAAGGCCGGAGCGTACAATGGCCGAAACGTTGTGACAAATATGGCGACAAAGATGAGGACAATAGTCCAACTAATGTAAATACTGTACATAATACCTCATCTCAGAAATATAGACAGACTCTGAAATGTATCAGTAATAAGCTTTTCCTTGTTATCATTCAACTACCCATAAACTATATCTTAATTAAAATCTATTCTTTTGAGGGTCTAATGTAAGTTTTAATCTACTAAAGATGCTGTCATGTTATATTTATACATATAAAATTAGTCGGCTGTTTCAGCCAGTTTAAGCCTGTTCAGGGTCAAAGGTTAAATATAGTAGCAGAAGGGTTGTTTTCAAGAGAAATACACACTATGAATCAATTGGCTATAAAGAAGAGAAAGAAAAACCTTTCATGTCAAGCTGCTGCTGCTAACAAAGCAAAACGTATTCAAATGAAGGTACAAGATAAATTTCAGAACAAAGCAAAATTTATTCTTGCTTAGAAAACATTTTGTATGAAATAATCAATTTTAATTGACATTTAAGCAATGGCATAAAATATTTAAAATTTCGATGATAAATCATTTTGCAAAGTTTCACTTGAAAGAAAATAATGAAAAATGCTAATTACAAATTTAAATGATACTGAAGAAGGTAGAGAAAAAAAAGTATCAAGAAACTGCAATGTTATTGACCTTGACTTGGCATCTCAGCATCAGTCACTTTCCCACCACCATAATGTAGCTTCTTTTTGATTTTTCTATAAATAATTTCATAATTGTTCTGATGAGCTTGTGGAGTTACCCCATTTACTTTCCTAAAAAAAAAATCACCACTAGGGGATACTTCCTAAGCCTATAAATAGGTAGTAACTTTCTCTGTCAATCCTCTTTTTCTTATTTCACTCAGAGACAGTAAGTTGTAGGTCCTATGTAGATAAGAACACTGCTGCTGAGGTGAATTCGCTTCCTTTAGTCCTCTGTTAACTTTTAAACTGTCTCACACGTGTCTATGACACACGCTTATTACACTTACTTTTACACAAACACCTTCACTAGTTTCAATGCTTTCTTCTTTCATGTTCATCGTTTTGTCACACACAACAATCTTCAATTGTCTATGTATACTCTTGTTTTGTTAATAAGTACTTATCGTATATATATATATATGTATATATATGATTTTGTTGTTACTTTATATTTTATTACCCAGACTCACATTCCAAGTTTGCCATTTTTGTTGTGGGACAAATATGCCAGGAGACACATGTTTTCCAACTAAACACTCAACCAGTATGCCCACAACAAGCTTTTCTCTTTGGAACCTAGACTTTTTGAATTTATGCATGTTACTAGATAGGTCTCATCATTTTACAGTTGAAATGGCTAGATGTAATTGTAATGTCTATGCTAACAGCTTCCTCCTTCAAACTTCTCATTTGTGGAACTCTTTTTTTGGCTCCTTGCTTTCCAGTCAACTTTGATCTTCAAAAATTTAAATGTAATGTCAATTGTAATCTCATGTCTTCTTAATGCCTGTTCTTTTATTGTCTCTCCCCTTAATGTTTTTTCTTCTCATATTCTCTCATTTAGTAGCCCCCTTGCATCTTAGTGGCTTTATTGCCTTGCTTGGGTGAAATGATTAAAAAAAAATCAAAATTTGGACATGGCCTGTGGGGTAGTTCAAAAAGTTTTCTTGGGACTAAATTTTCTGCTTACTCATAGGCTTCAGAAAAATTTTAGCTTTTTTGGTGGGAAAAATTTTAATTGGCTGAAATCTGTTCCTAATTTTTTTTTTTTTTTTCCTTCGGAAGCTATGCATCGAGCCATTTGTGTATGTACATGTTCTTGCTTATTTGCCTTTTATCTACATAAGTTAACTTCCATTTTTCACATCCAATTCTTTAAAATGTCATTTTGCGATGTATGAAGCAGAAATTTTAACACAATCATCAATATGCTATATGTCACCAAATTTGAATTTTGGGAAAGTATCATGGAGATTTCTAATTTGCAGATTTCATTCAGATTTAATCTAAAGTAGTTCCTTTTTTATACTAATGTTCACCCAATACAAGGCTCATCAGCAACTCAAGGCCGACGGCTAATGTGTGGTGTTGTATGAGCATAAGAGAAAGTAAGGAATGCAGTTCATGAGGTTATTTAGGAAAGAACATGGTTAATTCCAAATTTGAAGAGGTTAGGATTTTAGTGATCAAGAAAACATCCTTCCAGGAGTCTGTTCCATGACAGCATTTCTTGAGAAGTTGTCCAAGAGGAACTCATTCCTTACTAATGGAATACAAAGAGAATGAGGATGAGTCATCCTTGTATATGTGGCATGGCTGGTCCAGTCTGGTAGTATCCAAGGATGCCTACCTACCAGGGCGGCTAGTCACTCCCTGGTGCAGATGCCTGCTCAGGCACATTTGTGTTTGTTCAACATTCACAGAGCCCACCTGTGGTTTATACTGCAACTATGCTGAGTGGACCTTAGTTACAGTTTCTGGAAGAGAATGCATTATCTAGCATGATCAAGAGTTTGAACAAAGCCACCATGTTCAAACCCTCAGTCACGATGACTTGTGACTTTGTGCTAGCATGACAGTCAATAGCTCCTAAGGGTTCCATCTACCCAATTTCATTAACAAGGCTTGGGTCAACCCATGACATGGTTTCAGGCACTTTTCAAAACTGCTGCATGCTAGGATCACCTCCCCAGACCAATAACCTCAAAGAAGTAACCTTCCTGACAAATCGACCATGGTAAGTTTTAAACCCAGGTCTCATGGTCAGAAAGCAAACATTGTAACCACATGGCTACATGCCCATATGCTACATTACTACACATAGGAGCACTGTATGATGTATGAAGCAGATGTTCATCTATCACCAAATACAAACTTTGACAAGTGGAAAAAGTATAGGTTGTGTAGCTTTTAATTTGCCAATTTCAAATAAAAGAAAATAAAAAAACATTATCTCAGATTTTTATAGGAACTAGAATTTTTTGCAACACGGTGATGTGTACTGAAATCCTCCCAGTATTTAGTATTATTGAAATTATCGCTAACATTTTTGTTGAGATTTACAAACTCTGCATTTCATTCAATTTCGCAAACTAACCAATGGAATTTGAAGAAGCTGATTTGTTTGGAAAAATACTGACGAAAACCCTACTTCATGAATTAATAATTTCTTTTATTTAATTTTATAGGACTTCATGGTAAACAATATTTTTTAAGAAAATTTATATTTTTTCTTTTTCTTTTTAACATCAACGAAGAAATTCTTAGGATTTCTTACTCTTGAGCATGCAACATACAACTTTTGTTTTTCTTTTTAACAGCAAGGAATAAAATCTTAGGATTTCTTACTCTTGAACATACAACATACAAATGGGCATCCATAAATATTTCTTTCTGGAGACAAATTCCAATCTTTTGAAGCATTTGGCCTTGTGATTTGTTTAAAATTCTTGCAAATGCAGGGCAAACTGGAAACTGGATTCTTGTATATATAAAAACTTAAGATATGCATAAAATAATGTTACATTTTTATTAAATAAGTATTTGTTATTTTAATCATTAAATTGGTTTTAAAATAGTGGAAGTATTTTCTATGTTAGAACTTTAAACTTTTCCAAAATAATTAATGAAATTTATTGTACTAAGCTACACACCCTAGTAAAACCAACTATTGTACTAAGCTATACACCCTAGTAAAACCAACTGTACTTTGTATCTACTTAACTGTTTGCACTTCGCCCCCAAAATTTGGTATGTAAGCTATTTTAGAGGGTGTGATGGATGGTTGAACTAATAGAATTTACAGAATTTTATATATAGATGGATTGCTTTGCTGTGATTTTAAAAAAATATTTTAATCTTATAGGTTATTTTATATTTTTTTAATCATTTCATTCCAATTTGACATGAAGTGATATTATTATATTGAATCAATTGTTCAGGCTGTTGAAAGGAAAGTTGGTTCACTGTGCTGTGCCAGACAATTTTTCTTGCCAGAATTCATCTTGCACTTTATAAATCTACCATTCATCCATGCATTGAATATTGCTGCTACATCTGGTCTGGTACTCCTACTATATATATTGAGATTCTTGATAAAATCAAAAGAAGTATCTGTAATGTTATTGGTCCTAACCTGGCATCTCAGCTTCAGTCATTTTCCCATTGCCATTACATGCTTTGAGGAAAACTCATTAGAACAATTGCCATGAAAATATTTATAGTAAAGATTTCTATAAATATTTTCATGGTAATTGTTCTAATGAGTTTTCCTCCTGGGTACATTGACACATGAATTTAAATGTAGTATCATCATTTTACTGTTGAAATAGCTTGATGTAACCATAAGTTACATTCTAATAGTTTCTTTTCTTGTTCTCCTAAATTGTCAAAGTCTCTTCCAGCTTCTTGCTTTCCTGACACCTATGATCTTAAAAATTTTGAATGCAAAAATGTGTTTAATATTTTTGTTGTAAATCCCCCCCCCCAAATGTAAATTCTCTGTAAAAAAAATGTATAAATTCACTTTCATTATATGTTTAAGCTTTATTTCAATTCTAATCATCACTTTTTAAAACAATAAACATTGCCAAGGAGTGAAAGTAGTTAAAATAATAGTGGTGTCAAGGGAAAAATGGTTCTTTTGACAACATATTTTTTGGAGGGATGAAGGTTAAAGATTGTCTGTTTTCTCATCTTTCACTGCCAGTAAGTTCTTGCATCTTAGCGACATTATCACCTTGTTTGGGGTGAAATAATTAGAGTAAAAAAAAGAAGCAATGGGTTACAGAGGATGAAAGCAGGGCTGATGCATACTACCCCAGAACCCCTGACCGAGGAATGGGTCAAGACTGATTGGGGGTGTAGCGGACCGTGCAGGTGAAGATGTGAAGAGATATCAGAAGGTTAAAATTTTCTGCTAGCCGGTCCAGCTACATGGGAATGTTGGACTTTAATTAAGTCCAAAGAAGACTAAGAAAACAAACAAGACCGATATACATGGGTAAACAAATATATATTAATAACAAGTTACAGAAAGACATGAACAGTTACATAGTTTGTATGGAGAAAAAATGTCTGTGTGTTGTGAGTGTTCGTATATACGTGTATTATTCTTAGCACATTCCCAGAATTTGGGAAACGCTGTATCTGTGAGAGGTCACATATTGGAGTTCGTTGAAAAGAGAAATTTTATGTTTATTTTATTTTGTGCTTTTATTTAATTTTGTATTTTTATTTTATTTTGTATTTTTATTTTATTTTGTATTTTTATTTGATCCCCACAGGAGTCTAAGGCAGTGCTTTGTGACCCTCACTATCTTATCAACACTTGCTTTTTTCTACCTACATTATTATATGTTACAAATTAAACTAAACACAACTAAAAGGATGAAAAAGTTTTGTGGATTTTGACATCATTCTGCAGTCCTTATTTTTCAGCGAAATGTGTGGCTCATATGGGGAGTGCATAAATGGGAGGGGCACCATAGTTGGGGGATGTGGGGGTAGGCAAAAGACCCTTGCACCAGCCTTGGATGAAAGCCAATATAGGGATGTAAAGTGAAGGAACCTGAGAAAATGTTACTGAGGAGAAAGGACAATAAAAGAACAGGATTTAAGGAGATTGAAGACAATGATTTATATTGCATTTAAATTTTTCTACATTGTACTTGACAGGAAAGCAAGAAATATGAAGAGAGTTCAACAACTGAGAAGTGTGAAAAAGAAACTATTTGAACAGAACTTACGGCTGCACCAAGCAGTTTCAATAGTAAAATGATGAGACCTTGAAAGAAAAAATAATCATTTGCTCTTAAGGTAGAACTTTAAACTTTCAGCCTTCACTCATCGAATAGCATTAGAATCATTGACAATATTATAACCAACAGTAAAAAGAGCAATAAAATAAAATGGAGTTAAAATTTAAAAGAAATAACATCCAAATGACAAATATGCATAAATAAAATGCAGAATTCATTCTGCCAATTTCTAAGTCGTCTATTTATTTTTTATGTCTTCCATTCATTCATTTACTGAGAACAATTTATAAGTCTTCATTCATTTTTACTGAGAACAAATTAGCAGACGTTCATCCACCAGAATGCAAACAACAGCTGCTTCAACCATTGCAAAACACAAGCAGGCGCAGTATTCAACCAGCTTTATTTTATTGATCCGCACTCTTGTTTATCACATTTGCAGGAAAATTTTTTTATCAGGAAATTTCTTGCCGTTTTTTAAATTTCCTTGTTTGACATTCGATAACTTCACCAGTTACCATTTAGAAAGAATGGATATTAAAAAGTGCGGGCAACAATTCTTTTAATAATACTATCTAGATTCACTGGAGGATTATATTATTAAAAGCACTTGGCTTAACTCACTTTCCCACCGACATAACATAGCTTCCCTGTGCCTGTTCTATTTTATCATGGCAATTGTTCTGATGCGTACTTTAACTTCATGAATTTAAGCATAGTATTAGATTGGCAGTTAGGTCTCATCATTTAACAGTTGAAATCACTAAATGCCAATATGTTATATTCTAACAGTTTCTTCTCGCATACTTCTTGCCTGTGAAACTCTCTTCTGGCTTCTTTTCCAGTCAACTCTTCTTCCTCTTTATATGCTGTGTCCCTTCAGGACATAGGCGATCATGGCTCTCCACAATTTCCTGTCCCTCATAGCTCTTAATTATGACCGAGTAGTGAGTTTGATTTCACTGTGTGCTCCATACTTTCAGCCTTGTGCTATATCTAAGCTACGCATAGAAAATCATTATCAATTATGACTGAGTAGTGAGTTTGATCCCCACAGGGTGCCCTATACATTCAGCCTTGTGCCACATCTAAGCTATGTTTAAAAAATCACCATACCATTCTTCTTCTCCTATGTGCCATGTCCCTTCAGGATGTTGGCGATCATGGCACTGCACAATTTCCTGTCCTTTTAGCTCTTTATAAATTTTGTCTTTCTGTTGTTTCTCCTAAACCTTTTTACCATCCATTTACTCACTAAGTAAATTATGTATTGTTTTCCTCTGTCCCTCTTATCTTCAATCTGTCCTGTGAGTATCAGATTTTCTAAGCCCTTTTTCCTCATTATGTGCCCTAGAAATTTCAACTGTTTCTTCTTGATCATAAGTCTGTTGGAGAAATATTCTTTAAACGTTGTTGGTCACCACAGGAAATCTTATTTAAGTGTCGCTCGTCACCACTGTTGGGATCTATGTATCCAGGTTTTAGTTACTATCCAACTGTCAGGATTTAAAACATTTAACAACAACAACAGCAGAGCTTTTAAATGAAACAAAAAAGTTATTTTCTGAAGGAAAAGTAGAAGCAGAACATCAGTTGAAATAACATTTATTATAATCTTCTCAGAAATATACAATAACAATAAAATGTTCAGTCTTCCTTGCAGCGAAATTTGTTTTGTT
Organism: Acanthosepion esculentum; assembly: GCA_964036315.1. Lineage (NCBI taxonomy): Eukaryota > Metazoa > Mollusca > Cephalopoda > Sepiida > Sepiidae > Acanthosepion > Acanthosepion esculentum. The sequence goes on along the minus strand of OZ038499.1, from coordinate 45,379,021 downwards.
CATAGTCTGGTGTGAAATATGTGGACAGACTTACTTTATAACAGCCTAATGTGTTTGTGAAATCATAGACAAAGGCTTAGTAGACAGTTGCTGGTTAATCACTTCTATTGTGTGCGTGGACAAGGCTTTAGTTGGCGGCTGTTGGCTGTTGTCTCTTCCATTATGTGGGTGCGTATGTGTGTACGCACATGTGGATCAAACTAGCCTCCAAAATTGTTGTGAGTCCCAAGAAGAAGTATGCTTCTATTTTTATATCTGTAACGGGATACAAAACCTAATTTCACATACAGGTGTGAACTTCTTGAATACAAGGTTTTCATTGGTTAAAAAATAATTTCACAGTGGCTCATGAAAATCTTTTCTCGAATTTGCAGGAGTGATGAAAGGAGCCATTATTTTTATTTTCTAAATGATCCAAAAATAACACATGGTAGTTGTACAACTACGTTCACAAAGTATTTTGCCACTATTTGCTCTTGTAATGATTGTTTATCAAACAAAACTTCTGATGGCATTTTATTGGTTGAGAAATATTTATAGGATTTAATTCCTATAAGTCTCCTTTTTGATTCCATTTTCTCTAAAATTTTGTCGTTGCTCACATGTTCAGTCCATGATATCCTCTGCATCATCGTTCTGTGGAACCACATTTCTGTTGCTTCTTCATCATGAGAAGATTGTCAGGTCAACTACCAGCTTCAAAAATTAAAATGCAACATCAATCATCATCTTCCTTGAATCTAGTATTTTGTTAACCTTTCTTTCACTCTAAATAACATCGTATAGTAGCTTGAGAGAACAAATGAAACAAGTACTGGTGAAAAGAAAAAAGACTAAATATCAAAGATCAACTCAGAGTTTCATGATGCTTCTCTTTTCAAGACACAGATAAACTATGAGTCGACTTTTGATGAGTAACATGAACCTTCAATATTTTTGATAAGATAATTACAGCTCTAGATAGCTACTGAGTGCGCCTTGTCAAAAATTCTGTTTGCCTTGAAATATGTTAACTTATAGAATTTTCTGTTTATCAATTGGGGTTATTATTGGATATTGTTTCCACATCTAGTCTGGTGATTCTGCTATGCATCTAGAGATTTTTGACAAAATCCAAAGAAGAATATGCAATGTTATTGGTCCTGACCTGGTATCTCAGTTTCAATCACTTTCCTACCACAATAACATAACTTCCATGTGCCTTTTCTATAAGTATTTACATGGTAAGTGCTCTGATGAGCTTTCCTCTTTGCTAACTTGAGTTCATGAATTTAAGTATAGTACTAGATTGGCAGCTATGTCTCATCATCTTACTGTTGAAATTCCTAGATGTAACTATATGTTCTATGTTAACAGTGTTTTCTCTCACACCTCTCCCCTGTTTAACTCAATTCCTACTTTCCTGTCAACTACACTCTTCAAAATTTAAATGCAATGCCAATTGTGATCTTCTGTCTCTTTGGATCCTGTTCTTTTGTTGTCCTCTCTGTTTCTTTCACTCTCAGTAATCCTTTGCATCTTAGTGGCTTTATTGCTTTGCTTGGGATGAAATGATTAAAAAAGAATTAATTATTATTTTGATATGAAACATATGCAGGGTGCGATGGGTAAATTGCCACCATTTTATATTTTTAATTTTGTGCATGCGTGTTTGATTTTGATTTTGTCTAGTGTACAGTATAGCAGAGACACCATCAGTGAGAAAATGATGAAATTTATTCAGCCAGAAATTAGAAAACAGCATGTTGTACTGCTTGGCATTCTCACCAGAATCTCCAATACAAACATTTCACAATATTTGGGTGTCAATCTGAAGACACTGCAGAAAATTCGGAAAGAGTTGGATGATATATCCAGTCAATATCATGGTGTTTGGAGTGATCACTAGTGATGGTGGTATTATGCCTTCATTCATATTCCCACAGGGCCTCAAACTCAACACAGAGGCCTACATCAAGTGACTTGAAGAGGCGGTGCTGCCCTGGATCAAGAGGGTGGCTGCTGGAAGACCCTATCTCTGGCAACAGGACTCTGCACCATGCCACACAAGCAAGAGAACCCAGTCATGGCTGTCAGACAATTTCTGTGACCACATCACCCATTACATCTGGCCACCTAACCCCCCCAACTGCAACCCCCTTGATTATTATGTGTGTGATGCAGTTGAGAGTGAAACCAACAAAACTCCTTGTAAATTCAAGGATGAACTGAAGGCAAGGATTATGATTGCATTCACCAACTTTAACAAGGAGATTATCCAAAAGAGTTCCAGGAGATTTCAAAGTCGTCTGGAAGCCATGGTTGAAGCCATTGCCAATTTTATTGAATAAATTTACTCTAGTACAAGGTAACCAAAAAAGTTCTGTCTGTTTTTTGATTAGTCATTGAATGAAGTTGAAATATATATGAAATGCGTGTAGCAATCATTTTCAAATTTGGACAGCTGGAAGTAGGAACATCAGACGTTATAAAAAACACACGCACCATGCCCAGCCATCAGTTATAAGCCGGACAGCTGTGAGAAAGATGGAAGAGTCTAGAGATCTTGTTCGGGGCTGTTTGCTTTACGACTTCAAAGTGGGCTAATAAGCAGCTGCATCTAGTCGCCGCATATGTCAAGTGTTTGGAGACAGTGCTGTGGATGAACATACTGCAAGGCGTTGGTTTTGAAAATTCAAGTCGGGAGATTTGTCTCTCCATGATGAGCCTCGCAGTGGATGACCACAGGTCTTGTGTGATGGAGTCCTGAAGGCGGCCATTGAAGAGGACAGTAGTCTAACGTGTGGTGAACATGCAAGACAGTTCAATGTTTCCGATGAAACAGTTAGACTTCACCTGCACTGCCTAGGTAAGACTTACAAACTGAGCAAGTGGGTTCTGCAAACACTGTTGGAGGTCCACAAGGGACAACGAGTGGCAGCCTGCGTATTGCTGCTTTCTCGCCACCGTACCGCATCCTTATTCAATTGAGTGCTTACCAGTGATGAAAAGTGGGTTCTGTATGAAACTCCCAAGCTTTCCAGACATTGGTTATCTCCTCAGGATGCTGTCCCTCACACCGCAAGACCGCCTATGCACCCACGCAAGATTATGCTTTGTGTCTGGTGGACAGGTTGTCAAGTGGTTCATTATGAACAGCTACCAACGGGCCAAACGGTCACTGGAGACCTATACTCACAGCAATTGAAACATGTGCAACTGGCATTGCGCCAGAAGGAACCAGCACTGGTGAATCGCAAAGGTGTGCTTTTCCTCCATGACAACGCCAGGCCGCATGTCGCGTGAGTGGTCAGGGATACCATACAGCAATTTGGGTGGGAGACTTTGTGCCATCCACCTTATTTACCTGACCTTGCGCCATCCGATTACCACCTCTTCCACTCCCTGGATAATCATCTTCGTGGGAAATCCTTCACCAATGAAGCAGACTTGTGCAAAGCCCTCACGGACTTCTTTGCGTCAAAACACCCCGAGTTCTACCACAAGGGCATTGAGCAGCTGGAGACACGTTGGCAGAAGGTGCTGGATGCTGATGGTGATTACTTCGAAGACTAAATATAAGTTACACATACTGTGAAGCGTTTTCTTTTTTTCCTTTAAAAAAGGACAGAACTTTTTTGGTTACCTTGTATTTTAAGATAATTTTGTGTTATTTTGGTAAATATATCTGTTAAAATGAGATGTCAGTGATATTTTCATGTTTACATAATTTAAACGCCAATCCATCACGCCCTGTATAGTTCCATCTTCTTATCATTGGTAGACAGATTCCAAGAACTCCTTTAGATTTCATTATCTGCAGATATTGAACAATATTTATGAAATATGTACAAATATTTTCAGTGGGTAAACAACACCTTATTTGCAAAATGTAATTAAAAATTTGAAAAATTTTTCATAATTTTTTTTCTTATTTTTGCTAAAAGGAAAACATGACCAAAATTATAATTTTTCATCTTTTCTGTGACACATCTCTTCAGGACATAGGGAATCATGGCCCTCAACTTTCTGTCCAATGTGGCTCTGGGCAGTTTTTCTGCTTTTGCTAAGGCCCCCAACTCCAGTTCTGCCATTCATTCACACAAACTCATCAGGTAAGTGGCTCATTGCCTCACTCTATTTCTCTCACCTTCAATATGCCCTGTGAGGTTTAAGTTTTCTAAGCCTTTTTTCCTCATTAAGTGTCCAAGGAATTTCAGCTGACCATTCCTGATTTTGAGTATAAGTGTTCTTTCTATTGCCATTTTCTTTAAGACTTCCTTGTTGCTTACTCACTCTAACCATGGAATTTTCAGTATCCTTCTGTAGAGCAACTGCTGCTTCTAGTTTTTTCCTCAAATTGGGGGAAATTGTCCAAATTTTAATTACACTCCCATAAAGTCAGGCATTCACATCAGGATGGTGGTGCTTCTTATAAAATTCACTCTGTTAATTTTACAACTGCTAAACCATCTCTGACAAGACTCCACCGCACCAGCCTCAGACAGGTGCAGCTTGGGTCAACATAAGAGATTGCTCATGCAATAATTTATTTTGCCTAAGAGTAATAGTAGTATATATAAAGTCAATTCTTATTTAGATCAGCAATATTTTACTATACACCATAAGCCCTTTTATGACAGAGGGGATGCAATTCCCCTTGCCCAATATTTGATTTTCCAACCAAACCAAGTGTAAAAATGAAATGAATTAGACAAAATATTTCAGGCTTTCAATACAGGGCCCAATAGCCACTCATTGTAGAGGGGTATTGAATGATGCTGTGTGAGTGTAAGAAGAGGCGGTAAGAAGTGCAGTTTATGAGGTTAAGTAGGAGAGATAATGGTTAACCATCGACTGGATAGAAGTTAAGATTGTAATAATTGAGAAAACATCCTATTGGGAGTTTGTTCCAAAAAATAGCAGTTCTAGAGAAGAAGTTATCCAAGTGGAACTTCTGACTTACTAATGGAATATGAAGGGAATGAGGATGATTCCTCCTTATGTACATGGTATGGCAGATCTTACCTATGAGGTGCAGGGTTGGTGGTACTAAGAAATATTAGAATGATATTTTGATTTTCAAAATCTCATTATTATTAAGGACAGATCTTGATCCATTGAGAGACTTGAGGCAACAGAGATGAGGGTTTACAGAAGGATTTAGAGAATACAAAGAAAAGAGTGCTGGACTGCTATGCAATATCAATCCTTCTGTATGGCAGTGAATGCTGGACAATTTCCTCACAGATGAAGAAGAGACTTGAGGCAACAGATAAGTATCGCCACAGAACATTACTGAGAATACCATGGTTGAAAACAAACATAGCATTTGTACTTAGAATCAGAAAGAGAGAATTGTAATCTCTGGCACACATAATGAGGAAAGAAGGCCTGAAAAATCTGACACTCACAGGACATATTAAAGGAAAGAGAAAGATAGAGAAACAACAACTAACCTACTAATGAGCTTGTGCAAATGGATGGCAGAACAAGATAGTAGGAAAACATTGCTAAGAGCTACAAATGACACGAAACCATGATTGCCAACATTCTAATGGGGCACAGCACATAAAAGAACTAATAATGATAAATAATACCAATACTGTAAATTTTTATATTTTTTTAAATCATTTCACTCCATGCAAAGCAGTAAAGCCACTAAGACACAAGAGGTTACTAATTGTGAAAGAATAAGAAAAAGGAGAAACATTATTAAGGAGTGAAAACAATAGAAGAGTAATCAAGAATACAGTAGATAACGATTAACATTACATTTAAATTTTTGCAAATCAAAGTTGAATGGAAAGCATGGAGCTGGAAGAGAAATCTACAAGCGAGAAGTGTGAGAAAAGAAACTGTTAAACCAGAACTTATGGTTATATAATAAATTGCCACTCTAAAACTAAACATCAACTACATTTTATAATATAGCAAAATTCAAATTGGTTGGAAAGTTCAACATTTACTGGGTGCTCAACTAATGTAGCCTTATGCCAGATTTGGCTAAACTTAGAAAATGCCTATAAGCATATATATATATATATATATATATATATATATATATATATACTTTAAAAATAAAAATCAATTTTAGGTTTCTAAAAAACTAAATTATAAGTTTTAAAAAAACTGGTATTAATTATAGTTTTATAGCCATAATCCTTTAATTTGACAGTGGACATTAATGGGTTAATATATAAGTATGATACTGAAAAATAATTTGGTATATATGTAAATTGATCATTTTTTATGGCCTACCAGCCTTTTGCAGAACTTTTCTTTTAATGATTTCACCTCCAAGCAAGGCAATAAAGCCACTAGGATGTAAGAAGTTACTGAGTGTTAGAGAATATGAGAAAAACTACTATTAAGGAGAGAGGACAATAAAAGAATAAGAAGACAGAAGACAGAAGGTAATGATTGGCATTGCATTTAAATTTTTGAAGATCAATGTTGAATGGGAAGAGAGAAGTCTGAAGAGAGTTCCACAAGTGAGAAGTGCAATAGAAGAAACTGTTAGCCTAGAACTTATGGTTACATCTAGCCATTTCAACTGTAAAATGGTGAGACCTTGCTGCCAATCTAGTAATGTGCTTAAATTCACAGAGTCTAGGTACCAGAGAGGAAAGTTCATCAAGACAATTACCATGAAAGTATTTATAGAAAAAGGCACAGGGAAGCTATATTATGATAGTGGAAAAGTGACTGAAACTGAGATGCTGTGTCAGGACCAATAATATTGCAGATTCTTCTTTGGATTTCATCAATAATTTCTAAGTATGTAGCAGGAGCACTAGACCAGATGTGGCAGTAATATTCAAAGAAAGAATGAATGGTAGACTTATAAATATGTAATTCTGGCAAGAAAAATTGTTTAGCACAATATAGTAAACCGACTTTCTTAGCTGCAAACTTAGCAATTGATTCAATATACTCTTTTCGCTTCATGTCAGCTGAAAATGTTAGTTCAATTAGGTACAATGCTGATGGAAGATAAAAAGGGTTCTCTCAGCTACTCCTTGCCCCATTTAACAATAGATTGTAGATCATTTTTGAGATCAGCTGTCAATTTGACTTTATCAACGCAATCAGCCTTACTATTAAGACAGGAGTAAATAGTTGTGTCATGATCAGAGATACTGAGTTTAGAACTGATGACATTTAGAGCCAGAGAATATTTTTAGATTGTAAGAATTTTGGGGGATAATAATAATTTACTGATACAAATCTGACTAATTAACCCATATCTGGAGGGGAAGAGGTGAATTCATAGTTTTTCCAAGTGAATATAATGAACCCAACTGTAATTGGAACTTAGTTCTCTAATTTCCAATTCCAAGATGTTATCCACTACCCCACCCACACATCCAAGCTTACAGCACTTGATATCCCCAAGTGTTCACCCATCTAGGTACTGATCAGGCTTGATGTTGCTTAACTTTAGAGATCATACGAGAATTGCTGTTTCAACTTGATATGGCTTTAAGACCTTATAGTTATAAAAAATTTGTAGTAAACCTCAAGTGTGTGTATGTTGATGTCTGTGTGGGGCAATTTTCTAAGCGTGGCTTAGACGTGGCATAAGGCCAAAAGTAAGGGACACCCAGCGAGGATCAAACTCACTCCTCAGTCATAATTGTTTTAGCGACACAAGCTTGCTAACCATTACATCATGTTGAAGTGCCCTATCTGTGTGTGTGTACGAGTGTGTATGTGTATATGTGCACATATTGAAAAGAGCTTTGCTGCAGACCATAACATAACAGTTATTGTTAGTTCACTTTCAAATACGCTTTATTGAAGTGACTGACAGGAATTTCTAATAAAGGCCACCATTTCATATTCTTGAAGAATATGGTCCAGCTAATACAAGCATTGAAAGAATTTTACTGCCACTTAGGCTCTGACCTTTAAAAGACACCGTGGAATATGAAAATATTGCCAGGAAACTGTATCCGTCACTTTCAATAAAACATTAAATATTTTGTCGTAACAGTTGCTTAGCACTGCTTTAAGAAAAACTGCATTTGTAAGCGATATTTTATTCTTTTGTTTCAAATGGACAAATTGCTTGACGCTCATATTATTTATCTTTAAACATACAAAAATTGATTAAATCCTTCATTTCATCACTTTTTCTTCTCTTTTCTGCCTTTTGTTACTCAACATTCCTTCCCTTTCTTGTTTTTCTTGGAATAAAATTTCTGTTAAAGGCATTGTTTTCACTGACAAAAACCTCAATTCAACTGAGATGGTCAATACAATAGACTTGCCTTTTAGAAATCATCTTCCAATTAACCATAAGAACAATTTAAACTTTGTCTATATTTGTGAGATGAGGTATGATGCGGAGAGCCATGATCATCAACATCCTGAACGAACGTAAGACATAGAAGTAAATGAAGATGGAATCAATCTTATATGTAAAGTAAAGGAACAATTGTTGGGAGCATAAATACAATGAACTTTGTTTACAGTTAACGTTGAAACATTAATGATAGAGGGATGTTTAATTTTTAAATTTAAATTTTGACTTCCAATGTGTCTAAATTTTAAAGTTAACCTGTTGATTCAGTTTTTTATTGCCTTTATTTTTATTGTTACCATTTTGAATTATCCCGTGTTGAATTAATGGCAATTTTTGTCATGAAACGAGATAAGTTACATGAAACTCTCCAAATTTTTGTTCCCTCTGCTGTGGCCAGATATTGAACTCACAACTCTTTGGGTTAAATTACTTTTGGATTACTCAACCAACACTTTTATCCACTGGGCCATGTGTCATGTCCAATTTATATCACCTGAAGAACTTTGGAGCATTCCATGTCCGAAAATATGTGAATAAGACAATAAAGATGAGGGCAACTGTCTGAACAATGTAAATAGTGTAGATAATTTAAACTTTTTCTTACAATATCATAATCAGAAGGTTTTTCTTGCCTGAGTTCATCTTCCAAATTTACAAATCTATCATTCATCCTGGCATTGAATACTATTGCCATATATGGTCTGGTGCCCCTGCTGTTCATCTCGAGGTCCTAGACAAAATACAGAGACGGATATGCAATATGATAGATCCTGATCTGGCATCTTGTCTACAGTCCCTTTCTCACAGACGTAATGTGGCTTCCGTCTGTCTTTTCTACCCCATCTGCATGAATTTAATCATGCTGCTAGGTTGGCATTTCAGTCCCACCTTTTCACTGTTGAAACAAATGTGACCACCTCTTCTACTCCAACAACTTCTCTCATACTTCTTACCAGTGGAACTCCCTTCCTCCTACTTGCTTCTCTGATAGCTATAATCTTCAAACATTCAAATGTAATGTCAACTGACATCTTTGGATGCCTTGATCCTGATCCCTGTCCTTCTCTATATCCTTTTCTCAAACACCCCTCTTTACTCTTGCTCTCATTCTCTGTAACCCTTTGCATGCTAGTGGCACTCTTGCTTTGTTTGGGATGTCTAAGTTATTTCCCTTTAACTCAACTCTCCAAATTTTTTTGTTCATCACTGCAGTAGCCATGTATTGAACTCACAACTCTTTGGATCAAGTCACTGGATTGAACCAATGCTTTTATCCACTGGGCCATGTATCTTTGAGGGCACATGGCCCAGTGACTAAACATGACTGACAACATTATGCAATCGGATCACAACATTTCGATATGTATTTGGCTGCATTCTTGCTCTATGGAAACTTTAAATTCAGTGATTGCTGCTGGCTTTATAGTGTAAACTTTATCTTTTAAGTATCTCCATAACAAGAAGTCTAGTGAACAAAGAGGATATACACTTTACAAGGTCAGATCAAAAAGTATCAGGACTGATACTTTGGTAACAGAGCTAAATTATGCAGAGTGAAACTGCTTGGCACAGATTGACTCTGTGCATGTGCACTAAATGATAATTGTCTCTCTCATTTTTATTGTTTATAGCAGTGCTTGGAAGGAAAACTTTTTGAAAATGATCATAACTGGTGACAAATCATCGATCTATGACTATGACCCTGAAACCAAGGCTCAGTCTTCTCAGTGAAAGTCCTCAAACTATACGAGACTGAAGAAATCGTGAATGAGTCGAAGCAATGTGAAGACACTGTTGACAGTTTTCTTCAACTACAAAGGCATTGTTCATCATGAGTATGCTCCACCTGGTCAGACAGTAAACAAAGAGTACTACCGTGACATGAGGTGTTTGCAGATTGCTGTTTATCAGAAAAGAACAGAATTACATGCATCCTGTGTGTAGCAACTCCACCATGACAATATACTTGCCCATTCAGCACAGCTTGTGCAGCAGTTTTCAGCCAAGCCAACATTCCCCAGGACTGACAACCACCACATTTCCCAGATCAGACCACTTGCAACTTTTTTCTCTTTCCAAAAATCAATTCCCACTTGAAAAGAACAAGATTTCAAAACGTCAAGGAAATCCAAGAATAGCAACAAGGCAGCTGTCTGTTATCTCAAAAAAGGAGTTCCAGGAATGCTTCCATCAATGAAAGCAACACTGGATAAGGTCTATGGTTTCAGAAGGGGACTACTTTGAAGGAGATTAAATACTGAATTGATATGCATTGTAGTTTGTTTTTTGTTTTTTATAGCATCAGTCCTGATACTTTTTGGTCAGACCTTGGACATTTTTTTCAGATACACTATATATGCAATCATTACCATGAATGATGGTTTTGATGTGTCTGTTTAATAAACACTACTAATAATAACATGGTTTCCAGGTAATAAACAGGTAACAGGTAAACAGGTAATAATTATATAAATGATTTCTTGTCCATCCTGGAATAATCCCTGAAACTTTTCGGGCTTTACAATAAGCAAACTTATAATTGCAATTTTCCAATGTCCAAAGCCACATTCCAATGATAGTTTATTCCTCCTTTGGACTACATTGCTACTTGACAATAACATACATGTTATGCTTTGTATCTTGCTTATCTAGAGCCATTACCATATTGAATGAATTGTTATTCTGTAGTTATTCCCATGTTACCAAATTTATGCATCAGGTTTATTCAAATATAATCAAAGCATAAATAGGGAAAAGACAAGGCTGGAGTCAAAGAAAAATAGTTTTTATAACATTAACTATTCTTCTTCTTCTTCTATGTGACTTCAGTGACTTTTGTCACTTCAGGACATTGACGATAATGGCACTCCATATTTTCCTATCCTTTGTAACTCTAAATAAATCTTATCTTCTTGTTATCTTGCCATAACTCTGTAGTGATCTCATGATCATGAGAAATAAAAAAGAAACTGATTCCCATAATTCCGTAAAAAAAAAAAGAAAACCATCCTACTGGTGGTAAATTTAGAGATTTCCTCTTTGTCATTGGTACCTCACTCATTCTGGGTCTGACAATAAACTACATTTGGCAGAAAGGCCTCTGATCAGGAGGTTTTGAGGAGTGCAGAAACACTTCTTAATTGCTGTTGTTCACAGGTCTACCCTGACTCAGGGTGGTAGCACCTGTTAGGATCCAAGCTATGGGCAAATAGTGAATCCCTAAACTATGAAAGTGTAGAAATAAATTTTTATAGTGAAGGTGCCAGGAATACATTTTCATAGTAAATAAATTACCAACAATACATCATTTTTGTAAAGAAAAATAAAATAATTACCATATATATATATATATATATAGTAAAGGTAATAAATATATTTTGATATCTAATCCAAGTTGATCCTAGTAATACAAAATATTAAAACTGATCCACAAAAAGAGCTCAATGTATTTATTATTACAGAGCAAATAATTAGTACACAATAAAATCCCAAATTACCTCATATGGGGAATAGGCTTATATTAGATAAGACTAGATAGAATCTATACTGGGGTTGACAAATTTTTCAGTGGTTGAAATAAGCCTATTCCCCATATGAGGTAATTTTGGATTTTATATATATATAAGTGGACCTTGAAATCAACACCCAGAGGTGACAGACTGTTTCATGCTAAAATGAACTGTCAGGCCCAATGATTGCATTTAGCATGAAACAGACTAGACTGTTGACTCTGGTTGTTGACTTCAATGTCCTCTTTTATATTTACATATGCTGTATCTCTCTTATTGAGCACTTTAACCCATAAATATAGCATACCTTAAAACTTTATTTTAATATATATATATATATATATATATATATAATATATATATATATATATATATATATATATATATATATATATATATATATATATATATATATATATATATATATATATATATATATATATATATGATGGGGGGAAAAAGAATGAAATATCAACAAACATTGGTTATAATGATGCATCAAGGCATAATTATACCCAACATATGTTTACATTTCCTCCCCAATATAAATATGACCCTATCAAAGACATTTAATCAAAATGCATCACAGAGCTTATACCGAATATTGATTTTCTTTATCTTTTCATTGTAAACAGTCTGATGTATTTTAGTAAACATCATTAAAGGAATTAAAAGCATACTTACTTAAAGAAGGTAGTGTGTTATTCAGTTATTGGTGAGTTTTTTTTCTTATCTCTAGCCACTATGTTTATCTCTTTAGATAAAGGGATATATCTGTCACAGATTTGTATATATGAGCTGGCATTCTGAGTTGACTGACTACAATCTGTTGCAAAATCTTGTATTTATATTTTAAGGGATATAAACTTGATTTTTTTTAAATTTCCTCAAACCAACAGCAACTAGAGGAGGAAGAAAAAGATATATTTTTATACCGCATGATCTGTTTTCTACTACATCTGCAAATTTCTAAACTTATTTTAGATCTTATTTTTGGCATTATTTTTTAGGGGGGGTTGGAGCATGCCAGAAAAAGAGAAATGCTGATCTACTTTTAGTCATTACTCTTGAAACTTTACAGCGTATCTATTTTACTTATCAAATACTGAATATTAATTCATCCTCTAACCATATCATTAGGTTTTCTTCAAAGTAAAGGTCACAACTCAAATCATCTTAGTATATATCATATATCTAATATAATAAATGTATCTGCAATGTCTAATTTCTGTAACTTTTTGCTATACTAGAGTTATCTCTCTTGTATCAGGTTGCAGAAGACACAAAATGGGGGATCAGTTTTCTTCTGTTATCAAGGAATAAAGTGATCTCTGCACAAAATTTCTAATAGTGGCTGGCTGCTCATATGCGAATATACTTGTCTACTAGGGTGGCTAGCCAATCCCTGTTGCAGACGTCTGCCCAGGCACAATTTATGTTTCTTCAACACCAACAGAGCCCACCTGTGGTTTATATTTCAACTATGCTGAGTGGACCTTAGTTTTTGGGAGAGAGCATATTATTTGGGCACATGGCCAAGTGGTTAGAACGTCCACTTTCCGACCATGAGACCCAGGTTAGAGATAAGTTTGAAGCTGATGGTACTGTACACCTTGTGCAAAAGAATCATCCTGGAAGACCACAGAGCAACAAGCAAGAAAAGGTGATGGGAAGTTTTCATAGAAGTCCAAGAAACCTGTCGAAATGTCAACTGCTGCTTATGATTCTACTGAATCACATTGTCTGCATTGTCTGGATCATAACGGACATCAATTTGAAAACATGCGATGACAAAATCTTAAGAGTATGCATTTATAATAAATACAATCTTCATATGCATTACATAAATTAAATAGAGTTGGTTCTAGTTGCTTGATTTATTTCTTGAGAAAGCTTCAAATTGTGTAGATATTGTTTTGAGAGACCCCTTCTTTTGTGTACCATGACCTTTCAGGACAAAAGTGATCATGACTCTCTACAATTTCCTGTCTTTTTATAATCTAAGTAACATTTAACCTTTTTTTTAACATTACTATTTTCCACGCAATACATGGCCTAAGAGCCACTCAAGGTAGAGAATTATGAATTACTTGTTTTATAGACATAAGAGGAAAAGGTAAAAGTTCAGATTATGAGGATAAGTAGGACAGATAATGGTTGACCATAGATTTGATGATGCTATAGTTGGTTTGAGTTGCTTGAATTATTTCTTGAGAATGCTTCAAAATGCATATAGATTTTTCCAGATACCCTGTATATAGAGCTGAAATGCCCAAATATATAATCAATTTTTAAAAAAATAGATCTTTTACCACAATATATTAATATATAAAGAACTATCTGACAAAGATTATCAATAAGAGATCATTGATAATTTTAATGTTATTGTTTATTGCTGACAGAAGCAATTTAAGTGAAATAGTTTATTGGAGTCCTTGTCAACACTCATACTGTAAAATATAAATCATTTTAACTTAACAAGTGCCTCTAAGAACAGTCTTATTACATAAAAGCTTTTGAATGCACACCATTAGATATTTTACACTACTTCTAAATGGCCTACTAGTTTACTTATTTATATATATATATATAAACAACAGGATTTTCCCAACTATGTAATAACAAAAGGAGCCTATGTTGTAATCACATTAGACATACCAATTCGTTCACTAGCTCAGTCACTAAATCTACTTTCAAAATCTACCACAACTCTAAATGTGGAAATCATAACATAATTTACTTATTAGAACGCACACTATGCCAGAAACAATATGTGGGAAAATCTGAATGGCTCTTCCACCACAGAACTGATAATTATCAGAATCAGATCAAGTCAGCTCCCCACAAAAGATTATTACCTGTAGGACAACACTTCTGCCAAGAAAAACAGGATTTTAAAAGCCATGCAAAATTTGCTATAATTGAAAAAATAGAAATAGACAGAAATGATAACCTTAGAAAAATACTAGAGGAACATGAAGACAAATTAATTTTGTGCCTCAAAACACTTTGTCCAGATGGACTTAACCACAAATTTAACAACACAGATAAATTAATATATAATCCCATAACTCAAACTCTACCCACATTTCTAACCCACACATGTCTCACACATATACACAGACTCACATAAATATATACACATACACACATAACACACTCCCAAAAACTAAAAGATAACATACACTTAACACACACATCTCCTTTCCAGAAACCAATAAAACTGTCAAAATAACCAAGGAGGGAATTCTGAGATTCAGGAATCTCCCAGCCTCTATTTTAAAAACAACCCGAAAAAGGCCGTTTAACTAATACAAGGACTGACCAAAATTAGCGATAAAAAAACAAATGAAAACTACAGATAAAGTTCACTTTCTTCAGAGACAGTCATTCATGCCTGTAGTTTACAAACAAGCAGGGATTTTTTTCTCCTGATGATGGCCATGCTGGCTGAAACTAGTCAAGAAAATTAATTTAAATAAAACCAAAAAAATTTACATACAACCCAGTGTGTCTGAAAATTTTAATTTTTTAATACTTTTTATTGTTCAAAACACGCACACACATATACATATATATATATATTAAACATGTAGTATTGAATGTTAAAGACAACATAGTCTTGCATATTTTATTTTGAATTTTCTCATATTCTCTAATGAGACTTTTTATTTGAAAATGATTTCGAAATATGTATTGTCCATACGATGACCTAGCACTTTCGAACATCATTGTTCATCTTCAGGGTCAATATTTTTAGTCAAAATTTTTTTTTAAACAAACATTTGCCAATTTTCTTGTAGCGTAATCATGTTGCTATTTTTTTACAAACTAAATAAACGTTAAAATCCTTTTAAATTCAAAAGACGCGATGATGTTATCGCGTGCAGGGCGAAGATTTTTATCATGTGACAGCGTTTATATAGGCAGCATTTTTTTTATTGATGCATGTTTCATTAAATAATATAGACAAGTTTTGTCTATTTATTTTTTGTTTGCATGAAAGAAGCAACAACAAACTCATGCATGAGTATTTCTCATATTTTTTGTTTGCATGAAAGAAGCAACAACAAACTCATGCATACGAGATGCTGGAAGCAAAAATCGCACCACGGCTCATGACATCACACATGATCACATGAGAGTGAAAATGAGAAATGTTAGGTATGGGAAGACGTTGATATAAACCAATGGCTTCCATTATCAATTAATTAATACCAATGGCTTCCCATACTTAACACTTCTTGTTTTCACTCTCGCATGATCATGTATGACATCATGAGACGTGGTGCGATTTTCGCTTCCAGCATCTCGTTTGTATTGCTTGGAAATCTTCCATACAAACAAAAAACAGACGATCATTATTGCCATGTCCGTGTATTGTTTAATATATTGTAATGTAATTGTCATCTTTGATGATGGCTTATGTAAGCCGGAAGCTTAGATAGGATTAAAAAACATGTATCAATATGATGATTTTCTTTCGTCTTTCAATGATAATATTATTAACCTTATCAGACGATATGAAAGGAATTTGCATAAAATAAATAGACAAAACTTGTCTATATTATTTAATGAAACATGCATCAATACATATATATATATATATATATATATATATATATATATATATACATAAGTCTACTTCATCAAATCTATACTTCTAACATCTCTGCCTGAACACTGAAATTTTATTTACTCATTATTTTTTTTAAATATTTTTTCTCCTCAATTAGATTAGATAGTTTACCTATCGACAGGTTCACACTCCTTCCCAGTATTTTGAACAGGAATAGAGAGTCATCATTTGTTCTCTGTTTAGGATTGGGTTTCCAGTTCCTTCTAAAGTCTTTTTATTCTCTTTCACTCCCAGTAGTCTCTTGTATCTTATTGCCTTGCTTGGAGTGAAATGATTAAATATATATATATATATATATATATATGGAGGATAGGAGGTTATCACTTATGGATGTATATTGGCCTGGTGTGATTATTAAAAGAAAATGCTCAGTGTATTGATATATAAAATACTAAATTTAAGTAAGGAAGTAAACAAATGTATGTATGTATATAAATGTAGTAATTTCTGCTTGACCATATGATGAACAACAATATGTTTGTTTTCATTGTAGCAAGGAATGGTTTAGCCATGTAAGATTACCATCTTGTGCAAATGTTGTATTTCATGTCTGGGCATGTTATGATGACTGCATCATCGGAGAATTGACAAAATTAATTTAGCAACTCAGATTTCTGGTTGATTTTTCATCTGCTCATATACACATCTGCTTTAAAAAGGCTGCTCATTTCTCATTGGCCATGCCCTTATATCCTGGGTGTGAAAGCTTTCTGATTGGTTAGTTGAACTATATATTTTTGGAGATGGTGAAACTTTGGACTTCTTTTTATTTATTTATTTCTTTATCACCACACACATACACATATATATAGAGAGAGAGAGACTAATTATTGTGTTCAAGCATAAACAAACTATCACTGCTCAGTGTCAAACTCAGAAGGCACCATGGTTTTTTCATTTCTTCTAAGTACTTTCAATACCAACTAAGATAAACTTCAGGGGTGAACTGCTAAAACAAAAAATCAATGTAATTGATAGGTGTGAAGTTTTAAAAATTGTCATAAATATCTATCTATCTATATATTTGCAGCCCTCAATATTTACACAAAGAGAAGAAATATAATGAAAATACTTTCAAGACCCTTCAATATCTTAACTATTTCATATTTAATGCAAAACAAAAGGTTCTTACAGTATTCCAAAATAGAAAAGCTGCCCATCCTGATAAACCCAACAAATCAAATAATATATTATTCTACCCACTAACTCTATCACAGCTACAACCAAAAAGAATTTATCTAAACTCAACATTAAATTTGTCACAACTACATATAAAATAATCAAAGACTTAATACAAAACAAAACAACAAACCAAAACTTGAAGGAGGAATTTACTCTATCAATTTCAAGTATTGCTAGAAAGAATACATTGGAGAAACCTCAAGGAGTTTAAGCAAAAGACTATATGAATACAAAAGAAACATCTTAAAAAAACAACATACAAAATAAACTGGCTGTTCACTGTAACAAAACTGATCACAATTTTTATTTAAAAAATTGCTCCTCTAATTAAAAGAGAAAATTCATGAAGATAAAAATGTCTAGAAAGTGATTTAATCACTAGTTCAGCCAGAGTAAATTTATGTTCAGGTTCTTACAATGTTTCACCATTTTTGGCAGATATTCTGGTATCACAATGTGGGGTATTTAGTAACAAAGATGATAGAAAGAAAAAGAAAAAGAATATAGATGAATTTCACTAGATTGCAAAAAATTATTTCAAAAATGTTGAAAATACCAGCATCTCTCATTTATGTGCATGTGTAGTCACAACAATGTCAACAAAACCAGTCTGATGAAGTCCTAATGGATAAAATGCATCAGAAGCAAACCTTTTCCATTTTGTCTTACAATTTCCCCAATGTTATTCTTGATATATAAAAATATAAATTTTTATCTCATATATATATATATATATATATATATATATATATATATATATATATACTTAGTTGTATGGATGTAAGTTCATAACCTTTTCACAAACTCACATGCATACAACTAAGTATATTAGCTCTATCACTGATATTGACTGCTTTACAATAGGTACTGCAGATATATTATATATATATATATTTTACAGCAAAAAAACAAAAATTACATCAACATAGAGAGATTCTATTTCAAGCCATTCTGTGCATGGTTATCATCAGCCCCGAAGTGTCTGTCTCGGAGCATTGTTTTAAATTTATTTTCAATGTCAGTCCTCCTCTGGTAGATGTCTTGTTAAAGAGAATGGGTTTGTGTTAGCGATTGGTGGGGGGTAAGATATCTTTTCCCGGGGGAAGTGGCCTGAGGTTGGAGTTTATGGTCAGAACCTTTGTTGTTTGTAGTTTAATATCAGTTCCCCCTAGGAGGCATGGTGGAGTAATGGATAATGGCTTGGATTGAGGAATCGGAGAGCCGAGTTCGAATTCCAGTCGATTCCATTACATTCACTTACGTGCTAATACCCTTGGGAAAGGTGTGAATCCTCTTCTTCTCCCTCCAACTATGGGTAAATAGCAGGACAGACTGGGTTCTATAGCCTTGGATGGCAACTGGTCTAGGAGAAGGACAACTCTGAATTCAAAATCTGCGGAGGGTCATTTGGGGACCTTGTGGCATCCGTTGCACCAGGTCCCTGTATTCGTCCCTCCAAAAAGTGTGGATGGCCCTGCACAAAGCCTTCACCACTATAATCAAATCCTGTGTGGCTGTCGGGCTTTCAGTTTCTGGGAACTGATCTGTCTGACCCTCATACGTCGAGTTCGACGGGAGAGCGAAAAAAAAAAATATCAGTTCCTATGTGGCATTTCTTATACCGGCCCCAAGTGTGCTTTTCTGGGATTCACAGTAAATAGTTTTTGTACTACAGGTGTCCATTATTATTAACAAGTGATGGGGGATTTAAACTTAAACCTGTTAAGATTAATGTAAATTAGTTGAGTTATAGTAAAAAATACATATGCTCTGGTAAAATAAAAACATCAAGCTCTCTGTGGATCAATTTTAATAATTAATATTACTAGGATCCATCCAGATTATATACCAATGGGTCGATGACCTGTACTATATATATATATATAATTATAATATATTGCATATATAGTGATGATGTTAATAAAAGTGTGCTCGATGTAATATAACAGAGCTATTAAGTATATATTAATAAATATACATATTATCCTTCACTGCTAGCACAACTTGGAGTTGTTACAGTATTGTGTCATGTATGAAACTCAGAGTCATGCTAGTGGTAAAGGATAATATATATATATATATATATATATATATATATATATAAAAATAAGAAAAGTGAAAAATGATCAAAATGGTTCACACTATATCAAATATCAAAGATCAATTATTATTGATATTTTTTTCCCAAAACCCATTTCATATTTTTCTTCTCCACTTTCAAGGTTAAAATTTGTTTTGTAAATAATTGTTCGTATTGAGAATAGCAACAGGGATTGTTATTGAGAATAGCAACCACCAGGAATTTTTGTTCTTTGTTTTTAAAGTCAACCTGACACACAAAAAAAACCTCCTTTAGGTAAGATTTGTTTAATAATATGTCTATGGAAAAATGAAAAAACAATTCTTATATAAATTTGTAATATTTCCCTTACATTCCCTACACTGTATCCCACAATGCTTTGTAGATTATTTATGCATTGCCCAAGTTTCTTAGAAATAACTCTTTTTTAATTTCTTAACTGCATTCGGTAAGAAACCTAAAAATATTAACTATTAATTCATGAAAGTTAAAATTCATTCAAAATCAATTTCTGCTGAAGAAAACACTGGAGAGCCAGATATCTAAATGAATCATTTCATCTGCTAGCCTGTGACAGTATTCAGTATTCTCAAATCTATATAATACTTGTGCGTGTCCTTCCCTTTGTTAGTTCGCACAACAGTTATGTCCTACCAAATAATGGATTATTCTGTTTTGATCGCAGAAGGGAAAAAGACACTACTTGGTTTCAATGAGAAAATGAAAGAAAGAAAGAAAGAAGTGTTTAATGTTTCCTACCAATAAATAATGGACTATTCCATTTTAATCACATGGAAAGAAGGGAAAAGATACTACATGTTTTCAATGAGAAAATGAATGAAAGAAAGCATTTAACGTCTGTTTTAGTGAAATACAAAAAGTTGTCAATTTCAAATCATTTCATTTGTACCCCTTTACTTCTTAAAATAATGATCAGCATTCATATTAATGATTGTTATTGCAATATTTTGTTAAAGTTGTTAAGCTCAAATATTTAATGATGTGATAGGGGAATTTCTATGCATATTTTATTGTTGTAGAATTTGCCTTGTGCTTATTCAATCGATAATTTAAGAATTCATTAGAAAATTCAAATAGGAAAACTGTGAAATTTCCTCAGGTTTTTCACATAGAAATAAATACCATATAAAAGCCATTAATAAAAAAAGAAGTGGCAGCAAGGCTTCAACATTAGTAAGGAAAGAAAAGTTACTGTGAATGAAGGTAGGCATGATGTCAGCAGCAAACAGGAAAGAACACTACGCTGAAGACTCCAAGTTCTAAATTCAGGATTGTCCCAGGACAAAAAACTGAATAGTAACCCTTCACTTTATGTCCAGTAGAAACATTAATATTTAAATGTAAATATATTATGAAAATTTTGCCAACATCAATCGGTTAATATGGATGTTAACATGAAAACCATGACATAAACCATGAATTTGGTGACTATGTAATTGTGAGTTCAATCCCTGTGCCAGGTAGTAAAGTCTTAGACTCAGTGGAAAAAGGGCAAACAATAACTGAACAATAAATAAATTATGACGTTGTGGCCCCTGGGTGTCTGTCCAGTCTTTTTGTTCAGTATTTGCTATTGGTATCGATCACTTTGACCTAAGCCTTACTTTATCCCACATTGTATTCAGTTTAGATCATAAGGCTGGTGAGGGTCAATTGTCGGCAGGAATCACTGAACTTGTCCAGACCAGACAAAGTCGCAAATCATAAGGTAAGTTGTAAAAGAAATATATTTTATGTGATGTTTCTTATACAGAGATGGTGTTACAGGTTTTTTTCTCCGTGCAGGACTATAGGCTCTTCAGGCAGGCATATCTTGACATACAAAGTCACTCGACCTTTCTCTCATTTGAATATTTCATAACACCTTGTTTGTCATGACTAAGTCTAGACAAATTCGCTGGAACACAGATCAAAGTCGGAGGCTTTCTTCAATGGCAGGAAATCACATGGAATGGTTGTCTCTCACTCAGTGTTGGCTGCTTCTCCTGGTCCCATCTGTCTCTGCCTCTGCAAGTGCTCTGCTTTTTATGGGCCCTGGTTCTAACCCAGGGAGTGGTGGGGGTCTTCAGGGTTTTTCTCCAATTCTCGAACAAATTAACTAAATTATAACAAAGGAACTTTGTTTAGAATTTTTCTGCAACATCCTTAATTTTTCCCTTATTCCACAGGTAGAGGGCACAGGCATTGCTCTACCAGTGCTCTACCAGTTGCTCCCACTGGCTTAAAGTCATACCTCCCACCAGCATTTCTGATTGGCGGAGACCACTCTCTCTTCCATCTACCTGAAACCATTCCTCTGAGCCATCCTTCAGCTAATACTTCCTCAGAATCATATACTGATACTTCTACCCTTCAGTGGGTGGAGACAACTCCATCTCTCCTTTCTCCCACCTCCTTAGTGTTTCACCCATTGTGATTCCTGGTCAGGAAGAATTAACTCTTCCTTCCCACTCCAATCCCATCCTTGGGACAGTCAGCCTGGCATCTGGTCTTTATTCATTTTCATGACATTGTTTTTGTATTTCAATTTTCCTGGGTTTGTTTTACCTGCCATGGCAGTTCAGCAAGCACAAATCCATTGTTCTGTTATGTACCTTTGGATCCATTTCCTCGATAACTGGAATACATTTTTTCAGAATTTGGCCAATTTTGAAATTTACCATATGACCCTTCATTTCTCAGTATCTCTGCCCCTGAGAAAATATATTGTTTCCTTTTTTTAATCAAAACGATTTCACCTCTTTTCTCTTATGACCAATTTTCTCATGGCCTGTGGACATTTCCTAACACAGATTTCCTTTTAAACAATGATATCTCTTGGTAATTCAACTTTACCAAATTCATTCTTTTCTGTTGATTAGTGATAAAAAAAACAATTTTTTTCTTCTTTGTGGGAAAAGAAATCAGCTGTTCAGAGGTGTTTGGGGGGGCTCTCCTCTCTCTAAATTTGCAAAATCTGGCCATGTATATCGATATAGTCATTGGCTCTTAAAGTGTTACATTTCTTTTGGTATAGCTAACAAGCTATCTCTTCAATCCTTAAGGTGTTACTAATCAGAACAAGACATATCCCTACATATGGACAATGGAACGTGAACAATGTACCTTTGTAGATTAAATAAAAGGTTCAGTTCAACAACTGCTGAAGATGACCTGAATTGACAGACAAGTGAAGAAGGCTAAAGAGCACAATGGCCAAAACATTGTTATAATAACAAAGATATGGCCAGTTGAATAAAAACAATCTACTCCCAGTAGATTAAATAAAAGTTTTCATTTGAAATTTCCTGAAGGTTATCTGGCTCAATAAGAACCAAAATGTTGTGATAATAACAACAAAGATAATAGTAATAGTCCAAATGTAAATACAATCAAGCAAATTCATGTTTCAAGCCAAATTCTGGTTATAAAACTCATTAAGTTATAGATAGAAACACAACATCGTAATTTGCTGTTTCACACCTTAAGTTATAACCAGGGTCTGATGATCTCTTAAGGTGTGAAGCTGGCAGTCACCATGCAGTAATGGAGATTTGATTTCTATGTCTTTTATATATATATATATATATATATATATATATATATACAGTGTGCAATGGATAAATTTCCATCTAAATTACGCAAAAAATGAAAATAACACTGACATCTAATTTTAACAGATATATTTACCAAAATTACACAAAAATATCTTGAAATACTAAAGAGGAAATTTATTTAATAAAATTACCATTGGCTTCAACTACAGTCTCGAGACGACTTCAGAATCTTCTGCAACTTTTCTGGGCGGTTTTCTTGTTTGAGTTGGTGAATGATGCCATAATCCTTGCCTTCAATTCATCTTTGATGTTGGAAAGAGTTTTGTTGGTCTCTTGCTCATTTGCACCCCACACATAATAATCAAGGGTATTACAGTCTGGGGAGTTAGGTGGCCAGATGTAAAGGGTGATGTGGTGGCAGAAATTGTCTGACAGCCATGATTGGGTTCTCCTGCTTGTGTAGCATGGTGCAAAGTCCTGTTGCCAGATATAGGGATTTCCAGCAGCCTCCCTCTTGACCCAGGGAAGCACTACTTCTTCAAGACACTTGATGTAGGCTTCTATGTTGAGTCTGAAGCCCTGTGGGAAGATGAATGAAGCCATAAAGTGGCCATCACTAGTGATCACTTTGAACACCTTCATAATTACCATTAGACTCATCCAAATCTTTCTGAATACTCTGCACTGTCCCCAGATTGACACCCATACATTTTGAAATATTTGTATTGGAGCTTCTGGTGTGAATGGCAAGCAGTACAGCATGCTGTTTCTAGATTTCTGGCAGAGTGAATTGCGTCATGGTGGTCTTTTTCTCAAAGACAGTGCCCAACTGATCCTACTATACTGTGCAGTCGACAGAATAAAAAACAAACAATGCACATACATGAAATTAAAAATATAAAATGAAGAAAATTAACCCACAGGTTCCTGTAATTATATATATATATATATATATATATGCACACACACTACAAATTTATATATATATATATATATATATATATATATACACTCTACAAATTAGTTGATTCTGCTATCTTCTAGTTAGCAGAATCAACTGATCTATTAATTTTAAAGTTAAAAGCTCTACATGTTATTTTTTAAACTTAAATCCGTTAAGATTAATGTAAATTAGTTGAATGATAGATTTATAGAATGTGGGTAATACCAGAGCACCCAATGGAATAAATCATGCTGTCCAACACACTTATCTGTGTACATATCTTCATACATACATATATGTACATTTACATATCCATACTTATATTCCACTATATGCACACATACACCCCCACATATATATACATATGTATTCTTATGTAATTTTGAATCTATTTCTATGTCTACATTTCATGAACTTGAATGTTAAGAAAAATTTTTTTTCTTACAGAATCCATCTTGTACATTTATAAATCTACCATTCACATATGCATGGAATATTGCAGGTCTGTATATCTTGAGATATTTGACAAAATCCAAGGAAGGGTTTGCAATGTTATCAGTTCTGACCTGGTGTTTGTCACTTTCCCACCACCGTAACATGGCTTCTCTGTATCTTTTCTATAAATTTTTCAAATGAGCTCTCTTCTTTGATACTAGATTGGCAACTCAGTCTCATCGTTTTACTGTTGTAAAAAGCTAGATGTTTTATTCTAATAGTTTCTTTTCTCACACTTCTCACCTGTAGAACTCTCTTCTGATTTTTTGCTTTCCTGCCAACTACAATCTTCAAAGATTTAAATGAAATGCCAATTGCCATCGAATGTCTTCCTGAAATCTGTTCTTTTATTGTCCTTTCTTTTCACTAAAGTCGTCTTGTTCTTTTTCACTCCCACTAACCCCTTGCATCCTAGTGACATTATTACCTTTCTTGGGGTGAAATGTTTAAAAAAAACTCCACAATTAACTGTGGCATGAGTTTGTGGACTCTATTATCTCAAAATGTATTTTTTTTTAAATCAAAAAGAGCTTATTTATTTCCAGAACACAAACAACATTCCAAGTTTTCACACTATTTATATTGTTTGGACTGTTGTCCTCATCTTTGTTGCCATATTCAGATGAGGACAACAGTCTGAACAATGTAAACAGTGTAAATAATTACAATACCTCATCTCAGAATATAGACAGATATTAAAAGTTTTGAATAATTAGCATTTTTTTTTAAATAACTTGTATAATAAGAAAATTTATCATTTTCTTTATTTTTGTTCTGATATTACAATCTTCAGGTAATTTTTCTTACAAGCATGGCATTCTGAAACTTATTTTGTAAGTTTCCAAATAATTAAAGAATATAAGAAATATACATTCCCCTGCACTCAACTCTCAGCTCTTGCATGTGATTCAAAACTGGGAGAAGCTTTTCTGATCAGATTAAGTCCATGTTGTACAAACCATTTTTCCATTAATGGATATTCTTATCATTTCAAGGAAGAATAATTTAAAATACAAATCAAGGGCAATTCTCACCAACAAAATGGCTGTCATGTTTTAAATTGCAGAAGAGGAAATTGGCTATTTAAAATTAAAAGTGATAATTTTTTTTTTTGAGAATATTCTTTTAGTTATTCAAAGTCAATCTATTTTCAAAATTTTCTTTTCTTTCAAAAGTTAATTATTTTCGCTCTGAGCAAATCTGAATTATGAAGCAACGCAAGCATTTCTCCTTTAATCATTAAAATCTTCCTAATGTAAAAATACAAGCCAATTTTATTTTTGATTGCCTAAAATATCTTTGTAGATTTTTTCCCCCAATTCAATTTATTGTGGAAATAAATTTTCATGCAAATTTCTTAGAATAGCTCTAAGACATCTTAACTCACTAAAATTGAAAGAAGAGGAAAAATACTAATAGAAAAGAGTTATTATTTAAAAGTTATTATTTTTAGAACAGCAATAGCATATAAATGAGACAATAAAATGTGATGTCCAGGGATTAAAGAGGATTATTCCAGGATTAAGATAGATTGTGTTTTATTCTTTAAATTATGGCCAAGTAGTTAGAACATTAGACTTTCTGACTATTAGAACATGGTTCAAATCTCACCATAGTTGATTTGTCTATGAATTAACTTCTTGATAACAGTCTAGAGAGATTCAGCATCCATTGGTAGGTGCCTGAAAACAATACCACAGGTTGACGCAAGCCTTATGAGGGAAATTTGGTAGAAGAAACTGTTTGGAAGCCATCAATAGTTGTGCTAGCATGAGGTCACAAGTCATTGTGACTGAAGGTTTAAGCATATTGGCCTTGTGAAACTGGTGATCATGCCAGATTATGTACTGTCTCTCAGAGACTATAATTAAAGTTTGTTCAGTATAGTTGCATTATAAAGCACAGATTGGCTGTGTGGGTATTGAACAGACACAAATGCTTTTTGATTGATTGGTTTGTTTTTTATGGCTTACCAATCATTTTGTGGGTTGTTTTAAAGCCAAAACATTTTGGACTGTAAGAATAATTCCTTTTTATTGCAAGTGAATATTGCAATACTGCATTAAAAATATTTTAAGAATGACAATGATTTTTCTATATATAAGCCCTATTATTTAATCCATAACTTGGGGAGGAGATGAATTTATATCTTTTCCAAGGTTATTTGTGCATAAGTGAATGTAATAAATCTGACTGGAACTCAAACTTAGGCAAACGTGAACTTTCTTGCCTGCGAAAAAAAAGTGTGTCAAAAGGAGTTTTATTCATTGACTACTGAATTTTTTTTTATTTAATTCATTTCATTTTTACAGTTTGTGAACTTGTACAATAGGGCAGGGTGATTTTTTACTTTTTTAGAACATCAACATTGCATATAGTGCAAAAGCTGCAGTTTTATATAAAAAGTATGGACACCAAAAATTAGATTCATAATTTTAACCAATTTTTGAGTATTTACTTTTAAATATCTTCTGAAAAATGTACAGAAATACATAATTTCCAAAGGTTTTTGCTTACAAACAGATTTCAAAATTTTACTATTTTAAGAATAAATCCAAATAAAGTTGATTTCTTTTGTATTAGATACATTGAATAGAAAATATATTCAAACCAGAATTCTAATTATGAATAAGATTTGTTAGATCATAATTAATAAAAACAAAAAATAGATAAAAGTGTATACAACACCATAATTCTGCTGGGTACAAATTATAAGACAAATGCCCATATACAATTTGTAAAGCTTCAGTAAATTATAAATTTTGTAAACTGTGCTATAAGGCTTTTACTGATTACCGGAATTAAATTTTGAACCTAAACTTAATTGTTTAAACTCATTTCCTCAAAAAGGGTAAATTATTTATCATGTGAAACTCCACTTTCAAATTGAATGCAATAATTCAAAAATCAACCTGACCTATTGTACAGTAGGCAATGTAACCAGAAATATTTTTCTTTTTTTTTTTCAAATCATGAAATGAGTCCTATGTTAGATCTGAAGAGATATCTGCATCCACTGCATGGTAGGGGAGGAGGGTTCTGGGGATGGAGAGATCTGGCTTTTCTTTGGGCTCTCTTCATCTCTTCTTTTAGTCTTCTGGTATTTTGAGGATTTTTTTCATGGACTTCTCTTCTCCAATTGGTTCTTTCTGCAGCTTCCATCTTACAATTGACCGGATCTTGAATTTTGATACTTGAATTGATGATGTGGTCTTTTACCAACTCCAAGCTCCAAGAAGAAAAGTCTTTGAGCATGAAAGCCTTAGCTGTGAATTGTTTGTGGTGGTCACACACACACAGCAATGAACAAATTTGTTTTGGACTTTTGTAGAAAGACCAATTTAAAATCAATTTACATTTTTTACAATTTTTTAAATTATTTCTGGTTGCAGTGCCTATTGCAAAACTCCACTCTGAAGTTGGTTTTACAGTCATAGTTGTGAGGGGGAACTTCTTCCCCTCTGTCATCAAATGGGCTGAGAGTTTCATTTAAAAAAAAAAAAAATTTTCTTCTGTAGGGGAATCAATTTACAATGAATTTACATAGTAAATTGGACACCCTATTAACTTTTATGACATTTAATAGATTCCAGAGAAATAAATATACCTCTATCAATTGATATTACTGACATATTTCTGTACCTTTACAAAGGGAGATGTTAGCTGTCTTGAAATCATGATCCCTCATGATTCATTGAGAGTAAAATTTGCTAACATACAAGTGTCTTATTTCCTACGGTTTCTGTCAATAACTTAAAACTCTTACAAAGAGCATATTTAAACTGTGAACATGTGCATCATAGTAAGTAAAAAGGTAAGTATATTTATATCTGTTGCAAATGTATAGTGTCATTGCATTATCATCTTGTATTGTGTATATTATAATTGAAGAATTTTATTCTTGTCACTTGTTCACAGATAAAAGTTACAGATGAAGTTCGACAAGAAAAATGTTTAATAAAAAACAGACAATGTCAGAAAGAGGACTTATTCAGATTTTACTAAAATGCCAGATCCCTCACCACCATACTATGTGTTTATTTTTCTATTTTCATTGTTTTTTTCCATTTTTCTGAATTTTATAATGCAGAATAGTAAGAGTTTAGTTTCTGTCTGAATTTCTGGGATGAGGAGGTATCATTATTTACACTATTTACATTCGGATTATTGTTTTTTTGGCGATAATGCCACTAAGACACAAGGGGTTACTGGGAATTAAAGACTTTAGTGAGGAGAAAGGACAATAAAAGAATAGGATTCATGAAGACAGAAAATGGCTATTGGTGTTGCATTTAAATTTTTGAAGACTGTAGGTGGTAGGAAGCAAGAAACTGGAAGGGAGTTTCGCAGGTGAGAAATGTGAAAAAAACTATTAGAATAGAACATACAGTTGCATCTAGCTAGTTCAACAGTGAAACCATGAGATCTAGTTGCCAATCTAGTAGCATGTTTAAATTTATGCAGTTGAGGCACCAAAAAGAAAAGTACATCAGAACAATTACCATGAAAATATTTGTAGAAAAGACAGAAAGAAGCCACATTATAACAGAGAGTTTGGGAACCACACACAAACACACACACATATATATTTTTTTTTTTATTGAAATTGGAGTCGATTTGAACAGTGAGATTAGATCAGAACAATTTTGTTTACTGATGGGAATCTGATCTAGCCCATTTGGAATTGGGTCATTAGGAAGACAATGAAAGATGATTGAGATAATTTTTATTGGTTGAAATTTGAAATAGAGCTTACTAAGGCTATGAGGAACTTTGAAATTCACATGATTTTGGGTTAAAGGCAGCATTCGTGATAATTGCGTGCGGGCCAAGGGACGATTTATGATCAGCCAGGTTTATCTATATAAACGCGCACAGAAATCTGTTGACAGAGTGGTTGGCTCGTCTGCCGTTGAGTGCAGTCAAGCTGGGTAGAGAGAGGTCGGAGACTGGAAGTGAAGTCAAAGATTGGAATCAAACGCCCGCTAACATATTTTGTTGATATAAGTACGAAGAAGCGAATTACTCCTCCAATAATCTAAGACTGCTACTGCTACTATTATTACTACCACTGGAAATGGAAACGTCAAAAAAGCTACAATAATCAAAAGGTTGTTTTTGGGCTTGTCTGTCATTGAGTGCAGTCGAGCTGGGTGGAGAGATATCGGAGACTGAAAGTGACGTCAGAGATTGGAACAAAACCCCCGCTAATATGTACTGTTAATATAAGTATCGATGTATCTGCTACCATGAAGATTATTACTACTGTTACTACCGCCGAGGAGGAATGCAACTATAAACTGTAAGCCATGCCCAGAAATCTTTATCTCTCCATCGCAAGAGTCGTATGTCGTTCTGAGACGATTTCATAACAAGCTAATCACAACCCACTCTCTCTCTGTCTAGAATCCAGTGTATGAGTTTTTATGTCAATTATTTTTTTTTCTGTAACCCATTTCTTTTCTATACTATTCTTTTCTGCTATATAAAAGACATTAACAATTCAACCATTGAATAGTTGTTTGTCCGGCTTTCTGCGGATATATATTTTTTTTTGGTGCATTCTAAATTTCTTAGCACAGACTCTCCAGCCATGTCTACATCTTCAGTCAACCGTGAAAAGATGAACATCACTTCTGCTTTCTGGATCAAACCAAAAACAATGTGGGCTGGAAGCAGGGTTAAACTAGTGGACCAGTCAAATGATCTACGGATGCTCAGGGGACCTACGGTCACTCCCTTAAGTTCGGTTAAGACCGAATAGACACCTCAACTCAGAAAGTAAGACGTTGGAGGTTGAGGGGCTGGGGCGAAAGTGTTAGAACATCACAGCAATGGGAAAGTGACTGAAGTCAAGATGCCAAGTCAGAATCGATTACATTCTTTATGGTAGAAGACGAGAAAATTGTCACAGTCTGTCTGCCTTACATCAAGGGATTATCGGAAAAGATACAGAAAATCAGCAGTGACTGAAGTCAAGATGCTAAGTCAAGATAGATTACATTCTTTATGGAGGAAGACCAGAAAATTGCCACAGTCTGTCTGCGTTATATCAAGGCCTTATTGGATAAGATTTAAAAAAATCAGCAGCCTGTATAATATCAGGACAATATTCAAAGACAACTGCACTCTATGAAGAAATCTCTGCCGAGTAAGGCCTAACACAGGAAAAAAAAACATGACCAAGAACTATGGGTATTCTATTCCTTGCAGTTGTTGCAAAGAATATAAAGGAGAAACAAGACATCCCTTACAAGAAAGGCTGGAGAAACACTGAAAAGTTGTATCAAGTGGTGAAGGTGGAGTGGTTTCAGGTTGCCTTCTCCACAGATACCTTTTCTTTATTATCTGTGAATTGCCATTATTTCTTGGGAAAGATAGTAGAGTGTTTTGCCATGGTCTTTTTGTGGAATCACGAGGAGGAACATCCCGGTGCATTAGTGCTGCATTCTGGGGTGCCCATATGTCTATCATCTGGGCAGGTGTTTGGTGATTTCCCATTTTATGGCCAGGTTGATGCTCTTTATGACTGCATCCAATCCTGTCACATTAATAAGGGCGAAGTCAGTTTTCTTTTGCAACCAGGCTGCATCTTCCACAGTGACATCACCTACTTCTAAAAACGCAGTACCAGACTGCTTGCATCACACCACAGAACACCTTCTCTGTGGTCGGGTATATACCAGCTTCATCTCACTGGATCCTTTCTTCTCACCTCTGCAACGATCTCCTTTAATATATTCACCACTTCATAGTTGACTTTATTTTCCCAATTCTCTCCTCAAACCATCACTCCACCTCCTTTTCAAAGTCTGCTTTTTTCCCCCCTTGTAAAGAGTGATCATAGCAGCCAACACTTTTTTTTCGCACAGTTGCATCTCCCTTCCACCTCTATTCAACAGTTCACTACCTTCAGTCAAAGTCTACACAAAAATCCTGGTCCTCTATGATACATTGTTTCCCTGATGTTGCATTATTGTTGCCACACAGGTGGAAACTACATATTATTTGTGTATGGAGAGACCTTGCGGAATTGATGGTAGAACAGTGTGGTGCAATGGAACAAGTACGGTCCAATTGGTAATGTGTAGCATGCCACTCACAATCCAAGTGAATGGTTGCAGGTGTTGATGTGGTTCTAGACATGAATGCAATTATGCTACTGGTGGGGGGACGGAGTGAGCATCTATAAGAATGTGGAGTTCAGCACTGTGCTGTAGGCATGCAGTCAGTGAGGAGTGACAATGGGAAATCACCAATCACCCACCTAGATGATAGACATACAGGCACCCCAGAATGGAGCACTAATGCACCTGGATGTCCCTCCTTATGATTCCATCCAACCACACTTCCCCAGAAATTCCTTTTGTTTGTTATCTGTGAATTGCCATGACATATTGGGAAAGGTAGTGGAGTGGTTTCCAGTTGCCTTCCCCACAGATTCCTTTTCTTTATTATCTGTGAATTGCCACGACTTCTTGGGAAAGAGAGTAGATTGGTTTCCCGTTGCCTTCTCCACAGATTCCTTTTCTTTATTATCCGTGAATTGCCATGACTTCTTGGGAAAGATAGTGGAGTGGTTTCCAGTTGCCTTCTCCATAGATTCCTTTTCTTTATTATCCGTGAATTGCCATGACTTCTTGGGAAAGATAGTGGAGTGGTTTCCAGTTGCCTTCCCCACAGATTCCTTTCCTTTATTATCTGTGAATTGCCACGACTTCTTGGGAAAGAGAGTAGATTGGATTCCCGTTGCCTTCTCCACAGATTCCTTTTCTTTATTATCCGTGAATTGCCATGACTTCTGGGGAAAGATAGTGGAGTGGTTTCCAGTTGCCTTCTCCATAGATTCCTTTTCTTTATTATCCGTGAATTACCATGACTTCTTGGGAAAGATAGTGGAGTGGTTTCCAGTTGCCTTCTCCAAAGATTCCTTTTTTTATTATCCGTGAATTGCCATGACTTCTTGGGAAAGATAGTGGAGTGGTTTCCAGTTGCCTTCTAAACAGATTCCTTTTCTTTATTATCCATGAATTGCCATGACTTCTTGGGAAAGAGAGTGGAGTGGTTTCCAGTTGCCTTCTCCACAGATTCCTTTTCTTTGTTATCTGTGAATTGCCATGACTTCTTGGGAAAGAGAGTGGAGTGGTTTCCAGTTGCCTTCTCCACAGATTCCTTTTCTTTGTTATCTGTGAATTGCCATGACATATTGGGAAAGGTAGTGGAGTGGTTTCCAGTTGCCTTCTCCACAGATTCCTTTTCTTTATTATCTGTGAATTGCCATGACTTCTTGGGAAAGATAGTGGAGTGGTTTCCAGTTGCCTTCTCCACAGATTCCTTTTCTTTATTATCTGTGAATTGCCATGACTTCTTGGGAAAGAGAGTGGAGTGGTTTCCAGTTGCCTTCTCCATAGATTCCTTTTCTTTATTATCTGTGAATTGCCATGACTTCTTGGGAAAGAGAGTGGAGTGGTTTCCAGTTGCCTTCTCCACAGATTCCTTTTCTTTGTTATCTGTGAATTGCCATGACATATTGGGAAAGGTAGTGGAGTGGTTTCCAGTTGCCTTCTCCACAGATTCCTTTTCTTTATTATCCATGAATTGCCATGACTTCTTGGGAAAGATAGTGGAGTGGTTTCCAGTTGCCTTCTCCACAGATTCCTTTTCTTTATTATCTGTGAATTGCCATGACTTCTTGGGAAAGATAGTGGAGTGGTTTCCAGTTGCCTTCTCCGCAGATTCCTTTTCTTTATTATCTGTGAATTGCCATGACTTCTTGGGAAAGAGAGTGGAGTGGTTTCCAGTTGCCTTCTCCACAGATTCCTTTTCTTTATTATCTGTGAATTGCCATGACTTCTTGGGAAAGGTAGTGGAGTGGTTTCCCGTTACCTTCTCCACAGATTCCTTTTCTTTTATTTTCTGTGAATTGCCATGACTTCTTGGGAAAGAGAGTGGAGTGGTTTCCAGTTGCCTTCTCCACAGATTCCTTTTCTTTATTATCTGTGAATTGCCATGACTTCTTGGGAAAGATAGTGGAGTGGTTTCCAGTTGCCTTCTCCACAGATTCCTTTTCTTTATTATCTGTGAATTGCCATGACTTCTTGGGAAAGAGAGTGGAGTGGTTTCCAGTTGCCTTCTCCACAGATTCCTTTTCTTTATTATCTGGGAATTGCCATGACTTCTTGGGAAAGAGAGTGGAGTGGTTTCCAGTTGCCTTCTCCACAGATTCCTTTTCTTTGTTATCTGTGAATTGCCATGACATATTGGGAAAGGTAGTGGAGTGGTTTCCAGTTGCCTTCTCCACAGATTCCTTTTCTTTATTATCCATGAATTGCCATGACTTCTTGGGAAAGATAGTGGAGTGGTTTCCAGTTGCCTTCTCCACAGATTCCTTTTCTTTATTATCTGTGAATTGCCATGACTTCTTGGGAAAGAGAGTGGAGTGGTTTCCAGGTGCCTTCTCCATAGATTCCTTTTCTTTATTATCCGTGAATTGCCATGACTTCTTGGGAAAGATAGTGGAGTGTTTTCCAGTTGCCTTCTCCACAGATTCCTTTTCTTTATTATCCGTGAATTGCCATGACTTCTTGGGAAAGCTAGTGGAGTGGTTTCCAGTTGCCTTCTCCACAGATTCCTTTTCTTTATTATCCATGAATTGCCATGACTTCTTGGGAAAGAGAGTGGAGTGGTTTCCAGTTGCATTCTCCATAGATTCCTTTTCTTTATTATCCGTGAATTGCCATGACTTCTTGGGAAAGATAGTGGAGTGGTTTCCAGTTGCCTTCTCCATAGATTCCTTTTCTTTATTATCTGTGAATTGCCATGACTTCTTGGGAAAGAGAGTGGAGTGGTTTCCAGTTGCCTTCTCCACAGATTCCTTTTCTTTATTATCCGTGAATTGCCATGACTTCTTGGGAAAGAGAGTGGAGTGGTTTCCAGTTGCCTTCTCCACAGATTCCTTTTCTTTTATTTTCTGTGAATTGCCATGACTTCTTGGGAAAGAGAGTGGAGTGGTTTCCCGTTGCCTTCTCCGCAGATTCCTTTTCTTTATTATCTGTGAATTGCCATGACTTCTTGGGAAAGATAGTGGAGTGGTTTCCAGTTGCCTTCTCCGCAGATTCCTTTTCTTTATTATCTGTGAATTGCCATGACTTCTTGGGAAAGAGAGTGGAGTGGTTTCCAGTTGCCTTCTCCACAGATTCCTTTTCTTTATTATCTGTGAATTGCCATGACTTCTTGGGAAAGGTAGTGGAGTGGTTTCCCGTTACCTTCTCCACAGATTCCTTTTCTTTAGTATCTGTGAATTTTCATGTCTTCTAGTGGAGTGGCTTCTTCACAACTTTTTCACCATTTGGAAATCAGAGATTTTAGATTGTTTGCCACCCAAAGAGAGAGTGCTCAATCTATCCTATTATTTAACTAATATCTGTGTGTGGGGAGAAGAGATGGATTCATGCTTTGCAAGAGGAATTACTAAAAACTGAATGCAACACACTCTACTGAAATCTAAATATACAACTATTCACCAAAATATAGACAAACCTTACTAATAATAGAATTATTGAATGAAAACTATTTAAACAATTTAATAATAAAGAATTAACCACAGTATTATCTTTAGTTTATTTATGTTTGATGAAATATTAGTATTAAATATTTTAACTTTCAACTTAATTTTTATTTGCTTTTAATTTCAACTTTACTCAAGGTTTCAATCTATGGTCATGAAAAGACATAGCAGAGTAGGTTAGTCTGTAGCCAAGGTTGGCATCTAGTCAAATGGAAAAACAACTCTGAATTCAAAATCATGGAGAAGGCAACAAAACTAATCCACAATCTTTCTCCAGAACAATTATGGTAATTTACAACAATTTTTACAGATTACATATATTAAAAGAAAAGAAAATTGTGGAGAGCTATGATTGATTACATCTTGAAAGGATATGGCTCTTTCGATGATTTATGATGAAAGTACATTTCAGCTGCTATTAACAAAGTTAGCAGACATTTTTGAAGGACTATTGTGAATCTAATCTCCTGGCAAGTAATTAAGCTCTCAAGAACTTTATCAATAATTCAGACGGCAAAAGAGAGCTGCAGTAATTGCAATGACTTCTTACAAAATGACTAAGTCTATTATTAGTGCTTTCTTCATTGTTATTTTTTATCAAATAAACCTCAGAACAAAAATATTAGTAATCTAAGAGAAACAATATAGACCATTGGCTCTTAAACTTGCATTGTTCAAGTTTATACTTGAGTCAAAAGGTAAACATTTTTCAGGTTTATACTTGAGTTAATAGGCAAACACTAATCAGGTTTATACCTAAGTCAAAAGGTAAACATTGTTCAGGTTTATATCAGATTATTGCAAAAGTTTGTCCCCAATTTTCATTGTTAATATAAAATGACCACAACTTGACATTGATGTTTGTTTTGATGCTGAATACTGGTGTGTTCAAGAATGAAACCTTTCACTGTTCAGTTGCAAGTCAGATTTTGTTGAATGTTGATGTTTTATCCACAAATGAATGCTTAGATAGATGATGAAAAGTCACACTTTTGCCATATTATGCTCTATGAATTTCAGAAAGGAGTAAGTGTCAGAACTGTGATGAAAAATATTCAGAAGGTTTATGTGGATTGTGCTCCTGCTCTTCGAATGGTCAAAAAGTGGTTTGGCAAATTTTGTCAGGGTGATTTTAACCCAAGCAATCAACCATGCTCTGGGAGAACTTCCAACATCAATGAAGATGCTCTGTTTGCCATCATGAAGAATAAACTGAAAACTTTGATGCAAAAGATTGTTAAATGTTTGAAAATTGATATCTCAGGTGCTTTTTGTCATTTGAAGAGACGTGGGTTAAAAAAAAATGGCTGATTTTTGTAAATCAAAAAGGTGACATTTTCCACCACAACAACGCAAGATTGCATGTTTCAAAACAGACTTTAAAGAGTTGAAATAGGACCCCACCCTCCAGCACCCACTGTATTCTCCTGAGTTGGCTCCTTTGGGTTTTCATTTGTTCTGGTCTCTCTACAGAACAATTTAAATGACAAAAAATTGACTCTGTACAATCACAAACGACCTCACAACCTTCTACCAACAAAAATAACAAAGGTTCTACATAAATTGCATTGACAAGCTTTGTAAAATGATGGGAGACTGTGTACTTGACTAATAAATGTTTTTTGTCAGTATGGAAAATTTTGTTTCTAATTTTTTGAAGCAGGCACAAACTTTTGCAATTATCCAATACTTGAGCTAAAAGGTAGACATTGGTCAGGTTTAGAAGTGGGATTCCTTTATGGTGGTGAGCAGGGCTGGTGCAAGGGTCTCATGCCCCCCACCCCTGAATTTATGATACAGCTCCTACCCACCGAATCTACAATGCGGTGGTCCCCCACTCAATTTTCATATGGTAATATTCATATGAAATACAAATTTTCTTGTAACCTAATTATGTACAACAATGGATTATATGCAATATTTGTGAATAATTCAACAAGAAAAATTGAAAATAAATACAATATATCTAAATACAATGGATATAATACAAATTAGATCATTCCATCTTAAATAAATCAACAATGTTTTGTAGCAATTTTTAACGTCAACTTGGGATTTTTCTTGTTAAAACGTTGAAGAATTTTAACACATTCAACATTATGGATAAAAATATTGAATTTTATAAAGTGTTCTTTTTTTCAAGACTTAGCATGAACAAAACAAATTCACAGATTTGGACTTAAAAAATACCTCAGTATGATGTCAAAATCTGAAAAAGATTTTTCATTCTTTAAAAGTCAGTTGTGCTTAGTTTAATTTGTAGAAAATAATGTGTGTATGTGTATATATATATGTGTGTGTGTGTGTGTGTGTGTAGGTAGAAAAAAGCAAATGTTGTTAAGATACCAAGGGTCACAATGCACAGCTTGGGCCTCCAGTCAGCCTTGCAGACACCCCAACTAGTTGGGAGTTCAGGGCTAGTACACACTGGCCTTGGCATTAGGTTTTATCACTCAACTGGTGATGCAGTTGGCATATTCTAGGTCCCATCAACAGGGACAAAATCAAACAAGTTAAACATGTAAACTTAGATTTTGGAATGTCGTATGTTGTCAGCAGTGAATGATCTCAGCTTAGCTTTTTCTCTTGGTCGGCAATCACGAATCGTTCCAATTCAGCAATGAAAAGACTTCAACACAGAGAATTTTGACTTAATTATTTTTATTAATCATGTCAACATGTAAATTATCTATCAAGTGGAGTTTGACCCCACCCCCAACTCACTGGAGAGCCGTCTCAGACTCAAAAGAGAACATGTCTACAACTCTTGACGAGTAAGAAAACAACTCCTCAAAACCTTTCTTTTATCTTTCCCATGCTAGATCAGCCAATCAAAATTGACTTCCCTATTATGGTTCACATCTGACTCCAGCTGTCTACCTCCAGAAGCTGGAGCTGAGATACACTTGCTCTAAAAATAATAGTCTACTAAATTATTATTTAACAGGAAGAGTCCTGTTATTCTCAAATGCAGTGGAGAGCATTATGCCGGAATCCTATTAAATGGTCAGCATTTTACTAACATGAAGACTATCTTAAATCTGTGAGAAAAAAACATAGATGGGAAATTTTATTGATAAAACAGAATAATCAGTTGTCATGACTTCAGAAGTCATTTTTAAATCCTTCCAAGAGATTAAATTTTCTCATTACTGTTTCTTATACTATTATTCCCTCTATACAAAGCCTAAGAGCCCCTCAAGGTATAGAGTTAATGAAAGTGGTTGTTGTAAGGGAATAAAGGGAGGAAGTAGGAAGTGTATATGTTGTAGCATACCTACGGATGATAATGTGTATGTCCCCGTTCACATAAATACAGGAGTAAATACTGTATGTTGGAGATTCATAGTGGAATTCAGTTGACTACTTCTATATGCCGCTGGTGAATCTTATATGTGTTGTTCTTGTCCTGAGTATTATTGTTCATTACCAACCTTTGTTTGATTATTCTATTCAGTAACCTTCCCTAGGTTACAACAGTATATTATGAGGATATGTAGGATAGATAATGGTTAACGCTAGACTAGAAGAGGTTAAGATCATAATGTTCTAGAAAGCACCCTTTCAGGAGTCTGACTGGAACTTCTTGCTTACCAATGGAATACAAAGGGAATGAAGAGGAGTTGACCCTGTGTAACATTCCAGGCCCTGACTGAGAATATCTGAAATGATGTAAACAAGGAATGTAACATTTGTTATGAAAATAGAAATAGATTAGTAAAAGGCTAGCAATGTTCCATCTGTGGGAAAGGGGTTGTAGGGTGGAAAATAATTCATCACCCACAAGGCAGTATAAACACTTTTGAATTCTGCTATTATTATTATTAGTGTTATTATTACTACTAGTAGTACTACTGAAATATCTAGCAGAGTTTTCACACCACTAATATATTCGTTTTTATGCACCAGAAGTGCTATTTGTATTGGTGTTGCAAGTGGAATTGGCAAGCCAAGTTCAAATCTCAGCCTAGTCTGTTATGTTTGCTTTTAAAATACATGACTCAATCTCTTCACTTCCTAGCTATGGAGTTAAATAGCAGAGTAAACTGAATTCTCTAGACTTGGCTTAGCTCAGTGATAAGATCATTGGAACAAGGTCTGGAAAAAATGAATTAAAATACAAATTGATATTGGAATAGTATTTGCAGATATGGCTGAGGGGTTAGAACAGATTATCTTTTTTGAGAAGCATAAGTGTGATACAGGTAAAAATTATAAAGAAATATCACTTAAAAATATAAGAAAATTATAAATAAATATAAGCAGTGGTTACATCCTACTGCTACCTGTGAACCAATTCTTAAAATTATAAAAGCTTAGCGAACCGGTTGTTGAATTTGCTGAAAATAATCTTAATTATTATCAATAGCCGATGGTGTAGGTAAAATGTTAGTTACACTATGCTCTTGCATATGCACCTAGTGAAACTCTAATAGACACATGCCCCCTACCACAATAATGAACAGCAGTCAGCAGGGGAAAAAAATATATATAGATAGATAACAGTAGATGTTGAGAAAAAATAGGCGAAAGAGAGAGATCTTTGAGACTGCAGTTTGGATTGGTTTGGTTTGTTTTATTTTATGGCATATCAACCTCAATTGGTTATTTAATGCCGACAAGATTTTTTATTGCTGGTAATATTCTTATTCAAAAATGTATTGCTGTAATATTTTTTTCCAAAAAAGTACTGCTCGTATTAAAACCTATTTTTATACTTTTATAGAGTTTTGACTTCATTTGGGGGAGTGGGGGGTTAACTATTTGCCCATAGCTGGGACCCTGACAGGTGCTACCACTCCGGGTCAGAGTAGACCTGGGAACACCAGCAATTAAGAGGTGATTCCACACTCCTCAAAACCTCCTGATCAGAGGCCTTGCTATCAGATGTAGTTTATTGTCTTACCCAGGATGCAGATGTAGTTTATCGTCATACCTAGGATGGTGGACTGCAGTAATTTGATTCAGTTGGAACCATAACACAGCTGATGACACTAGTGTCAAAAAGCATCATACTTCAGAACAGAAATATAATGAAAACAGAATTTCAATCTAGAAATATCTCAATAAATAAATAAAAAAATTTTCTATTAAATTATCAAAATGGTTTAATTCTTTTTAATACTATAAAGTGATTTGTTTCCATTTTCAGATTGAAAAGAAAATAAGCAGAATAGGTTCCTGAAAATTTGGGATGCCATTATTCAATATAAATATTATTACATCAGGTTAGACATAATTTCTTGATAAATAAGCTGAGTTATTTTTTTCTTATAATTAGCCACAGAAAAAGAAAAATGCAAAAATCAGAAAACTAATGAATAAAAACTCTCTTCAGATTTCTTGCAGATTTTTCTCATAAGAGACAAATTAAATAGAGTGAGAGATATAACAAGATTAAAAAATTCCAAATGGAATATTCATTACTTGTCAGAGGATTGACTTGAGTAACAAATTAGATTAAGAAGAGGATGAAATAATTATTAAATGAACTGACATAAAAACTGACAAGATTAATTATACATGGAGCACTTCTGAGTAATCTGTCAAGGATTAAAGTGTCACTCCAGAACTTCTGCTAGGATCAAAGCATAAAATTTGTTCAAACCATAGAAAGTGTTAAACAAAGAAAAGAGAACAAGGACAAAGTTAAATACAATTTAATTGCTGCAAACATCCTTATAGAGGAGTTTGAACCAAGCAAACTAGAGAAACACCTGTTACCAAAGTATAACAAATTTTGAAAAGAATCGTCTCAACCATCTGAGAGAATTAAGAACCAACACTAAACCTCGGGTTAATACATCAGTCCATATGATGGTCAACCCTTCAGCATATCCCTCATGTGGACTTGTTTGCAAATCCTATGCAGGATTGTTGTTGTCCCATACGAAACATAAACATAAAAACTGAACTGAAAGACACTCATATGTCGAAAACAACAGGAGAGTCCATCACTGCACGACTCTTTGACAGAATTGAGTCACTCTCAGTCACTGTGTGTTTATCTGAATCTAAAAATAAACATGCTAAAATTCACCCTCATCCCGTACCGTACGCTGACGGCTTAGTGGGAGAAGTTCAGACTGAAGCAAATTCAGTCGGGTTTCGATCCTAGCTAGAGGCAACCGGACGTCTAGCCACACTGATGAGCTGTGAAACAGCGAAACAGTCTGTCTGTGGATGACAAAAAAAAAATATATATATATATATATATATATATATATAATAAAATTATTGGTAATCCGTATGGAATTTCCAAGAGGACATAGATTTGTTGAGAGCTCTATGTCAAAAGACAGAGCAAAAATTATTATATAATGACAAACACTTAAAAAACCATAGGTGATATTTTATTTCATTGATGTCAATAAAACATGGCTTCAAACCTGTAAAACAAATGAAGATGGAAAAATTTACTCTAGGTTTAAAAATTAAGAATAGCGATTTCATACAGAGAGCAGAGGAAAGAAAGATATAAATTTATCATCGTGTAGGAAGGGGAGAAAAGAAAACGGTGTGTCATCTCAGTTGCGTTAACACCCATGGTGACCTAAATTGACATCTGGATTGTAAACAAAAATCGTTACATGAAATTGGCAATTGAGAATACATTTGAAAAAAGATTTTAAGTGTAAATTCGAAAATCTGTCTGGATCCTTCCTCAGTTAAGTTCTTTTTCAACATATGAGTGTCAAGCAGCTCAGTTCTTAGAACTGAACAGCCAGACTATCCACACATGTGATTTGATTATAATGGTGAAGACTTGTGCAGCCACCCTTTTCAGAACCAAATACATAGGGTGCTACAAGTAACCTAAAAAGGGTTGATAAGTTGTAAAAAACAAATCACTCAATCAACAGAGAATGAGATATTGAGAAAAAGAAAGAGAAAAAATTCTGGTATTTTTTATTTTTTTGTGTTGTTCTTTTTTCATTGCTTAAGCAGACTTCACTTGTATTTTGTCTTGTAAAGCAGTGTTCATGTGCAAATTTATGTGCATAAGTGTATCATGATCAAATGGGATTAACCAATGAAAAACAAACAACACAAAAATTATAAAGTGCAGAACTTTCTTTTTTTTTGCTCCTCCAGAAGCTTTAATAAAGGCAAAACATGTTAGATTTATAAATGTTTCCTATTTGTTCCATATCCTATTTTTCGGTCAAATTCTGATCTGTATTTGATCCTATTTCATACATATATATATTCTTTGTCTTCAAACTTTTTTGGCACACCAGTGCGTTCTTTATCTTCAACATCAAAATCATTATTTTTGAAGTGTCTAAACCAATCTCTGCATGTTGTTTCTGACAGAATATGGTCGCCATAAGTCTCAACAAGAATTCTGTTTGCTTCAGTTGCACATTTCTTTTGAATAAAGTAGTGCAGTAAAATTCCTTACAAATACACTTTCCTTGGCACAAAATCTGAAATGTGTAACGCTATGAAAAACAAAGTTGTTTACACTTCGGTGAAATGACATACACTGAATTTCAAGCGTGCTTATATTACATCCTTATAAATGCATTACCATCTGAAACTACACATATGCAGTTCTGTTGGAAAATGGTGAGAACTTATTCAAGGTCCTAATATATATATATATATATATATATATATATATATACTAACTGAATTACCTGCGCCTTGCTGCATGTCACACATTTTTTTTGTAAGAAAATGTTGATTAATTTTAAATCATTGTTATAATTTGTGGAGAAAAATGATGCATTTCAATATTACTCAATGATCTTGCCAATATGACCTCCATATTCTGGCTTTCTCCTTCTATATTTTGGATATACACAGACGTGCACATACAGGTGTACACATACAGGCAGCTCCTGCCCACATATGACAGTAGTACTAAATTCCTTTTCTGATGACACTGGTCAAATTGAAGTTTGCCAAATTATCTTATATATCTCTCTATATAAAGTATAAC
Organism: Acanthosepion esculentum; assembly: GCA_964036315.1. Classification (NCBI taxonomy): domain Eukaryota; kingdom Metazoa; phylum Mollusca; class Cephalopoda; order Sepiida; family Sepiidae; genus Acanthosepion; species Acanthosepion esculentum. The sequence continues at coordinate 45,335,811 of OZ038499.1, read as the reverse complement.
TGCTGTTTGTTTGTTATAGAACTCCTCCTAGGGTTTTGGAGATAGACTCCCATAACCATATATATTCTGAAACTACATTACCCAGTGTACTTGGATAAGTATGTTTCATTTTGAACAAACACCCCACTGAAAATTTTTTCCCTTTGATTTAAATTAAATTTAAACTATAAATGTTTGTTTTTTAATGTGTAAAACAAACATTTATAGTTTAAATTTAATTTAAATCAAAGGGAAAAAATTTTCAGTGGGGTGTTTGTTCAAAATGAAACATACTTATCCAAGTACACTGGGTAATGTAGTTTCAGAATATATATGGTTATGGACACACATTCACTCACTTCACATACTTTGGATCAAAAACTTTCCACATTCATTTGTTATACATTCATTATTGTCTTTGTCACTTGTAACCCTTTTTGTTGTTAGTACATTATAATTTGTTGGCACATATACATCGGTTCTTGTTGTTTTTTTACATTTTTTTACGTGGACTGAGTCTGCAATGTTTGTTGTGGGCATTTCAAGAGACACATGTTTTTATCTCTCAACGCATACAGTGACCTGCAACAGATTTAGTGATACAAGTCCTACTAATTAATCCATATCTGGGAGAGAACCTTTCCCAAGAGTATTTGCATGTAACTGAATATAATGTATCTGACTGGAATTGGAACTCAGCTATCTGCTATCCAATGCCAAGTTGTTGTCCATTAAACCACCAGTACATCCAACTTTATAACACTGGGTAAGCCAAATGGGCCAACCATCTAGGTACTGACCAGGCTTGACATTACTTAACTTTAGTGATTGTACAAGAACCAGGCTTTCAATGTGATATGGCCATAAGCCTCATTTTCGGATGAGGCTTTAATAAAGGTAAAGTATGATTTATGAATGTTTCTTATCCTATCATATATATATATATATATATATACACACACACACACACACACACACGCACACACATGCACACACATGCACGGGGTGCAATGGGTAAATTGTTGCCATTTTATATTTTTAATTTCATGCATTGTTTGTTTTTGATTTTGTCAACTGCACAGTATAGTAGGGTCAGTTGGGAAAAATCTGCAAGAAAAAGAGCACCAGGACACAATTCACTCTGCCAGAAATTTGGAAACGGCATGCTGTACTGCTTAGCATTCATGCCAGAAGCTCCAATACAAACATTTCAGTTTGTTTGGGTGTCAATCTGAGGACAGTGCAGAGGATTTAGAATGAGTTGGATGAATCTAATGTAGATTATGAATGTGTTTGAAGTGATCACTAGTGATGGCCACATTATGCCTCCATTCATCTTCCCACAGGGCCTCAGACTCAATACAGAGGACTACATTGTGTCTTGAGAAGGTAGTGCTGTCCTAGATCAAGAATGTGGCTGCTGGATTGCCGTATGTCTGGCAACAGGACTCTGCAACATGCCACACAAGCAGGAGAACCAAGCCAGGCAATTTCTGTGACCACATCACCCCTTTGGTCTCCTAACTCCTCAGACGGCAACCCCCTTGATTATTATGTGTCGGGCACAGCTGAGCAAAAGACCAACAAAACAATTTGTAACACCAAAGAAGAATTGAAGGCAAGGATTATGGCAGCATTCACCAACTTAAACAAAGAGACCATTTAGAAGAGATGCAGGAGATTCCGAAGTTTTCTGAAGACAGTGGTTGAAGCCAATGACGATTTTATTGAATAAATTTAGTATTTCAAGATATTGTTTTGTAATTTTAGTAAATATAGCTGTTAAAATGAAATGTCAGTGTCATTTTCTTTTTGGATAATTTAGACGACAATTCATCCATCGCAGCCTATATATATATATATATATATATATATATATATATATATATATATATATATATATATATGTATATGTATATAATATATATGGATAAAATAACTGAAAAAAAATTGGGTGTTTTTTTGCGAAAGTATTTATATGTTTTTATATATATTTAATATTTCAGACCACCTCGGTCCTTCCTCAGAAATTAATTGAATTACTGTATTACTGTATCTGGGAGTTTGTTTACAGCGTCCGCCGTTAGACGCAGACGTCACGTGATGTGGAATGCAACTATGTTTGAATTTTTTAACGTAAAGCTAACGATAGTATTTTAGATGTTGTTTAAAAAGGTTTTTTAACTATATCTAAAGAAATATATATATATATATATATATATATATATATATATATATATATATAGCCTTTGTTTGGGGTGTATATTCTTTAAATATACTAAGCCCAAACTCCAGGCAATATATCTCCTTTGGGCAGTGGCTGGGTTTATTGCATCTGTGGCATCCCCAAAAAGTGAAGTGCTTGGGTATTTTTGTATGGTATTGCCGTTAAACTTACTTTAAACCACGACTTTGTGTTACATCCAGTTGCAATGTGTGTAGATACCTATATAATTGTGTATATTTGCCAGTAATCCTTCTTTTATACAAGATTCATTGAAGATGATTGACAGGGTCCTGTCATTATGCTCTTTATTGCCAGAAGCCAAAAATAATTCAGATATCACATAGAGAAAACATTGGTTCTCCTTCAGTGTGGAAACAGATGTTTAATGCACCATCAATTTATAGTAGTAGAAATATTTTTAAATAACATTCATGCCTGTAGGAGAATAGCAGTTATTGCTGAATAGAAATATTTTATATTTGAGAAGCAGCAAATAGTCGCATTCCTTGCATATATTTTGGGGAATAAAGCAAAAAGAAGACCAGTCCAGATACAAAATACTAACAGACTTTAAGAAAAGGAAAAAAAATTGACAAATATATATTTGGTGCTATTTTTTACACTTCCTTCTTTATGGATGGTTATCTTTCCTTTTCTAGACATTTTCTAAAAATCATTTTAAATATACATTAACTAATGTCACACTAACGTCACAGAAAAAGATAAGAAATTGATATTTCCAAAACATTCAAATATTTTTTCTAAACCTCACTTTCAATGGAGATTATTTGCAAAAAGTCTAGAACTTACAGTCATGAAGCTGATGCATATCAATAAAAATATTTTAACTCAAAATAGCAAGAATACTTAAGCTACACTGAAGTTAAAAAGATGGTTAAAACTATCTCAGATCAAAGCATTCTTCTTCTATAGACACTTCCACATGGGGGTAATGGTTAACAAGCTTGTCTTGTTGATCAATTACAACTGAGTAGTGAATTTGATCTTTACCAGGTGCCCCATACTTTCAAAAGGAGGAAATAGTCCAGCATTTATTGTCATATAGGAGGAGTGATGTTATATAACAGTCCAGCACTCTTTTCTTTGTATTCATGAAATCCTTCTGTAGATCCACATCTCTGTTGTCCCAAGTCTCCTCTTCATCTGTGAGGTAGATTGTCCAGCACTCACTGACATATAGAAAGACTGATATTATGTAACAGTTCAGTATCCTTTTCTTTATTTTTGATGAAATTTTCCTGTTTGTTAATACTTTGCTTAGGTTTTGGAAGGCACTTTCACAATGCCAATATACCTTCATATTTCATTGTCACACTTTTCATATTTTGTTAAAGCATTTCCCAGATATTGTTATATGAAGTACTTGAAAATAATATTTGCAAGAAATCCTCCCACATTCTTATTCATATCTGTCTGGTCTTAATTATGGAATGATTTCCCTCTGTATATTTTAGTATGAACAAACCAGTATGATATTTGTAATATTAACAGTTTACTTATAAGGAAACAGCAATTGATTAAGCATCTAGTGCTGTTGCCAGTTAAAATTTATACAATCTTTATATTTTTATTTTTATCATTTCACTTGAAGCAAGGCAATAAAGCCACTAAAGCACAATGGATTATTGAGTGTGAAAAAATCTGAAAAAAATAAACATGAAGTTTGGCTGGTTGTTTTTGTTTAGCAGCATATCAACACCTCTATGGGTTATTTAATGTCAAAATCTAAATATTTTGTATGCAATTTTATTTTATTTTTTTTAGATAATAATTGTTTTATTGATACAAGTTTTACTAATTAACCCATAGCTGAGGGAAAAGAGGTAGATTCAAGGGTATTTTAACATAAGTGAATATAACAACCCCTAATGGAATTGGAACTCAGCTCTGATTAACAATTCCAAGCCATTTTCCATTACAACATCTATGCATCCATGCTTATTGCACCTGGTATTCCCAAGCAATCACCCATCTACTAACTGACCAAAGTTAAGCAACATTGAGGTTGCTTAACTTTGGTCATCATATGGAAACCAATGTTTCAACATGATATGACCATAAGCCTGATCCACAGATAACACCCATATTTTAGATTCAATTAAGGAGAATTTACATGAAATTATAAATTACTTTTCTAATTTACACAAGAATTAATGCCAATTGGTACCAATTAGTAGTACAATGATTTAAGTTCTGAAGTCTGGTTGCACCGAAAAGTCACATACCTGTAGTTCAGTGGAAGAAACAGACAAGTGATGGGAGCTCCCAACACATTCCAATAATAATTTATGAGGGAGAATTGCCAATTGAGACATTGTTGTATTTCTCACATATGATAATCAAAGAAAGGTCATACATCTAAAGAAAATTATTCTTTCACAATCTAAAGATGGCTCAGCTGGTCTTAATACAAACTCTGTGGTATTATGTATATTGTTTGCTATTCAGATCAGTATCATCATCTTGGTTGTTATGCTAACAAACTGTCAGCCATTGTACTCTTCAGCCTTCTTTAGGTTTTTATGCTCATCTTGGTTGTTATTTTCAGAAACTTTCAGCCATTGTATACTCTGGACTTGTTCAGGTCTTTGTTTCAGTAAATATTTTACTATTCAGACTAGTATGCCCCATCTTGTTTGTTATGCTTATATTTCGACCATTGTACTCTTCAGCCTTCTTCAGGACTCTGTTTCAGAATATATTTTGTTATTCAGACCAGTATCCCCATCTTGTTTGTTATGCTCATATTTCAACCATTGTACTCATCAGCCTTCTTCAAGTCTCTGTTTCAGTCTATATTTGGCTATTCAGATTAGCATCCTCATCTTGATTGTTATGCTCACATTTCAACCACTGTACTCATCAGACTTCTTCATGTCTTTGTTTCAGTATATATTTTGCTATTCAGACTAGTATCCTGATCTTGGTTGTTTTGTCCACCACATTTCGGCCATTGTACACTCTGGTGTTCTTCAGGTATCTGCTTCAATATATATTTTGCTATTTCAATCAGCATGATCATCTTGTTTGTTATGCACACAAAATTTTGGACATTGTACTCTTCACCCTTCTTCAGGTCGCTGTTTCATTATATATTTTGCTATTTAGAAAAGTATCTTGATTGTTATGCTCACATCCTTTCAGCCGTTGTACCCTCTGGCCTGCCTTTTTAATAACTATCTTGTAATTGCAAACTGAATCATGTATACAATCCATGATGGTAGATTGTTCTCATTCCATTTTTCCTGCTTGGGGGACATTTCACATCAGTTAATATTTACCAGTCTTAGTGACATCTGTGTTATTTGTTTGTTTCTTCCATTGTACCAGAGTATGTGACTTTTCAGTACTACCAAACACAGAGATTGACCTAACTGTCAATCAACTGAAAAATTAGATTTCCTATGTGTCCAAACTTTAGGGACACCCTGTATGATAGGTATATATCACAATTATTTAACAATGACCTCTCAGTATTATATAAAATTAATCAAACTGTCCATGTTTGATTCTGAATCATTGCTTGATTTGTTTTTTATGACTTATCAACACTTTGTGGGTTATTTAAAGCTGAAACATTTTTATGTAACAAATCCGACCCAAATTCAAACTCAGGCCTCTGATTTTTCATTCCAATTCACAATGATAACACAAGACTTGAATCATTGATATTTAATATTATATTTTGTTCAATGCCTGATTTTGTCAATTTCTGTTGGCTAGAACATGAGAGGTCCTGTGTACGATATCTACGTGACTTTCCACCCCTTAACACTAGGATGAGTGTTCATTCTGAACTTTCACCTATCACAATGGATGAGTTTGCCTTGAATGTCTATTGGGACTCAAGCTCATCCCAGACATCAAGTGGAACTCATATATATGATCTATTGCTGGAAAAAGAGTTGGTTCACAGTACTGATCCAGTAAGTATCTGACTCTGTTTGCTATACTTTATCAGAGCCAAATCAGACCAAACATGGAATATTGCTGCCATATCTGAGCTGGAACTGCCCAGTCCACACTTGCCTTGATAGAGTTCAAAAGCATCTACACAGCCTTATGGGTGATGAATTATTTTCCACCCTGCAACCCCTTTCCCCCAGATGAAATGTCACAAGCCTCTCACTACTCTATCACCATATCCTTGGTAAGCTTCACCAGTCCCGACCTTTGCAGCTCCTCATTCTCTTTTTATTCCATTAGTAAGAAGTTAGTGTCATTTGGACAGCTTCTTGACCTCTTCAAGTCTAGGGTTAACAGTTATCTTTCCTACACAGCCTAATGAACTGCACTTATTTCTTTCTCTTATACTCACACAACACCACACAGAAACGCTCTACTTTGAGTGGCTCATAGGCTTTGTATTTGGTGAACATTAATATATATATATATATAAACTCATGCAGCTCTTTCCCACATTTTTAAAACCAAGTGTACCTAGCTCCTTTGATAGTATGGTGTGATATTGAGTGCAAATTCTATTCTAGCATGACCCTACACTTCTCAACTAATTGAAAATTTGCTGAAGTTTATATAATGCATCCTTTTGCTGTTTCTAATGCACTACAGAGAGTTTATTGATTTGCTACTGAGATCAGCCTTGCTTTAAAATGTGGGCAAACATGACTCTCCACACCTTCCTATCCCTTGTAGCTTTTAGTAAGGTTTATCTTTTCACCATCCCATCCAGTTGCTCCTCAGCCATCCATTTACACAAATGTGTTAGATAGGTGATTTACTGTTTCTTTCTGTTCATCTTGCCTTCGATATGTCCTGTGAGTGTCAAATTTGCCAAGCCCTCATTCCTCATCCTGTCTTGCACAAGTTTCAACAGCCTCTTTTTGGTTCTAAGTATAAATGTTCTTTATGTTCTACTTTCCTTAAAGTTTTTTCTTAATTTTTTCATATATTTACCCTTCTGTCTGATACTTATCCGACTTTACTCACATCGATATACAAAAATAGTTTGTAAATTTATACAGTCTATATATGCTAGCATTACTCAGCAACGTTTAACTGAATATCAATGATTTTCTCTTCCTGCAGTAAAAAATCCATCAATTCAGATAACATCTTGACCCCAAAAAGCCAGACATTGATCCATACCAAATTTAGTTTGCAAGTCAAACTATGTATACAGCTTTTGTTTAGTGTATTTTACATCTTGGCCACATTGCAGGATATTCAATCTGGTCTTTTGTCAAAGCCTACATCGAGCTTCAGTTCTTTTATATTTGGGTTTCAATAACAACTCATAAAAACACACCATAATTCTGTAATAAACTAGTGACCATTCAGTATAAGTTTATGAAAGGGAATACACATTATAATTTGAAAAAAAATGTGTTACTAATACGTATCTAATAGAGAGAGGAGAATGGTCTACTTGGAACGGTCTAATTTCAAATCCAACAGATTTTGACATTTTTAATGCAAAAAAAAAAAAAAGAACAGTTTTATCCTGTCATTCCAACCATAAGATGCCAACCTGTTAAACAGATGTTAAAATTCATGAAGTCAAGATAGTACAGAGGAAAGCTCATTTGAATATTTGCCATGAAAATATTTATAAAGAATGCACATGGTAGCTACATTGTGGTGGTGGTGGTGGTGGTGGTGGTGGTGGTGGTAGTGGGAAAGGAGATGTTAATTGTTAGATGACAGAAATCTTGATGCTATTGTTGTATTTGGTCTGCATAACCATTTGAGTCATGAGTTTTCCCATGAGTCAGTGGTCCCCTCCCGAGTAAAGCATTCAAATGAGATTGACTTGAAAAAAAAGAATTATAAAACTCCATAAATAATAAGATGCTTGACAAAGAATTTTATTGAACTCTTATTTTGATGGAAGAATATGCACGTGTGTTTTTGAAATAGTGCAACCTCCTTTAATAGAGTGCAAGAAACGGAACTAAAGCATAAATGCAGTTCTGCAATGGAAGAAATAAAAGGAAGTGTTTCTGAAAAGTTGAATTTAAGCCTGTTTTTAAGTACCCATGAAAAGCATGCCAAACATCATGATCAATTTCAACAATATACCATTCTTTCTTTATACAGATATGAATGAGAAAGTGAAATTCTTGAACTAGTGTTGGATTTCATTATGGACATTCTACTGAGCAATGCTATGGCATATGCAGAAAAAGCAGTTGACACAACTAACTTTATTGATTCAAAAACTGGTGAACATACTCAAGAAATAGAAGGCTCATAGTTGGATACCAAAACTGATACACAAAAAAAGAGAAGGGCTGAAATGCTACATTCTCACTTAGACCATTTTTGCTGGAGAATAAGAAAAAATGAAGCTGATTTGATTTTTACCTTTTTACAAAATCTACAAACTATTACCATATTGATGCATGTGGCTTACCTAAGCATTTGAGATACAAGTCTTCCCGTGAGCCATTGGTACCAAATAAAGCATTCAAACAAGATTTAAGTGAAAAAAGAACTATATGACTATGTAAATAATAAGATGATTGACTAAGAATTTTACTGAACTGTCATTTTGAGCGAAGAATGTGCATATGCATTTCTAAAAGATTACAATCTCTGCACAAGAAATGGAACTATGCTATGAATGCAGTTCTGCTCAGGAAGAAAAAAGAAAGCATAGCCGAAAAGATGAATTCCAACCAGTTTTTAGGTGTCCACAAAAAGAATGCCAAACATCACAGACAATTTGAATAGCAAGCCATTTTTTTTCATTATACAAATGAGAAGTTTTAGTTGAAATGCTACAATCCCACATGACTATTTTGGCTGAAGAATTCTAAGAAAAATGAAGCCAATTTGTATAGTCCTTAAGTTCACATGGCCCAGTGGATAAAAGTGTTGGTTGACTTGACCTAGAGTTATGAGCTCAATACCTGGCAACAGCAAAGGTGAACAAAAAAAAACTTGGAGAGTTAAATTAAAAGGGAGATAACTGATACTGAAATATCTGGAAGAGGCATGGCACATGGAACTAAAACAATCTACCCTGGTGAACAAAATAAAGGGTTCAGTTCGAAATTCCAATCACCTGAAGAAGGCTGAAGCATACAATGGTCAAAACATTGTGAATATGGCAACAAAGATGAGGACAACAGTTCAAACAATGTAAATAGTGTAAATAATTGTATATTGGCTTTTTACAAAATGTACAAACTATTTACAAGCCTTAATATTTTAAATGTATTTCACTGATTTGAAAGAATTACAGCCATATCATGTTGAAACATAAACTTCTCATACAATCACCTAAGTTAAGCAATGTTGAGCCTGTTCAGTACATAGATGGGTGACTGTTTTGGAATACCTGGTGCTATAAGCTTGGATGTGCAGGTGGTGTGATGGATAATGGCTCAAAGTGAGAAATCAGAGAGCCAGGTCGAATTCCAGTCAAATTTCCAGTAAATAACTTTGGGAAAGGTAGAAATCCACCATTTCTCCCCCTCCAGCTATGGGTTAATTAGTAGGACATGTATCAGCAAATCATTATTATCTCCAAAAAATTCTTAAATCTAAAAATATTTTCTGGCTTTAAATAAACTGCAAAAAGTTGATAAGCCATAAAAAACAAATCAATCAATACTTATTTTTAATTTTGTAATAAATATTTGTTTATAAACAGGTGCAAATGTATAATAATGTTTTACTTTGTATTAAATTTTAATTCCTTAAATCAATCTTGACAGACAGCATACATTAGAAACAATATGGTAGTTTTTCTCTGAATTTCTGGTATGAAGAGTTATCATTATTTACACTATTTACATGTGGACTGTTTTCCTCATCTTTGTTGTTGTTGTTGCTATCACAAAATTTTGGCCATTGTACCCTCCGACCTTTATCAGGTGTGCTTCAATCCAGGTAACTACACGGAATTCTGAACTGAACCCTTTATTTAATCAAGGGGGTAGACTGTTCTGACCATGTCTAGGAATATCTCGTCTAATTATTATTTTTAGTACTGCTCAGTTATTGCTTGTCCTGTTTCCAAGTTCAAGTACACACTGCTCGGCCCAGGGATTGAACTCATAATTACTATGTTACCAAATTCATGAATCAACACTTTAATCTACCAGGCATTTGACTACATGTAAATAGTATAAATAATGATAACTCACATCCCAGAAATTCCAGCCGATAATAGATTATCTTGTTGGGCAGAAAAAGGAGGATCAGTTTTATATTATTATCAAGTAACAAACTGATCCCTTTTTGAATTACTGTATATATTAACATAATGATTGGAAAATATTTTTTAAAAACTAACATATGAAAACATTCTAACAATAGTAAGGATTTCACAAAGTATGCTTTGTTTTTGATGGCATAGGTAAAATATAAAATTCTTGTAGACATAAACTGGGGAGTGTTTTTTTTATTGTTAATAATTAATAGACTGATCATCCAACTGAATTACTAAATGTTAATTTAGTAATTCAGAATATATACACTACAGTTAAAAAGTTTGAGGCCGTCCCTAGTAATTTTTTAAACTGGCCCCAAAAGTAGTTGTTTTGTAAATTAAATAAGAGAAAAATTTATACATGCTTAAAAAAATGTGAGATATGATTTTTTATTAGAAATGTTATTATGACAAAAAGAAAAAAAACATTTTATGATTAAATTTTGCTCTTGTCAAAATATCCTCCTTTAGCCTTGATTACTGCAGCACAAAGTTTTGGCATTCATTGCAAAAGTTTCTCTAAGTAAAAGTTTGAGAATTGATTCCATTCTTTTTTCAATGACTCTAAAAGCTCTTTTTCATTTTTTTTCATTCTTCTATCAAGTTCATCCCATGTTAATTCTAGGGATTGCTTTAAATTTTTGAACTGTAGTACATATATATAAGATTCACCTCCTAATAGCAGTAAGGACTTAACAAAATATGCACTGTTTATGTGGGATTGCTAATATAAAATGAAAATAAGATTCTATTGGAAATAAAGTGGGGGAGCGGTTTTCTATTGTTAATAAGTTATGGACTGGTCCCCCATTAGAATTACTATGTATTAATGTAATAATTAGACAAAACCTATCTTGTAATAACTGCAAGGATTTAACAAAATATTTCATTATTCTTGTTTGCATGGGGAAACTACAATCAATACAACTATTGAACTGAACCTTTCTCTTTAATCTGCAGGTCTTAGACTGTTTTCATTCCACTGCCCATGTCTAGGGGTAGTTCTTATTTTTAGTACTGTTCAGTTATTGCTTGCCCTGTTTCCACTGAGTTCAAGTACATCCTGCCCAACCCAGGGATTAACTTACAATTACTATGTGGCTAGGTGGTAGGATTTTCCTTACTGGAACTTTGAAATTAAACAAACTGACTCAAGGATATAAAATAAATAATATATTTTTATTTATTTTCTTTAAAGCGAGTCCTTTGGTATTCAGTGTAGCAAAATGTTCATTTATAAGGCGGATATTGGTAGCAGTCTGGAGAAATGTTCAGAAGTGGTGTTTTGAAGTCGGACCATGCTAGCAGTAGTAGTAGTATTAAAAATAGGTCAATGTCAGTATACTGTGTTTATTGCAGCCCTAAGCAGGACAGAAATATCATTAGCAGATAACTTCTTAACTACTTCATGGATCGTTGGTTTCTCTAGTGGTCACGTCTGTGTTTAGCACTCTCACCATCCTTTCTTTTCTAGCTCAGAGGTGTCTGCTTATATCCTTTTGACCAGGCTCTGAGATTCTGCTGAAAACTTTGGTTTCAACTAACATCAAATGTCTCTTTGTGTTAGTATTTTGATTGGCCAAATTATTTTATTTTCCGTTGTTCCTTTCTTTTTTCTTTTTTTAAAAACAGAAGTTATGCATGGAGCCTCCCTGATTTATGTTAGTTTTCACTCATAAATTAGTAGGCTCTGCTCCTACAAACTTCCAATGTTTTTCAGCAGAGTTCAGTCTTTTTTTCTTCTTCCTCTTTTTATTTGAGGGTTGCCTTCTCGTTAGTTGAGAAAAGTATAGAAAGAGAAGTTTAGAGAGAAAGAAAGAAGGTTTTAAAGGAAAGTACAAATGTCTTATTTTAATTTGAATTCTTTTTAGTTTTGTTTATATATTTTATTTTTATATATTTTTATCAGGACCCACTACAACTATGTCCCCAAATTCACAAACCAACACTTTAATCCACTAGGCCATTGTCCTGTAGATCAATGTGGTAGATTGCATACTACAATAGCACCAAAATCTTTTCATCTTCAAATGCTGTGAATCCAAATTTAGATTTGTGATAAGCACGAAAGATTTCAAGTCTTTAGGCTCTACTCTTTCTTGATAACTTCTGATAACATTTTCATTCAATTTCTTTTTTCTTTTCTTGCAATTCAACTTTATGAGCAAAGTTATTAACATTCTGCTCAGCAAATTGAATCCAGACTTTCTTTTGGGTCGTTTTGTGCGTAACATCTGTTACTAATGAATGTTAATGAAATTCCTTTTAGAAAACATGGTTTCATTACATTTTCATGATGAAACTCTAACAACATTTGAAATAAGTTATTTCAATATATACATGGAATTTTATATATATTTGTATACAGAATTAGGTATAACACATCTCAGAAAATGAGAGAGATATATATCTATGTGATTGTTTGTAGTGGAGATTTAATCATAGTGTGCTGTATGCAATGTGGCATGTGGTTCAATTGTTAGTTTACCCAGAGACCAAAAAGTCTCTCCAAAGAAGAATTAACTTACATGACTACAGCATTGTGTGGTTGAAGAGTAAAAAAGCAGAGAGAGTGTCTGAGTTCTTTCCTTTTATACTGCTTTATACAATGCCACCTAGGAGATATTAAGAGGAGCACCCTGGAAAGACAAAGTGGGGTAATCCCACAATTTACTAACAGCCAGGAAATAATAGCATCACAGCTACATTAGATCATTATATCAGTATCAAATAGTATCTAATATTTTTACATATGTCTATATATATATATATATATATATATATATATATATATATATATATATATGTATGTATATATATTGTCATCCACAGAAGACTGTTTCGCTGTATCACAGATCATCAGTGTGGCTAGATATTCAATTGCCTCAAGCTGGGATAGGTGCCTCCAAAGATTTGCTAAAAAATGAGAATACATGATGAAAAAATGTATCCAACTTAACAAAAAGTTTTATTGCCAAAATCTTTGTTATTATTAAGAGGAAAAACCAAAGAATTTTTTTAATATTAAATTATATTTTTTTATCCTTTTTAGAACCTTGGAAATTTTGGTTTAAAATTTTTGTTTCTCTTGCATCGGTAGGTGACCATAAATTAGCATGGAAAATTTTAGAGTCTTTTTTTTGTGGTGATTTGGAAATTCTTGCAAAAATTAGATAATTGTTGGATTTTAATATTTTTAGTACTTATTCACAAATGAATGAAATTATTTTAAAAATGTTTCTTTTCAAGGACACATGGCACAGTGGATAAAGGCGTTAGTTAGATCCAGTGACAGGACCCAAAGAGTGTGAGTTCAATATCCGTTTAAGGCAGTTGAGAACTTTCAGAGGGAAATTAACAGGAGATAACTGATAACTGACATCCATTAAACATGGCACATGGAACTAGAACAGTCTACCCCAGTGAGCGAAATAAAGGGTTCAGTTCGACATTCCAACCACCTGAAGAAGGCCAGAGCATACAACGGCCGAAACGTTGTGATAAACATGGTGACAAAGATGAGGACAATAGTCCGAATAATGTAAATAATGTTTCTTTTTTTTTAAACTCTTTGTAAAAATATTTGTTTTTACATTTGTTACTACCCACTTATCTAATTTTATGAAATTTTGAGAAATTCATTTTTGTAGAACTTAATGTTTATATTAGTTATAAGAGCAAGTCCTTGGAAAATTTAAATCATCAATTTTTTTTGTAAAACAAGGCTTTAGTTATAGAATATCTGCTCTGAATTTTAAATAAAAAATGAAATATAACTAAGAAATTATTTACATAGAAAAGCTTTTAAATGCTTTTATGATAAAGATAAAAAAAAACGATTAAAAAGATTAAGAAAAAAACTTTTTTGATTTTAATTAAAATAATATATAAAAGTTTTAAATCTTTTCAAATTCTGTATTAATTTGTAGTGGTCATGTATTATTGTTATTAAGTAAAAAATATATTTACTCATCCTAAATAGAAAAGCTTACTACAATTCAGTGACCTCAGTATTTTAAAAAGAATTTTGAATTTATTTGTGTGTATAACCTGTTAATTTTTGTATTTACAGATGTCTAAATGCAATATTATCTGAAAACAAGAGTGGAAACTATAGTAAAGTTAAATATTTATTGTTAATTTCCTAACATTTCCTCAACAAGCATCTTTGTAAGTTAGTCTATAAAGCCAAAGTACCTAAAATTCAATAAAATATTAGATTGCTTAGAATATTTTCTTAAACTTTAAGATTACTGGGGAGTTAAAAAAATTATATAAAAAAGACATTCACATTATATTCAAGTATTTGTTGCAGTTATATCATCCTTAGAAAGAATTCCTAACTGTAAGAGAGTTGTCAACACCTCATAAAAACACCCACTTCCATGTTAAAAGATGCTTTTTAATCTATTTTTTTAAATATTTTAAACTAAAAGTAAGCAATATTTGGTTTGAATCAGATTAATTCAACTTCCTCAAATAAAATTTCAGAAAAGTAGATTTTATTTCTGAAAGAACTTTTAATAAAGAGAATTATGTTGTGTTAACAGATTTGTCAATATGGATGATTTTAGCATTTTTACTAATAATAAAAAACTTATTCCAATCAATTTAAATTCAGTTTGAAATACAGCTTATTGAAAATTAAATTTAATTCATTCGTTTGAAATTAAAAGTAAAATAATAGCTTCAAGAAAGATTTTTTATTTTTAAAAATGCTTTTTAAACCTTGGATATCACTTTTCTTTGGAGGTACCTATACATATGTATATATATATATATATATATATATATATATATATATATATATATATATATATATCTCCATTACATTAACTTACGTGCTAATACCCTTGGGAAAGGTGTAAATCCTCTTCTTCTCCCTCCAGCTATGGGTAAATAGCAGGACAGACTGGGTTCTATAGCCTTAGATGGCAACTGGTCTAGGAGAAGGACAACTCTGAATTCAAACCCGGAGTGGAGCCCCGAAGGCAGATGGACGGCACTTTGTGCTACCTTCCGGTAGCTCCTGCAGCCATGTTGGTACCAAACTGTATTGGTTTATCCTCTCCTTTGGACTCTGCTAGCAAGGCCGAGAGGGGGAACTAGACATCTGGGCAGCCCTAGTTCTCCATATATCCCGCACCACGCTACTCCATCATTTCTTGAGACAGAAGGATGCTGACGATGACAACAATATATATATATAAATGATAATAATAATAATAATAAATGCCCTGATGCTACATTAAGCATGTCTCTCATGCTTGATTTTAATTAATTGGTGGTGTGAACATGTTTTGTTTTGGTGATTTAATATGGTCTTCTTTATTTTTAATCATTTCACCACAAGCAAGGCAATAAACCCACTAAGATGCAAGGGGTTACTGAGTGTGAGAGAATATTAGAAAAAGAGAGGGGCCAGTAAATAAGCTTCAGAAGGTAATCAAATTTCAAAGGAGAGGATAATATACCTTCTCAGACTGAAGGCAACTGCAATTGTCAAGAATGAAATAACCAAATTTTTCGACCAAACCACAACAAATTTCATATACAGGATAAGAACCCAGAAGGGAAACAATTTTTGGCTGCCACTCAAGAAACATATGTAAAAAGAAACCTGTTAATAGAACTGTGTTCTATAAAAAAAAATTGTAAAATCCTCGAGGCACCAGTGGTTTGAAATTGCTAAAGCTCCCTTCATTCTGTGAATATTTTCCTCTTTCTATTTGACGAGTGCACCTTTTTTTCAAAGAGTATTTTCTGTTTTATTCAAAGTATTTTTCATTTTTCAAAGATTGTTTTGAAATCTTTTATGACCATGTTTTGTTTTGGTGATTTAATATGGTCTTCTTTATTTTTAATCATTTCACCACAAACAAGGCAATAAACCCACTAAAATGCAAGGGGTTATATATTTATATATTATAAGATGCAAGGGTTTCAATATTTATATATATTTTTTATATGTTTTTTAAACAAGGTGCACAAAAGAAAATTTTTGTCCATGCCTATCTTGTACAATATTGTATTTTACATTGTTTTAATGTTTTATAATAAATGTTTGTGCTTTTAAATTTCACGCAATAGTTTCAAGTCTTGTGTTTGTATGCATCTTTGTTAATATTCAGGATAAGAGAGGAGACGTTCTCTCTTCTCCCATTCCCTTCCAGAGAATTAAATTTTTTAAATTTTTTTGTACTGCTCCTTTTATTTCATAATAGAAAATTCTTTGAGAATCGATTAGGATAAATTATTCATTATTATTTTAATTTATTACAATAGACTGTATTTTCTAATAAAGAATCATATCTTACTTTGTGTCTTGTAACAAGTTCATGATATTTGCAATTAGGATATGAAACAAAGGTTTCACTCTCTTACTGTATGTAGTACAAATATAGCTTTCTGTAGGCAATAATTCCTTACCAACAGTTCATTTCCTTTCACCAATCACCTGGTCTGATTCCTTAATGACTGATGTAGATAAGATTAACTTTCTGCTTCACTGATTTGAACATGTTAATTTCACACCATGGCAGTGAACTTGCAACTATCACTTGTTCCATTCAATTAGATAGCTGAGCTGCAGTTAATCTAGCCAGGAGAGACCCCGTAAAACATAACCAGGAAGAGCATTGGGACATTGGCCAATCATTTTCAGTTATCTATTCTGAATGAATGTACATTTTAAATTAGTACTAGATTGGTGGCAAAGTCTCATCATTTTACAGTTGAAATGGTGAGATGTAACAATAAGTTCAATGCTAACAGTTTCTTCTATTGCACTTCTCACTTATGGAACTCTTTTCTAGGTTCTTGTTTCCTGGTCAACTTTGATCCTCAAAAAGTTAAATGAAATGCAATGTCAATTGTTATCTTCTGTCTTCTTAAATCCAGTTCTTTTATTGTCCTTTCCCTCACTAAAATCTTCTAATACTCTTTCACTCTTCTTACTTTCCAGTCAACTTTGATCTTCAAAAATTTAAATGCAATGTCAATCATTATCTTCTGTCTTCTTAATTCTTGTTCTTTTATTGTCTTCTCTCCTGAATAGTATATTTTTCTCATATTCTCTAACATTCAATCAATCCTTGCATCTTAGTGACTTTGTTGCCTGACCTGAGGTGAAATGATTAAAAAAGCAATAACAAATATGGTGTTTTATTGATTAATTAATTTGTTTTCTACAACTTATCAACCCTTTCCTAATTATTTTAAAGCCAGAAAATATTTTTAGAGTCTAAGAATTTTTTTTGAGATAATGATGGTTTAGTGATACAAGTCTTATTAATTAACCTATAGCTGTGGGGAGAAGAAGTGGATTCACAAGTGAATATAATGGGAATTGGAACCCAGCTCTCCAAGTAACAACTCCAAGCCATTATCCATTACACTACCTGCACATCCAAGCTTACAGCACCTGGTATTCCCAAGCTGTCACCCATCTAGTTACTGACCAGGATTGATGTTGCTTAACTTTGCTGATTATATGGAAGCCAATGTTTCAACATGATGTGTCCATAAGCCAAATATAATGTATCAATAGAGGATCCTCAAAAAAGAATTTGCATTTTCTGTGCTGTTTGTCGAAAAGAAAATCAAAATAAAGATCAGCTCTCTTTTGGTAAGTTCTTGAAATATGGTAATTTTTGCACTTGCCTACCAGTTTTGACCAGGCACAGCCTTTCTTAGCCCCAATAAAGAGAACACTATTTTGAACGACAGAAGGATTCTGTTCTTTATGGGGGAAATAGTTATATGTTGCAAGTTATGGATATGGATTTTTGACCCCTTTTAATTTATGCCACTGGTATTTTTGACTTTGGTCTTGCAAGATTGATTTATGATTTTTGGAATTACAACTCTGGAATTTTAATTTTGGATCTGATGTTTTTCACTCTCTGTAATGCCTTACATCTTGGTGGCTTTATCTCCTTGTTTTTGGTGTAATGATTAAAAATTATTTGAAAGCAATATTAATTTGAGTACATTTTAAAAGGCAGCAAAGAAGTGATTTGGTTTATTTTTGCTTAAAGCCTACCATATATGCATATGATCAAGTGTTGTTTTTTTAAATTATCCTGTCTTCCCATGTTACACAATTCTGTACATAGTTTAAAAAAATACGAATAATAGAAGCATTATATACAAACAACCAGACATCAATAAAATTTAATTAAATTCAGAAACAAACATATATATATATATGTATATGTTAAAAAAAAAAAAAAAAAAATATATATATATATATATATATATAGTACAGGTAATAAATCCATTGGTATATAATCCAATATATGACAGTCAACCATTCAGCATGTCCCTTGTGTGGACTTGTTTGCAAATCCCGTGTAGGATTGTTGTCTCATATGTAGACATAAACACAAAAACTGAACTGAAAGACACTCATATGTCAAAAACGACAGGCGAGTCCATCATCATCATATATACAACGTATTATATTTAAGGATTACTTAATTTATATAAATCTTTTACTTTTTAGATAAATGTATAAGAGTTTCATTGCTTTTAAAATCAGATCTTGCTAGTTCTTATTTTTTCTTAAGTGTTTTTTTTTTTGGACACCAAAATGGCACTAGATTTTGTCTCAACATCTGAAAATTGATATTTAAGGATAATACTTTTAAACATTTGAGTTATTTTATTTAATGTTTTAAATAAACATAATGAATAAAAATATTTAAAGAATATTTTCTAATTGAATTTAATCATAATTTAATAATACTGCATTTATCTTGCTAAAAAAATAATGCAAACATTTATCAATTAATAATAACAATGTTATATTTATACTTGAGTACTTCGATGTTAGCATGTATTTATAGCAGTAACATTAGGTTATAACTAGAGGGATTTAAACTAGTGTACCTTCATAATAGTTTTATTTATAGTCATATTGATGTTAGCATCATTTATATTGGTAGCACTGAGGGATGATTCTTGATAATGTGTGAGATTGGCCTACTAGTATCTCTTAGAACTAATGCCATTGCTTTTTGCTAGTATACATAAAATTAATATATCCCTTTCTTAATAGAATGGTTGATATAAAGTTGGCACAGCATATTATCGAATACCTTGGACTTTCTTTTTATGTGCCGTGTCCTTTCAGGACGTAGGCGATCATGGCCCTCCACTTCCCCCTATCCCTTGTGGCTCTCAACAGGTTTTGTGTTTCTGCCAACTTCCCCAGACCATGTTCCACCATCCACCGCCCAAGCCCATTGGACACAGTTATATATTATTTTCTATCTGAATTTCTAGGAGGAGGAGGAGTTACATTTATTTAAAATTATTTACAATCAGAATAATTAACTCAGTTTTGTTGTTCTAATAATAATGTCCTCATTATTGTAATCTCCAAACATCTTCAGGTATCTGTCAACCTGGGTAACATTAAGGGAATTTAGAACTGAGATCTTTATTTAATCCACATTACTCTCATTCTACTGCCCTTGTCTAATGATGTCTTCACTTCTCTGGTACTTGAGTTCATTAATGTAGAAAGGATGCAAATATGCATTTATAGGTAGCAAAGGTTCATTATAGAAAGAATCATTTATATGTAGAAAAGATACATTATAGTAAGAATCATTTATATGTAGAAAACTTGCATTGTAGAAAAGAATCATTTATGTGTAGAAATGATGCATTATAGAAAATACAGAGATGTATTTATATTTTGATTAGTAGTATTGTTTGTATAAATAAAAAGCAGCTATATAAGAGTAAAATTCGCCAAACTGGTTACACACATTTAAAAAAATCTACTATTCATTTTTAACTTTTATATATATATATATATATATATATATATATATATATATATATATATATATATATATATATATATATATATATATAGACAGACAGAGAGACAGACAAACAGAGAATTAATACAAGTAAAAGATTTGTCATTTAACTGATTGGTGTTACCTTCAGCATCACGATTCTAGAATATCATAGACTGACTTTTCAGCAATCACTTCGTCCACTTGTCAGGGGATATAAGCAATTTACTGTTTATTTTCTCATCTATCTTTTATATATACAGTTTTCATTAGTGCAAGATATATATATATATATATATATATATATATATAAACTAGCCGAAGTACCCGGCATTGCCTGGGTGTACATGGCTGCAATTGTATAACCACACTACCCAGTATACCTGTACCCCACTGTCTAGAAATGTCTGTCTGTGTCTCCATTTGCATGTTGGTATATTAAGCTACTCCCCACACTCTCATCTTTTTTACAGTATGTCCTTTGCAAGTGTTTGATTGTTCTTAATAAAGAAATGTAATCGATAAAACCTTCTATTGTGGTCATTGCTCAGGGTTAAAATGTTTCAATGTTTTAGATATTCAGTAAATTTCCTATGGCTGTAATAACTTTCAAATAGTATGGCATTGTTCACAAACCTAATAATCAAACAAAAACAGGGATAAAGCAGCAGAGCTTGATTCAACTGCAAGTGCAAATACATGAATGCTCCCCCCTTTCTTTCCATCAAAGGTTGTTTGAATGTCAGTTTAGGATGGAATCATATGAAGAAATTATTGGCTAATTTTGGACCTAATTTGTTGCAGATTTCATCCACTTAACTGAAATAACCTAAACCAAACATTTGGAAAAGTATTGGATGAAAAACCAAAAGGAGTTATGGCTGAAAGACACTCTTTTTTAACATGTTTTATATATATATATATATATATATATATATATATATATATATATATATATATATTAGTTGGTTAGTTCTTCTTATTCTCTATGGAACACTGGTCCCTTTCTGGCACCACATCCAACTGAATGCTGACCAAGTATAGCAGAGGTATTCATTCAGATGTGAAACTAGTAGGAGTTTCAGTGGGAATTTGGATTCACAAGAGGTCCCTAGTCACATATATACACACTTTTAAGATAGTGTGATGCAGTTTGAATTCAGAGTTTCCTTCTTCTAGACTGGTTGTCACCTAAGGCTATAGGACCGAGTCTCTACTGCTCTGATTGTTCAATCCAAGCTGCTAATCATTATTTCACCGTGCCTCCATATATATATATATATATATATATATATATATATATATATATATATAATCTGAAATAATTATCTGATTCTATTTCAATGCATTCAGAATGTGTAGCCCTCAATATTTATCTGAAGAAGGAGGAGTACATTGAAAATATTTTTATGTTCTGCCCAATTTTCTAATTATTTCATATTCAATGCAAAACAAAAAGCTTGTAAAATATTTCAAAATAGAAGAGTGGACCATTGAGGCAAATCCAATGAATTAAGATATATTACTTTACTTTTTGTTCATTTGTTTAATGGCATATCAACTCCTTATTGGTCATTTAATGCCAAAATTAAAAGTAATAAAAATATGTCATGGAAGAGTTCTTTCATGTTTGGTTGATTTTGTTTAGTGGCATATCAACACCTCTATGAGTTATTTAATGCAGAAATCTAAATATTTTGAATGCAATTGTGTGACTTCAACTACAGAAAAAATGTATTGTTGATCATTTTATTATAATTATGTATTGTTGGTAATTTATTCATAGAAAAATATATTGCTGGTATTTTTACTATAAAAATGTATTTTTATATTTCATGGCATTTTGCTTTTGTTTGAGGACTCACTATTTGCCTATAGCTGGGACCCTAACAGGTGCTACCACCCTGGGTCAGGGTGGACCTGAGAACAACAGCAATTAAGAGATGGTTCCATGCTCCTCAAAACCTCCAATCTCCCAATCAGAAGTCTTGTTGCTGGATGTAGTTTATCATCGTACCCTGGCCTAATATATTACTTTACCTACCAACTCTATCTATTGAAAAGGATATATCTAAGCTTAACATACAATTTGTTTGCACTACTTCAAAAATAATAAGAGACTTAATACAAAACCAAATAATAATAACCTAAAATTTGAAGGAGGAATTTACTCAATCACCTGTAATGATTGCCACAAGGAATACATTGGAGAAACCTTGAGAAATTTAAATAAATGATTATATGAACACAAATCAATTCTTTTACAAAACAACACACAATGCATTAGTCACTCACCGTAATGAATCTAACTATAATTTTAATAAATACCATTTTAATTAAAAGAAAAAACAATTTACTAAGGTGAAAGTATATAGAAAATGTTTTGATTGCTAGAACATTCACATTAAATTTGTATCCAGGTTCTTACAACATTTCACCTTTCTTGGCAGGTATTCTATTATTACAATGTGAAATCCTTAATAATCAAGGTGATAAAAACGAGAACAAAAGCATTAGGAAACTGAATGAAACTAACATGTCCAGACACACCTAAAAAAGACTTAGTTTAAAATTTCAGCATTCCAACATCTACAACATTTCCTGTTAGTGCATAATTATAACCAAGGCTTGAGTTTTTATATTCCCCATTCCTTCCAACACATATAATTCCATAAGCAAAAACATTACTTTAGTCCAATGATGTCCCAAAGGATGAAACATGTTACACAAATCTTTTCCCACTTTGTCATTCATTTACCTTATATATATATATATATATATATATATATATATATATATATATAAACATGGCAGACAAGTAAGATTTAATTCATTTTTTATTTAATTTTTCCATCACCCTTATGTTTTTACATTTTGTAGGAGGAAGGGAGTACAGAAATTTTCCATAATTTGCACATTCAGCCACTTCTTTAGCCCTTTTCAAGAGGGTTTTGTTTTTCATGATGTTATTTTTTCCTCATGTTTTGACTTGTATTTTATTTTTAAGTTGTTTTGAATAGGAGCATTTATTCCAAGGCTTTGCATGTTGAGCATGGCTGGAATTTGCATAAGCATCTTTCTATTTTTAAAAACTTTTAACACTCGATTCCCACTGTTAAATAAGGTGAGGTTGATAGTAGGAGAGAAATGTTTAATATACAGGGTCTCACTAAGAGTGAGATGTTTCTGGTAATGTGATTTATATAGAATTTTTGTGTTTTCGACTAAAAACGGTTCTTGTAAATTGTGGGTTGATAAGTGTTTTTTTTATAGTACTTTGATCTGCTAAGTGACACATGGG
The DNA here is from genome assembly GCA_964036315.1 of Acanthosepion esculentum. NCBI lineage: Eukaryota > Metazoa > Mollusca > Cephalopoda > Sepiida > Sepiidae > Acanthosepion > Acanthosepion esculentum. The sequence goes on along the minus strand of OZ038499.1, from coordinate 45,312,286 downwards.
GCATCTACTCAAGGAGTTGATAGTATTCTTACAAAACAGAAAAACATAAGGATGCTGCAAAAACTAAATAAAAATTAATTAAATCTACCCTGTCTGACATATTTAATGAAAGGTTGCTGCCCAAAATATAACAGTTAGACCTGGAGTCACCATTTCATATATTTAGTTTTTGTGTCAGGTCACCTGTGAGCCTAAAAACTTCAATTGAGATTTTTAGGTTCTGGATACACCAATAAATGACCCGATAAAAACTGATTTCATTTCCATTGTGATTTTTGGAGGGAGTCAACAACTTGATGCAGATAAATAGTTTTGATGGCAATACAAACACCCAAAGTATGAAATCGCAGTGAAAACATTGCAAAAAAGAATTTGCGATACCAAAGTGGTCCTAGATAAGAATTATTCCCATCCTCTACAAAGGAATGCATGTACAGGGAAAATATTACCATAAGATCTAAACAATATATATATATATATATATATATGTAAAATGTGTATGTATATATATAAGAAGATGAAGAAATATAGTCTTAAAGTCTGCTATATTTATTCGGGTTTCATTTTAACTGTACTCATTTTTACTCCACCCCACCACAGACAAATTGCACATATATGTGAACTAGTTAGGACTACATAGAAGTATTATGTTGGCTGCAGCAAGAATGGTAAGTAATAATGTGTTGTTTTGGTGTAAGGAATACTGTGGTATGTTTAGGTCAGTAATCGTGGCTAGCTAAGTTTAAGATAAGACAGATTGAAGACCTGCCTTCCTCTATCCTCACTTTTGGTCTTATGCCACATTTTTGTATTTTAAAAATAAACATTACTTTCCCTTATGGTACCTAGACTTTATGAATTTAAGTGCAGTAATATTGACAGCAAGTTTTCATCAGTTTACAATTGAAATGGATAGATGTAATCATAAGTACTGTTCACTTGTGGAACTCTCTTCCAGATTCTAGCTTCCCAATCAACATTGATCTTCAAAAATTTAAATACAATGTCAAAGGAAACTTGAAGTAACAGAAATGTCGTTCTACAGAATGATGCTGAAAATACTGTGGACTGAACATGTGAGTAATGACTAAGTTTTGGAGAAAATGGAAACAAAAAGTAAACTAATACATAACATCAGGAAGAGACAGTTGAGGTTTCTGACGCACATAATGAAGAAAGAGAGCTTGGAAAATATGATACTCACAGGCAGATAGAGGGAAAGAGAGAAACAATGCATAACTTACCAAGTGAGCGTGAGTACATAGATGGTGGAACAGGGCTGTTATATTCTGTGCTAATAGGAATATATACTTGACAAACATGGTGGATAAAATAAGTAAAGGTTTATTGTAAAAACCAATACAATAAAAAATATGGTAACAGTTATATGAACAATCGTCGCAAGTCAATCCAGTAGTGAGTGCTACTATTGGAAGGTTGGTAGTTCTCGCGTACGTCTGAGTCGTACTCAACAGATCCCAGCTAAAACTTCTGTAGTCAGTTGCCTTATGGATACTTATAGGTAGTTACTACCTAAAGTGTAGTCACTCATTGGGGGTGACATGTTATTCCATTACATCAAGGGCTTAGGAGAAATAACAGAAAGACAAACTTTATTACGAGCTACAAGGAACAAGAAATTGGGGAAAGCCATGATTAAATATGTCCTGAAGGGACACGGTGCATTAAGAAAAAGTCTTGTTCTTTTATTGTCTTCTATTCTTTATAGTATATTTTTCTCATATTCTCTAACACTCAGTAACCCCTTGCATCTTAGTGGTTTTATTACCTTGCTTGCGGGTGAAATGATAAAAAGTCAAAAAAAGAAAAAGCAAAATAAAAAAATTAACAGATGTACCTTGTCAGTCAATTTTAATGAAACATATATTAGAGAGGGTTTGCTGCCTAAAAGTACAAGTATATAAATAAAAGCATGCACCTGCATAAGTAAAGGCTTCTTTTATACATATGTAACTGAATGAGAGATGGTTAGGAGCATTATCAGTTGGCAGGTAGGTGGTAAGTATTCTATTACCTATTTGTCTCAGTTATTGATTTTCTGTTTGCAGCCTACATTTCAATGTCTGGCACTCTTACCCACAACAGGTAACAGCAAATCATGTGAGAATGCCACAATAATATGCTATGTCTGAATAGTGTTACATTTACAAAAATGAGAAATTGAAGAGCAAATTACATTTCTCCAATTACTGTATGAAAATACAAATGGATTAATGTTAGCAAAGGGTAAAAGTTTTTTTTCAATGGGACTGATTAAAAAAAACAACCGTCAAGGAGGTGAATTTATCCATCTAGAAATAAAGGTATTAATTCTGAGTCAATCATCCTAATTACAGAAAAAGACGACCATGCAATGCCTACAAATTCTACCACACACATTATATATATATATATATATATATATATATATATATATATATATATATATATATATATATATATATATATATATATATACAGATAGATAGATAATAATATCAAATCAGTAAGTGAAAAGGATAATCCAAGTTAGCTCTATTTAATATAAAATATTGAAAAGATAGAGCCATAAAGAGAGTTCAATGTATAGTATACAGAGCAATATGTTATACATCAAAGGAAAAACTTAACACGTCATCGAAAACTCTGTTAGGAATTATAATTTATTACAACAGGTAATTTTTTAATAGCTGTCTCATCAGACCAAAATGTATGTATATATGTATGTATACATATATATATGTATATATATATATATATATATATATGTATACATGTATACATATATATATATATGTATACATATATATATATATATATGTATGTATACATATATATATATATATGTATACATATATATATATATATATGTATGTATACATATATATATATATATGTATACATATATATATATATATATGTATACATATATATATATATATGTATACATATATATATATATATGTATACATATATATATATATATGTATACATATATATATATATGTATGTATGTATACATATATATATATATATATATATGTATACATATATATATATATATATATATGTATACATATATATATATATGTATGTATGTATACATATATATATATGTATGTATACATATATATATATATATGTATGTATACATATATATATATATATATATATATATATATATATATATATATATATGTATGTATCTGTATATATATATATATGTATGTATGTGTGTATATATATATATGTATGTATGTGTGTATATATATAAATATATATATATATATATATGTATATATGTATATATGTGTGTATATATATAAATATATATATATATATATATGTATATATGTATATATGTGTGTATATATATATATATATATATATATATATATATATATATATATATATATATATATATATATGAATGAGAACATATAGTTTTAAAGTACCATATTTATTGATTAAAGTGCTCAATATCAAGGATAGAGCATATGCAAATATAAAAATAGACACTGAAGTCAACATCCAGACTGGATATTACAACTTCATCCTCTTTCCTACCACCATGATGTGGCTTCCCACTTCCTTTTTTATAAATTTCTTCATGGCAATTGTTCTAATTAACTCTCTTTCTTGGTGTCTCAACTATATGAATTTAAGCATACTACTAGATTGTCAACGAGATCTCATCATATTACTGTTAAAATGTTATCAATATTATTACGAGCATCTTAGATAGATTTAATGACATATAAACACTTATTGGGTTATTTAGTTTTGAATATACAGATTTTAGGACAAAGACCATAATGAATAGATAGATAGATAGATATCAGTCCAGTTTATGCTAGAGTCAAAAAGAAAGACATTAGTCAGCATTATACACAAATCTGCAAGTATGCACTTCAAGGTTTGTCCTTTTAAGTGGGAAGGGGGCACTATGCAGGGCATGAAGTCAGCATATCCAAAGCTCCACCAACAAGGTATATTACTATTATTATTTCCTTTGATTTCTGTTGTATACACATTTCCTTCTGGTCCCAATCAGAGACCTAAGGTCAGAAATGGCCTCATGACATTTTCCACTGATCATTTTATATTTATTATTATTTCCTTTGATTTCTGTTCTATACACATTTCCTTCTGGTCCCAACCCGAGACCTAAGGTCAGAAATGGCTTCATGATATTTTCCACTGATCATTTTATATTTATTATTATTTCCTTTGATTTCTGTTGTATACATATTTCCTTCTGGTCCCAACCAGAGACCTAAGGTCAGAAATGGCTTCATGACATTTTCCACTGATCATTTTATATTTATTATTATTTCCTTTGATTTCTGTTCTATACACATTTCCTTCTGGGTCCCAACCAGAGACCTAAGGTCAGAAATGGCTTCATGACATTTTCCACTGATCATTTTATATTTATTATTATTTCCTTTGATTTCTGTTGTATACACATTTCCTTCTGGGTCCCAACCAGAGACCTAAAGTCAGAAATGGCTTCATGACATTTTCCACTAATCATTTTCGTAAAAAAAAATAAAACAATAAAACTTCAAGATCACACATCTTTTACATAGATAAAGCTCTTTGTAATGTGTGAGCTGTACTTGTGAGTGCATTTTTTTGTATTTCTTTAAGTCATGAGCTGCAAGGAATTCCATCAATGTGTCTACGGTAACCTTTTGCAATCAATCCGAGGGCCTCGACTACAACTGGACTTACTGATGTCTTCATGTACCACATTTTTGAGATTTCCGCTTCAAACGTGATTCCTGGACCAGCTCAAAAAGCTGGTAGTAAAATCTGGTGCCCATATCAAATTTTTAATTTTTAAATAAAACCTCATGCTAAATGCTTTCCTCTCATATTCTTTTCTTGTAAAAACTAAACTTAATAAATGATAAGTAATTTAAAATGGGGAGATACTTTTCAATCACCCTATATATATATATATATATATATATATATATAGACACACAAATAGTAAAAAATTAAGCTAAAAGCTTAAAATCTATATCTATAAAACAGATGTCTGTGTGTGTCTGTGTGTGTCTATGCTATTTAAGCATGTCCACAATTTTCAACCAATTTTGATGAAATTGTCCACACATCTTGCAAATTTACCAACTTTTTAGTCTCCAGCTTTCTGTCCCAAATTTGGCAGAAGAATCAATAAAACTGAAGGTAGATATGACTTTTAGCAAAAACCAAGGGAAAGTTACATGTGAACAAAATTTTTACTGGCTGAGCTGATGTTCTTTGCACTTAATGCAAAACATCAGCTCAGGTTACGAGGTTTATGTAGATTCCTTGATAGTTTTCTTATGACATTGCCTTCACGCAAAAAATTGCAAAAAACTGTGAAAAAATTGTTTTATGTACTACTTAAATTAAAAACTTGAAAAACTTCCTCATTTTTTATCCAATTTTCTTAAAACATGTCGCAAAAAATTTGCCATCATGCAAGAAATAAGATAGTATGGTTTTAGTCCTGCTTGCTTCCCCATGTATAACGAAAAACCACAAAAAACATGTTCATAAAGCCCATTTTTCGGCCATAACTTCATGGTTTTTCATCTGATGCTTTCCAAATTTGCCATGTAAATTAAATATGACATACAAATTGTCTTGCATGAATGTTTGGTTTAGATTATTCAGTTAAGTGGATGAAATCTGCAACAAACTGGGTCCAAAATTGGCTTTTGCCATTTAGCCGATAGTTTCTTCATATGATTCCATCCTAAATTGGTATTCAAACAACCTTTAATGCAAAAATTGTTTGAGAAGGATTATTGAAGCTTTAAAAGGGAAAAATTCCTGAAAGACCTCTTATTGACCCTAGCCTTACAGTAAATGTGCAATGGAGGAGTTGGGGGCATTCATGCATTTGCAATTGAATCAAGTTCTGATGTTTCATCCCTGTTTTTGTTTGATTATTAGATTTGTGAACAATGCCATACTATTTGAAAGTTATTATGGCTATAGGAAATTTACTGAATATCTAAAACATTGAAACAATTTAACCCTAAGCAATGACTACAGAAGAAGGTTTAATCAATGGAATTCCTTTATTAAGAACAATCAAACACTTGTGAAAGACATACCATAAAAAAGATGAGTGTGAGGGGAGTAGCGTAGTACATCAACTGATGATGCATGCAAGTGGGGACACAGGCAGACATCTCTAGACAGTGGGGTGCATTTATACAAATGCAGCTAGTATAAAATAAACTGAGGGCTCAGTGCCAAATTCAACAAAGTTTAAATATATTAGTAATATAATAATAACAAAATCCACTGCTCTGAGTTTCATGCGACATACACAATCATCAGGTGGGTAAAATATTTTATCCACATGATTGTGTTATCACTTGAAATTCTTTGTAGCGGATTTTGATATTATTATAATATATATATATATATATATATATATATATATATATATATATATATATATATTTATTTTATGACCTGGTGACATGCTTATCAACTTTTCCTTCTCCAATGATCCTTTAAATAATAACAGTCTAAATAAATCCTGTTTTATTCTTTGTGTTATATGTTCAGAGTTCAGTCATACTCAAATCATATAATAAGGATCAATAAGTCTGTAACCTGATGCATAATTATTAGCTAAATTTTAATCTGAAATTTTCACTGTATAATATTCATTCGATGTGATTAATACTGAACATTGAATTAAGTGCATTGCCAATGAAAGTGATTATGCTGAAAAATGAATATTTGTTATGTATTAATGTAAATGCATCCTGACATCTGAATTATATGCATCGACAATGAAACAGATTATGTTGGAAAATAAATATTTCTTTTGTAAAATAAAATCTTTTTCATTAGGCTATGGATTTATTGATGTGTATATATATATATATATATATATATATATATATATATATATATATCAATAAAAAATATAATTAAATTTAAAAAAGATCATATAAAAAGAAACTTGCCTAACCTAATATCTTGATTGTCCTCAAGAATGGTATGTAAAAATTCAATAGAAATTGCCAAGGATTTATTGAATATTTTTTATGATAGTCTGATGAAATTGATAAAATTAAAAAAAAATACTGGGGCAATGCAGCAAAAAAGACTTCTATATTTGACGGTTAATAAAAAAAGAAGATAAGGGAAAAACCTTTTAATTAAATTGACAAAAAGATGTTCTGTCTGCTATCCTCATATATGCCAAAAGTCATCCAAGTTACAAACATAAACTCTTCCTCCATTTTATCAAAGTGACAATGGTGGCTTCATCTCTTTTCATTCTATTGGTGATTTTCTACTTGTAGATAATTTTAATCTTTCATGCACAAATATGACAATAAAAAGTTTGAGTGGTTTCAAATTGGCAGCTGATCTAAAAAATGATTTACTTTCTGTTGTTAACTGGGGCAAAGAATGTCTTGTTAATTTTAATGCCTCCAAAACAAAACTCCTCTCTTTTAACTGTGTGAGAGAACCATTTTACAATCCATCAGCATGGCTGATGCTAACCTACAGGAGAATGATTCATTGCGCCTTCTTAAACTAAAATGTTCCACTGACCTTAAGTGGAAAGATTACATGGAATCAATTGCTAGGTCTGCTGCTAGGAAATTTGGTTCCTTGTGTCATGCTAGACAATTTTTCTTGCCAAAATTTATCTTACATATTTATAAGTCTAGCATTCATCCATGTTTTCAATACAATTGCCACATCTGATGCTCTTGCTATATTTTTAGAGATTCTTAATAAAATTCAAAAAAGAATCTGCAATGTTATTGGTCCTGACCTGGTATCTCACCTTCAGTCACTTTCCCAAGACTGTAATGTAGCTTTCTGTGCCTTTTCTATAAATACTTTCATGGTAAGTGTTCTGAGGAACTTTCCACTATGGTACCTAGACTTTATGAATTTAAGCACAGTAATAGACACAGATGGTACAGTACTGATAGCAAACACGGAAAAGAAATTACAAAATCTCCTACAGAAGGTAACAACAGAGAGTGAGAAGAAGGGACTAAGCATAAACTACTAGAAGACAGAATGGTCATCAATAAAAGGATGAGCCCGAAATGCGATTTGAAGGTCGGGAACATTAGAATCAAGCAGACGTGGAAGTTTAAATATCTGGAAAGCGTTTTGACAGAGGGCGGTAAGTGCAACACTGAGATCCATAGATGAGATGGTCAAGGATGAATTCCAAAAGCTGGACAGGGTATTGCAAGGCTGGAGGATTCCTTTGGTAACAAAGAAAAGAATACTGAGATGTTATGTGACATCTGTCCTTCTTTATGGCAGTGAATGTTGGACAATTTCATCAAAGATGAAGAAGAGACTTGAGATGTGATTCTACAGAAGGATGCTAAGGATATCATGGACCAAGTGTGTGAGCAGCGATGAGGTCTTAGAGAGGATGCAAACAAGGATGAGGCTTTTACTTAACATCAGGAAGAGGCAGCTGAAGTTTCTGGGACATAATGAGGAAGGAGGGCCTGGAGAATCTGATACTCATGGATCAAATAGAGGGGAAAACAGACAAGGGAAAACAATGCATGACATACATAGTGAGCTTAAGCAAGTGGATGACAGAATGTGGTCTGGAGGAGGGAGCAGATGGAAGGAACTTGTTGAGAGCTGCAAGGGATAGAGGAAGGTGGAGAGCCATGATTGCCTACGTACTGAAAGGACATGGCATGTAAAAAGAAAGAAATAGATTGGCAACAAGGTCTCATCATTTTACAGTTGAAATGGCTCAATCTAACCATAAGTTCTATTTTAATAGTTTCTTTTTCTTGCCTGTGGAACTCTCTTTTGATTTCCCTGCCACCTAGTATCTTCACAAATTTAAATGCAACGTCATTTATCATCTTCTGTCTTCCTGAAACCTGTTTCTTTTATTACCTTAGTGGCATTATCACCTTGCTTAGGGTGACATGAATAAAAAATATTTCCTCAATATAAATTTCTTATGTTCGAATTAACCTTAAGACACCTCTGATACCACTTAAGATACCAATTTAGAAACTAAATATAGACAGACATGGATTTCCCCAAACTAAGACAAAGATTTCTGCAGACCAAATGTCTGTGGTAGGATATATGATACAAAAGCATCACTGACACTTGATGAGCAATTGAGAAACTATAATGGTAAAGATGGCTGCTGGTATAAGTTTTCTAAATCAGTTTTTTATGTTCCAGTCTGGTATTTTCATGTTGGCTGAATATAAAAATATTAACTTTTGCATAAATATTTATCTTTTTATAAGTGTCAGTGAGTAGAAAAAAACCCAAACTCGTTTCCCAAGAAGAACATTTTGTCAATTTCAAAAGTAAACTGAGGAAAGTGAATCGGATGTAAAACTGGAAGAACTTGTGGTAGGGTTGAAGGGGTGAAAATTTGACAATGTAAAAATATTCAACTCGTCTACAAAGTCAAGGAAAAGAAAAGAAGAAAGCAGATAAAGTGGAAATCAAACATTTTTACATTCCACAAAAAAGATAATGATTTTAGTGATACAAGTTTTTAATAATTAACCCATAGCTGAGGGGAGAAATGGTGGATTCATACATTTCCCAAGGATATTTGCATGTAAGTGAATATAACAAACACAAGAATAGTTGCAGTGTTTGACAAAAATTGTTTTTCCTTTTTATACTCCAGTTTCTCTTTATGAAAACAGTACTTGTAAAATAAGAAATGAACTAGATATATGAAATTTTCCTAATGACTGACCTGGATGTTTTTTTAATCATTTCACCACAAGCAAGGCAACAAAGCCACAAAGACTCAAAGGAATACTGAATGTTAGAGAATATGAGAACAGAACACTATTAAAGAGAAGAATAAAATTACAGGAAGATCAAAGTGAACTGGGAAGCAAGAAGCCGAGAAGAGAGTTCCACAAGTGAGAAGTGCAATTAGAAGAAACTATTAGCATAAAACTTACAGCTACATCTCAAAATTTCAACTGTAAAATGATGAGACCTAGCTGCCAATCTAGTGCTGCATTTAAATTCATAAAGTCTAGGTACCATAGTGGAAAATATTTATTGAAAAGGCACAGGGAAGCTATATTACAGTGGTGGGAAAATGACTGAAACAGAGATGCCAGGCCTGGTCTAATAACATTGCAGATTCTTTGGATTTTATCAAGAATCTCTAAATGTATAGCGGGAGCAGCAGAGCATATGTGGTAGCAACATACAAAGCCCAGATGAATGGTAGACTTATAAATATGTAAGAGAGATTCTGGTGAGAAAAATTATCTTGCATGATACAGTGAACCAAATTTCTTAGGCTGACCGTTACATCATGTTAAAACACCAGTTCCCATACACTCACCAAAGTTAAACAACATCAAGCTTGCTCATTACTTAAAAGGGTTACTGCTTGAGAATATCAGGTGCTGTAAGCTTGGATGTGCAGATGGTGTAAAGGATAATGGTTTAGAATTGTTAACCAGAGAGCCAAGTTCCAATTCCCATTGGGTTTGTTATATTCACTTACATACAAATACTCTTGGGAAATGTATGAATCCACCATTTCTCCCCCCAGCTATGGGTTAATTATTAAGACTTGTATCACTAAAATCATTATTATCTAATATATATATATATATATATATATATATATATATATATATATATATATATATATATATTGAGACATGTTACATTGAATAATTTAGACATGTTTTGTCTATTTACTTTCAATTGAATCCTGTCATATTCATAGGTGGGGAAGAGTCATTGTGAATGATTGCATTAGATATACTAGATTTAGTGTAGTATATAATTCATTTTATTTTTTTTACTAAGATCTGTGGTGGATATATTAGTATTTATTAATTTTTTTAGGATATTTTCATCTTGTTTATAATTAGAATGTACTTGGTTGCAATATAAAAGATTTATATGTTTAAGGTTAGTTGAAGGAGTATTATATTCTACTTGCTTAGTATAGAAATCTCTGATGGGAATCTATATATATATATATATATATATATATATATATATAAATTGCATACAAAATATTTAGATTTCAGCATTAAATAACCCAGAGAGGTTGATATGCCATTAAACAAAAACAACCAACCAACCAACCTACTGAACACCCTTTAAATTTTCCTGTCCTATAGTTAATGCAATTTTATAAATTTATGAATAAAAAAATGTGCTCAGTTATTTCTTAATAAAATATTGAAAATTGCTAACTAACATGTTTTTATAAACTTGAAAATATAAAATTATTCTTGTATTCTTTTTAATAAACAATCTAATAAAATAAACAGTGTTTAATTCTTTTGTTTTCAATTCCTGAGAAAAAATAGAATACATACATCCTGTTTTGTATGTCTGGGCTTTGTTAAGATTCTAAAAATAGCTTTCTAAGACAAAAGAAATTGCCAAGAGAGTATATACTAAAACCAGTGTCAGGAGAAAAACAGTCCGTTTGACACACCAATTATTTTGGCAGTTACATATATTAAACTTTACCATATTACTATTGAATTATTTTAATCCAGCAATTCTTAGCCTTTTTCAAAGCTTGCACTCCTTTTGAGATTTCAAAACTTTTTTCATGTCCCTTCTTAATAAGATTATGAAAATTAAATTTAAAAATGAAAATCAAAACTGGCAAATGTTATTAAAGAAGTGTAAATAACAAAATTAGCGCAGTCTTGAATGGCCACTCTTCTAGATCTTTTTGCATTAATGCAGGTGTCCCATAGGGTTGTATTATTGAACCTAATTTTCATTAATGATCTTCCTGATAGTTACAGCTCTCAACTCAATATCTATGCTGATGACAACTATTTACTCCTATCTTAATAGTAAGTCCTATCAGTTTAATAAGTTCAAGTTGGCAGTAACTTAAAATCTGTTGTAAACTGGGGTAAGTAATGCCTTGTTAATTTTAATCCCTCCATAACGAAACTGCTTTCTATTAATAATCTGAGATCCATTTTTACCTTCCATCAGCATGGCTGATGCTAACCTCCAGAAGCACAATTCGCTGCACCTTCTTGGACTAATGTTCTCTGCTGACATGAAGTGGAAAGATTATATTGAATCAATTGCTCGGTCTGCTGCTAGGAAAGTTGGTTCACTGTGTCATGCTAGACAAATTTTCTTGTCAGAATCTTTCTTATATATTTATAAGTCTATCATTCATACTTGCTTTGAATATTGCTGCCACATATGTTCTGCTGCTCTTTCTATATATTTAGAGATTCCTGATAAAATACAAAGAAGAATGGCATCCCAGCTTCAGTTACTTTCCCACTCCTGTAATGTAGCTTCCCTGTGCTTTTTCTATAAATACTTTCATGGTAATTGTTTGGATGAAAATTCCTCTATGGTACCTAAACTTTATGAATTTAAACACAGTAACAGATTGGTAGCAAGGTCTCATCAATTTACAACTGGCTAGATGTAACCATAATTTTTTTGTCAACACTTTCTTTTCCCACATGTATGTAATGTCTTATTGATTCTTCTTCTTTTATTTTTCTCACTCCTTAATATTTTTCCTTTTCTTATTGTTTCACACTCAGTAACCCCCTTGTGTCTTAGTAGCTTCATTGCCTTGCTTAGGGTAAAATGATTAAAAAAATGTCTAAATTGAAAGTCTGCATCATGATATTATTGATAAAACCATTTAATGCACTGACTACTTCTACTTTTACTCCATGAACATTGAAATGCCTGGCATTTTTGTGCAGAGAACAATTTGGATATCATGTGAAGCTTCCAGCCAACTTCTAAAAATTATTTTCACTTTAAGTAGGGAGAAAAATCAGACTTCAGAAAGAAAAATAGCTCAAAATGAAAAAATACTTCGACTTTCTTTTGTTAGATTTAGAAATGTTTGGATTTATAATGCTCCCCAAATTCTTTGTGATGTTCTTCAAAATCCATTTTTGATGTCAATGATTTCTTTTTTTGCAAAAGATTTTCAAAAGAGTTCAATAAAGGTTCTTTTACTATAAATTTTAAGACCCTTGACAAAAAATATTTTTTGTAGAGTAACAATAAATTTTCAAAGAGAAAATATGAAATTTGTGAGAATGTGTAGCTTAAGGATTCATTCCAAGACAACAAGGCAAAAAAAATTAAAAATTGTTATTGAACAATCTTGGTTTTTCTGGAACAGTAAAACCAGGAAAGGTAACTCATGTGGAAATGTACATACCTATTTCTTTTTTTAATTTGTTATGCTAATTGGGATACTAAATAGAAGATTTGCTTATGTGGAACATGAAAAAAACAAACTATATGAGAGGGTACTGAAAAGTTCTTGGCTTAACGCAGTGGTTCCCAAATGGTGTGGCGCACTTCATAGGTATGACAGAAGATGATAGCAGGTGGGGCAGAAGGAATGAAAGACAAATATTTAGAAACAGTTTCAACACATACATATGCCAAAAATAAATGATTTCAAAATTTCAAATGTTATTATGGATTACTTGTAATTGCATGCATGAGCCCCAGTATAAATAGTTATAAATAATTATTGACCAATTTTATTATTGTGATATTTTTGCATTATATCAAGTATTAAGAATACAGTAACTAGGATCTGTTCAAGTCTTGGGGCTTCAAAATTGTTGGTCCACTACTGCTTGAGACAACAGAAATGTGGTTCTGCAGAAGCATGCTGAGATTATCAGGACAGAAGATGTAAGCAACTTCTTACTTCTAGAACAATACTCAACACCTAATCTAAAAATTGAAAAAATACAATAAAAAATTAAACTGGCAGACCTTGTTGGTTCTTTTTAATTAAATTCTAATGAATACTTGCTGTGTAAATATACATTATTCATATATATATATATATATATATATACCAAACTTCAAGCCCAAAGCATCAAACCGAAAGGAGTGGCATAAAACATGTTTCATTAAGTTAAAGGGTTTTGAAGACAATAGACTGAAGCACCATGATCGCTTCATCAAGCTCTGAAGCAGAGACCCCATCAAAATCCTGCTTTAACAAATTTCATCTGTCAGTGTAGCTTTGTCACCAACGGCAAGGCTGGGCTAGTATCACACTTAAGAAATATATCTTTCCCTTACCTGATTTTCACAACAATAGCTCCTGCTAGCATGCATAAGTGTAAAACGGAAGGTACCATCAAATGCTGCCCCTCATTTATCATTCACTATAGGAAAGTCCACAATATATATATATATATATATATATATATATATATATATATATATATATATATAATATTAGTGGTAAATATACACATACATATGCAATCATATATCTAAAATATATATACATACATACACATACATATCTATGCGTTTAAAAAATAATTCCAAGAGGATAGAATCCAGGTAAAACTCAATGTCCAGGACAGAGTAAGGATATAATATAGATTTGTAACCTGTAGTCGATATAACCTTTGTCAAATTTTCTTGATTACACAGCAGTTCTTTTATAAATGCCCTTCGGTTTTAGTTCCCCCTATCCATCTCCCCCACCCTTTTTTCTTTTCCTCTCACTCTCTCATCTTCTGAGCTTTAAGATTATATCGTCTATCTATTGTGTGTGTATGTCACCACAAAATGTATACTCTTTTCTGGTGTATCTTTAATGTACTAGACATTTGAAAATATTCATATTTCTCTCACTTAAACTGTCTTTGACTCCCCTCTTTAAAACTTCTCTCTGTTAAATTTTAATCCCCCCCTTCATCTTTAGACCTTCCTGTCCTTCTCTCGTCTGTCACCCCTCCCTATAGCTTTCATTTACTCTAGCATTCATCCCACACTCTCATACATACACTTTCACTAAATTTTATTTTTTATTCCCGGAGTTGTTTTTTCTGTTTTCTTTTTGAATTTGTAGGTGAATTGGATCGTATTTACGATTCCAATGGAATAAATTATGACCATGGAATATTAGTGTTTAAGCCTTTTTATTATTTATATATTATATATATATATAATTATTATTTTATTTTTTTACCTATACTCGGGCAGTGTGAAAAAACCCAAATACAATCTGTAAATAAAAAATACTGGGCAAACTGATATATAAAATGTCACTTGGGCCAACCCTCGTTTGTTTTGGTTTTGTTTTTATGCTAATTTTTTACTCTTTCTGGTGGCCATTTTTTTCAATAAAGTGTCGTTTGAGCCAACCCTCTTTAGCCAGAGTTATCCTGATGATCCATTAGGTGAAACCTAGGTAGATAGGTTCTGTCTCTTTAGGTTATATATATATATATATATATATATATATATATATATATACTGGAGTTTCATGTTGTTTTCAACATATAAGGGTCAAGCAGATCAGTTATTAGAACGAACAGCCAGACTACCCACACATATCCTTTGATTATAGTGGTGAAGTTTTGTGCAGAACCAACTACACTTTTTGGAAGAGTCAAATACAGAGAACTGGTGCACAGTGTGCCATAAGATCCCCAAACAACCTTCCACAGGATTTGAATTCAGAGTTGTCTTTCTCCTAGACCAGTGGCCACCAAAAGTTATAGAACCCACTCTGTCCTGCTATTCTACCTCTAGCTGGGAGGAGAAGAGATGGATTCATGCCTTTCCCAAGGGAATTAACACATAAATGAATGTAATGTACTTGACTGGAATTCAGCTCTCTGGTTCCTCAATCCAAGCAACAACAATACATTTCTCTCTCTCTCTCTCTATATATATATATATATATATATATATATATATATATATATATATATATATATATATATATATATATATATGGTATATCTCTTTGTGTAGTAGCAGCTGTAGTGCAGTTCTCTATGTTAAGTTTAGCAAATGGGTTTGCTCAGCA
>OZ038499.1:45238696-45296227 GCA_964036315.1 Acanthosepion esculentum | reverse complement strand
TATATATATATATATATATATATATATATAAACACTACAGTTCAAATGTTCGAGGCTACAACTGGTAATTTTTAAAATCAGCTCAAAAAGTAGTTGTTTTTGTACTTTAAGAGAAAATTATTACACATGGTTAAAAAAAGTGAGACATGATTTTTTATTAGAAGCATTTTATGATTAAATTTTGTTCTCATCAAAATATCTTCCTTCAGCCTTGATTACTGCAGTACAAATTTTTGGTATTCGTTGCAAAAGTTTCTGAATGCATGGTTGATTCCATTCTTTTTTCAATGACTCAGAGCTCTTTTTCATTTTTTGGATGGAAAGGTTTCATTCTTCTGTCAAGTTCATTCCATGTTAATTCTGGGGGTGGGTTCAAACTTTTGAACTGCAGTGCATATATATATATATATATGCACACGCACAAACATTTCTATGCACACACACACACAGTTATATGTAACTGATATGCACAGATAATGTACTTAAAAGTTCTTGACCCAGCCCCCTTCCAAAAATCTGAATTTTGATGTTTGCTTATTGAAATACTGATTTTGGAAAGTATTTCATGGACACACACACACACACACACACATCATTATTATTATTATATAGTTGGTTTTACATGAAATCTTTCTTACTTTCAGAAGACAAAATTGTTTTTTCTTTTAC
The DNA here is from genome assembly GCA_964036315.1 of Acanthosepion esculentum. Taxonomy (NCBI): domain Eukaryota; kingdom Metazoa; phylum Mollusca; class Cephalopoda; order Sepiida; family Sepiidae; genus Acanthosepion; species Acanthosepion esculentum. The sequence continues at coordinate 45,295,558 of OZ038499.1, read as the reverse complement.
CTTTATAGAATGTTTGTAACCTTTCACCTGTCTTTTTGCTTGTGAATCAATTCAATTATGCATTCACTAATAATTAGCACTAATTGCACAGAACAAAATTATGATTACTTCATTTTTTGATTGCTCTAGAACTATCGAAATTTGACTCATAACTGCTCATGTGCTTTTTCAGGAGTATCTCTGTGCTCTATGATCAATGTATACCTTGTTAACCTCTTTGCCAAGGATTAGTGGAGTATCTGTGTGTTCGGTAAAAGAAAAGCTGCACCTTTCTTATTAATTATTAATAAAAAATACTAAATTATGATTACACTACTTTTTGATTGCTCTGACACTAATGATATTTGACTCATAATTGTTCATATGCTTTATTATTAATTAGCATATTACCCATCAAAAATGATGGTAAAAAAATCTTGATTATATTTTCTGTTTGAATAATTTGAGATTTTTTTCTCTATTGAAGCATTTTATTTTATAATGTAAAAGAAATTGTGCTTTTTAAATCAATAATAGTAACAATATTCAAAGAAGCCAAACAGGGGCAAAAAAATAAAATAAATAGAAACAATGTATTATTGATCTTGTTGTTATCACAAGTTAAGTGGCATCAGTGTTATCAAAACAAAGAAAGATTCCATTATCTGAAATGGGAAACGAGTCAGGAGCATGACCGATAAATACATAATGGTACATTGTGTTTTATATTTTAGAGCTGATTTGTAGTACAAAATAAGTTTTATCAAGTTATATATGTTACTGAATAACCAAAAACAAAAGTAGGAAACATTGAAAAGCCAGACTTATCAACCAAGAGATGTTCTATGATTTTTGGGTTTTTTTGCACTAGTTATCTTTGGGTGTCATTAAGTAATATCTAAATTACAATGAGTTCAGGGAGTAAAAAAAGAAACAAGAGTGCTCAATATAAAAAAAAATAGAACTAAGATATCTATTAAAAGAATAATATTCTATAACCACTTTAAGCCCATACTTCTCACTTAAATTTTCCAAAATTTCATAACTCCTCAGTTTCATATCCAAAATGTAAAAAAAGCAATTTTAAAGGAAGCAAGGGATTTTTTATTTATTAATCTGAATTAAATAGATTTTAGTGGATACTTATATTTGAGTAGACCCTATTTATTTTTGAAACAGTATTTTATTTTTGTCTACTGGCCTGAATATTCAAGGAATCTTATTAAAGAAAAAAAAATGTGCCCTCTAGCAGAAATTCAAAATTGTAGGAGAAACCATCATAAGATCTGACATGCTTTTAACTGACTTGGTCATGAAGAGCTTTGTCAATTAAGCAACGTTATATATTGCCTTTAAGCCCATCCTTCTTGATCTGATTACTCACTGTTTCCCTCTGTCCTTCTTGGCTTCAATGTATCCTGTGAGTGTTGAATATTCCAAGCCTTCTTTCTTCATTCACAAAAATTTTAACCCTTTCTTTCTGATTCTAATTGTCTTTTTTGTTTCCATATTCTTTAAATCTTCTTCATTATTCTGCTGCTGGTATTATCTGCATTTTTCTGTAGAACAACATTTCTGTTGACTCAGACCACAATTTTGACCTAAAAAATGCTGGTTTGATTAAAAGAGAAAAACATTCACTAAAAACAAAATACATTGAAAGTGCACTGATCTCACACTTCTTTATGGTCAACCTAACCAAAGTCTTATATCATATTTTATTGTAAAAACATTAGTAACACAATGTGACATACTCGAAATAGAGGGTTATGTTAAGTGGTAGTTTATAAGAGGGGAAGATAACAGTTAACTTTAGACTTGAACAGGTTAAGATTGTTGTGATCAGAAAATATCCTCTTGGGAGTCTGTTCCATAGAGAAATGGTTTACGAGAAGAAACTGTGCGAGTGAAACTTTCTTCTTGCCGATGGGATATGATGGGAATGTGGGTGGTTTGTTACAATGTAAGTGGCATGGCATGTCCTTGCTGTGAAGGTCAGACCTGGTGGAACCAAGGAATGTAATTTGTCCAAGCACTTTCCATGAAAGTAGCAATAGAGCAGTGAGAGGCTCACTACATCTCAGCTGTGAGAGAGAAGTTGGAGGGTAGAAAATAATTCTTTTCCAACAATGGTTTGGAGACGCTTTTGAATTCTATGGCAACAGTACTCCATTTTCGGCCTGATCTGACTCTTGTAAAGGTAGAAGATAACATGCAGAGTTAGGTACTTATTGGGGCAGTAGAGGCAGCCGATCATTTTACTTGCATTTTTAGAGATGGATTGTATATAAGAGGTCCACTTGAGGTCAGGTATGCATTTGAGGCCCAATATTCTCTAATATATTATTGTGATAGTTCCAGAAAAATATATTACTCATGATTAACATGTCCTCTTTGTTAATTTTATGTCGATCTCTTCCAGAACTTAAAACATTATATGAGGTCTGTCTGAAAAGTAACGCGACTGGAATCACAAACAATTCATTTCAATTCCAAACAACAAACCACATGTTTTCCCCTTGAAAGTAATCCCGATTGAGTCTAATACACTTTTCCATCCTTCTTTGCCTCACTTTCAAGCACTGCTGGAAGCATTCTTCTTGGATGACCATCAGCTCCATTGTTACAGCCTTATTGAGGCCTCCACGCCTCACTCAGAGCAAGATCAGATGAATAGGGAGGTTGTTCCAGTATGGCGATGTTCTTCCCAGCCAAGAACTGCCAGACACTCAGGGTGCTGTGAGCAGGTGCATTGTTATGGTGGAGCAGCCACGATTGTCTTAACACAAAAGCATGTGAAAAAAAATGCAATGGTTGCAAAAAGTTAAGATTACAGTTATATACTCCCAAAATATCATGTTAGATGATAATGCAATCCACATAACCCTCTTTTGCCCAGAGCTCACACAGCAGACTCAGTTCATACCCCTCATCTTGCATACCCCTCATCTTGCATACCCCTCATCTTGCATACCCCTCATCTTGCATACCCCTCATCTTGCATACCCCTCATCTTGCATACCCCTCATCTTGCATACCCCCTCATCTTGCATACCCCTCATCTTGCATACCCCTCATCTTGAACATGGAAAAAGAAGAGTTCAAGCTTGGCCATAATATTTCTCAAACTGCTGCCAACATTAACAGAACATGAAGTGGAGGATGCACTTGTGATCAAGACAATACAGTGTTGGTTTGCAAAATTCAACAGTGGAGATACAAATCTTGAAGACCAAAGTGGTAGATGACGTCCATCTGCAATTGACAATCAACATCTGAAAACACTAGTTGAACAAAACCTATGTCAGAACATCATAGAAATGTCTCAGATAACGGCTGCCAACATTTTAACAATATCAGACTATTGCAAGAAAATTTGAAAAGCTGAAGAAACTTGATTAATGAACTCAGTGAAAGTCAAGTTTGATATTCTGAAGTGTGTTTGATACTGCATTTGCTAAGTTCAAATGATTCATTTCTTGTTCGAAAAGCAAGTTGTGATGAGAAATGGATCCTTTATGACAATCGTAAATGATTGACTCAATGGTTTGATCATGTTGAAGGAACCAAATAATTTCTAAGAAATTAGCAAAAATTGTGCATCTGCAAGTGCAATCTTTACAATATAATCAGCAGGACAATATTTATGAGTTCAGCATGCATTTAAAGATGTGCTTGAAGTAGCAAGCAGGACACTGTTAGCAGCTGTAAAGAAAAGATTGAAATTGGTTATGATCTATTTACATTTTTTACATTGTTCAGATTGTCATCTTTATTGTCATATTCCCAACATTTTGGCTGTTGTACACTCCAGCCTTCTGCAGATGATTGAAAGTTTGAAATTCCAATCACCTGAAGAAGACCAAAATGTACAATGGCTGAAACATCATGAATATGACAATAAAGATGAGGACAACAGTCCAAACAATGTAAATAATTACAATAACTCATCTCATAAATATAGACAGATCCCAAAGAATGCCGGAGAGTACAACGGCTGAAACATTGTGAATATGACAATAAAGATGAGGACAACAGTCTGAACAATGTAAATAGTGTAAATAATTACAATACTTCATCTCAGAAATATAGAAAGATATGGTTATGATCTACAGTGGATTGTGCATTCCACAATTTATGGTATTGTAGTGAGTTACTTTTCTTTCTTCAGCAACAACTCTGTTCTGAAGTCTCTCTTTGTGTTTGCATCCTAGAATTGGCTGTGTGACACAGACCAGTTTTTCAGAATTGAAATCAGTAGTCACTGGGTTTCAAAGCAAGTGTATATTGGATGCTGAAGAATTGTAGGCAAGAATGCTAATTAGACATTTGTCTACTTGCAGCGATAAATCCAATCCTGTATGTTATATTATTTCTGCTTGAGAAGTGCCAAGTGTAATTGATACAATTAACTTGCTGAGATGACAGGGTGAGAATGACGAGTGAGAATATCATTATGATGGAAATGAGTTATAAATTTTGTTGCTGACAACCAGTGAATTGAAAAACTATCCATAGATTAATCAAGTCCCTCAATGCAAAATACTGGAATATCATGTGTGGGTTGTTTTGAAAGAATGCTGCTTATTTTATTATGTTAGCCCATGATGTCAATGACAGATGTCCACATTATGGCAAGAGAAACTAACCCTTCCTATCAATAAACTATAATCGTTTTTTTTGCTTTGGTACAGAGTGCAATCTGGCATAATGTTGTCTGACATAAAAGTATTCAACATGCAGAAAGAATTATACCCATTGACAATAATTGATGTTTGCCAAACATTTACAGAGACCAAACAATGGATGCGAGCAATAGCAAAGTGCATGACAAGTTATGTTTACAAATACATCATGTGGTACATGTTCATCACTGGCAAAAATATATTATCAATAGAGGAGACTGTGAAAAAAATAGTGTTTTGTAGAAGAAAACTTGTTCTATCCAACAGTGTTTTTGATATAATATGAATAAATATGAATTAACCACTTCCCCACTAATTATTTTGGAAAAAAACATTCATTTCCAGACAAATATTTTATTTGTTTTTAATATAGTAACTAAGAAACTGATGCACCTTGAAGTACTTCAGCAGTGGCTAACACCTCTATCAGACCTATCAGTTGACAACTGGACTCATTTCAAGCTCAGAAGGACATAAAAAGAATCAAGATCAATATATAAACATGTCTGTAACAAGTTTTTGAACTGGACATGCTTATTCATCCATGTCTGAAAAAGACACTTTTGGTAAAAATATCTACACATCTACACTGAGGAAGGGGTTAAAAAAATGTAAAGAAACATATGAAAGTAACTTAGTTTTTTTTTGTTTTTTTTTAATCATATCACCCCAAGCAAGGCTGGAGGCCACTATCACGCAAGGGGTTAAAGAGGGGGTTGGAGGAAGAGCATATAGGAGTGGCAAGGGAGGGGATGTGGAGAAAGAGAAAGACAGTGGGTCGATCAAGGCAAGGGGGGCCACAAAAGATCCGGAGCGAGAGCAGATAGGAATGAGAAATGAAAGGATGTGGAGAAGGGAAGTGGATAGATCAAGGCAACTGGAGATGTTGATTGACGCTACACTTAAACTGTTGGAGATTGTATTTATCAGGGAAACAGTAATAGGGAAGGGAGTTCCATAGGCGAGATGTTCGAGACATGAAGCTATTGGAGTAGAAGAGATGTCTACATCTAACAGTTTCCATGGTGTAGGGGTGGGAGCGGGATGCCAGCCTGGTGGGGCGTTTAAATTCACGAGGCCTGGGGACAAGCTCCTCAGAGCAATTACTGTGGAAGTACTTGTAAAAAAGCCAGGGCGAGGCAACATCGTGTCTGTGAGAGAACGACTGCAGATGAGATGACAGATCAGGGCCAATCACGTTGCCTATCCGTCTCTGGATCTTATCAAGAACCCCGAGGCAAACAGCAGGGGCCCCAGACCATATATGGCAGCAATACTCCATGCAAGGGCGAATGGTCGATTTATAGACTGGAAAGGATCGATTCCGGGGAGAAAAATTTCCTGGCTCGGCACAGAGAACCAACTTTCTTAGCGGTGGCTGATGCAACTGACTCGATGTATTTGTTCCATCACAGATCAGCAGACAACGTGAGACCGAGCAGCCGCAGGGAGGAGCTCTCGAGAAGTTGGTTATCAGACATACTAATGGGATGCAGGGATGGATCCTTGTGGTGGTTGATAGAGAGCAGTTTTGTTCACATATGAACTCAACATTAAAAATAGAATCCCCTTTCCTTGATATTAAAAATTCATGTGTCCTTAATTATAAAATCGAATGTCCACACAGATATAAAATAGGCGATATAAAAAACATGATTTATCAAGTGAAAATTTCTTCTTTGAACAAATTATTTTATAGAGAATTAAGAAACATAAAACAAACACTTATCGACAATAATTTCGCAAAGCATGTTGATGAAGAAATAAGATTGTAAAGAAAATTAAAAAAAATAATATAAACAACCAACTTGGTATAAACAAAGATAAAATCTTCATTAAATTGTTTTGTTGTAATTAAATGCATCCTAATTATAAACAAGACAAAAAGGCTATTAAAATTATAATCCAACTCAACACTCAACTTGTCCAGAGTACCTGCACCTGATTTTCCCCCTAGAACTGTTTTGAGTGAGATGACCATAACCCCACCGATGGTATTGGACATCATCTCTAAATTAGACTCTCATAAAGCAAATGGTGGTGATGGGATACCAGCCATAGTCCTAAAGAAATCCAGTTCTCTCCAAACTATATGACTATTGCCTCACTGACTGTTGCTATCCAGCCTGTTGCAGGTCCTCATCTGTTGTTCCTGTTTTTAAGAATTCTGGAGACCCTTCTGACCCATCTAACTACTGTCTTATCAGTCTCCTACCACATTTTGGTAAAGACTTTGAGGCTTTAATCAATGCCAAAGTAGTTAAGCACTTTACATCCCGTGATCTATTCTCTGACAAACAATATGGTTTCCATTTTGCCTGGCCTACCACTGACATGCTTACGACCATAACTGAATTTGTATACCAAGATATTGATAATAATGGTTAAGCTCAAGCTCTGGCTCTAGATACCTCTAAGGCATTCGATAGAGTTTGGCATGTTAACCGTCTACATAAACTTCAAGGATATGGTATTACAGTACAATTATTTGATTTAATCCAATCATTCCTGTCAAACCATGAAATGAAGGTCATCCTAAATGGGTTCTCCTCTAGTTCCTTTCATACAAATGCTGGTGTTCCCCGAGGTTCTATCCTGGGTTCTATACTGATTCTGATCTTCATCAATGATCTTCCTGATATCATCAGTTCTCGAGTAGGCATCTATGCAGATGACACTACTATTTACTCCTATCTCAATAGTAAATCTAGCATTGCTGACAAAGCTAACCTGGCCGTTGGTCTCAAAAAGGACCTCCAGTCTGTGGTTGATTGTGGGGAGGAAATGGATTGTAAATTTTAATGCCTCCAAAGTGAAACTACTCTCATTTACCCATCATAGAGAAATCTCCCTACCTCCTATCAGCATGGCTGATGTAAACTTCATGAGAGTGTCTCTCTCTGTGCCTTCTTGGTCTCACATTTTCCCCTGACCTGAGATGGAACAACTACACTGAATTAATAGCTACATCTACCACAAGGAAAGTTGGTTCTTTGTGTCACGACAGAAGGTTTTTCTCGTCTGAGTCCATCTTTCAAATCTACAAATTCTACCATTCACCCTTGCATGAATACTGTTGCGTTATATGGTCTGGTGCCCCCACTGTTAATTTTGAGGTTCTCGACAAAATCCAAAGACAGATATGCAATATGATAGGTCCTGACCTGGCATTTCAACTCCAGTCACTTTCTGATAGACCTGATGTGGCTTCCCTCTGTCTTTTCTACAAATATTTTTATGGCAACTGCTCTGAAAAGCTATTTTCACTGGTGCCCCAACTAAGTGCGCTACTAGATTGGCATCCCAGTCCCACCCTCACAATGTCAAAACAGTTAAATGTAATAGCCTCTTCTACTCCAACAGCTTCTTTTCTCACATGTCCTGACAGTGGAACTCCCTTCCTCTTACTTGCTTCCCTGATAGCTATAATCTTCAAAAATTTAAATGTAATGTCAATCAACATCTACTGATATCTTGATCTTGATCACCATCCTTTTCTTTATCCTTTCCTCAAACACCCCTCTTTATTCTTACTTTCACTCTCTATAACCCCTTGCGTGATAGTGGCACTCCTGCCTTGCTTGGGGTGAAATGCTTAAAAAAAAATATAAAAGTTATTGATCCCAACAAATACCTTAGATTTACCATTTATTATAAAAAATTCAAAATGTCTAATTTAAGTCTTAGAAATAATTCTTCACTTCAAACATCTACTCTATGTAAAAATAATTCTATTTATAAATTTTCGTCCTTTGGAAGATTGTACATCCAACACTAACAATCAACAAACAACATTAAATTTTTACATTGACCACACATAAACCAAACTATCTCAAAGGTTGACCTGTCATTTGTTAAAATTTAGTACAATTCATGCACATATAGATGAACATGTCGCAATTAAGGATAATAATATTAACATAAGACAAATTTTAATATCTAACACCAAAATATTATATAGAACGTAATGCAAAAAAAGACTGACCATTCTGGAAGCCGTTTTAATACAAGGGAAGCAGTCAACATTAAATAGGGTATTTTTCTCCAAGAAGATTCTATACTGAAGTATGTATAAAATAAATTAATGTCACAATTCAGTTTGTCATCTTGAGTGACTTGAAATTAGTTTTAGCAAATACAATTATGGGAACACTGGAATTAGCTAAAAACAGACAGAAATTGAAATTCTTGAAAATGAGTGTAGTAACATTTGATAGTACTTCAGGAGAGAGGTAATTTACTGCTAATATAAAACAAATAATTTGTAAATTTGAAAAACTTAATAAAAAATTGGACAGACAGAAATTGTCAATATTATTTAATAAAACAAGTTTGGAAAAAAAACATATAAATATAATATATATATATATATATATATATATATATATATATATATATATATATATATATATATATATATATATATATATCAGGGTTGAAAAGACAGCCAACCACTTTTATCCATCTACTGAAATAGCCCACATGAGGTAAAAAGAATTTTTTTTTTGATTATTCATCATATTGTACAAATAAAATACATTGAGCTCTCTTTTTGTGGATCAATGTTAATATTTTTATATTACTAGGACCCACTTAAATTATACACCCATGGAATTTTATATACTTTTATGCAATTTTAATTGGAAACAACTGACAAGATGCAGTGGTTGAGTTTTTTATATAATTTCTCATGTTTTTGTATAGTTTTTTTCTTTCCAGGACATAAATTATATAAAAATTGTCCAAATTTATGTAATAATATATATAATTATAAAATTATAATAGATGGAATATATGCATATACCTACATCTATTGGAAAAAGAATAAGTATAAATTCTGTTAATGAAAAAATATTCTATGAACACAGTAACTTTTATAATAAAGCTCTAAAGAATAGTGGCTATAAATGCCCTAACATCAATTATATAAAAAATGAAAATAGAAACCAGAGAAAAAAAGAAATAGAAAAATCATTTGATACACACCCCATTCAACCAAATGGTTAATAGTAAGTTAGGACATAAATTTCTTGCTTTAATTGAAAAACATTTTCATAGAAATAGCAAACTCAGTAAATTTTTTAATAAAAATACCCTAAAATTAAGTTACAGTTGTACTGAAAATTTAGAAAGGATTATAAAAAAACATAATAAAATCTTGAATAAATACTTATGCCAGAATCAAAGAAATAGAGATCCTGAAATAAGAATAAACAATAATAAAAAAAATTATGTAACTGTATGAAATCCTGAAAACTGTTCTTTGAATAATAAATCATATTTGAATACCACTTTAGGAAAATATTGATGTAGTTTTAAAAAGAAAATAAATAAAAATGCCAAATATATTGTAATGTAAACCTAAATAAAAAAAAAAAAAAAAACAGACAGTAATAGCAGGACTGCTTGAAAGGAAGTCAGTATCAACAGACAGAAATCTTAAACCTCCACCTAACCTTAACTGACTTTAAATTTGCCACACAAAAATACACTTGCTTTCTTCATTCATAAAAAGACAACAAACCCTTAATAAAAAAATTGGGAATTTTCTTTACCCCACCAACTTAAAATATATAATACCGTTTGGCTTATAAATAGAGTAAATCAAATTTTTTCGGAAGTTATTCTTAGCATAGCCTGAAAATGGAACTGAGCTTCAAATTTTAAGTTTAATTTTTAAGTTAAATTTTAAGATTTAAGTTTTGGTTTCAAAACATAGTAATTTCTCTATCGCTATGGAGATATTTTAAAAAAATAATTATAATATATATATATATATATATATATATACAGTGTAACCCGGATATAAGAGACCCTGATATAAGAGAACCCGGATATAAGAGCGATTTTCTCTGGTCCAAAATTAGAGCCATACTTACCTAAACAAAACAGACCAAACCCGGATATAAGAGACTTATTCTCCGGTCCCTACAACTCTCTTATATCCTGGTTACACTATATATATATATATATATATATATATATATATATATATATAAGGACAATTAATGATAAAAGTGAAAAACTTTTTTTATGTGACTCATTTCATCATTTAGGACTAAAATCATATTTCCATTGATGTAATTTTTTATATACCATTATATATACTTTTCATATTATAATTATTATTATTATTTACATTATATTACTATTTATTTATCTTAGCTAAATTTTTCTATTTACTTATCTTGACTAAATTTTACAATTTACTTATCTTGGTTAAATTTCACTACAACGTATTTACTTAGTCAAATTTTAGTACATAACTTAGTCAAAGGAAAGAAAAATATGAAAAACCGAAAAAGAAAGTATACAAATAAACTTAGAAATATCAGATACCAGTTTACAAAATTACAGTTTCAGTGACATAATTATCAGGCTGCCATTAAAGCTGCCATCTACTGCAACTTCTCTCAGCTGTTGAAAATCTGTCCGTTAGGTTGCCAAGGTTGTAGTCTGTCAAGTGTTGATTTATAAGGATTTCTATGTTGCTTTAGTTTCACAAGCTTCATCATAAAGTACAGTGATTCATAAGAATAAGTTGCTGTGAACATTTTTTTCAGTTCAAGATATGTTATTTCTTAAACTATCTTCCAGAACTCAATCATAAGCATAAATTTATGGACCAGCTTTAGACCAAGGCTTTGTCGTAATTTCATTAGTTCATTACTGTAGCAGATGATTCTGTAACATGAGCTTTGAGAATTGACCAGCCATCATTTAATCAACCTGAATGGATTTACAAGAAGAGATTCAGTTTCTCAAAATCATCAAATAATCTTTGAAATTTATCCTTATATTCTTCCACTTCATAATCTCGCCTATGGAACTCCCTTCCCTATTACTGTTTCCCTGACAAATACAATCTCCAACGGTTTAAGTGTAGCATCAATCGACATCTCCAGTTTCCTTGATCTATCCACTTCCCTTCTCCACATCCTTTCACCTTTCATTCCTATCTGCTCTCGCTCCTAATCTTCTGTAACCCCCTTGCCTTGATCGACCCACTGTCTTTCTCTTTCTCCACATCCTCTCCTTTACCACTCCTATCTGCTCTTCCTCCAACCCTTCTTTAACCCCTTGCGTGATAGTGGCCTCCAGCCTTGCTTGGGGTGATACGCTTAAAAAAAAAAAATAGTCAAGGAATTGATTTAATTTCTTACTGAGATTGGACAAATGATTCAAACTTTTTAACAATATTGTAAAAATACAATGAGTTGCTCACCCGGCTTTTCAATAACCAGCGAATGACTACTCCATATTGCATCTCCATTCTTGTTTATCTCAGTGATTATCAATTGAGAATCTACCCCTTCTATTAATTCAGTGCATGGTGATCTTTTTATTTGACGATTCTAAAATTTGTATTTATTTCTAGACAGCAACATTTCTTTGCAAGTAAAAGAATTTTTTTTATTCTTTAAAGTTGTTTTTTGTTTTTTAATCATTTCACCTCAAGCAAGGCAATAATGCCACTAAGACACAAGGGGACTACTGGGAATAAAAGGGAATGCAAAGACTTCAGAAGGAACTGGAAACCAAATCCTAAACAGGAAACAGAGGATAAACTGTTACTCTTGTTCAAAAGACTGGAGAGGAGTGTGAACCGGACAATAACATACCAGTATAACTTAAGCTGGCCTGCTATCTGGATCTCTTATCGTTTTTTTGTGAAATGACAGATAAAGATTAATTTTTAAAAATTTGCTTCATTTTTTTAGTAATTCTGTTTTATTGTTTAATACTTTAAATTTCTCAACATTCGTTTGATAAAGTTTGATCAAAAGCTGGCCATTTTAGAGGATTTAAACAATGTCTTTCATTCTCAACAGAAATTTCAACATGTCTCTGCTTCTTCATGTGATATTAACTCACTGTGATTTTTGTCCTATAAGATTTGAGGGACAGACCAATTTTATACTTATATATTTATATGTGCTTCTAATGAAATGTACATCAATAAATCTGTATCTTGATGAAAAAAGCATTTTAAATAATATTTTTCCAACATAATCTCCTTCTTTGTCAATGTACTTAATCCAATGCTTTTTCTATTCAAACTACATCTATGTCTACCTTTCCATTAATTCATTGTGATTTTTGTCCTATATGATTGGTATTTGACATTAAACAATTTGATGAAGGTTGAGATATTGTTACATTAACTTGCCTCACCTCCCTTCTCCTCAGAAATGTATGCACATCCCTTCCCCTACTCTCAGAAATGTACTCACATCCCCTCTCCTACTCTCAGAAATGTACTCACATTCCCTCCCTTTCCCCTCAAAATTGTACTCACATCTCTTCCCTTTCCTTCAAAAATGTACTTACATCCTCTCCCCTGCCCTCAGAAATGTACACACATCCCCTCACTTCCTCTCAGAAAAGTACTTTCATCCCCTCAGAAATGTACTCTCATCCCCTCCCCTCTCTCAGAAATGTACTTATATCCCCACCTTTCCCCTCAGAAATTTACATCCTCTCCCCTAGCCTCAGAAATGTACTCACATTCCCTCTCCTCAGAAATGTACTCACATTATCTTTCCTCCACTTGGAAATGTATTCACATGCCCTCCCCTATACTCTGTTCAACCTTTTTGGCCATCCAAAACATTTGTTGTCACGGTTACTACTGTTTTTTTTCTCCTCTTTTCAACATGATCACCATCATCATTATTTTTTCTTGAGAAGGAATCATTCAGAAATCATAAGTAATTAACTAAATACATTAAAAGTAACATTTATGTGTTAGGACAGACAGAAGAAACTCTAAAAATTCTGTCTGTTTATAAACTCAATATAGTGGGGAGCGGGAATGACATTAAAGCAGAGAGAAAGTTTTAAATCAAACTAAACAAGTTTTCGTCTGAAAGCAAAATACAATTATCTATCACTCAACTTTCCGTGTTAGAAAACTGATTTGACCAAATTTTTGTCTTAAAATTACAAGTAATAAAATATGAAAAAAACAAAAACAAAAAAAAGTTCTGCTGCTTTTATGAATGTGGTAGTAATTGCCATGCAGTATTGTACCAGCCGAGTTGCTAGATTACTCCCTTGAAAGGAACTCTCAGTAAGTGGAGAGAACAAACGCTACACAGAAAAGAAAATGAACTTCTAGTCATATAACAATATAAACCTGTTGTATTTAATTAGAATATTTCTTTGAGCTAATTCATATGTTCACAAAGCCCCTGGCTACAAACTAGTATGTACATTATAAAGATTACATTACAATGAGGTTCGTTCAAAACACAAGCAAGAACCATAGTAACATCGCTTTTTACTTGCTGCTTGGACTAAACTTACTGAATGGATTCAGTTTATACTAGATTAATCATTGATGCCCTTTTTGAGGGTATATTTTGTCCAATCATGATGTTAAAACCATGATTTTAAATGTTCTGTTATCCATTCACATCAGGTAGGTCGCCTGCTGCCGCTCCATACAATACACTTTTTTAATATGCCCTGTGAATTTTCAATTCTCCAAGCTCTCCTTCTTCATTATGTGTCCAAGAAACTTCAACTCTTTGTGATGGTGAGTAGAAGACTTCTTCATAATTACATGCTCCATACATGGTATTCTCAGTATCCTTCTGTAGAATCACATTTCTGTTACCTACAGTTTTCTCTTCATCTGTGAAGAAATTGTTCAGCATTCACTGCCATATAGGAGAACTGATAATGCATATCTCTTCAGCACTCATTTCTTTGTTTGTAATGAAATTTTCATGTTTCTTAATAATTTGCTTAGGTTTTGGCAGGCACTTTTCGACAATAAAGTCCAAAGGTGCATTGGAATGCACCTTTGGACTTTGTCATATTTTCCCTCCTCTGTTAAAATATTTCCCAGATATTTAAACTTCTGTACTTTTTTGATACTGACATCTCTTATTTGTAATGCTTTTTCTCTTCTTCTGTGAACTATACATTCTGTCTACTTACCATGAAAAGAGGAGGCATGGTGAAGTAATGCATAGCGGCTTGAATTGCGGAATCAGAGATCCGAGTTTGAATTTCATTACATTCACTTATGTGCTAATACCCTTAAGAAAGGTATGAATACTCTTCTCCCACAAGCTATGCATAAATAGCAGGACAGACAGGGTTCTATAGCCTTGGATGACAACTGGTCTACCGCAGAAAGAAATGGCAACCTACTGTGGGAAAAAATCTGCATTGTCAGTCATGTATCAAAAGATACATGATTGCCAACGCTTGTATTACGCACGGCACATAACTTGACCATGAAAATATTTATAGAAAAGGCACTGATCAGACTTAGTATCAAAACAGGAGTAAATTGTTGTGTCATCAGCATAGGTACCAAGTTGAGAGCTGATGCCATCAAGAATGGCTGAACTGCATTTAGAAAAATAAATAAAACCAAGGGAAACCTTATTTGATTTTTAAACTCCTTCATAATTCTTTTCGGACATGTTTTAGTTTAGCAATGGAAACAAGCTGCTTCCAGTTCAATTTTTCCTTTACTGTTTGCTTTTCTCTGCATTGCGAACATACAGATGTTGATGTTAAAACATTTTTTATATTAAATCTTGAGTTGGATATCTTTTATGTTACAACAAATATGTCCACTTTTAAATGACTGATAATAACATTTTCCTCTTATGTAATTCTTCAGAACGTGGGTGATCATGGCTCTCCACAACTTTCTATCCAGTGTAAGTCTTTTTACTATCCCTCTCATTCCCTGTCCTTCCGTCCATTTACACAAGCTTGTTAAGTAGGTTATTTGTATTTTCCCCCTGCCCCTCTTGCCTTCAAATAGCCTGTGTGTGTCAAATTCTCCAAGCCCTATTTCCTCATTCAAGAAGTTTCAACTATCTCTTTTTGTTACTCAGTATAAGTATCATTTTTGTTCCCATTTCCTATAAAACTTTATTGCTACTCACATGTTCAATTCATAGTATTCTCAGCATCCTTCTGTAGAACCACATATCTGTTGCCACAAGTCTTCTCTTCATCTGTGAAGAAATTATCCAGCATTATATAGGAGGATTGATATTACATAGCAGTTTAGCACTCTTTTCTTTCTTAATACCTTTTTTCTAGGTTTTAGATGACACCTGTTGTTATCCTTATGTGCCCTTTAATTTCAGTGCCACAGTTTCTATGATCTTTTAAAATGCTTCCCAAATTGTTAAATTTCTGTATTTGCTTGATTTAGACATCTTGAATTCATAACTCAGTGCAGCAAAGAAAAACAGGGTTCAAGATTATCATACATGTATTGCGGGTGTTGGAAATAGGTAAAAATGGTTGACAGAAGAGTCTTTATGCCTCTGTTGTAAACAACTACACTACATTTGAAATGGAACCGAGTCTATCAGACAATAGATTCAGATTTTCACATGTGGGAGTCTCTTCTGGCTCCTTGCTTTCCTCTCAAATACAATCTACAAAATCTGAAACCCAACATCAATCATCGTATTCTGTCCCTTTAAACCCTGTTCTTTTATTGTCCTTTCTCGTCAATAACATTTTCTCAGTTTCTTTCACTATAAGTAACCTGTAGTGATAGCAATAAATAAATTACTAAATAACCCCCAACCCCTATTAGTAGACTATGTAGTAGTTTGGAACCAAAATTTAGTAATAAAAGAAAAATTAAAATTTAAGTAATAAAAATACTTTAAAATACAGATAAGAATTGTAGTTAGCAATAAAGGAAGAAAAAGATTATAAAAAAAAGTTAAATAAAATATAAAACATTCCCATGATGTATTAGAACAAGCATCTTACCACCAAAAGAAACAAAAATTTTAACTTTTTTTTTTAAACTTCGACCACCAAAGAAAGAAGACATTCAGAACAATCTCTGATAAAATATGTTGCCAGCTACAGATAAGCAAACATTTTTTTTATTTCTGTGCTTACCAAAATTATATACATATATGTTCTTTGGATAATAATTTTTTTGAAATGTATGACTAAAATATAAAAGAAAGATTCATATTGAATGTACACTAAAGAAATTCCTAATGAAACACTCATTTCTCTAATTCCCCATTGTAAAGAAAAACAAATACTTAAAGATGTTTCTGAATTATAACAAATTATCTCTGCCTTCAGTATTGTGCATTACTTGACATGCTGAAATGTATAATGAATCAATTTATCATTTTTCCTATGCCTATAAAACACAAACTGTTTCTGAATTGTATTTTTATTTCACCTCATATATAATTTTACTTATATTGCAATGCTGATGTGGTCAAATGATGCCTTTTTCAACCCTTATATATGAAAATAATATTCAGATAAGGCCGACACATTACAGAGCCCCATAACAAACTCCTTGTGTCTTGGTGGTTTTATCACCTTGTTTGGGGTTAAATCATGGCATACTATTCTCCGGGCCTGCTCATTGAGAGCCAGAACTGGAGACCTATTGAAAAATGTCTGATTTTCATAAATTTTGGAACAAAATTAACTATTTTTAAAAGTACTCAGAATAACATTTTGATCTATACCTGAGGATTATAGGGTGTGTTGAAAGTTAAATAAATGAAAATATGTATTTTTGTTGTGAACGCTGATAAGTATTAAACAAAACAAAGAGTTAAAGATTTCTGGTAAATGATATGATCCACATGATGTTGAAATGGTAACATTCACACTATTTACAAGTCTCATCAAACCCTTTATTCAATCTACCCCCCAGAGATTGAATAAAGAGTCTGGTTCAAATTTCCATTAAAGTTACTGGGTTCAACAAGCAGTAACTGAAGAAGGATGAAGGACATCAGTCAAAATTCTGTATATGACAATCAATCACCTCAGAAATACAGACAGATAAAACAAAATCACTCTAGGAAAGCTTTGTCTAATCTAGGTGTGTAATGTTTGCAAAAGTTTTTCAAAAGCATATTTGCAAAAAAAAACAAAACAAATTGAGCATGCTTTCTCTCCATGTTGAAAAAATGAAACTCAGAAATAAGCATAAAAATGTTACTTAATGATTTATAACACACCTTTTCCTTTATTATATAGAAAAGGATGGAACAAACAAATAACCATTAGAAGTGTGGTCAGCAGGAACCTTCTGTTTTGCATGGTCAATTGAATTGGTATATTTTCCATACTTTTTATAATAAAAATGGGTTTCATATTCATTGGGTTGATTATCATTTCTTGTAATATATCCAGCTATATATATGAGAGCAATTTTAATTTCATCAGAAAGAGATGGTTCTAAATTTTCCAGATTGTCAAATATTTCTGAACCGTCTTTACAAAGTTTATAATCACATGTTGTATATTGGTGACTTGGCTTAACAAGCAAAAGCATCAATATTTACATTTTGATTTAAAAGTAAAGATGTCTGCTTAATATGCAGCTTTTCCATACACTGTTGGACATTTATAAAACAGGTGCCACCTGATCCTTGACAATGTTTTCTAAATTTTTTTCTAATGGATCAGTTGTAAATTACCTAGTAGCACATATTTATGGCTTGCAGCTGAACAGTGTCAACATAGACTAATAATTCCATTGCAAGTATGGTGTATGGTAGTAGCAGTATGTTTGGATAATTGTTTTATGATTGCCTTGACTGCCAGCCATATTAAGAGCTATTTGACCAAACTCAATGATAAAATCAAGTCAGCTGTTATTTAGAGATCTGATTTCAGCTTGTACAGGGTCATTGTGTAGATTATCAATTTGAAGTGTCTTAACATTTAAAATTTTCCACCATGTCAAAACCTTGTTTATGAAGATGACAGTATCATTCTTATCTGCTCTTATTTTAGACTGAATGAGAAGTGCATTATATGTTGTTTTTTTTTTTTTTCGAAAATACTCTGAGGCAAGTAGAAACGCATTGTCTTTCTATGGGCTTTGGACCAATGGAAATTTCATTTAAATCTGAAAGTTTAACTAGTCTTTCAGATTCAAAATGATATAACTCTTTAACATGTGCCAATTTTGCAACTTGTTTTATCATCAAAGATTAGTTCTCCTGTCTTTTCTGTGAGCCACACATATCAACATTATATCAAGTACTGTTTGAGCAAGTAGAGATGGATTGTCAACTGACTTACCAAATAGTTGTTTGCCATGATATAGTAACATTTTCTTGATATATCCTTCATCATGGAGAATTATGCACCCTTTTTCATTGGCATTAAGATTATTAAATACAGCTAAATACTGCTAAACACTTAACTCCATAATGAAAGGTTTCAAACTACAATTTTTTGTAAATTCTCAACATAAAGAAAGGGATACATTTTGACAACTGAACAGTTAAAATATTTTCACCCAAAAATGCTACAAGTGGATACACAAAGTCTCTTTGGGTCTGTCTATATTTCTGAGATGAGGTATTATGTACAGTATTTACATTAGTCGGACTATTGTCCTCA
Source organism: Acanthosepion esculentum (assembly GCA_964036315.1). Taxonomy (NCBI): domain Eukaryota; kingdom Metazoa; phylum Mollusca; class Cephalopoda; order Sepiida; family Sepiidae; genus Acanthosepion; species Acanthosepion esculentum. The sequence continues at coordinate 45,276,500 of OZ038499.1, read as the reverse complement.
TAAGGAGTGCCAGAGAACAGCAATGATAACAAAAAAAAAAAAGTTGCAATATGAGATCTGGTAAAAACATGAATTGATAACAGCAAAATTGCAATATGAGTACTGGTAAAAAATGGTTGCTGAAAAATTAGGTTTATAATACTCAGAAATTCATACCCAGATGTCCTCAAGGACACATGGTACAGTGGATAAAGTCGTTGGTTAGATCCAGTGACAGACCCAAAGAGTGTGAGTTCAATACCCGGTCCAGGCAATGGAGAACTTTCAGAAGATAACTGATAACTGACATCCATCAAACATGGCTCGTGGAACTAGAACAGTCTACCCCAGTGATCGAAATAAAGGGTTCGGTTCGAAATTCCAACCACCTGAAGAAGGCCGGAGCGTACAACAGCTGAAATGTTGTGACAAATATAGCGACAAAGATGAGGACAATAGTCCGACTAATGTAAATACTGTACAAAGTCTTTTTGTTGTTGATTAGTCTTTCTTTCAAATTTGTATAATTAATCTTATCTAATTCTAAAAAAGTACTCATTTCATCAATTTGATTTCGAGCCGTATTGGAGGGTTTTTTATATCCTTTGAACAGCAGAGGGTGTTGGTATTTGATTTTTTGGCACACCTGGCTTTTTTTGGGTACATTTTTTGGCACACCTGGATTTTTGGGGCACATTTTTCCATGAATTTCTATGGTATCAAAATTTGAAAGCCAATGTAGTTGACAAATAACTGTATTGTTTGTAACATTCAAATTGGCATTTGGAAGTGATTTTCTCCATTGCTGACTCTCATCTTCGTCTTTTGAAAAACAATAAAATGATATTTTATTCATCTCACAGTTTTGTCTTGCTGGATTCTGTAATTTATTTTGCTAGCAATGACACAACACTTCCGGGGCATTGCTGGAAACTAGGTAATATCTGAAATGATTAAGCTTCTTAAGCACAATTATTTCTTTTACTGCTTCAATTTAGGGGTAAAATTTCAAGTCAAATTAATTATACTCTTAATCCCAACTTTTACCCACATCCCATAACAATAAGTTAAAAACAGAAATTTTAGAGGTTTGCATTAACCTGAGAATCAATTTTTTAAATTGATTTTTTTTTGTATATTGGTTTTGGGGTATATTGTTAACAAAGGTTTGCAAAATATTGCACAATCTTTTAATAAAACGTTAAGTAAGTACTTAAATTTTATGCACTTGCCAACATAACATCAGCTATTGCCTGGATCTCTTCCAGAGTGCTGCTCCTCTCTATCTACCAACCTCACCACAAGGCAAGATGTGGCACAAGGCCAATTTTTAATGTGAGGCGTTCTGAGCCTGTAAGTTTGGGCAAGAATTGCCCATAGACCCCATATAGACGAAGTCAGGTTTGTCTACCTCTCCAAACAAGAGGCCTCGTCTGAGTTTCTCTCTGCCTGGAAGAAGGAGTTCAACAACAGAGGAAGATGAAGAGAAAGCCTCCTCCTCCTCAACACCTCCCCCTTGATTTAAAGGGGGGACTGGAGTTTCTGCCCAGTGTGTGAGGGGATAGGGATTTGGCTATTTTTTGAGACAATGCCTCGTGGTGTGGCAATCTACCACAGTGCACTTTAATCTCAACCTTCCAAAAGTCATTCAATCACGATACTCACTTCACTCTCTGCTACTGCTTGCCTACAGCAACCTCTAGCTCACTCCAGCAACCTCCAGATCACTCCCGCAGCTTCCAGCTCACTCCGACAGACTCCAGCTAATTCCTGCAGCTTCCAGCGACCTCCAGCTCACTCCGGCAGACTCCAGCTAATTCCTGCAGCTTCCAGCGACCTCCAACCGTCGACACGACCGGAGCATCCGCACTAACCAACCTTTCCCATATACTATTGTTAGTGATTACTACGGGAGGTTCCGCATCAACAACTTCCAACCGTCGACCCAACCGGAGCATCCGCACCTCAACCCTCAACTGGAGCGTCCGCACCTGCAACGTCGAACCAATGACTCAATCGGAACGTCAGCACCTCAACGTTCAACTCAACATCGCAACGCCAGCTGCCTACTGCCATTGACGCCCAGCGCCCGTCGATATCCGGATACCGATCCCAATACACTACCTCTTTCGTCTCACCATTTACCGTACGCTAACCAAATAAATAAAGACACGATACCCATCATCTTCAACTGACCATCCGTGTTTTGTCATCCTTCTTTGCTATTGCCGTCACCTATCCCTGCCTTTGTGTCCACTTTCTTAGTTGTACGGTCGATTGGCACTCACACCTTTCGGCCCTCTGCAACACGTTCACCACGTTTTTTGAATATTGAATTAATTAAATTTAATAAATTTACGTAAAAACATTCTTAAATGGATTTTTATTAATTTTGTAATAAGAATATGACATTTGGTTCTAAAGTACGCTTTAATGGAAAATTAAAAAAATATGTTGGTACGTTCAATAATTCGCCACAAAAACAGCATCCATAGCATGACGAAAAAAAAAACAAAGTTCTATCGTGAAAAAGAAAAAGTTAATGTTAATAAGAGAAGAGGAAAGACCAAAGTATTTCTTTTAATTATTTTTTCAAATTTTTTATTCCTTTCTGACACCTTCGAAATTTTGGTTGAAAATCATTTTTTTTCTTTTCTTTTTACGTTAGCGGTCGCGTAATATTTTTAGCATTAGTTTTTTGGGGGCGCTTTTGTCAGTTGAAAAACACATTACTTTGGAAATTCTTGCAAAAATCAAATAATTGTCGGATTTTAATGAAACTTTCAGAACTTATGAAAAAATGAATGAAATTATTTTAGAAATGCTCGTTTTTTAGAAAGTCATGGTAAAAATATTTTTTTTATATCTCCACTTAATTTTATGAAAACTCGAATGTTTAAAGTAAAAAAACATAATTAATTCGTTTATTTTTAAAGTTTAAAAACATAACCAATAAAAGAAAATGATTCTATGAATGTATTTTGTTCTTTAAGAACTAAACAATTAGAGAAAAATATTAAGTAACTTTGTGAAATAATAATAGTAATTTATTTTTAATAAATTTCAAAGTATAAAATTTAAAAACAAGCGTAGAAAAACGTCTTCGAAAAGAAAGACGAACGTCTGTTAAAATAAACTACATTTAACTTTATGAATTAAATGTAATTTTTTTCTTTAATTTTTATAAGTAAATCATTACAGTTCACAGTGTTTTTTATTTACTCAATAACAAAAAGAAAATGTGCCAATTGAAAAAAATCATACTTTTTTTTTAACTTAGAGAAACAAATGAAGTCGTTTTTGAAGCATATGAAACATTGAAAACTGTTTGCTTTTTTTTTCAAGATTGAATAAATAAAACTTTTAACAGAAAAATGTTGACTCAGTGACTAAACTAAATTTCTTTTTTTTACCATACTTATTAAAAAATTCAGAAGACTGGAAAAATGACTGAACAGAACAGCAGGATGCATTTCGTTCACCCTCAACTTTTTTACAAACAAAAATAAATTACTGAATTTTAGAATTTAATTATATATCATTATTCATGTAAAAACATTCTTTAAATATTTTTCATTCATTTATTTTTGTAATACAGAAACATTACATTTACTTCTTTTACGTTTAAATGATAGATTTTTTTAACCTAGAAACTAGTTTCTGTTTAATGTTTAAAAAAACACAAATTACTCATAAAAAATAGCAACTCAATACATACTTGCTTAGGTTAATTTGCCAATAACCAATTTAAAAGAAAAATTAATCCTGATTATTCCAAAAATAGCAATAAAAATTGAGGAAACTCTACCGTTTAGAAGATACTGACAATCTTAATTGGGTTTCGAGTACAGCCTTGCCTCTAATACTGCGTTCCATTTTAAAAGATTGGTAAAATTCCGCGCAGTAATCGAGGCCAGTAATGGCGGCCAGGCTGTAACCGGGACCCAAATACGATTGTCAATATCTCCTGAACGGTAGATTTCCCTCAAGTTTTAATGCTATTTTTGGAATAATCAGGCTTTCTTACATCAAGAATAATGTCTTTTTTTAAATTGGTCAGTGGGCATTATCTGTGCGTTTCAGTAAAATGGATAAAGTTTCGCGCAGTAATCGAGGCCAGGCTGTACCCGAGACCCAATTATTAAGATTGTCAATATCTCCTAAACGATAGAGTTACCAAAATTTTTAATGCTATTTTTGGAATAATCAGCCTTTTTTTTTTACACCAGGAATAATGCTTTTTTATTAAATTGGTTACTGGGGCATTATCTGCAAATTAACCCTTACTTACTTCAAATTAAGGTAAATGATTCCAAATGTAAGGAAAATTTTTTGAATTACTTAAGCCAACAACACTGGTGGAATAGCTAGCTCAAACTGGAACTAAAATGCTCCACTACTCTCATTGGCCTCCAGTTCTGTCCCTTCACTACTTTATGACTTGACCGTCTAATATACAGGGTGGTCCGAAAGTCTTGTCATCAAAAAAAGTAATGAGAACAATAGAAGAACAAGTAATACAGTTGTAAATACGAAGCACATGTACTGAATTCAGTTTATATACACTTTCATTAACACTGTCACACATCAAGAAGGTCTGTATGATTTTGTATGGCACAAAATGATGCAGTGCCATGTCCTGTATGATATTTTATGATGGCATGTTTTGTTGATTGTCGCAAAGGCTCTCCGAGTGCTGTCCTTCACCTGATGGGTATTCTGGTATTCTTCATTTGGAACTCTTTCCTTGATAATACTCCACAGAGTATTGAAACAGAAAATTATATTATGTGGGGTGACAGGACTTTTGGACCACCCTGTAGAACGCCATGGGTGAAATAATTTTTTTTTAAATCTCCATGGGTGTAATAACATTGCTTGCAAAAAACTTGACAGTTGATTCATAATGGTTGTGGTCATGTAGTTAGAAATTGAAGCTTGTATCGGTTGGCAGTTTGAAAAATATACAGATGGTGGTTCATTTCATGTTGGTTGATAATTTGAAATAAAAAAAACATTGGTATGATTTGTGTTCTTTGATAAATGGAAATACAAAGATGGCTGTTTGAAATATGTTGTTTGGTGGTTGGAATAAGATGGTTGATTCAGTTTATGTTGGTTGGTGGTTTGCAGTGCAAAGACACTGGTTCTGTTCATTTTGGTTGGTAGCTTGGATTGTTAAGCTGTTTTGATACAGCTTCACACTCACATTTTTCAACAAAAATAGTAACAGCTTATTGGCCTATTTTGATTGCTACCATTTTTTCCCTTTTAAAGAGCCATGATTAGCTACATCCTGAAACAATATAATGTGCATAGAAAAATTGCAATAATTCAAGTTTTGATTAAAGTTGTCATGTCTCTTAAATTTTCTACACAAACTGGATGTTGACCAATCAATGACCCAAAGCAGACTGTGTAAATACGTTTTCTGTGCATCAGCTCTACACATACATCTGCTTTAACCAAAACAAAATTAATAATATATTATGACCAGTTAGAGCCACTCTTACTCAAAAGCCAAAAACCTTAATTTCAAGCCAACTGAAAACTATATATACCTAAATTCAAACAGACTTGACACGGACCAACGTTTAATTTCAACACTGACATGCTGAGAGAGAGACGCTACTGATGACAACAACCTCCACCACCAAGTGTCCATTTTAATTCCAATTTCACCATTCTCTCTCCATGTGACATATCAATTTATGCATTAATTGTAATATAGAATCGATCCCCCACTTTATATCCACATTATAATTTTTTGTTTATCAAATTCTAATTAGTTATGAATGCACCTCTTCTCCCTTCAGCTATGGGTTAATTAGTAATACTTGTATCACTAAATCAATACTGTCTCAAAAAAAAATTCTTTAAATCTAAAAATATTTTCTGGCTTTAAATAGCCTGCAAAGGGTTGATAAGCCGTAAAAAATGAATGAATTGATCAAAAAAGCCAGTTTTATAGAATTTGAATAACTTCAAGTAATATCTTCAGTTCTATAAAAGAAAAGTGCTTTATATCAGTTTATTTTCTTCAATTTCATGTCAGACAGCAATAAAATTAACTTTTATACAAAATATATAGATATTTATTCTACCGTGAGTCGCAGATCGCCCATGTGTCTCATGGGAATAGACACTATTGAATGCTTTGTCGCCAGAGTTTCTAAAAATGCTGAACAACTACAAGCTACAATTCAGCTAAAGCTAGGGGCGGGGGGAGCTGGCACCGAAACCAACATCATTCCTAATCACATGCTAATTTTTGTCATCGCAACAGTTTCTGACTTGAGAATGGTGTTAATAGAGTCTGTCTTCCTTTTATTCCATATTTCTGTCTACAAATAATTCAATGAAAAGTTCAAATGTTAAATTACTGTCTCTTGCTCTACCTATTTGCAAAAATGAATACAAACTTAGTCAGGAATTTATGAAATTGAAAAACAGTTTAAAAGCGAATTTATCTTTGCTACATTTCAGAGTTTTTCTTCCCACAGGCACCCACTTCCTCTATAGGTTATTTTTTGTTTAACCTGAGAACAAAGTATTAAAACTTTCTGTTGTTTTTTTGTTGTTTTTTTATTTCAAAAGCCAGAAAAGACTAAGCATTAACTGTAAGAAAACAATGCATGGTTGCCAGCAAAAGAGAAAACCCAAGTTCAAACTATGTATAACAGGAACCAAAAAATAAAACAGGTACAAGAATTTAACTACCTGGCTAGTGTCTTTTAGAAACTAAGCAAAGTATCAAGAGATAGGAAAATGTTGTTAGAGACAAAGAGAATAGTGCTGAACTGTTATGTGATGTGATGACATCACCTGCCGCCCCATGAGTGGCGGCACTATAGGTGGTAACCACATATAAGTATCTGTTAGAAAAGTGGACAGCATAGTCGAGCTGGAATCTGCGAGACTAGCGGCCCTCTGATAGTAGCACGCACACAACTGTACTGATTTGTGATGACTGTGCGCATAACTATTACTTCCTTGCTTGGTGTTCTGGTTTCTACAATAAACCTGTTATTATTTATCCATCATGTTTGTCCATTCCATATTCCTATTAACACGGAATATGTAATATCTAATCTTCTATATGACAGTGAATGTTGAACAATCTCCTCATGCCTTTCATAAACTAAGCAAAGTATTAAGAGATAGGAAATGTCGTTAGAAATAAAGAAAAGAGTGCTGAACTGCTATATAATATCTAATCTCCTATATGACAGTGAATGCTGGACAATCTCCTCATGCCTTTCATAAACTAAGCAAAGTATTAAGAGATAGGAAATGTCGTTAGAAATAAAGAAAAGAGTGCTGAACTGCTATATAATATCTAATCTCCTATATGACAGTGAATGCTGGACAATCTCCTCATGCCTTTCATAAACTAAGCAAAGTATTAAGAGATAGGAAAATGTCTTTAGAAACAAAGAAGAGTACAGTACGGCTATGTAATATCTAATCTCCTATATGGCAGTGAATATCTTTTATAAGTTAAATAATGTATTAAGAGATCTAAAAATGTCCTTACAAACAAAGAAAAGAGTGCCAAATTACTATTTAATATCTAATCTCATATATAGGAGTGAATGCTAAGTAACAAATATGTGGTTCTGCCAAAAATTGCAATGTACGCATAATGTGAGTTATGAGGAAATTTTAAGGAAAATAGGACCTAAAAGGAAACCGGTGCACACAATAAGAAAGAGGAAGCTGAATTTCTATGATACAGAAAGAGGAAAGAAAGCTTATTTACATATTTAAATTGTTTGGATTGTTGTCCTCGTTTTTGTTGCCATATTCATGATGTTTCGGCCATTGTACACTCGGGCCTTCTTCAGGTGATTGGAATTTCAAACTGAACCCTTTATTTCCTCCACTGGGGTAAACTGTTCTAGTTCCAAGTGCCATGCCTCTTCTGGGTGGCTTAGTGATCTTCCTTTAACTCAACTCCAAGTTTTTCTTCACCACTGCAGTAGCCAGGAATTCACTGGCCCATGTATCCAAAAGGACACGTAGCCCAGTGGATAAAAGCGTAGGCTGGATCTAGCGACTTTACCCAAAGAGTTGTGAGTTCAATATCTGGCTATGTTACTTATTTGTTGTTGAATCCATATTTTTTTTCCTTGAGCTTTGTGTTTTATACTTATTATACATTTATAAAGCCTTCAAGTAATAGTTAAGAGTGCCAGATGCATTTTGCCAAAATTTCAAAGGAAGTCGAAGCTATTGGTCTCTATATATAGAAATATGTATAGAGTATCTCCAATATTTGGCGAAGCAACTTGAAATGAAAATATAACCATCACGAGAAGACATGCATAAACTAAAACGCCATGTCACCAATATATGGTGACATGGCACTCAATGTGTTAACAAATAATTTCAACACAAAACGGGAAATTACAATTGCAAGTCATCCTCACAGATCTTTGCCAAGAAGTCATATTTAAGCATTAAAAAAAATTATTTATGCAAAAAATTAAATTAACTCAAGAAAACTGGAAGCCAAAATGGCTACAACTGAAAGAAAAGAGGAAAAAAGGAAAAAGGAAACCAATAAAGAGTGACTATAAAGTGGAAAAAAACGACAAAAAGGATAAATAACCATGACATTCTACATGTATACACATACGCACAAGTGTGCATATGCATGCACACACATATACTATGCACCAAAACCTGCACAAATGAAAAGTGCATATAAAAAAGAAAAAATGAGAAGTATAAACAGACAATTGCTTATACCCACTGATGAGAAGATGGATTGATTCCCAAAGGGTCCGTCTATGAAACTCTGGAGTTGTGATGCTGAAGGTAACATCAATCAGCTAAGTAACAATTTTTTTTTACTTGTATTAATTATATATATATACATATATATATAAAGTCCATCTGAAGTTATTATGCAAATCACATAGGCCTCAATGACTTGATTTGCATTGAACAATAACCGTCTTTATCATTTGATGATCTCTGTGAAGTTCCTTTGACATTGCTTAATGGTAGACATTCCATCATTCAATAACTTTGTTATTTTATGTTTTTCCGCATTTCTTAGATCCTTTCCATTACCCTTGTTTCAATGTATATTATAGAAAAAAAAAGAAAAAAATAATTTTTATTAGATTTTCATATTAGTTTGATCGGCATAACTTCCGACTGCAGTCTTTAATAAATCCAGTAACTTTAATAAAATATTGAAAATACCTAAAAATTTAACTTTGATTTGGTGTCCATATTAATAGTTTAAAATTTGGCAATAATCTTTCAAAGCAAATTCAAGTTATGAGGTTTATGTAATTTGCATAACTTCAGATGAACTAAATATATATATATCATAAAGAAGTAATTTATATAAAGAATTAATTAGCGATGTTAATGAGATTAATGGCGAAATTACTTTGCTAACAAGACTTAATGAGACATTAACTTACTATCAATTCCTTGAATAATACAATTCTTATATATGAGTTGTATATTTGAATTGTCAGATGGAATTCATGAGCCAAGTACTTTCAACAATTTCAAATTGTCATCTTCATTTTTTTTCCATTTACAGGCAAAACACCAAGACAAAATATGTGCAGTGTAGACCGAAAGATGTTTTTAAAAATATGCTATTAATTGACAGTTATATTATTTTGGAGCGTGCCATTAAGTCTTGTTAGCGAAGTGATTTCACCGTTAATCACATTAACATTGTTAATTAATTCTTTGTATAAATTACTTCTTTATGATATAATATAAAAGCTGCACACTGAATATATATATATATATATATATATATATATATATATATATATATATATATATATATATAGATAGATAGATAGATAGATAGATAGATAATATCTAATGTTATTTTAGACCAAGTATAGATTTAAAAGCTACGTTGGAAATCTTCGTGTAATGTTATGCAGTTAAAACAAAATCAATTTTTGGGTTCTTCAAGGCTTTTACCAGAAACTGCTATTTTCATTCTGATGAAAGGCATTGCTGAAAGTGCCATGGCTGATAAAAAAAAAATTTCTAAAACATTCTAAATGGCTCAAGATTAACTTTAAAATCTCTGTAAAATTATAGATTCAAAAATAGTAATTTGCTTCAACAAGTAATCAATCTGAGAAAAGCATAAAAAGATTTTGCTTCTAAAAAGCTACAATATATTTAAGTTAATTAAATGAATAATTGATCAAACATTTTCTTTTTACAGAGAAGCTGTTTTGTTTTGTTTTTTAAATACCATGTCCTTTCAGAACGTAGGCAAATATTGCTCTCCACCAAACTCATTTCCCGTTGCCTTCTCTACAGATTCGTTTTCTTTATCATCTGTGAATCACCATGAATTCTTGGGAAACATAGTGGTTTTGTTTCCCATTGCCTTCTACACAGATTCCTTTTCTTTATTATCTGTAAATTGACTTCTTGGGAAAGGTAGTGAGGTGGTTTCCTGTTGCTATCTCCACAGATTCCTTTTCTTTATTATCTGTAAATTGTCATGACTTCTTGGGAAAGGTAGTGAAGTGGTCACAACACATTTTGCCGACATCACAATACTCACAAGTTTTACAAATCTCACCAACTATCTCTACCTACTCTGATAATGACTTATGAAAAACGAAAGTTTGGACTATATTGCTTGTACTTTTCTTCTGAAAGGAACTTCGGACAATTTCTGACTGAATTTGGTCCTTTTCCGGGAAGAATTTTTTGTAATTTGGGATAGTCAAACATTAAGATTATTACTTGAAACGAAATATCTGTCGTTTTTAATAACATATATATATATATATATATATATATATATATATATATATATAAAATTATTTATTCGAAAAATATAACATAAGTATGTTATAAAATCACTACAAAAATTCCCATTTTGCTTCAACACCTCTGGTGTCTTATCAAGTGATGATGTTGAATGTAGAATACACCAATCCTATACTTGGATATGGATATATATATATATATATATATATATATATATATATATATATATATATATATATGCAAGTTTCATTAAATAGGTGCTTTGATGATGGCTAAATCTATAGCCATTTTCAAGAATGAAATATATTAACTGTTAACTAGAAATAGATTGTTGTATGTATGCATTTATATAATGTTTCATTTTCAAAACACGGTCGACATATTGTATCCATATCCATAGTTGATATTATTGAGTGTTGTTTTTTTATTTTTATTAATAAGGCTTCCATTATTTTTAACCCTTTTTTTACGTGTAGACGATGCTGTTATATTTGTATTGTCAACAAGTATGTTGCAAATAGAGTCCGGCAGATCTCACGCTACATCTTTCTGATCTTAGCTCTAATTGAGCTATGGTCAGAAAGATGTAGCGTGAGTTTTCTTGTTACACACACACACACACACACACACACACACACACACACACACACACACACACACACAAATATATATATATATATATATATATATATATATATATATATATATATATATATATGAATTTTTTATCCAACATTATATGTTATTACTCTAAATGTTATTTTAGTGGGTACACATATTTGAATTGCTTTCCTAGATTTTTTTGAAATTTTTTAAACAATAAAAGTAATTGTGGTGAATACGAAATAAAAATAACTATCTTTTCTTCACTGTTTTCAAATTCGCGAAAATTTATTTTGACCAGTAGAAAAAGGGAATGCCTCCGGGCTGAAGAAAAGACCAAAGCAAAGTATAACGAGCCTATGTGAAAATTTATTTTGACCAGTGGAAAAGGGAGCGGCTTACAAACTGAAAAAAAGTAACGAGCCGATGTGAAATCGCTTTTTGATATAAATAGGCAGAGAAAGTTGAATCAAAGCAGAGAGATAGAGACAGGTAGAAGGGAGCAGAGTTCTCTGCATCTGAATAACGCCAGTGTCAAATTACATGCTGAAACATTATCAGCCTCTAATGAAAGCAGGTCAATTTCAAAGAACTCTATTCAACTCCAAAGGTAAGTACCTTAAAATACATCTTGTCATTCATGTTGGATCCAATCGTATAACTTTTATACGAAAAATGAACTCTCTCAATTTATTTGAAACATTTTGGAATTTTACTTTTTGTGTCCGATGATTTAATTTGAACATTTTCTCTTCTTGACAATTCATTGAAACTATGAACTTTAAATATTTGATTCCTTTTCCTGAAACAAGCTACTGGTAACTCTAAATGTGTAAACTTGTAAATAAATTCCTTACCTTGTTTTGTTAAATATAACACGTGTGTTTCCTTGACATTATCCCTCATATACTTCATAATAATAACCAGTCTAGACAAAACCGATTCATATACAATTCTTGTCAAGAAGCATGCTTTTCTTAAAACGGACTTCTCGATCCAGGCCAGTTGTTTTTGATATCAATGTTTAAGAAAAAAAACAAGAAACAGGTATAGCAACTCAAATGTGTTAGTTTCTAAAAATAATGTCTATAAGGATAAGAAATTTGTCTGTGAATTGACAGCAATTGATATTTTCTTGCTTGCACTGTCTTGTTATGTGTCTTCTAAGTCCAAGCTAAAATGGCTTCCACAGTATGACAGACCTCATTGTTAAACTGTTCTCACTGACCACTTGCATGAAAAGAGATAAAACACCCCGGTGGCCAGTCTCCACCTGCAGTACCAACCAACAATGAAGTAACTGGATTTCAGATCCTCCTCCGCTCAACATCCTATCAACCGTTTGATTAACAAGGGACATTAAGTTCAATGAGAAATTAATTTTAACTATTTCTGGCCATATTAAAATAGTTTTGTGGATAATTAGATCCTAGTAAATTCACTGCCTGTAATCCCATCACCTGGTAAATCCTTCGTACAGTAATTCCATTTTGAACCAATACATTGTTGGTAAATTTATCATCAGTTTCTCTCACTACAGAGTAAGCATGTTATATTTAAAAATCATTTCAACTAAACTGTGTGACACATTATGAAATGGACAAAGTCCGACAATTATTTTAAGTAAACAAATGACGTCACACATTATGAAATGGACAAATTGTAGTTTAAAAACAATAAAATCGACCTTGCTAACCGAAACGCTCCTCTGTGGCGAAATCGGTAAAAGCACGTCAGGCTATATGACGGTTCCGTATAGGATACAGGTTCGATTCCTGTCGGAGGACGCATAATTTCTATGACAATTTCTCGGACTTTCAGGCCGGCAAATGTTGTTTATAATGTTTATTATAAACAGAGCATTTACTTAAATATTTGTATCTATAAAAAAAGAATGTATAAACATAAAATGTCTTAAAATAAACTGTGTGAATATATGAAAATGAAATAAAATTAATAAATAAAAAAAAAATAATAAAGAAATACATTTTCTCATGATGCTAGTAATAACGGAAGCGAAAATAAGATTACCCCACTTGCCTTCCTCAAACGACACTAGGTGGCGCTGTTTAAGTCTAGAAAAAAGAGAAACATTTCCTCCCCCTCTGCTTTATCCCTTTTGCTCCAAGATGTAACACAACATGGGAAAGAGACGTCGTTTGTTTCCCTGGTCTACTGATGACTGAACACTTTCCAATGCATGGCGTTTGCAGATATCTACCAAAACCTACGCCCGTAAAGTAAATCAAATTTTCTTTGGTCGTTCCAACTCAGTGCAACGCTGACCATTATAACGATGCTTATCCTTACTCGCTCTAACTTCTGGACCAAGAAAAAGAAAACGAACATAGCCAAGAGACATTGAGAACTTTGTTTCACTACTGTTTATATAAAACAAATGAGAATAGGCGGTCCGGGGTAGAAATCCAAGTTCTGGTCTGCTTCTTCTTTAATTGTTTACATATGAACATGCACCCACCTACAAACACCAACATGCAAACTTTTAAGTTTCATAACAGCTTCACTCCAGGCAGTGTTTCAATTCTTGTTTGTCAGTTTGAGCAGAACTTGGAAAACGCCTTGTATAAGTTTTTGGATGGAATGATTTTGAAATTCATCTTATTACTGCTCATAATAAAAGTTGTTGTTATTATTATTATTATTATTATTATTATTATTATTATTATTATTATTATTATTATTATATTAAGATATTTGAAGAATCAAAAATATAAAGTTCAATGCTATTTTTAGGTGAACATTTTTTTTAAAGAATTTATTTTAATTTTTACAACTCTTAGACCGTCCTGGGTATGACGATAAAATCCATCAACGTCCTGGGTAAGACGATAAACTACATCCGACAGCAAGGCTTTTGATCAGAAGATTTTGAGGAGCGTGGAACCTCCTCTTTGTTGCTGCTGTTTCTGCGTCCACCCTGGCCCGAGGTGGTGGCACCTGTCGGGGTCTCAGCTCTGGGCAGGTGGTTGCCCCCACCTCCCAAGGGGGATCAGAGCACTATGAAAGTATAAAAATAGGTTTTAATACCAGAAATACTTTTATGGAATTTTTTTTACCAGCAATACATTTTTTAAAAAATATATTACCAGCAATATATCTTTGAAAAAATATATTACTAGCAATAAAATTCTTCTTAGCAGTAAATAACCCATTGAGGTTGATATGTCGTAAACCAAACCAGACCAAACAACTGTTAGATTATTTTATTGTATGGAAGTTCAAAAAAGAAATAATTCTGTGACAGCAAGCAATTAACTGTATCAATTCAATAAATCTTTCCCCTTTGTTTGTAGCACTTTCTTTAGTTTAATAAATTCTAAAATCGGAATAATTACAAAAAAAACAAAAAAAAAACACACACACACGTCGGGTGCAATTAAATTTGACTAGTTTTAGTTAATTTTTTTATTTATATTTTGAATGTAGTATAATAAAATAAAACGTTCAAAGCCTACCAAAAGGCACATATTACTTAAGACACTTGGATGCACAAGCAGGTAGACATAAATTTACAGTATTGTTTTTAAAAACAGGGTTGTCTTCTCAAACATGTGTATCCACTAATATCCAGCAATATTTTCTTTATTTTTATTTTATTATTTTTTGGGAATTTGGACTTTTCGGATTTTTAATAATAACAGAATTTCCTACAATACAAATAACAAATTTAACGTGGTATTTTCTCCTGAGATGTCAAAACTGACAATCATTTTACAGGCGATGTATTGACTCATAATGTAATTACCTTGCAGTGGATTTAACAACTGATGAAATTGCAAGCGATTAATTTACTACGCATGATGATAATTTTCAGTTACAGCGCTGAAATGCAGATTACTGATATAAGCCTTTATCTGTACACAATGTCATAAGCATATTTTAATCTTTTCCTGCTGTCCAAATGAATTCAGCCATTTTATCTGGCTCCTTTGTAACAAAGAAGTAAAAGGTTTTAGTGTACAACTGAGAGCGAGTTATAGGGCTTCAATACTGCCGGAAGAACGACATGTGCCACTTTATAAATGTCAACCTTATGTCCCTTCTCCAACGTATGAGCAAAATCTTTAATAATCAATGAAGTGTTTGGACAGCATTTTCCTTCATTTTGAGCTTATGGTGATGCTATCACTGGCTCATGGTAAAAAAAAATTCGAGTGTTCTAGAAAAAATGAATTGAGAAGAAAAATTCTTCCATTTGATTATTTTCCACTATTCAGAAGAACGGAATTTTAAACCAATGACAATTTGAAAATATTGTTGTGGATTTGAATCAACCTTTACCAAATTTTGTTTAGCTTGTATTGTAAATATCCATTGGTGAGATTTTAAATTCTGTTTATTAAAATGTTTCCTCCGCTCTTACAAAGACTGTACATAGGGGATTAACAGGTAGAAGTTTATGGAGCAAATGTGGTATTATGCTGCTTGTGTGTGAACGTTTATGTAAATATGGTATTTTGGTAAAAGCAACAGTATTCGAGGGGATGGGTCAGTGATTGAGGCTAGCTGAGTTACAGTTAAGACAATTGAAGATTAAACTTCCCTTTTCCCCATTTTGTCAATATTGTGCATTTGTACGAAATTGTACAATAAATTTCTGTAGGGGGTTGCCAACCGTCCCACAAAATGAGTAATTGTCCCATATTTTGATGCTGAACGGGACACCCACATCAGTTAATGTGGGACATTTTTACACCTCATTTTGAGAATAAATGATTCTTTTTAAAAATTACACAGAAATTTTATTTATTTAAATTTATTTAAATGACAAATGTGTTTTCTGAATTGCTGTGCCAATTTCGTTTGATATTTTATTCCAAAGAATATATAAAATGGATAATTTTGAAGGAGTTTATACCACTGTGAAGAGACATTAATAATACACTTAAGATATTTTCACTACGGTGAAGAATGTTACATTACGTTTTTTTAATCGTTTTACTCCAAGCAAGCTGACAATGCCACTAGGACATAAGTGAATGAACATGAGAAGTCTTTAGTGGGGAGAAGCGCGGAAAAGGACAATCAAAGAACAGGATTTAGGAAGACAGAAGATAATGATTGGTGTTGCATTTAAATCTTTAAAGACTGAAGTTATCAGGGAAGCAAGAAATCGTAAATGAGTTCCGCAGTGAGAGAAAAAAAACTGTTACAGTAGAAATGACGGTTGCATCTAGTAAAGCGGTGAGACCTAATTGCCAATCTAGTAGCACGCATAAATTCATGTAGTCGGGGTACCTGATAAAAAAAGCTCTTCCGAGGGGTTACCATGAAAATATTACAGGCAAAGGAAAGCCACGTTACGTCAGTGAGAAAGTGACCGAAAGATGCTTGGTCAGAATGGATTGTATTGCAGACCCTTCTTTGGATTTCGTCAAAAATCTCGAGATGCACACCAGGAGCACCAATTGCTTCTTGGTCCAACTCTTTCTACTTTACATAAATGATCTCCCTAAGAGTATACTCCGATCATTTGTAAATATCTATGCTGATGATACAATGGTATATGGATGCACTTCCATGACTGGAGCTTGACAGCTGATCTCTCCTTTGACCTAGATCTAACAGCTCAGTAGGGTTAAGTACTGGCTGGTCACATTCAGTGTATTTTTTTAAAAATCATTTCATCCCAAGCAAGGCAACCATGCCACTAGAACGCAGGGTATTACAGAGAGTGAAAGAGAATGAGAAGATTGAAAATGGGAAGGATTAAGGAAATGGCAAAAAAGGAACAGGGTTCAAGAAGACAGAAGATGGCGATTGATGTTGCATTTAAATTTTTGAAGATTGTAATTACCAGAGAAGCAAGAAATCAGACGTTCCACAGGTAAGAAGTGCAAGAAAAAAAGCTGTTAGTGTTGAAGTGGCGTTTGCATTTAGCCAGTAAAACAGTAAGGCTTAGTTGCCAATCTAGTAGCGTGTTTAAATTCATGTAGTTGGGGCATCAGGATAAAAAAAAACGCTCATCCGAGGAGTAACCATGAAAATATTTGTAGAACAGGCAGAGGAAAGCCACGTCATATCAGTGAGAAAGTAGTTAGAGACGAGATGCCCGGTCAGAATGGACTGTATTGCAGACCTTTCTTTGGGTTGTGTCAAAAATCTCGAGATACACATTAGCAGTACCAGACCAGATATGGCAGCCATATTCAGTACACGAACGAGTGGCAGATTTATAAATGTTCAAAATAGATTCTGATGAGAAAAATATTTTGGCACGGCATCGTGAACAGACCTTCCTTGTAGCAGACGTAGCAATTGACTCGATAGAGTCGCTCCAACGTGAAAAATGTAAGGCCAAGAAGGTGCAGAGTGCCGCTCTCCTGAGTTCAGAGGTTATTCAAAGCCAGAAAATATAGATTAATAACATTGTCATATGTCTGTAAGTGAATATAACGAACCCGACTAGAATTGGAACTCGGCTCTCCGATTTTCAATTCCGAGCTGTTATCCATTACACTACCCACACAGACAAGCTTACGGCACCTGGTATTTACAAATGGTCACCCATCTAGGTAGTAACCAGGCTCGACGTTGCGTAACTTAATTGTGCTTAAGTGATCGAATAATCAAAAATTCACAGAATGCACCAATGGTAATAAGATTGAAGACAGCACAAATTTATTTGAACTTTAGAATCACGAATCATCAATAATCTGGTTAGAGAATGAAGATACATGAAATGTAAGTGTTTGTCTTGAAAAATCATGTCTTGGTGTTTTTCTCAGGCGCCCTGTCGACACAGTCACGCTAAAGGATAAAATATAAACGTCTTGAAGAATGTTTTATATATTGAACACAGCGAAAGAATGATAAAAGTTTCACAAGACACGCAAAACGCACACAGATAAGGCACCTGGAAGGGTAATGTAAACGAAAATACAACGCTAACTCGTGATCGGCTTCTGGTTTGAGAAAATGGCATACTTTAATTAACAGGTTCGCTAGTGAAAAAATCAGGAAAGTTTGGTGGAACAATATATTTTATAGATAAACATGCATTAGGCCCCATTCATCTACACACAACATTTTTTAGTCGTTTCACCCTGTTGGTGGTGGTGGGGGGTATAAATCTGAGTAAATAATCATAACACCCCTAACATTTATATATGCCAAAAAAGGAATATCGCGATAAATAAGATAGACAAAAAAAAAAAAATACGCACAAGTCACAGACTGCATAAAAAAGAAAATAGGTGAACAAAAGAAAGGAAGTTGAGGAGAGCCATGTTCACCTACTTCCTGAAAAGACGGAAGTAGAAAGCAGATATGGGTGCATTAACCATTGAGAAGAATAAACATGCGTTTAAAGCATTGAGAGAGAAGGGTACAAAAAAGGGTGTTTTCGTTTCTAAGATGTCTTGTAGGGACCAAATTATATCTGCGATAAAAACCTAACAGGCTAATATAAAGCCGTGTAAAATGTTTGTGAAGAATATTTATCATTAATGACATTTGTAGGAGTTTTAAACCAAGAAAACCGTGCTCATTTTATTTTAAATGATGGCAGGACATTTGTAGTGAATCTCGATAAAAAATAAAATAAAATATGAAAATAAAATATATAAACAAAATAAAAAAATTTTTTTTTAAAAATTAAAATTAAAATAAGGCATTCGCTCTCTTTTAAAATCCTTATCACTTTCTTTCTCTGTCTCTGTTTGTCTCTAACTCTTTCTTTCTCTATATATACTTCTCTCTCAGCTAACGAGAAGGCAACCCTCAAATAATAAGAGGAAGAAAAGACCGAACCCGACCAAAGTTTTTTCTGGACCAGAGTCTATCCATTGTCACTAGAAAGGTATCAAAATCAGAGCAGCTCCACGCATAACTTCCGCTATATAAAAAAAGAAAACAAGAAATGAACACCGAAAAATAAAATAATTTTGGTCAATCAAAAGAATTAACACAAAGAGACATTTGATTTTATCCGAAACCAAGCTTCACGCCAATAGTCTGGGATCATTGTCAAAAAGGATATAAACTGACAGACCAGAGGCAGAAGAAGAGAAGGGACGGCCAGATAAACCAGCCATGTGTGTCGCGTGAAGAAGTTAATCGGTCATCTGCTTAAGACATTTTTCCGCCCTTCTTAGAACCGAGAAAGAACAGCAGATTGACACCGTATCTATTTCTAAGATGATAACTACTTCCAAGTTCTGACTCCTAAACTGTCACCTACCGATCCGAAATGGACTTTCCCATGGCTGGGAAAATTCCCCGTAGACCACCTATACATGGGGTCAGGTAGCTGTTTACCTCCCCCAGACAAGACTCTGCCCTTCGACATAGCCTCGTCTGGGTTCCTTTCTGTCCGGAGGCAGAGAGTTTGATAAGCACACTGGGAAGTGAATTCCACAGTGAATCCAACATACAATATATTCTACTGTATTTATAAGGATTGGGACATACCCATTATAGTGCATAAGTACGGTATAACACCCATTCTAACCAATGAGAATTGATCCCACTTTTCTCCTAGACACACCAAACACGCGACAGTCTCACTATTGGATAGGCAGTCAACGTGGGTCAACGAAAATTTATAGTGTAGGGAGAGCGTCCCGTAGTGAACAATTAGGGAATTAAGGAGGAGCTAACTCCGACACCGTTTTTCTTTTTTGCTTCCTTTTTTTTTTTTTTTTTTTTTTTTTTGAGGTACGGTCTCTTTACCTTCACCAGGGCGTCCACACATGTGGAAACCGGTCAACATGGGCACAGCCTAGCGTGGAAAAAAAATTTCTATTCACTTATCTACGGACGGTCAGGGCCATAAAATTGGTATGTTATTTCTTTGTTTTCGTTCTGTAAACATCCTCGTTCCTTTGGACAGTTAGAACAATCATTTGTTTTGGGACATATGTAAATTTTTTTAATATATGTATGTAAGTTATTTGCCTTATTAAATGTTTTGTTTGTTACGGTCACGTATATCGTCTTTCTGGATTCGCATTCAGTGTTAGTGCATCAATGGCTACGCTAATGCTAATATTAGTATCGGTGTACTACTGGAAGGCTAGAACACATTATTCTTCCTAACACTAGATAGCCGGTAAGCTATATCTGGCTGATAAAAAAAATACTAATACCCCGGTCGACTGACGATTGAACTCTCTTTCCACTTTCCAAGGCAAAGCGTTAGCGCGTGTTTTGCCGAAGTACAACGTTTCTTTCGTTGTTTCAACTAAATGTAAGACTGACTTGAGCTTGACCATTATAACCATGCTTATCATGACTTACCCTAACTTACTTATGGACCAGAAAAGAAGACGAAGATATCCAAGAGACATTGAGAACTTTGTTTCCCTACAGTGTTCACTAGAAAAAAAAATAACCATTCGTAGTTGAAATTCAAGATTTGTTGTTTCTTCTTTAATTGTTTACATGTGAACACACAAGAACCATAGACACACACGCAACGTTACATTCCATAGAGTGTAGTTCAATATATAGAATAAGTTATTGGGCACCGGGTGTCGTGTCCATAAAAAAAAATGAATTATAATGTCAAAAATAATTATAATAAAATAATTACCACAATTATTATAATTATCATTAATTCACTCTTTCTAACCAATGACAATCGACCCCACTTTTCTCCTCGGGCAAAAATTCCCCGTAGAGCCCGTAAAAAACGGGGTCGGGTAGCTGTCTACCTCCCCAGACGAGACTCTGCCCTTTGGTATAGCCTCGTCTGTGTTCTTCTCTGCCCGGAGGCAGAGAGTTTGACAAAACATCGGACTAGCAGTCAATACGGACAACCAGTTAACACGTATGTCAACGAAAATTCTGTCCTCTTTTGCTTTTTCAAGCCATAATAGTAACATTTATCTCTTAGCACTCAACAAAATTCGAGGTAAGAAAACCCCAAACACTTCTTGTATTTTTCCAACTAAATTATCAGGACATTCATTACACGCACTATAAAAAAACATACGAGAAAGACTATACACTTTGCTTATTCTTTATACCATCCTTCTGTCAGATTCCGATCCATATTTGATCTACATTTGACTCCAAAGTCACAATTTTACTCAGTGTTACCATCTCTTGTGTTTCCAACAACACATAACAACCACTGTCAACAGATAATACATAAGACTCGTTTTGTTTATTCTTGTTTATTCAACGATTCTGTCGGAGTTAGCTCCTCCTCAGTTTCCTTAATCCTTCAACAGGGGTCTCTCTCCCACGAGTATAAATACTGGCTGACCCTTCTCTCTCTATTTTTTGCGACTCAGTCCTTGGGCCGCCATCTCGCGTGGAGATGAGGTAAAAACTCTCTCTTTTTCACTTACACCAATATGTGTCCTCTCACAGATACAGCGTTTCCCAAATTCTGGGAATGCGCTAAGAGCAATACACGTACATACGAACAGTCAACACAACACACACACACATAACTTCTCCATACAAACACTATGTAACTTTTCATGTCTTCGTGTATTAATATATTTGTTTACCCATAATATATATTTGTTTACCCATGTATATCGGTCTTGTTTGTTTTCTTTGTCTTCTTTGGACTTAATTAAAGTCCGACATTTTCATGTAGCTGGACCGGCCAGCAGGAAATTTTAACCTTCTGATATCTCTTCACATCTTCACCCGCACGGTCCGCTACAATTCTTTTTGCTGTTTCTCATTTTCTACGCCTATTTTTGTATATATAAATAAATATTAGGAGATTTATAATTATTTACTCGGACTTATAACTCACCTACAACAGTTAACTAACCGAAAAAATGCGGGACTTAATAAAAATTAATTCACGCATACATCCAAACACGGTAACAACATAATAAAACCTGGTGAAGAAAAAGATAATTCTTAAAATTGGTGCGAATCTGGAATAGTCGCGAGATATTCTAGAAGCCGAGTGATTGGTCCTTGAGAGCCAATCAACGTCTCTGATTCCATATCAGTCAACAAAAATTCGAGGTAAGAACACTTCTTGCATTTTTCCTACTAAATTTTCTGGACAATTGTTGATCTCGACGTTAGACGTTGGTTGGAGTAGAAGAAACGAACTTAGACGTTTGTTTAGATAAATGACCAAAGATTTATTTTTATATACAAGTTATAAAAAATGTCTCTGTTAAGTGGTATACTGTAGCGGGTTGAATGTACAGTGAACTTGGTGTGAAGTGAGAGTCTGAAAAAGGAGTATGTTTAACCCCGTCGGACTGTTTGGTAGTTATTGCTTTATGCTTGTCGCGTTGATAGGGTTCAATTATTTACTGTGTTTACTGGAGGTCGTTTACAAAGCCTAATGGTCGGACGGGCAGTCAGCTGTGCGTGCGTGCGTGAAGTCTCTAAGTCCCTGTCCGCTTTCTGTTGGTGTGCTACTGTCCGGGTTCTTATAGCTTATTCGCCTCAATAATAGCTTGCAGTCTTATATATTGGTGTTTATATTAAAATTTGTTTTGAGTAGAGAGTGGTGTGTATGTAACTTAGCTTGACCAAAATTGGTGTGTGGTTAGAAATATATCTTTTCTAATAATTGTGTAAATTTGGCTTTAATTTTTTATCTTTAACAGTGTGTAATTTATTTTTTCCGCTACACCCTGATTACACACATCTATAGAAAAAAAACATACGTGGGGGGGGGGGCTCTATACACTTTACTTTCTGTTGGATTTCGATCTATATTTGATCTACATTTGACACTAAATTCAAACTTTTACTCAGTATTACTGTCTCTTGTGTCTCGAACACCACATAACAACTAGATAAGAAATAAGATTCATTTTGTTGTTTCCTCGTCTTGCTGTTTCTCATTTTTACGAGTATTTTTGTATATATAAATGTTTGGGGGTTCATAGTTATTTACTCAGAGTTATAACTTCTCTACATGTAAAACGTAAAATGGTAATCAAGGAAAATGAATTATGAAGATAAAAGAATTGTTGAAATGAATTGTGAAAGGAAAAACATACAACAGAAAACATGAACAGCACCTGGAGTTGAAACATACATTATATATATATATATATATATATATATATATATATATATATATATGTATATATATATATCTTTTGCGTTTCCGTGTGTGTGTAAGCATTAACATATTTCGGTAGAAATACTGTATTAAAATGTTCTTAGTGCATTATCTTTTCGCTTAAGGTTTTGCTTATGTTATGATCCAGAATGATGATGATGACATTTCATCATTCTAAAAACAACCTTTCCACCAGTAATGAATGATGATAAGGATATTTCATCACCCTGGAAATAAAATTAAAAATTTCATCATCTAAAACAACCTGGCCATCACTGATGATACATAATGATGATATTTCATCATTCTAAAATCTGAAACTTCATCATTATAAAAACGAGCCATCCACCACAAGCGAAATTAGTAGACTAAAGTAGAGTAGCAGTAGTAAAAAGATCAACAGATGTGTTTTCTTCGCTTCGTGAAAATCCACAGTTGACGGTTTCAAATGCTACACTTAACCACGAAATTCTTGGAACAAGCAAATACAAGCACAAACTTTTAAAGAAACAAGAGACAATAACACTTAGAACATTTTTAACGCACACAATAACAATATTGTAATTAACATCATAAAAAGAAAAATACACATTCTTATCATTAACTTCAACACGTGTCTCAAACTTTTATAGTTGTTATCGTTGTACGTTTTTATTCATTTCGTTTTCAGAAAGAGAAAAGGATTCCTCTATCAACTACAAATACATATAACGACGGGGTAATCACATTATAGACTCAACATTCCACCCTGTTACACTTACTTGCATGTCAGTCGTAAAAATGTCATCGTGGGTTAGCTGTGCGTAGAGTTAACCCCACTTACTTTTCTAACAAAAAGAAGTCACCACAGGACGCTTTCTTAATCAATAAATACACTGTATTATTTTCTATCATTCTGTTTTTCCTTTTTCACTCAGGAACGGTATGATGTAGGTCGAACTAGGAAAACGCCTTCCTCACTAGGAAACACACGCGCACGCATCTTACACTTAATTATCTCTAGGACTTCTACACACATTTTACACGAACTAATCTTTAAATGTTTTCAAGCATGTTCATGGTTTTGTCACATACATACAATATCATTGTCTTTGTCGCTCGCAACAATGGAATTTTTTGTCTTGTTAATAATACATTGTCGCTTGTTTGTATATATATTGGTTTTGGTTGTTTCTTTACATTTTATTACCCGGGCACACATACAAGTTCGCCATTTTAGTTGTAGGATAAACATTTCAAGAGACACGTGTTTTTCAACTAAACACTCGACCCACATACACCCGCAACATGTGTAACCGTCAATGAGGTAATAGTTGGGGGGGGGGGTTGTTGTGTACGACTGTCGGCTGTAGCAGATGTTAAACCTTTTCGCTAGACGCGCATGCGTCGATAATGCCTTTTCAGCTTTGGGGCATGCGTAAAAAGAAGAAAAAAATCCTGAGAGCAATGTGAACCTGAAGAGGATAGTTCTATTTCGTTATAGGACGCTAAAATTAGCGCTCAGTGCAGTAGAACATGGCTTAGACTATGCATATCATTCACTCCCCAATTCACCAGCAGAGTAAGTTCAACAAAGACTCTCTTGAAATTTTATCTATACGAAAAACCTTCCCAACAGAATATTTCTATCTCGTATTGTTTTCTCTCGACCAACTCAATACTTTTAGTTTTTGTTCAATATACGACCCCTAACATAGTACAAGCAGTTTGGTTACTAAAACTGAGAGGGTTATTTTTTAGAAAGGATGACAGAGTTGTGTCTTTTCTTGTTTTTTTTTCTAGGAAAAACCAATTCTATTTTAAGAAGTGATGAATATCGCCATTTAGCGACCATAACAGATCAATTACATTATTATAACGAGATCAAAATAGATGGTTACATTCATAACTGATTTTGTGTCCCGTGAATTTACGTATAAATTAAGTGAAATAAGTGGGAGTAGTAACGAATGTTTATCATTCTAGCAGTCGTTACAGTTTGGCTAGACGCACATGCGTTAAAATCCTATTAGCAGGGCACGAATCTCCGCGCTCCCAGAACAAAACTTAGATACTCATCAACAAAGTAAATTCAAATACATTCATTCCTTCTTTTAACATGGACTACCATAAGAATATTCCTTGCAATTACACACTCTTTCGTGGATTATCCTGTATACTCTATGCATTAAAAATTGCAGATAGAATAAAATCTTTTTATTTTGTTCATTTTTCTTTTTCGTTTGACTATTTCTCCTAACCAACACAGAACAAGTATTTTTTGTTTGCCAGCACACAACAGCTTCTCAACAATAAAGCCTACTAAAAACACCAGTACAAAGAAATTATTTATAGAAAGCTCGAACGTGAAACATTAAAGAAACAGGTTTGACGGCATCTTTAATAATTAGTACAAAGAAAACGTTCGCTGAAAATAAAATATTGAAAAGCAAAGATAAAAGAGCAGAGATTTCTATTATTAAAAAGGTGATAAATATTAACACTGCTTAATTGCGCTGGATACAAAACAATGGGACAAGAGAAATGTGTTTATCCCTTAGTGGATAAAGACTGAATCCCCCACCACCACCACCGCCAAAAAAAACCCTCCAAAGAAACGGAGATTCCAAATCAATAGAAACCCAATTATAATGAAGCGGATCACGTGTTTTGTCTTGTCGTTGTCCACTAAATTTGGATAATCGGAATGCTCTATATCGGGATTTCTGAGATGAGGAATTATCAACATTATATACCAAGATCCAGTATATATATATATATATATATATATATATGTGTGTGTGTGTGTGTGTGTGTGTGTCTGTGTGTCTGTGTGTGTGTGTGTGTGTGTTAGTGCGTGTATGTTTCTATGTGCGTACCTCTGATGGCTGCTCCTTGTTGTGTTGGAGGGGCTTGGGTTGTCCAGTGACTCTGAGAGCGATGCCGTCGGGAGTGCTAAATTCCTAGTAGGGCCACTCTTGTCGGCAAGGTTGAAGACGAGGACCCAGACTAAGCACGATCAACTCCAAAGACCCCAACAGTGGAACAAGCGGATGATGATTACAATCGATCTCAACGGTTGAACCAGCGGATGAAGAGGGCTACGCATGACAGACATGCTACAGAAGGCGCCACTCGAAAATATAGAGTTAGCGGCAGTCCGTTGCAGTTCCATAACTGGATTCTGCATCTCATTCCATATGCGACGTAGAGGAAGGTCATGAAGTCAAGTGTGTGGGTCACTTCCTGGAAAGTTGAAGTTTACTTTAAACAAATTCACGCTATCGACACTTCCTCCTTATACACTGATTTTCTTTCACCTTCAACCAACTTTTGCAAAGCCAAACGGAAATAGGGAATAGATGACGGGAGCAGGTTTTGATGACACTAGAAGCTTCTTGTCCTGAACCTGTTCGTTGGCAGTGAATGTAGTCATCAACACCACCATCATAAAGGAAGCGATAAGTTAAAGAGGAAATTAGATTCTTGGGTTCGAGATAAAATCGACGACCATAGCAAGATAAACCAAAATGATTTTCGTATTCTGAAAGTAAATTCGGGCTCGAAAACTCATCTTGGTTGTTATACTCACACTTTCTGCTCTCCGGCCTTCCATGATTTGATTCTGATTGATTCGTTTTTTACAGATTATCAACCCATTGCAGGTTATTTAAAACCAGAAAATATTATTAGATTGTAAGAATTTTTTTGAGTTAATAATGGTTTAATGAAACAAGACTTACTAATTAACCCATAGTTGGGGAAAAGAGGTGGATTCATACCTTTCCCAGGAGTATTCGCGCGTAAGTGAATATAACAAACTCAATGGGAATTGGAACTCGGCTCTTCGATTAACAATTAACCACTCGCACACCCAAGCTTATAGCGCCTGGTATCCCCAAGCGGTAACCCATCTAGGTACTGACTAGGATTGACTTCGCTTAACTTCGGTGATCGTGCGGGAACCGGTGTTTTAACGTGATCTGGCCGTAAGCCCGACCTTCTACGGGTGCTTGTCACATTCAGTAATTGTTGTGGATTCCGGGGTGAAATCCGGTATCAAATAATAACAAACGCCAAGAATGAATATAGGAAATAAATGTATTAACGTAATAATACAAACTGGTAATACAGGTTAGTAGTTCCATGAATGCGGGTTAGTAGAAAATATATATATATAGTCTTTGGTATTGACGTATCGCTGTATGACGTCTTACTGAGTCTACGGGCTCGTTAGTGTGACTCTTGCAGCTACGTTATTCTACTCGACCGACTCTACCTTCTCTATTACTACTCTCTGTGTGTGACTCATCTACCGACCGACTCTACTCTCTCTATTACTACTCTCTGTGTGTAACTCCCCGAGTATTCACTGGCAGTAGTATATGTATATGAGTGAGTCCATTTGTGTAAAAAGGGGAGGACCCCTCAACAGTAATCTTATCAGAATTTTGAGCAAAACACTTTATTCAATCAACGGAGATCGATTACTCTTATTGATCTTTCCATGCTTAAGTGTGTGTGGGGGGTATCCCATATTACTTGATTCAAGCCATTTTATGTCGCTTTTACATTTCTTTCACTGAACCAGAGTATATGAATTTTCTGAATTACCCGACCATAGGATTATACTCACAAATGCCAGTGAAATTTCTTGTTCTTTTTATTTGTGCCGTGTCTCATCAAAACGTGGGAGATTATGGCTCTCCACAACTTCCTTTTGTAGCTCTTAGCCATGGTTTTCTTTTTACTGTCCAATCCAGTTCTCGTTCTATCCACTACACAAGCTCTTTTTCTGGTTTACTGTTTCTCTCTGTCCCTCTTGCCTTAAGCATGTCCTGTGACCGTCAAATTCTCTAAATATGCACCTTAGAAATTTCAATTGTCTCTTTCTGTTTCTAAATACTGTCCTTTTTGGTTCAATTCTTGCGACGGCTAGAAGTTATAAGATTCTAACGATCGTGGGTCAGAGAAAAGGAGTGGTTTTACAAAATGTTACCGTGACCAACGATACTATCCCAGGCAGTAGTATTATATAATAAGTGGTTATAATAATTCATTAAAAGTTTACTGAGACAAAATTACCCCATCATCCAAAATTGTATACTGACCCAGCAGATAAGCCAATATTATAGATCAGGGGATCCCAAAATCTTTAGACCTGTTTTTCTCAACCATTTTAAGCAACAGCACACCTAGGGGCAAATGAAAATATCACGGCACAATTTTCAAAATTTTTAAAGGGTATACATCTAAATGTTATGAAATAAATTCATAGATTTTAAAAAAAAATTATACACATAAATATGAACTTGCTTCATGTCAATGTTTCTATTCAAATATTTGTTCAGATTATTTAGTGCAAAACCTGTGTCTTTTGTTTTTTCGCGATTTCTTCAATATTTGGTTGAATGTGCAATAAGCAGACCTTCATTTCTTCTTCAGTTGAATGTAGTCTTTCTCGCTTCTCGTTTTTTATGTTATTTAGGGTTAAGAAGCCTAATCCACATAAATAAGAAGTAGACTATTGCAATAAAACTGATAAAGCCTTTTTAACTAATGTGGGATATTCCTTTCGTATTGAAATCCAAAATGTATCAATGTGTACATTGATACATTTTGGATTTCAATACAAAAAGAATATCCCACATTAACTAAAAAAGCTTTATCAGTTTTATTGCAAATGAATGTTTCATTTTGAGCTCTCAAAAAATTTTAAAAAATACTTTTAAAAAAATGAATATTAAAACAAAGGATTTAAAATAACATAATCGAAGAATAGTGAATAGAATTATTTGAAAAAATACTTATTCATTTATTCAAATACTAAGGCTGTACCATTACTACTTACACACACACACACACACACACACACACAAACACACACACACGCACGCACACACACACATATATATATAGATATACATACATACATACCCACACACATATATATATATATATATATATATATATACACACACACACATATATATATATACACACACACACACATATATATATATATATATACACACACACACATATATATATACACACACACCACACACACACATATACACACACACACACATATATATATATACACACACACATATATATATACACACACACACACACATATATATATACACACACATATATATATATATATATACACACACACACATATATATATATACACACACACACACATATATATATACACACACACACACATATATACACACACACACACACACACACATATATATACACACACACATATATATATATATATACACACACACACATATATATATACACACACACACACATATATATATATACACACACACACACACACACACACATATATATATGTATATATATATATATATATATATATATATATATATATGCATGCCGTGACAATATTTCGCGGTACACTTTAGAGGATCGTGCGCCACACCAGTATGCCGCAGCACGGCGGTAGAGAATCAGTTTTGAACCATCGACATCTTCATGGGTTTCATAATCCCTCATTGATTCCTTTAACATTTTGCTGTATTGTTTCTTGATAAGATACATTTTTTTATTCTTTCAATTTATATTTCTCTTCCTATATTTGATGTGTTCGATCGAATAATAATTTTGACTAGGATTTTTTTAAAAATGCAATAATAGCGCTAAAAACGTACATGTGAAAAAAAAATTTTCCCGTTTTTTATCACTATTATTATTATTATTAATGCAATATTCACTCGCAAAAAAGAATTATTCTTACAATTTAAAATATCTTTTGGCTTCAAATAACTAACAAAGTGTTGATAAACCGTAAAAAATCAGTTTTGACGGGCAAATAGCAGAAAAGCCACCTGATAAAATAACACAGACAATTTTATTATTACTTTATAAATATCTTATTATAATTCCGCTTTTCTCTCCTCTAGTTCCTTAGTTAACATGTACAACCGTTACGCCCTGCCAATAACTCATAAATAATGAACTATTCCGTTTTGATCTTGTGGAAAGACGGAATAGACATACTAGAGATGCTACTTGGTTTTAGAAAGAAAGGTAGTAGTGTTTAACGCCTGTTTCAACGAAATGTAAAAATTTCCCTATCTCAATTTTTTTTCTTTTTTATCCTCTTACTTCTTTAATAAAGACCAATATTAATATTTTTGGCGATTTTCTGAGCGTAGCTTAGATGTGGACCAAGGCTGAAAGTATGGGGCACTCAGTAAGGATCGAACTCACTACTGAGTCGTAAGTGTTCTAGCGAGACAAGTTTGCTAACCATTACACCACATCAAGTTGTCCCAACGTTCATGTTTATGATTGTTATTGCAATAAAGCTGTTAAGCTCAAATATTTAACGATGCGATAGGGGAATTTCTACGGATATTTTATTTGTCGTAGAACTCACCATGAGCTGTTTCAATCATTAACTGCATAATTACGATTCATCAGAAAATTAAAATAGGGAAACCGTTACATTTTCACGGGTCTTTCTGGTGGTCAATAAATTTTGACATTGAATTGTTCTTATCATGATTTTCTTCGCTCTATTTTTCAGTGTCTAATTAATGGATGTCGAGCATCCACCGTAGAATCTTCAAATTCCCTTTAATCTACACAACGAAAGGATCAGTAGAAGTTCTACCAGAACTTAATATTAGCGGCCATAATCAAGACAACACAAGATACCCTGTTGACATCATTCTGATAGCGAACTCAGAAAGAAAACTGCAAAATTTCATAGAGAAGGTAGCAAAGAAAAAGAACTGTTAACTATTAGAAGACAGAACGTCTGGTTGTCAGCAAGGCAGGTGGCTGAAGGTATGGGCTTCAAATTGGAAGCAACATAATCAAGTAGGCACAGAATCTTCAGTGAGATGGCTTCTAATCAAATCCTCTCCTTTCTTGTCCAGTATTCTCCTCCTCATATTAGTCCAGCAATCTCCTCCGTTGTGGCTCTCAGCACTCGAATCAAATATTAATCCCCGCTCAATTTGTTCGTTTCTTTTTCTCGTACTGCACATAAAGATTAAATACCAAGAAATGGCTGATTAACTTCTTCACCAGCTGGAATATTCTCGACTTTTCTATTTCGGGTGTAAATTTATATTTTCTATTGTTTCCAGATATATAATCAATTGATGATAAACTAAAGCAATTGAAATCTCTCGAAATAATATTTTATTTTGTAGTGTTTCTTTCTTCAATGTTTTATTCTACTTTAAAATTAAGTGCCAACCATTATTCTTTTTACTTTTTATGACTAATAATAATAATAATAATAATAATAATAATAATAATAATAATAATAATAATAATAATAATAATAATAATAATACAAGGTGGGCGGGGGCCGCATTATGCATTTTTGTAAGAATTACAAACTCTCAAATTTTATTTACTATTTATTTTTTAATTTTCTTCAATGGGAATAGATAGGTTCACCTATCATCCAGTTCAAACTCCTCCTGGATTTTTGACCAGGAGTAGAGGTTTATCATTTGTTTCCTGTTCAGGACTGGGTTTCCAGTTCCTTCTAAAGTCTTATTCTCTTTCACTCCCAGTAACCTCTTGCATCTTAGTGGCATTATCGCCTTGCTTGTGGTGAATTGATTTTAAAGAGAATAAAAATGTTTTAACATGACAGAAAATGTAACACTGAAATTCGTTTCTCTTTCTCGTACGCCATATAACGATTATATATCAAGAAATGACTGATTAACGTCTTCTTCACCAACTCGAATATTCTCAATTTTTCTGTCTAAAGTTACACTTTCTATTGTTTTTAAATATATAATCAATTGGTGATAAACTAAAATCTATATATAAAATCCTGAGACTTCCGTTAGTCCGTCTGTCACAGCCTCTAAAATAGCCATACACTGACCGATCAAAACCAAATTTTGGGGAGAAGTGAAAACAGATAAAAGGCGGTACAAAGTAAAGTTGGTTTTACTAGGGTGCGTAAAAACCGCGAAGAAGGGTTTTGTCAAAGCATTTTCCAAACAAAACAGCTTATTCAAATTTCATCTATTGGTTTGCAAAATTGAACGAAACGTAAAGTTTGTAAATTTTGACAAAAATGTTAGCGATAACTTTAGCAATGCCAAAAAGTGTGCGGATTTCAACACGTGTCAGCGCTTTGCCAAAATATTCTAGTAATTGAAAACTCTAGAAATCGTAATTCCTTTTGCAGTGTTTCTTTATTCAATATTTTTATTCTACTTTAAAGCCAAATGCCAACCATTAATCTTTTTAGTTTTTATTATTAATAATAATATAGGGTGGCTGGGGGAGCTACTATTACGTATTTTGTGTAGAGTTACACATTCTGAAATTTTATTTCCTATTTATTTATTTTCTTCAATAGGAGTAGATAGGTTCGGTCCACACACCTCCCCGGTCTTTTGATCAGGAGTAGAGGTTTTTCCATTGTTTCCTGTTTAAGATTGGGTTTCCGGATCTTTCTAAAGTCTTCTCATTCTCTTTCACTCCTAGTAACTCATTACGTCTTAGTGGCATTATCGTCTTGCGCGGGGTTAATTGATTAAAAAAAAAGAAAAAAAGAAACTTATTTTTGTGATGTACGGTGGCCGTTAAATGATTAAGATTCTCATGTTAAAATTAAACAGTATTTAATTACAACTTCAAATAAATACTTAACAAAAACAAAGAAGTAAAAGTCAACCAAAGCTTATTAACCATTTCAGTGAATACCTTGTTAGTAGCGCGACTCGTCTTAACGTCGGGTAAATCATAAATCAAAACCAAATCATCGACGCACAATAATTCACACTAATTCGACTGGATAGTTCCACTCAATAGTTACTCAATAATCACTCCAGTCAGTAGACTGACACCGCTATTTATACACCTGGCTGAAAACATATTCATAAGTCCAGAGTGTCACGCTCGAATCTGTCGGTAGTTACTCATTTTCTTTCTATATGACACTTATCTATCTGGCTAGTGTAGCAACAGACGAAGGAATGTGTGACACGTCGATCCGAAGGTGCATCACAATAGCGAAAGTGGCCTTCCAGAAACTAAGCAAAGGATTAAGACATAGGAAAAATGATCATTAGAAACAAAGAAAAATGCAGAACTGCTATGTCATATCTATCGTCCTGTTACTTAGGGTTTCTAAAATGTGCGCTCCTGCTCCAGGAGCGCACATTTAAAAAAATGCAGGCGGTGGAAATATACAGGGAAAAGAAAGTGGTATGAAGTGGTTGAAAAGGTAGGAGAGGGCAGTGATATAGTCACGGGTGTTCGTCTGGCGACATCTTATCTAATCAAATAAAAGACGAAATGTTTGTGCGTTTACAGCGTTAGATCAGCTGCTGTTTTTAATTTGCAGGCTAAGCTAAACCAAGAAAGAACTTTTTTCATATCGATATGGGAGATAGGGATGTGGTCTCGGACACCCCCAGGAAGGGGGGGGGCAGAAACTAGGGAATGTCTGGAAACTGCTGCAATGTAGACGAATTTATATTAACAAAATTGTTACAATTATTAAGTTTCCTTTCCTCTTCTATAAATGGTGTGGAAATCAACTATTTCTTATCTCTACTAAATAAGAACTCGTAGGAGAGCAGAACTTAACAAGAACGATAAGCGCTATTTGGTGGGGGGGGCCTTTATTGATCAATTAAATCAATAGCTTTAGATGGATTGATAGAAAGACTAAAGAACTGGACCAAGAAAGAATGAAATCAGAAACGCCGGTTTTAGTTAAGTTTTCTCTAGCGGGAATCGTATTGGCAACAAGTAACGGTAATTATATTTACCAGCACCAAAGAAGAGATTGTTCAAAAGATGGCAGAGAGAGAGAGAGAGAGAGAGAGAGAGAGAGAGAGAGAAGGGGGAGAGAGAGGGAGAGAGAGAGAGAGAGAGTTATGAAAACTGAAGAAACTTGTAGCCAGGCAGACGCCATAATAATTTAGGTCTACAAAGAGTTGAAAGTCTATTCACTATCGATCGTTTAACACAAAAGAAGAATGGCTACTTCGGTTAACTCTTCTGAGATCCCAAATGTTTCAAAACTTGATAATCAAGTACAGAGCACATATTGGCGCGTTACCGATGAATGTAGACTAACTTTTTTTTTTAAATCGGATTTAGCCCAAGCAAGACAGTAAAGCCATTAAGACACAAAGGGTTATTGGGTGTTAAAGAATTAAAAAGCTGAAACATTACTAAGATTGGTTGATTTTGTTTACCGGCGTATTGATCTCTATGGGTTATTTAATGCCGAAAACCCAATTGAATGCTTTCAACTACATATAAAATGTATTGGTGGTCCTTTTACGATAAATATATATTGATGGTATTTTTACGATAAAAATGTATTTTATACTTTCATAGTGTTTTGTTTTTTGTTTGGGCGGTTACTATTTGCTCATAGCTGGGACCCTAACAGGTGCTACCACCGCGGGTCAGGGTGGATGTGGGAAGAACACTAATTTAAGAAGTGGTTTCACGCTACTCAAAACCTCCGATCTCCCGATCATAAGCCTTGATACCGGATGTAGTTTATCGTCATACCCAGGACTACATTACTATGGAGCGTGAGATATAGACGTGTAATCAGGAAGACAGTAGATAACGACTAGCATTGCATTTAAATTTAAACAGGAAAGCATGGAGCTGGAAGAGATTTCCACAAGCGAGAAGTGCGAGAAAGAAACTGTTAGCATAGAACTTACGGTTATATCTACCCAGTTCAACTGTAAGTTGAGGAGACCTTGTTTCCAATCTAGTACTGCTCATAAAATTCATAAAGTCTTGGTACTATAGTGAAGAGCTCATCCAAATAATTACTATGGAAGTATTTGTAGGAAAGGGAAGCTACATTACAGCGGTGGGAAACTCTTTTTTTTACTTTTTTTCTTTCTCCCTATCTTTTTTAAGGAAATGATCGAAGCTTTACAAATCTATTTCGCATTTCTGTCTCATAATTTCCTTCTTCTGCTACTACACTGCTCAGATAGTTGCATTTTTTTCTCAGCCGGGTAGCATAAGGGTTATCGGCGCGAAAAGAGAAATCAGCATGCAGGGCTCCAATTCTGCCTAGACTATTGCATTCATTATTTTTTTTAATCATTTCACTCTCAGCAAGGCATTAAAGCTACTAAGTCGCAAGAGGTTACTGAGTGCGAAAGAATATGATTAAAAGAAAACATTATTAAGGAGAGAGAACAGTAAAGGAAGAGAAATTAAGACAGAAGATAACGATCTGTCTTAATTCCGCTTCCTTTAACCTGTTACCCGGCCGAGTCAAAATTCAACGTATGTGCTTTCTAGCCTTGGCTGTCAGCTAGTCTAGGAGAACAACGCTAAATTCAAAACCGTGTAAAAGACAAGGGAAAAACTCCACAGTCTATTTCGATTTCACGACAAGTTATAGTTAATAAAGAAAAAAAAGTGTCACAATGTCCGTCTTTTGTTACCACACTATCCAAATAATTGAATTTTGACTCGGTCGGGCAGCAGAAGGTACGGCAAGTAAATCAGCATGCAGGGTTCCGATTCCAGAGTAGACTATTGCGTTCATTTTCGGATAAATACCCTTGGGAAAGGCACGAATCCTTCCCCCCTAATCATGTGTTAAATAGCATAGTAGACGTAGCGCTATAGCCTTGGGTGCCAGCTAGTCTAGGAGAAGAATACTGAATTCAAAACCTTAAAGAAGATAAGGAGAAACCGCTCCACAATCTTTCTCCGGGTGACAAGTCACAAATATGAAAAAACCGTCGGGGACATTAAAACGACAGCATAAAGGAGAACAAAACAAGTGTTGTTATCTGTGTTTAGATATAATTGTTCACGTGTTCTGTGCATATATTAAATCACTGGTCTTTTTTTTTCTTGATATATCGCATGGATAAAAGTAAGTTTTAACGTTGTCTCACTTATCGATTTTCATCTGCAGTCATTTGTAGGTTGCAGACAACACCCAACCGAAAGCAACGAGACAAATCACGCAGTCGTGACTACTTGAAGCTCATTGTTTTAATCTATAATATTACTACGCCATGACTGTATAAGTCACGACAGCATTAAATATATACTGACTAGTCAAAGTTGGACGTTAGTTATTAAGCTACCATAGACACCTGCTCTCTATCTCTCTCTCTCACAGACACACACGCACATATATATATTTATATATTTAATATATTTTAATATATTTAGGCAACAGTACCTCTTTTAAACAAGTTTCGTTAAAAACGACTGACAAAGGTACTGCGGTAAGATTTTTAATTTAATTTTTCTTATAATTTTCTTCTTTTATGCTTAATATCGTTTAATCCCCCCAGAAAGGTGTACAAGGAAAGTGCTTTCTCATTGGCAATGTCTCGGAGCCTGTCCAACACATCTCTGGGGTGGTTAAACGATATTAAACATAAAAGAAGAATATATATATATAGATAGTTAGTTAGATAGATAGATAGATATACAGGTAAAATGAGAACAAATTTAGTATAATTCCACTGTACGTAACATTTAATTTAATATATATATATATATATATATATATATATTTAAAGACATTTATAATATGTTTAACGTTCTTTTTATAGATACAAGTATTTAAGCAAATGCTCTGTTTTTATAATAAACAATATTAAATAACATTTACCGGCCTGAATGTCCGAGAAATTTTCATAGAAGATTTTCGTTCTCCGACAGGAATCGAACCTGTATCCTATACGGGACCATCATTTCGCGTGACGTGCCTTAACCGTTCGGCCACGGTTAGCAAGGTCGACTTTGCTATCTTTAAACTTAAATCTTCCATAAATCTCTTCTATTCATATCTGCTCTAGCGTATCAAATGTAAACAAATGACGTCATATATTTTTGAATTGGACATAGTCCGACAATTTATTTAACGTTCTTTTTATAGATACAAGTATTTAATCAAATGCTCTGTTTTATAATAAACAGTATTAAATAACATTTACCGGCCTGAATGTCCGAG
This sequence comes from Acanthosepion esculentum, assembly GCA_964036315.1. Lineage (NCBI taxonomy): Eukaryota > Metazoa > Mollusca > Cephalopoda > Sepiida > Sepiidae > Acanthosepion > Acanthosepion esculentum. The sequence goes on along the minus strand of OZ038499.1, from coordinate 45,239,124 downwards.
AAGTTTTCATAGAAAATTTCCTTCTCCGACAGGAATCGAACCTGTATCCTATACGGAACCATCATTTCGCGTGACGTGCCTTAACCGTTCGGCCACAGAGAAGCGTCTGGTTAGCGAGGTCGATTTTACTATCTTTAAACTTAAATCTTCCATGAATCTCTTCTATTCATATCTGCTCTAGCGTATTCATGGAAGATTTAAGGCTTATTAAGGCTGTTTATTATAAAAACAGAGCATTTTCTTAAATACTTGTATCTATAAAAAGAACGTTAAACATATTATAAATGTATTTAAATAAATTGTCGGACTATGTCCAATTCAAAAATATATAGATAGATAGATAATAGTGGTCAACATATATATATATATATATGATATGTTTAACGTTCTTTTTATAGATACAAGTATTTAAGCAAATGCTCTGTTTA
>OZ038499.1:45008696-45236196 GCA_964036315.1 Acanthosepion esculentum | reverse complement strand
TCAAATAGTGTGGATGGTCCTGCACACGTCTTCACCACTATAATCAAATCCTCTATGTTAGTTTTCTGGCAGCTATCCTCATCTCAGTTCCTTCACATATAAAACGTGCTAAAGAGTAACCTCTCATTTGTCAATGTGCCTCGTACTAACTTTACGTGAGTTGTCCTGGATAGAAATCACGGGAGATATTTGTGCTAGAGTGGTATAAGAAAATTTGAAATCAGTTTTATTGGCCGACTAAGAGATAAAAGACAACGGCGAAAAGCGACAGCAAATATTCCCGATGCTATGTCCCACGATCCTCGCTGCTGCACAATATGTGGACTTGCATGCAGGTCACTAGCGGGACTGAAGTGTCACATACGAGACATACATAGAAACTGAATGAGGTTGTCGGATCCTCATACGTCAAAATCATATTGCACATTGAGTGCTGGTGATAATAAAATAGTGCTCGATGTATAATAACAGAGCTATAATTTATATTAATAATAAATATACAGTTTTTTCTTCAACGTAACACACAAACACCAGCGGACGATTGCGTTGTGCAACTGTTGAGGAAAAATGTATATTTATTACACACACATTCACACACACACACACACACATATATATATATATATATATATATATATATATATATATATATATATATATATATATATATATATATATATATATATTATGATATAAAAATAATATTATTATTACCTTTAAATAGTGTTTAATTTCGAAAAGTTTTTCAATATTATATATATTTTTTCAATGTCTTTCGGTATTACTTTATAATTTTTTCGATACTATTTAAAAAAATTTAGGTTTTTTTATATTTTAATTTTAAATTATAAATTTAAGATTTTAAATTTAAAATTTGAAATTTTAGATTTTAATTATACATTTTTTTTACTCTTTAGTTGTTATTAATAATATTAATATTTCTTGTTTATCTTATATTCACACTATAATTTTTTTCTTATTTTATTTTGTTGATAATTTTTTAATTTTTAAATAAATGTAACCGCAAAATATGTCAATCGGTGTTTTTTTTTTAAATTAACCGCAATATGCTTATATATGTTAATTTATTCTTCCTTTTCTTCTTTCCCTATTTTTTTCTGACACCCCCTCCTTCCACATCTGCTTTCTTATATCTTCTTTTTTTCTCTTTGTCTCGTTTCCTGTGAGATGATTTATTAAATAGGTCAATGTCTGGTCCTTACCCACCTCCCTTACTCTTAAGCATTTTAATAAAAATAGATTTAAAATTATTTCTATCTCTCCCTTCCCCCTCTAATTTCGACCATATCTTTCATACTCCTCCTCCGCTTCTCTCTATCACCTTACATCAACTTAAAATTACTCTTCAAAAGTGTATAAAAATAATACGTAAATTTAAAACCATTTTTTATGCTTGGAAATGTTAGCTGAGGAACTAGGAAAAACCCAACTTCCCGGGGAAATAAAATATAATCAATGGACCCTTAAGGTTGTCTGTTTTCTAATTAAATTAATATATATATATATATATATATATATATATATATATATATATATATATATAAAGGAAAGTTAATACCCCATCTGTATGGCCATTTCTCCCCGCAAGAAAACTGATCTTCCGAGGTATATCAGCACCAATGGGTTTGAAGATAAAATAAAATAAAAAGGAAGCTTAAAGAATTTAAAAAATTTAAAGAAACAGGAAGGAAGAGGAAGGCTATTATATTGCTGTGTGATAAATACAAGGAGCTCTCTTTGTGGATCAGTTTTAATATCAGGGTTCACTTGGATTACTTACCCATGGGTTTTTACCTATATATATATATATATATATATATATATATATATATATATATATATATATATATTGTTGGAGATAGAAATACCTGGGTTGGTGTCCGGGTGCGCGGTTAAACCACTGAGAGAGGGAGACTCTTTGTCTTTGTTAGGACATCTCCATAGGAAAAAGGATATAAAACCTGCGATCACTTCGGCACCTCACATGTGGAAAACCGTGCAACAGTATAAGCTATGCTGTTCTGATGTAGAGAGTGTGCATTGTGCTGAACAAGCAATGGCCACTATAAACAAGTCATGTGCAGGTTGTTCAGTAAACGCCAGCAGGCATTGGGAGACCTATGCATGTACATAAAAGTTGAGCACCTCTTTATTTTACTAAAAAGTAGAAAAGTGGGGTCGATTCTCATTGGTTTTGAATGAGTGAATTAATGATAAATATAATTGTTATAATTATTTTATTATATTTTTTGACACTATAATTAATTTTTATTTATTCTTTTATGGACACGACAAGTCCATAAAAAATAAATTAAAGTGTAATAGCATAAGAGGCGCTTATTTTTATGTCTACATTTAGAAAACAATTTTTTTGTCCAATTCTAAAATGCATAACCTTCCTCCCAAATACATTTCACCGTTTTTAGCTCGTGACTTGTATGCAAAGGCTTTCTTTAAAATTCTCAATTTCATCTCCGGTATTCTTCTGCCGTTCTTTTTCAGTTCTCGCAAATACACAGAAAGCATTGTAGTATTAACATACAACTTCCTCGTAAAATAATTTTTGTGGTTGAATTATCTTTGTTTCCATAGCCACTCACTAGCATCAATTTCATGTTCATCGCTATCTTTCACGGTCGCCTATTAAATTATGTCAATAGTTAAACATTTTCCCCCGAGCAGGCATCTACAGTTAGAGTGGGCGTTGAATTTATATCACGTATAGACAATTCTTTGATGTCATATTTTATTTGTAGGATTACATTGTTTGTGTAGCAACGTCACTTTTTTGCCCTGTTTTTTTACTAAATACAAAGCCCAAGAGTCACTCAAGGTAGACAGTTATTGAAGGAGTTTATTGTATGAACGGAAAGACTAAGAGGAAAGATGAGAATTTTTTGAGGATATATGGGAAAGATAACGGTTAACCCTAAACGTGAACATGTTAAGATTGCAGTGTTCGAGGAAACATTCTTTCTATAGTCGGTTCCCCAAAATAGAGATTCGTGGGAAGAAGCTGTTCGAGTGGAACTTACTTCTCACTAATGGAATACGAAGGAAATGAGGGTGGTTCATTTGTTTACGTAGCTTGGTGGGTCTTATCTATGAAGATTAGAACGGTTTATTAAGGAATTTCTTATTATTTAGTGGGTATTGGTAAGCGTTTTAATTAGCTTAAAGAATTTACTCCCTATTTTCATTTTTATAGCTTTTGTTATATGGAGGAGAGTTTAAACCAAATAATGTTTATTTCCTTGGTTATCTCATTCTTGATAATTAATTTCGCTGCGTATACGCTACATGACACTTACGATCTGCCTTACCAAGCTACGTGACACTTACACTTTCCTCCTTGCCACTTTTTCCCATACGCATACATGAAGAAATTACATTTCCTTTCATTTTAACAAACAACTGCAAACAAGGAAATTTAATACAAGAACTTTAACATTCATACACGCTGAGAAAAAATTAGTAATAATTGTTGATCAATGACGTAATTAAAGAATCCATTATTAACAAGTGTTTGTTTAATGTTATGTAATTCTTTATAGAATATGGTTTTGGAAGAAGATATCATTTGTGTGCGTTGGATTATGATTTTTATAACGGCCAACCTTATATCGTTGGGGGGGCATTCGCTATATATATATATATATATATATATATATATATATATATATATATATATATATATATATATATATATATATATATATATAATTACGCTCGTGTGTGTATGACGGTCGTGTAATGGAGAGAGGCTCGGAATGGAAATGGGAGTGCTGAGTTCGAATTCCTCTCCGGTTCATTACATTCACTAACGCGTAATACACTTGGTAAATGCATGAATCTAGTTTCCCCTCCCCAGCTATGGTTTAAAAAAGCAAGAGAGACTAGGCTTACTAACTGTTGTTGGCAACCAATCTAGGGGAAAACAACTCGGAATTCAAAACCAGCACAATTGCACATGATCCCCCACCCTCTGCAATGACAATGTGAAGATGTAAGTATATATATAGATATATGTGTGTGTGTGCGCGCGTGCGTGCGTGCGTGTGTATGTGTGTAAAGAAAGAGAAAGTGAGTGCGAGGGAGTGAGCTCGCAGAAAAAAGGTGCTGAAAAGTTTTCGGCTTCACCAAAAAGCCCATTCAAAAAACTGAAGTCTAGTTGTATTTTACGAGTTAGATTGGACGGAGAACTTTTTCAGTGTCGTAATGGTTAGTATCAGGTTAGTAGATCCTGAACTCTATATAGAAAGTTCGATCCTCACCGAGTGCCCCACAGAATCACGAAGGACTGTACCAAATAACAGAAACCACATCACTTGAGGACTTTCAGCAGCGGCAACAACTAAAATGGATAGCACATGTAACTCGACGAGTAAATAATTACATAATCATGACATTCATTTCCACACGACATCAAGCAAAAGGTTAGGAAGGAAATTTAGTGGAAAGAGCTATAACAGCTATCAGACTTGAGAAACTTATTTTCCTGAAAAATGGTTTTAAGGGAAAGATTTGATGAATTTCAACCGAAAGTAGTACTGGTTGCTCCTTCAATGAATACCAAATGTTTCCTTATAAGGAAACAGCTAATATTACCATATTGTTGCCATGCATGAAGCTTTGCACCAAAGCTAAGCTAAGCATAGTTAATACGTTCACAGTGCATAAGTATAAATATATAAATGGGAATATATTGGTACACATTTAACATCTATCTATCTTCTATCTATCTATCTATCTATCTATCTATATATATATATATATATATATATATATATATATATATGTGTGTGTGTGTGTGTGTGTGTGTGCGTGCGTGTGTGTTTATGTATGTGTGTGTTTAAACAGGCATTCAGCGTCAATACACAGTGCCGTGCAGATGCATTGTTCCATTGGAACATCGCTAATCACTTAGAAACTGTGACCCTGACCCTAACCCTATCTCTGGTAGTTCTCATGTGCTTTTCTTTTTCTGACAATTCGAATATATTTAATAATAAGCAAACATTCGAAAATTACCGTCTCTAACTCTGTTGGGTGCGATATCTACCGAGGCATTGGAAACCTACCGTAAATGATGATGCACACATTATTGTTGGAAAATGCTCTGGGAAGACGATGACCTGTTTACCGTTTTTTTTGTTTTGTTTTTTTTGTTCTTTTTTTATAACATCAAATCAGTTTACCAACTTTAAAATCACTATTTGATGATTTTTGTATAAAAAATTGTTAATGATTTTTAATACATAACTAGTTTACTGTTGATTGCCTTTAACCCTAACCCTAATACTAATTCCTAACCCTAATCCTAACCCCTAAACCCTAACCCTAACTCCTAACCCTAAACCTCTAAATCTAATCCTAACTCTACTGCGGCATCTGTAACATACCGTAAATGACGATGCACTTATTATTGCTGGAAAATGCTCAGGGAAAACGACAACCTGCTTACTGTTTTTTTAAATGACATCAAATCAGTTTTCAAATATTAAAATCACTATTTGATGATTTTTTTGTATAAAAAAATTGTTAATGATTTTTAATATATAACCCGTTCACTGTTCACTGCCTTTAACTCTAACCCTAACCGTAACCCTAACTCCTAACACTAACTCCTAACCCTAACCCCAAGATATTTCATACTTCCAACAGCTAGTAAATATACCATCGTAGAAAATGAATAATAGATATCATCATCATGGCGTGGTTTCGCAAAACGAAGATCAAGAGGGAGTCTGTACACGTCGCTTGCAGGCACGTTTGTGACTGATAAGTCCAATGTGAGTCAAGCATACACGGGCACACTAGTTGCAGCTGAAAGTCCGGCCTGGGCTCGATGGCATAGCGTTGCAGTACTTCCTCTTCTGCCTCTTATCCCTGAGAGCGGCCCTGCAGGTATTTTCAAAGACGGGGACAGCATGGTTGGTGGTGAGACGCCAGGCGTCACTGTTCTCAGCTAGGGCTGACCATTGGCAATGGTTGACGTGTCAGGCACCAACTGATATTTTCAGGCAATCTTTGAATCGCTTCTTTGCTGCCGCGATAGATAGATATAGTAGATACCATACTATAGTTTAAAATGGACGGTAGATATCATAGCATAGTAGCACCCTCTGTTGATATACCCTTACAAAATATTAATTGCAATTTCATTGTGTTTTAGAAGATCGTAATTATCAGATAAACTGATAGAAGCTGGAAATGTGTGGGGTTATCCCACTTGACTGCCAAAGACATCTAGGCGGATTTGCTTAAGCACTACTTAAGGAAAAGCCACAAATAATCTTGTACCCTTTCTTTTTTTTCTTTTTCATCCAGAGGATGTTTTAAATATAAAATATGGACTGAAGATATGATCAACGACGGAATTTTAGAGAAAATGGAAACAAAAACAACTCTTATACTTAATATCAGAAAGAGACATTTGAAATCTCTAAGGGCGAATAATGAGGAAAGAAGGCTTAGAAGATTTGACACTCACATTCTGTCTTCTCGAATCCTGTTTTTTTATTGTTCTTTTTCCTCACTAAAGTAATCCCATTCTTCCCCACTCCTAGTAATCACTTGCGTCTTAGTGGCATTATCGCCTTTCTTGGCGTTAAATGATAAAAAAGAACATATAAAAGAGAAGTGGGGCAAAAGAAAGCAACGCATAACCTACCTGACGAGCTTGTGTAAATCCGAAATCAGATTCTCAAAGAACTGTCGTCTAAAGAAGGGAAACTATTTTTAATCCTTTCTGAGCATATTGCAATGTTAAGCTGCAACGTTGGAACAAAGATTACAATACAATTGTCTACTGTCACATAGTAATCTGCAGAATTCTATTTCCACGCGTTCGGCTGCAATTCCCGAATCAATTGATCTCCGAGTCAGCAATAAAAAATGCTAACACGCTTATCCTGAACGTTTATCTCCCTGGCGTCATTTTAAACATAGGCCTTTTTATCCCCATATATCTAAGCTATAATTACAAATATATAACGCGACCTACGCCCAAGCTTTCCATCGACCGGCCGATGATTACCCAAGGCTGCATTTCGATTTTCAATTTCGTTGGTGTGTACCGAAAGCTGGGAATGGATCCGCTGCATGCTCATAAAGTATCAAGATGAAAGGCAAACACCGTGTCATGAAATACGAACACGAACCCTGTTTTTCAGATTATAGTATACATATTTAATTCAAGGGTTCGCCTGCTCGTCTGGATGGGTTAGTAGGTAATACTCGTGACAAATTCTGCTGTGCTCTACTACCCCCTGCTCATCTACGACGCGTGGATGGCAATACGAAAGATCATCACTCGGATGCACCTTGTTACCGGCTTTGTTGTTACTTGACCTCCAAAAATCCCTAATCCTCTCATTTTCTCGTTCCCGCTCGATCAAAGTGATCACTTAGAAAGCTAGACTTCAAAAAGACCCATCTGCAGGCTATAAAACAGAAACACTTGTGATTGAGATAAAACCACATCTCCTTTTTCTACGTAATTATTTAAGAAAGTGAAAATTTAACTGAAAGATACTGGAAATTTACAAGTTTTCATCTGGAATCAAGAAAATACGAACTTTAAGCAAAATGGTCGCAAAATATGGAACAAAAGGCGTCAGTTTAAAATGACACCAGGAGGATTTTGATTAAATTTATGGAGATAGTAGTACTAAACTGTTACGTAATATCGGTATGAGGAATGAGGGCTTGGAAAATTAGATACTCACAAGACACAATGAAGGCAAGAGGAAAACAACGCATAATCTACCTATCTATAGCTTGAGTAAGTGGATGGCGGGACAAGGTTTAGGAAAGACAGGAAAAAGACAAAATTTATGAAGAGCTACAAAGGACAGGAAATTGTGGAGAGCCATGATCTCCAACGAAGGGACACGACACATAGAAGAAAAAGATAAATTGATTAATTGTAATACCATACAGCCCTGCAAGACTTATTCCAAGCTATTTTCTAACCATCTACCGAAACACTTTTCACACTACAAGGATGACATTACCGTGGGTCTGAGAATGTAAATTGTTGTAATGAACTTCAAATATCGATCGAAGCGAACACATAATCAACCTCATCAGAGTTCTTAAAAAAATTAAACAGACAATCTTATATTACCTGAATAACTTTTCTCTTTTGGCATTACCTTACAAAACAGGAATATGACGAATAGTAAGATACTAACATGATGACCTAGTAAGTTATTCAGATACACAATGAAATACCAAAATATTAGAGACAGCAATATAATGAAGGCTTTCACCATCCCCCAATGGACAACGATGGGTGACGTAATAGGTAAAGAGATAGTGTGGCTGTGGCAGTTATTGGTGCAAACAGGATTTAATATTGTTTTACTGCAAAGATCCTGTACTATGCTTTTGCCGCTGGAATAAACGAGGGAGTGTCAAATAAAAGGTAGTGTTTCTAAATTTCCAAAAAATTTAATAAACGAAGGAGTGGTGGCAAATATATATATATATATATATATATATATATATATATATATATATATATATATATATATATATATACGTGTGTGTGTGTGAGTGTGTGTAAGTGTGTGTGTGTGTAAAATGCCAACCAACTCCGCAATCTGGGTTTCGACCGTAAGGTCTTCTCAGGCAAGTGGAAGGATGTACAAGTCAAAGAAAACTACACCAATATAGCAGAACACCAGAAGTGAGAGGGTAAAAGTATGAGGATGGGGGAAGGCGAGAGAGAGAGGGGAGAAAAGAATTGTAAATGAGGAAAAGAGGGAAAAAAATTGATTATTTTATTTCGTTCATCTGGGTTCAAAAATTTTTTTTACTTAAATTCCTGTACCCTGACATCTCAGTTTTCTCATTTAGTAAGACACCTTTATCAGGCTATGTGGCAATAGCCAATCTCTCTTCCTGGCACAGCCGGCAACAATTACCACGAATTCTGCCAGTTTTTACCCTCTTTACCATGTTCCACTTTACACAAGGACTTCTGCCATACCTCTCTGTATTTCCAGACGTAATCAACAAGATTGGTGTCACTTCTATGGCTCTTCAACCTAATAGATGAAGCATGATTGTAAAATCTCTTTTTGAAAGGGCCCTCTGTACATCCAATGTATATTTTCTTGAAACCATTATTATCACTGTCCTCAGCAGTGTAAATGATGCCTTCTGTGCAGCACTCTCCATCCAATGGACAATTGTTTTTATTTCTGCAGTTGCATTTCTTCTTTTCTTCATTTCTATATATATACTAGCTAAAAGCCGCCATATCGGGCGGTATTTAAGCTAGTTCCTGCGGAGGGCTCCTGATTGGGCCTTCGGCTTATTCAGGAGTTTGAGAGTCTCTATGTCTTTGCATATTCTCAGCATTTGAAAGCTCTTCTGGCTGCCGTTTGATCTGGCTTTTCATTTGCACGGCCCTTTCTTATCCTCGCTGCAGCCTTGGCTCTTTGATTGCAATCTTATCTTCTGTTTTCGAAGATTTCTTTTTGCGTGGCTTAAATGCTGCTGTATGCGATAGTCAACAAGAAACTACAGAGGAACTCAAAATTGATCTCAGCATTTAAGTATTGCATTAATATTTAAGTTTACCTTTTAAAATTTCAACGATATTTCTGTCGCCACTTAATTTAAAGACAGTTTCATGTACGTAGGTCCTTACTTTCCGTACAAACAAATTTCTTTTATTTCAAGGGTGATTTTCGCTAGATTTCGCAATTAATTTCGGTTATTCCCAAATTGATTTTCAAGTTATAAAAATAGTTATGGTTCAAAAAAAAAATTGTCGCAAAAAATGACGTAAAAAATCGCCAAAAACAATTGCGGTAATGAAAACTTGGGAATCCAAAATTTCTGTAGCATGAGCTATTGAAAGTTAGAGAGTTTTTTCCCTTTAATTGAAAAATTGTGACACAGTGACACACTGACATTCACATTTATTTTATTTCTGTTTTGGAAGTAAATTCTATCTAACTTTGTTTAGTTTGCATACAAAGTCAAGTAATGTAGTTTTGCGAGGTAAGTCTGGTACTTTTCCGAGTATTTTACCAAAACAATTAACATATTTCCGATGTATTGATACCGCTTTATTGATATATCGCCGTATCCACGGTAAATTTATGTCCAGCTTCTTACAGCATTTCACCTTGTCAGATCTTCTGCTGTCATAATATGGAAACACTTAGTAATAAAAGTGGTAAAAAACAAAAACAAAAGCATAAGTAGACTGAATGGAATTAGCCAGACTACATACACAGGTACAGCTATAAATTTAAAAAAAAAAATAAAAAAAACTTTTTCATTTCAGCGTTCCAACATTTTTCAGCGTTTCCTATTGATGCACAATTATAATCAGCACTATATTATATTATATACTATATTATATACCTACATTTGGAGTGCTACTTAAGTTTCGTTGTTTTACAACTCATCAGTCACGAAATTATAAGTAATATTTCTTTATATCTATTAATATATATTTCTTAGCTCTAACCACATTGAGCACTGTTTTGTTTACACCTTAAAGTAAATTTAATAAATATTTATTTGCTTACCCGTGTATGCATGCTAACACGCGCATATATAGTTGCTAATATCTAGTTATTTGATTTACCCACCTCTATACCTATATAATTATATATATAATTATATATATATATTTATATTTATATATATATAGGGAGAGAGAGAGGGGGGTATAAATGTTGAAATGAGCTAAATAAAGACATATGAGCAATCATATATGTGTGCGATTACGTACACATACAGGTGAGCAGATAACTATTTAATTTTGGGTGTAGACAAAATAATGCTCAATGTAGTTAGAGCTATAAATTATATATTAATAATTGCACATATACTTACATTTACAGTACGACTCAGGGTTTCATGGTTTTTCCCATACATCAGATACTAAGAGTGGGTATGGAGGAAGCACGTATAGCGGCTCGGATTGAGAAATCAGAGATCCGAGTTCGAATTCCAGTCGGATCCATTACATTTTTTATGTGCTAATACCCTCTTCTTATAAGACAGACTAAGAGAAGGAAACTCTGAATTCAAACTGGCCTGGAGAGGGTTGAGCTCCGTCAGGCTTGCCCCCAAAACACCACTTCTACTGCGGCTGCAGCACACATGTGCCCCTACGACTCTGATGGCTGGCTATGCTTTCCTTGAGCATATCTGTCTTATATGGTGGCGCCTTCTCAGGCACATTTATGTTTTCCTTTTACCTCTTCAGAGCCAACCTGCAACTATGGTTACAATTTCTAAGACGGGTGCGTAATCTGACGTTATCAGTTATATATATATATATATATATATATATATATATATATATATATATATATATATATATATAATGGCATTTTGATGAAGTTTTTGATATTTTATATATCCAGGTAAGATGAGAACAAATGAATTATAATTCCACTGTCCGTAACATTTAATTTAAAAGAGGGCTCAATACATAGAGCTAAATATTATTTATTATAGGAGATAAAAACAAAAACATATTTAAAATCGCTACACAATAGCAATCGTGTTTCAACACTACAATTGTGTCTCCTCGGGCTATGGTAAATTACTGGCGAGTGAATGATTAATTTAATTACAAAAGCAGATTACGTTCTCTTAAAAAAAAAAAGTATTAAAAGTAGGCTTGTGGGTTTTGCCATAATTAACCAATCAAATGTGACCAGCTCTAAATTCAAGGTAACCGAAAAAAAATGATATAGGTCATAACATGAAGTTGTCTGCATATAAATCCTAGACAATTTTATTTGAAACAGATTCAAATGGTTACATTATTTCGTAACATATATAGAAGTACGACGTTCAACTTTCACAAGAAGTTAAAGGGAAAGAGGTAGGGAGATAATTGAATATAATGTTAACTAGTTATATGCTCGGTCAGCTTCCTACATAAAATTTTGTAATTTCTCTTTAAGAAACTGGTAAATAACTTCACCGTTTAAAAGACAAAAAAAGGAAAATCAGATCATAAATACAAAACTATTTTGGCAAATTAATATGCAACCATTAAGTAAAGAGTATCCATATTATACGTTAATAATACTAACTAATCAATGTAAGATGTTAATAATACTAACTAAACACCTGTACATCCGTATGAGATGTTAATAATACTAACTAGACATCGAATAGTACGTCATATAAGGTGCACCGCAGTTCATCTACTAATTAATACTATAAGAAAAAGTATTACCAAATTCAAAGTTTAACCATATTGTAAGGTAAAAGGTAGACTATATCTACAATTTAAATTAATTCACTTCTTTGGTTTAATAAGGAGTTTTTAACACGTTTGCCTTGATCAAGTGCCTCGGAGGACAAAACGCGTCGGCTAAAATAAGTTTTTTTTTGTCTTTATTCATATTGGCCTTTTACAGATATATTCTATCTGAAATTTTTGCACACACACTCACACACACATATATATATATGTATGTATATATGTATTGTTAAAATTTGCTATATTTGCGAAGAGTGCTCAATATTATAGATAGAGCATTTATATAGATAGACAGTGTGTACCAAGGAATCAACACTGTATGGTAACCAGTAGTTTCATGCTTCCACGGTACTTCAAACTAAGTGATACTACTCCTTGCCGGTTTTTATGCATGGGTCGAGAGGTGATTAAGTGTAAGTAGAAATGGAATGAAAGAAAGAAGGAAAAATAGAAGTGTTTATAAAGACTGTCTCAGTGAAACGGAAAAAGTTAATTTCAAATCATTTCATTTGTACCCACTTCTTAAAATAATGACTAGTATTCATATTGTTACTGCAATTGTTACAGTTGTTAAGCTTAAATATTTAACTATGCGATAAGGGAATTTCTAATGATATTTTATTGTTGTAGATCTCGCTATGAGCTTATTCAATCATTAACTGAAGAATTAAGCAGAAATTTCAAATAGGAAAACTGTGAAAACTAGTTAATACTATTAGCAAAACATTTTTCAGCAACTGGATAAAACTGTCCATTCATTTCTGTTCATTGTACTTTTGTTCTGTAAGGAAATAAACGGCTTTATTATTCGTTTTGTACAAAATGCGAGCACTGTAATGTGTAAATTAAATCAACTAAATTTGTTTATTTCCTTTCCCTCTGAGTATAAATTAGTTAATAAATATTTTATTAGATATATAAAGATAGGTGTTTTTGTTTTACCTCCTTCGACAACAAAACGCAAATATATACACTAGTGTTTAGTGTGTTGGAAGAATACAACGGCTGCTTAAAAGCAACATTTGTAAACAAAGAAGAGAACTAACCTAATAATATCAATGCGTTATTAATTTTATTTGTAGAGTTTTTATTATGCTAGTAACGTCTGATGAAAATATGAGACTGAATTTTTCATACATAAAACATAAAATAATGGTTACTTCTGGACTCCGTTGACTGTGGAAGGTGTGTGATTTCAGGGACTTTCTTTGAAAATTCAATCCTTACTTCTCATAAGGACAGAATGTGCAAGTGGTGCAATGGGTAGTGACGCGATTTTGTTGCATTCACTTACTTTAAAATGAAAAGTATTAATTCATCTCTTCTTCACTTAGTGTAGTATATTGCTGCTGAGCTCAAATAAAACAATGAACACTTATATATATAAAATATATAAATATCTTTATTGTTTGAGTTGCGGCGAATGGGTAGAGTGAGTGAGAATCAAAGAGGTTAGGATTCTTTCACAGATGAAGAAGAGACGAAGCAACAGAAATATGGTTCTACAGAAGCATGCTGAGAATACCATGGATTGAACATGTGAGTAATGAGTTTTAGAGAAAATGAAAATAAAGAAAATTTTTATACTAGATAGTATGGCTACTATTTTCAGTTTTTGGGGATTTGAAAATTTCTCAGTTTGACTTGCTTTCCAAAATATAACCAAATGACCAAAACAGATAAAAACAAAACAAAAAGAAACACTAAGAAAAGTTTTTGCAACAAGCTTAAATATTTTTTAGAAACCTACCGTCCAACCATTAATTTTGATTGTATTTGATTTGTTGGAAAACTTTGAAAAAAAAATCCGCAATATTTACATTTGGTACAGCGGCGGTACTGAAAATTTCCTGACTTGACCAAGAAGTCCTTGAAAAAAAAAATTGGTTATTTGGTCTGATTTTGGAAAGTTTGTTTAATAATTTTTCCACGCAATAAAAGACCCAAGAGCCACTCAGGGTTGAGGCTTATTGAATGAGATTGTTATATGAGCATAATCGGAGGTATGAAGTACAATTTATGAGGATATTGTTATAGTGAAAGACACCTTGTCTAGATAATAGACTCTCCCACCTATTATAAGTAGGAGTCAGTAGTAGTCGAGAGAAGGAGTAGTGTTCAGCGACCACAACTCGATTACTCTGCGTAACACTTTATTACAAGTTCCTAACGTTTCTGTACATTTAAGCTATTTAGGACGCATTTAGTCCGAATACAGTTTCTATTGTGGAAATAACTCCACAACAGATATGTAGGATAGATAACAGCTGACCTTAGACTTGAAGAGGTTAAGATTGTTTCAACTGGGAAAGCACCCTCTCAGGAGCCTGTTCCTGAAAGTAGCCGTTCATGGAAAGAAGCTGTCCAAATAAAATTTCTATCTTATTAATGGAATATGCAGTGAATGGGAATGATTCACCCTCGTGTACATGGAGTGGCGAGTTTTAGCTGTAAAGGTCTGAACTGGTGGGACTGAAGAATCTAGCTTGTCAGGGCATTTGCCATGGAAATAAGCAATAGAGTAGTGAGAAGCTAGCAAAGTTTAGTCTGTGGGAAAGCAGTTGCAGAGGGGAAAATAATTCATCACCAACCAGGCTGAGTAGTGGCATTTGAACTCTATCAAGGCTGTAAAGTGAAGACTAGCTCCAGCCCAAATATGCTAGCAGTTATCCATGTTTGGTTTGATCTTACTCTTTGTATAAAAATACAGCATAGCAGGAGAAGTTTATACAAGAACTTTTCAGTACCTCCTCATATGGCAGAGAACCATTTATCTTTTTAGCAGTGAAAACCTCATAAGAAAGTAAATATTTTCCAATGAAAGAGAGCAAAATCATTTCACGTGTATACTGCATTGGAAATCATGAAAGGAAAGTATCAGAATCGATCAGCCAGCACAAATGGAAGCCATGTTAAGAAAATACATCATCATGGGAAAGGTCCAGCCATTCAAAATACAGCCTGGGACTTGTGACTTTATTGATTAAGGCAGACTGGGTAACTGCATTTGCACATAGCAGCAGATGTTTGAAGTTACATTTTGGAAAACATCTGAAATATTCAGAAAGGAAACATCTTTCAACATTAATAATTCTCAAAGACATATCCTACATATGAGGTGGTTTTAAATTGCCTTGCAGAAATGCTTCATATAACTCATAACGGAATGGATGAATTTCTAATGTTATAATGGCCTTTCATTTCAGCAAAAATCTACAATAAAAAATTTGTTAAAATTTTTATCATATTAATTCCTATGTGAGTTATCATTATTTACATTTAGACTATGGTCCTCATCTTTGTTGTTGTTATCACCTGATTCACCTGATTGGCTTCTGTCTAAATTTCTAGGATGAGGAGTTATCATTATTTACATTCAGAGTATTATCCTTATCTTTGTTGTTGTTATCACCTAATTGCCTTCTGTCTCAATTTCTGGGATGAGGAGTTATCATTATTTACATTCAGACTATTGTCCTCATCTTTGTTGTTGTTATCACCTGATCGCCTTCTGTCTCAATTTCTGGGATGAGGAGTTATCATTATTTACATTCAGACTATTGTCCTCATCTTGGTTGTTGTTATGACCTGATCGCCTTCTGTCTCAATTTCTGGGATGAGGAGTTATCATTATTTACATTCAGACTATTGTCCTCATCTTTGTTGTTGTTATCACCTGATCGCCTTCTGTCTCAATTTCTGGGATGAGGAGTTATCATTATTTACATTCAGACTATTGTCCTCATCTTTGTTGTTGTTATCACCTGATCGCCTTCTGTCTCAATTTCTGGGATGAGGAGTTATCATTATTTACATTCAGACTATTGTCCTCATCTTGGTTGTTGTTATGACCTGATCGCCTTCTGTCTCAATTTCTGGGATGAGGAGTTATCATTATTTACATTCAGACTATTGTCCTCATCTTTGTTGTTGTTATCACCTGATCGCCTTCTGTCTCAATTTCTGGGATGAGGAGTTATCATTATTTACATTCAGACTATTGTCCTCATCTTTGTTGTTGTTATCACTTGATCGCCTTCTGTCACAATTTCT
This sequence comes from Acanthosepion esculentum, assembly GCA_964036315.1. NCBI lineage: Eukaryota > Metazoa > Mollusca > Cephalopoda > Sepiida > Sepiidae > Acanthosepion > Acanthosepion esculentum. Next base: position 45,219,866 of record OZ038499.1, on the reverse strand, counting down.
GGGATGAGGAGTTATCATTATTTACATTCAGACTATTGTCCTCATCTTTGTTGTTGTTATCACCTGATCGCCTTCTGTCTCAATTTCTGGGATGAGGAGTTATCATTATTTACATTCAGACTATTGTCCTCATCTTTGTTGTTGTTATCACCTGATCGCCTTCTGTCTCAATTTCTGGGATGAGGAGTTATCATTATTTACATTCAGACTATTGTCCTCATCTTTGTTGTTGTTATCACCTGATCGCCTTCTGTCTCAATTTCTGGGATGAGGAGTTATCATTATTTACATTCAGACTATTGTCCTCATCTTTGTTGTTGTTATCACCTGATCGCCTTCTGTCTCAATTTCTGGGATGAGGAGTTATCATTATTTACATTCAGACTATTGTCCTCATCTTTGTTGTTGTTATCACCTGATCGCCTTCTGTCTCAATTTCTGGGATGAGGAGTTATCATTATTTACATTCAGACTATTGTCCTCATCTTGGTTGTTGTTATGACCTGATCGCCTTCTGTCTCAATTTCTGGGATGAGGAGTTATCATTATTTACATTCAGACTATTGTCCTCATCTTTGTTGTTGTTATCACCTGATCGCCTTCTGTCTCAATTTCTGGGATGAGGAGTTATCATTATTTACATTCAGACTATTGTCCTCATCTTTGTTGTTGTTATCACCTGATCGCCTTCTGTCTCAATTTCTGGGATGAGGAGTTATCATTATTTACATTCAGACTATTGTCCTCATCTTTGTTGTTGTTATCACCTGATCGCCTTCTGTCTCAATTTCTGGGATGAGGAGTTATCATTATTTACATTCAGACTATTGTCCTCATCTTTGTTGTTGTGATCACCTGATCGCCTTCTGTCTCAATTTCTGGGATCAGGAGTTATCATTATTTACATTCAGACTATTGTCCTTATCTTTGTTGTTGTTATCACCTGATCGCCTTCTGTCTCAATTTCTGGGATGAGGAGTTATCATTATTTACATTCAGGCTATTGTCCTCATCTTTGTTGTTGTTATCACCTGATCGCCTTCTGTCTCAATTTCTGGGATGAGGAGTTATCATTATTTACATTCAGACTATTGTCCTCATCTTTGTTGTTGTTATCACCTGATCGCCTTCTGTCTCAATTTCTAAGATGAGGAGTTATCATTATTTACATTCGGGCTATTGTTCTCATCTATGTTGTTATTTTAAACTGACTGCCTTTTATCTGAATTTCAGGGATGAGGAGTTACTATTTATATTCAGACTAATATCCTCATCTTCTTCCTCCACAGATCTCACAGCAATGCGATTAACTTTTACCTATTATATTTCTACCATTAATATATAAGATTATTTTCAGATAATCAAACATCACTAAGCTTTTATAATTTTTAGAATCAGTTCGTGTTAACCGGTAGGATGCCACCACTGCCTTCAGACATTGGTCAACTGCCCTCTAATTACGCTGTCAATTATTATGGCACCTTTTTTTCACAGAAATACTTTGAAGTCTTGGGTAGTTTATATTTTGGACTATTATCTGGAGGATTTATGTTATTTTACTAAAGGCTTTTCCTTTAAAGGTTATTATTATATATATTATATATATATATATATATATATATATATATATATAATATATGTAATATATAGGAGATATATTATATATATATATAATATATGTAATATATATTGTATATATATTGTATATATATTATATATATATATATATATATATATAATATATGTAATATATAGGATATATATTATATATTATATATATATAAATATATATATAATATTTAGGATTTATGTTATTTTACTAAAGGTTTTTCCTATTAAAAATGTTGTAAAAACAGAAGAAAATGACCCTAGTTAATGCACCTCTTGTCTAATTTTAATGAAATTTTGTACTGCACTCAGCAGGGGTTCAGGGTTCAATATTCTCCTCAGTTTTATTATGTATCATTTAAGCTGTATATCCAGAACAGACATACATACATACACATTTTAATATTATATAGATATGAATTATTTTATTTTCTTCATTTCATCACAAAAAGGATATTCTCCATTTTTCATCTCATACAAATTATTTTTTCACTGATAAAAATTGAATATTTGCAAAACATTCATTGAATAAGAAAAATAATATTTTGTGTCTTCTCACATTCTAAAAATGTTACAAGGTTTACCAAATATTTGATAATGTTAAATTTATACAAAGATTTTTTTTGGAGTGGGGGCTTTTAATTGAGGATCCAATGAAGCAGAATTCATAGATTTTGAATTACGTTCAGGTATTTTTTTTATTTACTGAATATCACGTAAGCTTCTGGTATGTTAATGAGATGAAAGAAAAAAAAACCTAAGAGGATGTTATTTCTTGAAAGTACAGCAAGAAAGTAAATATATAATGAAAAACAAAAAGGGAATATTTCAAAATATTGATTTATATATATATTTAAAACTAGGACATGGAAAACATGGATTGAAAATTATGCCCAAAATTGAAGGTAAAAGTTATTTATTTTTACATTTTACTTTTATTCTAATTTTAAAATCTTTATTTTAGAAAGGAAATTAAATGTTTTCTTAGGAGCAAACCTATAACATTTACATTTTCTATTGATGCACGAATTTGAAATAGAAATGGCAGCCAAAAAATCTTTGATCAAGCTTTAAAAACAGGTAAGATGTCATTTAGCTTACAATATTCTTATGCTGATGGAAGTATTTAAGTTCAGAACTAAAAATGCTTAATTTATGGTTTAGTTTGGTTTGGTTTGGTTTGGTTTATTTTATGGTATATCATCAAATATGATATTTTATACTGAATTCTGTCATTTTGGTAAAGGTAGATATAGGCTTGATTTGCATGAAAATCAAGCAGGTAGATATAGGTTTTGTTTAGATTAGAGTTAAAAAGGTTAACAGAGGTTTGGTTTGCATTAGAATCAGAAAGGTAGTTATAGATTTGATTGGCATGATAGTCAATAAAGTAGGCATAGTGTAGGTCGGCATAGGAGTCACAAAGATAGACATCAAAGATTTGGTTTGCTTAAGAATAAAACAATAGACATAGGAATGCACTAAACATATTCTTGACCCTAAGAGAATGAGTTTAATTTCTCTTTGAAATTTTCATATGAAAAATGCAAATAGCAATGTAAAAAAAAGTATAAATATTTTTAACCTTCAGAATCTAATTCACAAAAAACGAAAATTTTGAAAATAGACATATCTTGGTTCATGTAAAAAGTTTGTTTTGCTTATTAACTAAAAATAAAAGTAATTTTTTTTTTCTATCTTCTGGAAATTTTATAATTCCATTCTGCCAAAACTTTTTATTTTTTCTCACCAAAAACTGCTCAAAGTGCCTTTTACAATCTTCCAGGCACTTAAATTTTTTTAATAAAGAAAATTCTGTAAAAAGACCAAATTAAATGGTAATAAGAAAGAAACAATATCTGCTGAATATGACACATGAGGGAAAACATCTCAGTCAGATGATAATAGTTTCTATCTAGTCACCAACCAAAGAAATATTTGGTGTGGTGTTATCCTAATATAATATTACTTCCATTCTCTAAACTATTCTAGGCTCTGTTGATTAATGGTTGGCTTCAGCTGATCTAATTGGCAACAGAACATTTTCATCTAAATTAAAACAAAAATTATGCAATTTATACAAGTTTATTTTGATTATCATATATTTTAACAGCTTTAGGGATATGTATGTGTCTAAACAAATATAAAATGTATTTTTTCCATTTAAAGTTTATCATGTTCTTGCAACAGTTTAAATACATTTAAAACCTACAGGTCATACAAAGTCAGATAAATAAGTCCACAGTTTGAAAGAACATTTTAAAGATAATGAAAATTAAAAGGACAAATCAGAAAAAGACAGTTGAAATTTCTGAGAAACATAATGAGGAAAGAAAGGTTGGAAAATTTAACATTCACAGGACAGATTGAAAACAGAGAGAAACAGTGAGTAAATGACTTGTTGAGTTTATGTGGATGAATGGCATAGTGGAGATGAAGATGGATGGTAAAGAGATACAAGGAAGTTGTGGATATCCATGATCAGCCACAGCCTGAAGGTGCACAGCACATAAAATAAGATTTGACTACACATACTCTTTTTGATGATCTTAATGTTTAACAATTTATAAATGATATTTTTAAATCATGTTTTGGAAGTGACATTTGACATTTTAAGGTAAACCTTTCCAAACATTTTTAGTATTTCTTTTTTAAATCTTTTGCAATACATTCTTAGCTAAGCCAAATATATAATTCACAGTGGATATCAAAAGAAATAATTTGGCCACAAATTAAAGAAATCACTCACTTATTCAAATCCTTTAGACTCAACAGAGGAGTATAGGACCACAGTTCTTAACATGCTGAACAGTAGGTTTTTATGGGATGGAATTTCTAGTTCCATTTCCAACCTGTTTTGAATGAACAGTTGTCTTTCTCTTAGACTGGTTGCCAAACAAAGCTTAAGAATCTAGTCTGCCCTACTATTTAACCCATAGCTGGTTGGGAGGAGAGATTGATTCATTGCAAAAGTCAATGTAATAAATTTGACTGAATTTGAACTCAGCTTGCTGATTTCTAATTCCAGGCTGCTCATCATTATACCACCTGCACATCCAATAACTAAATAAAGTATAGTTCATTAATTACAGCAAAGTGCCACCACACAAAAGTTTGGAAAGCACTGAACCAGGTCTTAAAGTCCTTTTTGATATAAATTAGAAAAAAATATTCAATAGGACAATGGATTTTGTTTTACCAATTGTCCTTGAATGCAAAATACAAAGTAACAAAATGGTTCTTTGTTTTTTTTTTTAATCATTTCACCCCAAACAAGGTAATAAAGCCACTAAGACACAAGGGGTTACTCTGTGTGAAAGAATACAAAAAAAGAAAACCATTATTAAGGAATAAGAACAATAAAAGAAGTGGAATCTAAAAGAGAGCAGATAATGATTGACATTGGATTTAAATTTTTGAAGACAAATGTTGGCTGGAAAGCATGAAGCCAGAAGAGAGTTCCACAGGCGAGAAGTGAGAACAATAAGGGAAGAGGAATCAAAAAATAGTAGATAATAATTGACATTGCATTTAAGCATGAAGCCAGAAGAGAGTTCCACAGGCGAGAAATGAGATCAAAAAAAGGAAGAGGAATCAAAAAATAGTAGATAATGATTGACATTGCATTTAAGCATGAAGCTGGAAGAGAGTTCCACAGGTGAGAAGTGAGAACAATAAAGGAAGAGGAATCAAGAAGACAGTAGATAACAATTGATATTGCATTTAAATTTTTGAAGATCAAAGTTGACGGGAAAGCAAGAAAAAAGAAGACACTTCCACAAGTGAGAAGTGTGATAAAAGAAACTGTTAACAATGAACTTACAGTTGCATCTAGCCATTTCAACTGTAAAATGATGAGATCATTTGGCCAATCTAGTACTGTGCTTAAATTTACAGTCTAGATACCATAGAGGAAAGTTCATCAGAACAATTACCATGAAAGTATTTATAGAAAAGACACAAGGAAGCTATATTACAGTGGCAGGAAAGTAACTGAAGCTAAGATGCTAGGACAGGATCAATAACATTGCTGATTCTTCTTTTGATTTTATCAAGAATCTCTAAATATATAGCAGGGGCACCAGATCATATGTGGCAGTAATATTCAAAACATAAATGAATGGTAGACTTATAAATATGTAAAATAGATTCTGGAGAGAAAAACTGTCCAGCACAATACAGTGAACCAACTTTCTTAGCAGCAGACCTAGCAATTGATCCAATGTAATCTTTTTGACTTCATGTGAGCAAAGAATGTTAAACCAAGAAGGTGCAATGAGTCACTCTCCTGGAAGATAGCATCAGCCATGCTGATGGAAGGCAGAAATTTCAGATGATTAATACAGAGCAGTTTGTTGATTCTTACCAATAAAAAATATTCAGATGCCTTGGGACTCTCAAAATTTTACTGGGAAATCAAAACAAATAACTACACACGAGTAGTAAAGTGAAATTTCATTAACAAAACTACACCCTTTTCCGTCTGCAGAAATCAATGTAAACTTTCATTCTCAAAAATATTAACAACCCAAAAACTGCTGAACAAACGTAGTGAGCTCATGATAGCTTGCACCCATAAAAAAAGTTCTCTCCTAAAGTATTCTGATTTTCGATAAATCTTTATACCCAACTTCAACTGCCCATTATATATTTTTGCTTAAAGACTTATTACTCACCCCTTTAACAATTTAAGTGTCTATTAATAAGTTAATAGGTTATACAGTATTCCTCTTTTTTAAAATTTTTTTTAATTTTTAATTTTTTCTCACCTTTTACCGTCTCTGTCTAAACTTTTAAAAAAATTTATATCCTAATATTATTAAACATTAGCTTTATATACTGTGCAGTGTTACTCCTTGAATCAGAGATTATTTATAAACACTATACAATGCACCTTGTCTACCCCTCCTTTTTATTCATACTGCTTGGTCTTTACGCTTTATAATTTTTTAACTTAAATTTTTTTTCTTTTTTTTTTCCAATGGAAAAACATGTACCATATAAATTTTAAGCTTGCATCATTCTTTTTTTCCTCTCATGAAATCCAGTATTTAAAAAAAAAACAATTGTAATAAGCAATTCATTTGTCATATGTACTTGATGACTTGGGAAATCATGAAACTTTAAGTTGCACTACAAATGTAGGTATTTGTGTATTTATTAATATATATATATATAAATATATATATATATATATATAATTATTTATTTGAAAATTATAACATAAATATGTTATAAAATCACTACAAAAATAGCCATTTTGTTTCAACACTTCTGGTGACTTATCAAGTGATGGTGTTGAATCTATTACTATATACACATATATATATATATTTATATATATATATATATATATATATATATATATATATATATATATATATAAAGGTGTCAGTCTGTTTCATGCCTAAACACAATCTTCAGCCTGAAACAAACTGTCATGGCTGATCAATGTCCATATTTACACATGCTCTCTCCCTGATATTGAGTACTTTAACCCATAAATATAGTATACCTTAAAATTATATTTTATCATATATGTATATATATATATATATATATATATATATATATATATATATATATATATATATATATATATGTATGTATATTTATTATGCAGTGATTAGAACATGCACATACCCACTACAAAACTGTACATCTTGTTTCAACGTTAAAAAACCCGAAAACATTTTTAACGTTTCATCAGGTGGGGAATCACGATGCAACTGAAATATTTTATTTAGAAATGCAGTTATCGAAGCATGCCTTCTACTTCCGTCATTGGAAAGTTTCTCATAAAAGGTATAAAAGAATTTACATGTGGAGAAAGAAAGGAAATTAAGTGATTAGTAACAGCAAGGGGGAGAGAAAAATATTTACAGCTCTAATTTAGTATTGAGCTCTGTTTTAAATTAATGTTTTGAATGCTGAAATCTTACTCTTCATTCTTTTACATTTGGATATATATATATAACAATATCACATTTCTAAGAACAAATTTCAGACTATAAACTACTCTTTCGATGTCCTGTTATTACCTGGAATTATAAAACAACAAATATTTTCTTACCTGATGATATCTGTAGGAACAGATGAAAGCTCGTAAATATATAAAAAAAGACCTTATTCAACTGAAATTTATAAACAGGGATCATAACATTCATTTACAGGTTCGGGGTTAATGTCTCTTAGTAAATTGTTTGCGAAGATGTATTCTCGCCATTTTATCATTAACTTCTATATCTGTTTTCTGTATGAATGATTCATTGTAATATATATATATATATATATATATATATATATATATATATTATCATATATGGTGATTGTGTTTTAATAGGTTTGCAGGATCTTCATGTTGTTAGAGATAAAATATAAATAAAATCATAAATAAAAAATTTAATCATTTAGGTTTCATGTTTTCATATTTTTGCTCCACTAACTCAACCAGTTTGGTCTTTCTGATTGGCCCACTTAATTTCATAAGGAAAATAACATGTCTTAAAATTTTGTTTTCTTTCGTTCTTACTTGTTCACTCACACATCCTCTCATACATAACCAGATACAGAAACAATGATCAAGTACCATGTTTCTTGAATTTTGTAAACTTTTCATCATTTTAAACCATTGGCAGTTTTCACTAAGGAAGATCATACATGTAAAAATCTTTTGCTTTTGAAACAGGAAACATTCATTTTTTCTTTGGAGAAGAAATTTACTTTTTTTAAAATTTTCAAATGAATAAATTAGAAATAAATCATATGCTGTGATATGTATTATAATATTATACCAAGACTTCAATTTTTTAATTACAATCTTTTCTCAAAAATAAAAAATACTAACTTGTCCCTATTTCCTGGGTATATTCTTACACTTATGGTCTGCTGTAGTACTGAGATGCTGTTGCTGAGGTTAATGGGTTACTATTTTAGACAATTCTTGGGTTATTTTCATTGGCATACAATACTTTTTTATGTGGAATTACTATGATGTATCAAGCCATTTTTGATTCAAATTACAAACATCATGGTGGCAGAAGAGCCAAAAGACATCAATAAAATTTATTAAAAGACAAACTGAAAAATATTGCTAAAAAATAACAGTTAAAATATTAAATAAAACCAAATGCACCAATTTATTGCTGCTATACAAGAGGTTTTTGCCCTTTTGTACACAAAAATATGGTTGGCTAAAGAATATCAAATTTGAAGAGCATAATTCCCAAGTTTTATTGCAAAGAGAATTGATTGCAGTTAAGACTAAAAATATTAATTCAATCAAAACCATTTTAATTTTTAAGTCGGATATCACCTTTGAAGCTGCTTGGAATGGCTTAAAGCTACTTAATTTGGAATTGTCTGCCACTTTCTGTTCTACAATATTCATGAGAATGGAATCCATCAAATGATATTGCCATACCAGTTCTTTTGATTGGCAGGAAGCATTCTTCACCAGAAGTAGAAGTGTTATCTGGAGAATGGGTTCAAGATTGAATTGAAGAGAATACAACACAAAAAATAATAAGAGACAGAGTCTGAATATCAGAAAGGCAATAATTGGTTATTTTACATTAACTGAATAATAGCATTTCTCTTGAGGCTTTCAAGTCGATATTGAATATTAATTTACATTGTATTTCTTGGGGTATTTTCTTAATAATAATAAAAAAACATCTAAAAATAATAACCAACAATAAAATATGAGTATTTTCAGTATTTTTTGTTTTGTTTTCTTTAGGTAATTATAAAGGATACTTGTTTCATTAGACACCATATCTTTAAGAATAAATCAATAAATCCATAGAAAAAATACAGTGATCTACTTGGAGCAGGCCAATGACTCTAATATATATATATATATATATATATATATATATATATATAAAGAAACAAACAAACACATTCTGGTCACTGGTCGTTGGATCTGATGAGGTAATTTAATTTGTTGCCCCTCTTATCCTCAAAAATCACATATATATATATATATATATATATATATATATATATTGCTTATCTGAAAGAAAACGCTGTGAAGTGAGATGCTTAACCAATTACAAGGTAATTAGAGCCTTTAATACTAATAGGTCATTAGTTAGAAGGATCAGATGGTTCACTGAGTTCTTCAAACTGAAATTACAGAAAAGTATTTCCAACAAGTAGGAAAGGAAGAAGCAGTAAGGCATTTATTGTAGAGTTTAGAGAGAACAGGAGCCAGTTCAGGAACACATTTCTTAAAGACTATTGTGGGTATATATATATATATATATATATATATATATATATATATATATATATATATATACTTTAAAAATCCAGAGGTCAGTCCACTATTAACCTTAAATGGGGAATATCCTATTTTGGCAGACAAAACAGTCTACGCCGAGGTTGATGGGTTGATGAGACAGACAACTGGTGTTTTCATCTACTGAAATAGGTTATTCCCCATATGAGGTAATTTTGTATTTTATTGTTTATTAATTATTTGCTATGTAATAATAAATACATTGAGCTCTTTTTGTAGATCCATTTTAATATTTTATATTAATAGGATCCACTTAGATTACATACCAACAAATTTGTTACCTTTACTAAATATATATATATATATATATTGCAGGTATATAAATATGCATATATATTAAATTAATATATATTTTGGCAGCAACATTTCTTTTAAACATATTTTTTTAATATAACAGACAAGGGAAATTTAATTAATTTTTTATTTAGGTTTTCCAGCATTCTTACATTTTTCCACTTGGTGGGGGAAATGGAATGTCACAATTGTCCATATTGTCCATTATCTCAAACACTTTTGGCCACTTCTTTAGCCATTTTCAAGGGGCTTTGTTTTAGGGCTTGTTAATTTCTTTTCAGGTTGAAGATGAATACTAGTCTTTAAGATGCATACTAGTAAAATTGTTTATTCTGAGCTATGCGTTTTGAGTATGGCTGAAATTCAAGTAAGTGTCTTTCTACTTTTTAAAATATATATACATACATACACACCCACACAACATAACTATATACATATGTGTATATATACGTGTATATATATATATATATATATATATATATATATATATATATATATATATATATATATATATATATATATATATATTTTTGTCATCCACAGACAGACTGTTTCGCTGTTTCACAGCTCATCAGTGTGGCTAGACGTCCGGTTGCCTCTAGCTACGATTGAAACCCGACTGAATTTGCGTCAGTCGGAACTTCTACCCGCTAAGCCATCAGCGTACGGTACGGAATGGAGGTGAATTTTAGTGTGTTTATTTTTAGATTCAGATAAACACACAGTGACTGAGAGTGACTCAATTCTGTCGAAGATATATATAGTAAGGGTATTAAATCTGTTGGTATATAATCCAAGTGGTTCCTAGTAATTAAAACTGATCCACAAAAAGAGCTTAATGTATTTTGTTATACAGAGCAAATAAATAGTAGTAAACCAAAAAATAAAAAGTTACCCCATCTGGGGTATAGACCTATTTCAACCAACGAAACCTTTGTCAATCTTATTCAACCCCAGCATATTTTATTTTATTATGCTATTTTGTTGATAACATTTCTTTCTTTCACATGGTCATGTATTACGAATTTATGACCTCTGCATGGTCATGTATTACAAATTTACGACCTGCATCTGCTATTCCACAACCGTTATCATCACATAGCAAACTTCTATGTAAACATAACACGATGTCATCCTTGATGGTGAACATCTCTGTTGTAATGTCCATATAACCACTCTGTTGATGGGTCATGTGAGTCAAATCTTAGATCAAGGAACAGCATAACAAAAAAGTATACAAATGTTGGACAGTTTTTGTCTTTATTTTCTCCCAAACCTAAAGCCACTATACGAAGCTTAGAACAGCTCGTGATCAAACATAATAGACATTCGTTGTCTGTTATATTTAACAATATATGTTTGAATAATGATCTGCTGCTCCAATACACGATATATATATATATATATATATATATATATATATATATATATATATATATATACACATACACACACACATGATAAAAAATATAGTTTTAAGGTATGCCATATTTATGGGTCAAACTGTAAATATAGATAGCCTGAAGATTGTGTTTAAGCATGAAACAGACTGTTACTGTTGAGTGCTGACCTCAATGTCCACTTTTACATATATATATGTATGTATGTATATGTATATATATATATATATGCAAACTTACCAGACTCCATCCAAAACATACTAGTAGAATATACAAACATAATAACCTCATCCACATATAAAAATAAATTTAAAATAATGAAAGCCTAAATAATAAAAAGAAAAAGCCAACACTCAATAATATTAACACGGCCACAATGTGCTGTGTTTGGAAAATAAAACATCCCTATAACTCTAGAAACATACACACAACCCATACAGCCAATTAAAAAGCAAAAATAAAATCATCCTTGATAATGGCTAAAAGTATAGCTGAAAGCACTCAGAATTACAGAACATTTGGACAGTTTCTACACACTGTGTCCAGAAAAGAAAACATTTGTTTGAACTCAAGAAAAATTAAATAAAAAGATTCATCACAGTGCCTTGTCTGTGGTCTTTAATGAAACATGTATAAATGAATGATTGCTGCCTAAATACACAATATATATATATTGAGAGATGTCATAAAAATATATCTAATTTGTGCTTGAGAAGCTAAATGGATATATTATGTATATGTTCACAGTGTAAAAGAAGTCACTAGCTATAGTTGTTGACAGTAACTGTAGTAATTTCGATACTGACTAAAATCCAGAATAACGTTCCTTTCAGCTTTCATGAATTTTACATTTTCATACCATTCTTTCTACTATCTTCATTAGTTTTTATTTCATTTTATTTATTTCTAATACCTATATATATATATCTATATATATACACACACACATATATGTGTGTGTGTGTGTGTGTGTGTGTGTGAAAAACAGTAATTAAATGTCATTGTTGCCTGTGACTAAGAGTTTAGTTAAAGAATACTCATGACTATTCTTTTATGAGTATTATATTACTTTTTTTACTGCCTGAGGATTGTGTGACAGTAAGATTACCACCTTTACATCTACATTAACTTTTAGTTGCAGTCAGTAGTGACATCTAAGTACTGTTTTCCATTTATCCTATAATTGCTCTGTTTTAGTACATATTTTTTATACCTGACATTGAGCACTGTATCTAAAGTGTTTACAAATTATGCTTTATATATATATATATATATATATATATATATGTATAGAGAGAGAGAGAGAGAGAGAGAGAGAGAGAGAGAGAGATGTGTTCTCCATTAAATAAACAATGGGAGTCATTAATATACACTAAATATCTTGTTGATGATGTAAACAAATATGAAATATTAAAAAACAAATCTACCCACATTCTTGTTTATTGATTATCTATGTCTTCTTCAGTGTTAACATCATTTCTTGTTTTAAAACTTCACTTCAGATGAATAAAGTTGTTTAAAAAGTTTTAAAAACCTTTCTTTTGCAAATAAAAACTTTAAATTGAAACCTTGAGAAAGACTTAAAAAATATTAAAAAATATAACACTTATTTTTTCATCTACTTTTTCCATTTCAATAAACACTAGAACAGTGAAGGAAATATTGAAAAAAAAAAAAATGATAGAAAAAAATCTGTTTTACAATTCATGAAACAGCATAGATTCTTGAGCCAATTATTGGTTCTTTAGCTTTCTTTGAAAATAATTTAAAGTGTTTATTTTCCAGGAAAAATATTTCTAAAATCCTAAACTCTATTTTAAAATATTAAGAAAAAAGTAATATTGAAATGTTTATCATTTTTAATAATGAAGAATATTCCCCGAAGAATTTCCAGTTTGCAACCTTATGTAAAACAGCAAATAAACAATGGATTTGGTAATTAAAAATCTCATTTTTTTTTTGTTAAATATCAATTTAAAATAAAAAGGAACAAATGCAAGAGATGTTTGACACAACAGGAATGCAAATAAAGATGATCGGCAAGAAGAGGAAAAGACATACCTTCGTCTGTCATATTTTCCCGCGCAAAAGCTGTTAATCTGCGCAGAGTGTTTGGTGAGCGTCGGGCCGTGCAGGAATCTCCATTAATCCATTGTAGCATGACTCCTATCCCTACAGTGGCCCGCACATGAACACATGTATGCGCACAGACACATGCAAAAGCAATGTCACCCAAATGAACAGTGAATCCGTTTTATTCTTCCTCCACCGACCTCAATTTTTTCACTCCCACTATTCGAAATCTTTTCCTGCTTTCTTTCTTTCTACTTTTTATTTATTTTCCCCCAACTTACATTCTGCTTGTGTTTACTCTGTCAGTGCTATGCTTTTATGTTTTATCACTGCGGTGGCCTTATGCCTGACATGGCTAAACCAAGTTTAGTAAGTAAATAAATAAATGTCTACATTCCATGACTCTGTTATGGAAAACATGGCAAGCATCTTTCTTCCAATTAGATGAAGGAAATTTATTTTGCTCCTACATTCTAGCTCTATCAGCATACACCATCATAACAGTTGCTAGTAGCATCCATGGAAATGGCTGCTTTTTGTTGTTTTGCTTTTACATGACCAAAAAAGAAAACAAAATATAAAAAGGGAAAATATTGATACAGAGTAACAAGAGAATTTGAGATAAGTTGTTTTTAAGTGGAGATCCAGGTAATCATATAAAAATGATTCTGTAAAAATTATTAAATATATATAAATATAGATTTTTTTTTTTTTTTAATTGGTATCACCCCAAGCAAGGCAGTACAGCCACTAACACACAAGGGGTTACAGGGTGTGGAGGAATTGGGAGCAAAAACATTAGTAAAGAGAAGAAAGAGAAAAGAGCAAATCAGGTGGACACTAGATAGAGATTAACATTGCATTTAAATTTTACAGGGTAACAAGAACATTTGAGATAAGTTGTTTTTGAGTGGAAATCTGGGTAATCATAAAAAATGATACTGTAAAAATTATTAAAATAATATATACAAATATATATATATATATTTTTTTAAATTGGTATCACCCCAAGCAAGGGAGTACAGCCACTAACACACAAAGGGTTACAGGGTATGGAGGAATTAGTAACAGAAACAATAATAATGAGTAGGAAAAGAAAAGAGTAATAAGGAGGACAGTAGATAGTGATTGACATTGCATTTAAATTTTTGCCCATTAAAGCTGGCTGGAAAGCATGGAGCCAGAAGATTTCCACAAATGAGAAGTACAAGAAAAGAAACTGTCAATATAGAATTCACAGCTACATCTGGCTAGCTCAACTGTAAATTGATGAGATCTCACCACCAGTCTAGTATTGTGTTTAAATTCATACAGTCTAGGTACCATAGCGAAGAGATCATCCAAACAATTACCATGAAAGTATTTATAAAAAAGGCACAGAGAGGCAACCTTACAGCAGTGGGCAAGTGACTGAAACTGAGCTGCCAGATCAGGACCAATAATATTGCTGATTCTTCTTTGGATCTTATCAAGGAGCTTCAGGTAAATAGCAGAGACACTGGACCATATGTGGCAGCAATATTCTAAGCATGGACAAATGGTAGATTTATAGATATGAAAGATAGATTCTGGAGAGAAAAATTGTCTTGGCTGGTACAGTGATAGATAGAAAGAGATTAAGTGTATCTATGTGATGTAATGGAATAACCTGTCACCCCCATGAGTGACTACACTATAGATAGTAACTACCTATAAATAGCTGTAAGTCAATGGACTAGAGAGACTAGCCAAAATCTTTTTTCGAATAAACAGTCGAACTCTCTGCCTGAAGGCAGAGAGGAACCCGGATGAGGCTCTGCCGAAGGGTAGAGTCTCGTTTGGGGAGGTAGACTGACCCTGAGCCCATTTTTACGGGTTCAAATAGGGAATATTTTTGGCCGAGCCTACGGGCTCGGAAAACCCACATTAAACCCAGCCTTGTGCCACATGTAACCCTCATGGGGGGGGGGTAAATATTACTAGCTGGAATCTTTTTTGGCTGTGCTGGTCAAACTCTCTGTCTCTGAGCAGAGAGGATCCTCAGGCGAGGCTATGCCGAAGGGCAGAGTCTTGTCTCGGGAAACAGCTACCCGACCCCATTTTATACAGGTTCTATGGGGAATTTTACAGACTGGGATACCCCACATTAAATTTGGCTCCGTGTCACATCTGATCGCATGGGGAGGTTAGTAAATACACTAGATGGAGTCTTTTCCATCTGTGCTGGTCAAACTCTCTGCCTCTGATCAGAGAGGATTCCCAGACGAGGCTATATCAAAGGGCAGAGCCTCATCTCAGGAAACAACTATCTGACCTCGTTTTATACAGGTTCTACGGGAATGGGATCGGATGCCCCACATTAAATTCGTCCCTGTGTCACATCTGATCACGTGGGGAGGTTTGTAAATACACTAGCTGGGATCTGTTACTCAGCTCTTAGCTGTTGTTGAACTCTCTGCCTTTGGGCAGAGAGGAACCTGGACGAGGCTATCCTAAGGGTTTGGATTGCCCCATATTAAATTCAGCTTTGTGCCACGTCTTACCCCGTGGGGAGGTTGGTAAATAATTTGTGCATAACTGTTACCTTTATTCTTATTGTACTGGTTTTTACAATAAACCTTTACTTATTTTATCCACCTTGTTTTTCAAGTATATATTCCTATTAGCATGGAATATAACACCGTGTCAGGAACATCAAGGAACACTGAAGTTAAGCAACATCCATCATGGTCAGAACCGAGATGGGTGACTGCTTGGGAATACCAGGTGCTGTAAGCTTGGATGTATGGGTAGTGTAATGGATAATTACTCAGAATTATTAATCTGATAGCCGAGTTCCAATTCCAGTTGGGTTCATTATATTCATTTATCCACTATTAGTCTTGGGAAAGGTAAGAATCCATCTGTTCTCCTGCCTATTATAATCTCAAAAAATTTCTTAGCATCAAAAATTTTATGGCTTTAAATAACCTGCAAAGGGTTGATAAATCATAAAAATGATCAATCAATAAATCTATGTCATACCTCTCCCATTGATTATGGCATATAAATGCCAAATAATTCAATTCATAGAACTCAACTGCTACACCACCTGTATAAATGATTTGATTCTAGTGGCAAAAGCATGTGCAGAACCAGACTCACTTTTCAGAACTGAATACAGAAAATGGTGCACATAATGTACTACAAGGTCTCCAAACAACCCTCCTTAGCTTTTGAATTCAGGGTTGTCCTTCTCCAAGACTGGTTACCAACCAAGGCTAAATAACCCAGTTTACACTGCTATTTTACCCACACATTTCCCAAGGGTATTTGTGCAAAAGTTAATTCATGTATTAGTATTAAAAATTAACAAATAAATGAATTAATTAGTAAAATAAAATAAATAAAACACATTCTTTCACCTCATTCTCAATAACAGTTACATATGATGTCATGTTAGACCATTTCAAACATCCAGTGCACTAATGAATACGAAAATGCAAACAAAGGAATTAAAACTACCACACAGACACCACGTTGGTTCTTGATAATGACTCAAAAGTTAAAAGTAACAAAATATGAACTTTGGACAGTTTATCAACAACTTCGAACATAATACTCAACATATTATCCTAAAATTGTAAAAATATAATAAGGAATTAAACAGACAGATCTTATCGCTTCTTTTTAATCAAACTTGTTTATATATTTATATATATATATATATATATATATATATAGAGATAGATAGATAGAGAGAGAGAGAGAGAGAGAGACGGAGAGAGAGAGAGATATGTGTGTGAGTGCATATGTGTGTGTGTGTGTGTGTGTGTGCATTACTGGCAAAAAGTTTGGATCCACTCTCCATTTCTTTAAAAAAACACCTTAAAATAAGATACTTTTGTATTTTTTAAAAGTAAAAGATGAAATTTCAATACCCATAGTGTATTTGCTTTTATTTTTACAAAAATAAACACTTAACTATAAATAATTATCATATAAAAGCCTCATATTTTGTTTTCATCAATAAAACCACCACCTTCCTTAATTATTGCTTTACAAATTCTTGGCATTCTTTCCAACAGGTTTTGAAAAAGAAAAAGTAGATGGCAGATGTTCCCAATCATTCAAGCACTGAAGAAGCTCACTCTCACTCTCTGGGTATTCTCTTTCATCATTCGCTCTTTTCCCTGGCTCTCTTCTCACACACACTCTCCTTTTTACTAACAAGAAGTTCAAATATGGACTTGTCCATTCATAATACATTTTGCCATTCTTTCAATGTCCAGTTCTTATGCTTTTTTGCTCATAACAATTTTTTCTGTTTATTCACCTCCTGTAATAATGGTTTGCTGATGGCTATGCAGCCCCAGAATCCCATTGATCTAAATTAATTTTTAACAGTTGAAAGCAACTCTGATTACTATCAGGAGGTACTATATTCAGCTGTCAACTCTGGAGCAGTTTCCCTTTTATTTTTGTTTTCTTTTTGTCTTCGATAATCAAGTGTTTATCTTCAGCAACAGATGTCACTTTTGATTCTCCAGCTCTTTTTCTGTTAATATTTGCACCTGTTTCGAATTGACTTTGTAACAAATATTCCACCCCATGTTTAGAAATCTTCAACTTCTTGGCAATTTGTCTTTGAGAATAGCCTTCTTTGAATAAAATTTTATTTTGTACCCTCACCTCAATGCTTAGCTACTTTGATTTTGCCATTTTGTGCAAATTACTTCAAAAGTAAAAAGTAAATTAAAAAAACTATGAAAATACTGTCATAAAGGCACAATCTTTTTTTTTCTTCAAACAGAGACAGCCACATGTTTTGTTTACATACGACATTACTCAGTTCTGAGTTAATGTTCAGACACTGTAAATTTTGGTAATCACAAAAAGTTTACTGTTAATGATATTAACAAAATATAATGTTTCTCATACAAAATATTCATAACTTAGCAAAATGTATTGTAGACAGACAAATCCAAATTTGAACTTTTTGGTAGTAAGAGAACAACTGCTTGGGAATGCCAGGTGTTGTAAAGTTGGATGTGCAGGTGGTGTAATGGATAATGGCTAATTGTAATTAGAAATTGGAGAGCAGAGTTCCAATTCCAGTTGGGTTCATTATATTCACTTACGTGCAAATAATCTTTGGAAAGGTATGAATCTACTTCTTCTCCCTCTCAGCTATGGGTTAATTAATTGGACTTGTATAAGTAAATAATTATTATCTCCAAGACTATATTTTGACCTTTTAAGTCCCCTAGGCTAATGAAATCATGTCCCCCTCTACATCAGACAGAGTCACCCTCTAACTCACCTGCACCCATCTTGAATATTTTTACTTGTGATATATTTTAGTGACATTTACATAGCTTGAAGCAAACTTATTGTAAATTCTTTAAATAAATTAGAATAACTATCTTTTGTTTGTCAATAAAAATATTCGTTAATTCTATTTTACTATTTATTGCAAAATAAATTAGCACATATTTCAACATAATCACAATAAAAAAATCGTCTTTTTTATAACCAACATGAGAATAAAAAAACAATCAAAACAAATGAGTTTGTCATTTTGATATCATTCCAGTTCATGAAACTATTTAGAAGTTATAGTATCTAGAAAATTAAAATCACTGCTTTTTTAAAAATTTCTAAGATTTAAACATTCTGAACTAAAATCAAACATGTTATCAACTTGAAACACAATGACACAAACTAAAACATTCTTTTCCTTGCTTTGCTTCCTGCAAAGTCAAATAAATATGAGTTTGTCGTATTGATATTGTAGTGATCTCATGATCATGAGAAATAAAATAAATTAAAACATTATTCCCATGATTCTATAGAAAAAAGGAAACTGCCCTACTGGAAGGAAATTTAGAGACATCCTTCTTTTCATCAATAGAACACATGGATTTGATCTTCTCCAGGAATGAAGACCACAGATAAATTTTACACCAATATGACTTTCTCATGTTTAATATTACCTTTTAATGATAGACTTGTCACTTGCAAATAATTTATTCATTCACCAAGACAAACACAAAATTCAGAAACATTGACTAATAACCACATTACAAGATCTTTCATACATCTACCGAACTAGTACAACCAAATCCTTCTGATAATAAATCATTCTATATATATATATAAATGTCTCACTTTGTTGTTATTATGTATATATGTTTTATTTTACTAACCAAAAACAGGAGTGAAACACGGCCCATCGTAACAATATCATTTCAGTTTATGAAACTATTTAAAAGATGTAACATCTACAAAATTAAAAACATTGCCTTATAAAAGCTTGAGAAACCCTAGGCTGCAGCCAATACTAGCCTAATGGATAATCCAACCCTAGGCTGCAGCATATACTAGCTTAAAGAATAATCCAGCCCTACACTGAAGCCTATACTAGCCTAAAAGATAATCCAACCCTGGGCTGCAGCCTATACTAGCCTAAAAGATAATTCAACCCTAGGCTGCAGCATATACTAGCCTAAAGGATAATCTAGCCCTAGGGTGCAGCCTATACTAGCCTAAAAGATAATCTAACCCTAGGCTGCATCCTATACTAGCCTGAAGGATAATCTGGCTTTAGGCTGCAGCCTGTACTAGCCTAAAGGATAATCCAGCCCTAGGCTGGAGCCTATACTATCCTAAAGGATAATCTGGCTCTAGGTTGCAGCCTATACTCACCTAAAGGATAATTCAGACCTAGACTGGAGTCTATACTAACCTATAGGATAATCTACCCTGTCTGTTGTAATAAACACTTGAAACTTGTGAACAGATATTTACCTTTGAAAAGCTGTACTTCTGTTATGCAAACTTCAATTTACACCAATCTCTTTTCAAAATGACATATCACACTTCCAGATGAAATATAAAATTTAGAGAATGCCTAGAATTCGTCAATGCACATAGCAACTGATTTTGATTTTTTTGTTTTTGTTT
This sequence comes from Acanthosepion esculentum, assembly GCA_964036315.1. Lineage (NCBI taxonomy): Eukaryota > Metazoa > Mollusca > Cephalopoda > Sepiida > Sepiidae > Acanthosepion > Acanthosepion esculentum. Next base: position 45,199,262 of record OZ038499.1, on the reverse strand, counting down.
TTTTAAGGTTTATCAACCTTTTATACAGGTTATTTAAAACCAGAAAATATTTTTTATTGTAAGAATTTTTTCGAGATAATAACTGTTAGCAATGCTGACACTTGTGGTCCTACCTAGGATTGAACTCATCATCCTTGGCTAACAAATTAGACTCTTACTCCTCAGCTTAATGGATGTGTTCTAAGCAATGGCAATAGCTTATTTCCCTTACTGCCAAAGTGGATTTAACCATTAGGCAGTATTTAAGTTTTTTGAAACTTCTTGGGGTAATGTTTTCCTGTTGTTTAATGAAATGCTGTCACTTTGTTTAGTGAGCGAGATTCAGTTTTAAACAATAACAATTTACTGATACAAGTCCTACTAACTAACCAATAGTTGTGGGGAAAAAAAGGTGAAGTCATACTTTTCCCAAGGGTATTAATATGTCAGTGAATATAACAAACCCAACTTTGATTGTCTCCAAAAAAATTCTTACAATCCAAAATATTTTCTGGCTTTAAATAACCTGTAAAAGATTGATAAACCATAAAAAAATAAATCAATTGATCACTCCAACGAGTAGACAATTTACAATCATTCTCCCCCAACCCCACAAAAAAGAGCGGGTTTATTAGATCCAATTAATAGAAGTATGGATGATAGAATTCAAAACTGAATATTTGCCAAAAACAGGAAATTAACTAATAGATCTATAAACATCAGTAGCACTGGATCAAGAGAAAGGTCATATCAAGTTCAGAGGTCAGCTAGTTGAACAGTATTAACTCAAAATAAAAGATCAATAACTTTTGCCATTCGAATACTGAACAGTAAAACTCTGAATTGGCCATTGCCGACAGCAGTTGGAATGAGCATCTGCTATGATCTCATTTAAATCACAACAGAAATATTCAAGTGTTCCTCCTATTATCTCTGTTTTCCAATATTTATTCTACAGATAAATCAATAAAGGTTTGATAGAATAAATTATTCTGCTACTGACTGATGAATATTGCATGTCATTAAGATCAGACGATAGAAAAAGAAATAACTATTGATCGACAAAGTTCTTTACAGTTCAAAAAGGAATGATATTTTGAGCTATAATCATGTTCAAGATGAGATCTTGCAAATTTATTAATTTCAGCACTGTTAATAAATTGTGACTATCCTTGAGATCTGAAATGATAATTTTCATAAAATTTGACATTCACTTCTTGACAGTAATTATATTGTAGTTACTTGTGTAACAGACATTAAACCTTTTTAGTGTGTTGGCTGCTTCTATAATTAATGTAAAGTTTCTATGAAAAAACTTTACATGAATTAATGATGGTGAAAAGGTACATTCACAAAATAATAGAGACTGATTAATCTGCAATACAAGATAACATTTATTAAACAAAATAACAAAAGGAAAGTTTAAGAGTTTCTTTTCTTAGGAGTAAATTGCATACACAGCAAAAATTATTAAAGAAGGTATTTGAGTGTGACTTGCCTGTGTAGATGCGTTTGTGCATGAAGCGTCCACGGCCCTTTTTGCTTTGGCATAAAAAGTCGATGGTACACACTTTGAAAGGAGGAAAAATAGGAAGAGAGAGTTACTTCAGGCTCTGTTTGTTTTTATAGCCTCAGGGCTGCTGCTGCTGCTGCTGCTGCTGCCAGTGATATGTTTATTAAGGTACTACCCCATTTTTGTTAGACATGCATGCACTGATATCACTATCAGCAACATCAACCCCTATTCAGCTTTTCGGCATGCATATAAAGAAAAAAATACCTGGAAGCATGCGTGCTGTGAATTCCAAGAGGCTAGCCCTCTTTTTATTTCAGGCCATGGTCAAGATAGGAATTTAAAATCAGTGTTCCGTATCACTCACTTTTTAACTCACCTACAGAGTAAGTAACTTTTCTCTTCATCCTTTTTACAGAGACTCTCTTAAGAACATTCCTTGAATTTCTTTCAGGAATTATCCTTGTAAGTTTCTGTATGTGAAAACATTCCTGATAGAATAAAGTTTCCATCTCCTTGTGTTTCACTCTTTTTGTCTGTTTATTTTCTCAACCAATTTAACACTTAGTTTTTGTTCTTCAGCACACAACACCTTCTCGACTTCAAACAACGACCTCTAACATACAACACTTGAAACAAATCTAAATTCAAATCTGGCAAAATTATTTTACAATAAAAAGCTCCTTTCGAACTAAAAGCTTCTAATTCGTACTTAAAAGAATTCAACCGATAAAATCCGGAGAAGCTGCTTTAATTTGAAAAGAAACACTTTTTTTTAGATGATGGATCAATCGGTAATACATTTGAGTCGTTCTGATTGGTTCATAAATCTAAAATTAAAAAAAAATTATCTGATCAAACTACCCTTTTAAGGAACGCTGTCTACTAGTAGAATTCCAATTCAGTCTGTTCGTTCATCTCTCCGTTCCACACACAAGTATACACTCTCACTAAACAACACAAGCTATCTCGTGTAAGAGAGTGAACTGCCCACGTTGTAACCTACCCATAATGACTTACTTTCTTCAGCGACTGACTGTAATTTCTTTCTTAATAAAAAAATATCCATTTCCTTTTACACCGTCTTCAAAAACGAATAGTTGTTTGAAATTAATTTCAACCTTTGTTTTTTTTGTTTTGTTTTTTTGTTTTTTTCCCTCAATTATCACAAGGCTATATTTTTGTTGGCGGAAGAAAATTCATCTGGGGTTAGAATTAAGCGATTGTCAAATCCGTGGCCGGACATTTGGTCAACGGACATTTGACCGAGAGACATTTGGCTGACGGACATTTCTCCTGAAAGTACAAGTAAAATTAGTAACAAGCAATACTTTAAGTTTTTTAATTAGCAATATTATAAGGTAGAATTGGACTAAATTACCACTGAATTTCAAGGTATTATTACTAAATCTAAATTTAAAGTTAAAAGTTTTCTTATTTCAATATTTGTTTATTGAAATTAGTATTTTTAAAAATATTTGGGCAAAAAGTAGCACCTAATTATTTAAATTCGTATTTAACAGTAAGATAAATGCTAGTTCATCCCTTTAAGATATTGATCATTAAAAGCGTAATTGAAAGATCTTTCATATCGTAAAAGCTTACGATTTTTGCTGTAGTAAAATGTGCTATTTCTCAAAATATTTATCATATTACAGTAATATTTGAAGTAAAATATAATATATACAGATTTTTTAAAAAACCTGTCCCAAAAAAATCGAAAAATTATAAATTAATACAGTAAATAAATATGTAGCACATTACGATAAAGAGTGTGACAGACACATGTAAGTACGCCATTACATTTTCAGCTAAATGTCCATTCGGTTAAATATCCATCGGCCTAATCTCCGAGTACCGTCAAATCCGTCACAATATAATTGTTATATCATTGAGTTTCAATTATCTTCATTAGAGTCATCATTATATTGGAATTATGGTAAAATAAAAGAGGCAATAGAAAAGAGAGATACAATGACACTGTCGAAAACTATATAATGTGTTTAGTTAGCTAAGCATGTGGTTAAAATACTATACTTAGTATAATTATAGTATTTTGGACACACTATCACGCTTACTAAATACATGCCTTTAAGAAATGGTCAAAGCACTACGTCTTGACTTCAGTGCTAGTTTGTGGGTTACCTCTACTTGGCTTTGCCATGTTCGCCAAGACACCACTAGGTGGAGCTGTTAAACACGCATAAAAACTCGACACTCCCTGTTTCTTTCTCTTTTTTTCCTTTTTTTCCCCCCTTCTATCATGCGGTAGAAGCAACACCAGCACGGGACTTGATCCCAGGTACGTGGATATATTTCCCCTGAGGAACTGAACTCTTTCGCACACACACACACACACACACACACACACACACACACACACACACACACACACGTGTATCTTCTTCATGTGCCATGTCTCTTCAGGTCAGAAGTGATCATGGCTCTCCACAACTTTCTGTCCTTCGTAGGTCTTAATAAATTTTGTCTTTTTGTTATCTTGCCTAATCCGTGCCTATTTTGTGTTTATTAGCCATTGTGCTCATTGGATTTGCAATCTGTTTCAAATAACAAGATTTTTAAGCTAATTACAAATTTCTGAAAACGTGTACGAAACCCCATTTTTGCCTTTAATTTTCATTTAAAATTTATCGTATTCTTCTTCTTCTATGTGCCGTGTCCTTTCAGGACGTAGGCGATCATGGCTCCCCACAATTTCCTGTCCTTTGTAGCTCTTAATAATTTTTTTATTTCTATTATTTCTCCTAAACCCTGTTCCGCCATCCATTTACTCAAGCTCACTAAGTATGTTATGAGTTGTTTTTCTCTTTCCTTCTTACCTTCAATCTGTTCTGTGAGTATCAGATTTTCCAACCCCACTTTCCTCATTATGTGCTCCAGAAATTTCAAATGTCTTTTCGTGATGTTAAGTATAATTTTTCTTTGTGTTTCCATTTTCTCTAAAATTTCGTCGTTGCTCACATAATCGGTCAATGGAATCTTCAGCACCCTTCTATAGAACCACATTTCTTCATTTTTAGGTGACTGTCCAGCATTCACAGCCATATAGGAGGACAGATATCACAGATAACAGTTCAGTTACGATTTCTAATTGCTAAAATTTAATATACTAGAACGCGTGTTGAAATCATCACAGTATTTAGTATTTTTGAAGTTATCGCTAACATTTAATTGACGAGATTTACAAACTCTACTTTTCGTTCAATTTTATGAGAAAAGAGATATGATTATCTGCCCTTGGAAGTTTAAGGTTAGCCAATCAACTTACAGTTGCTGATTGGCGCGCTTTTCTACCGCTTTTTGAAGAACACTCACTCTTGGTAAGACCTACAAAATGAACACTTGCAGAACCAGCCTGCTTTACACCATTATCACCAGAGTCCGTAGATGGCGAAAACATCGACTTGTCGCAGTTAGCTCCTCCTCAGTTCTTTAATCCTTTAACAGGGGTCTCTCTCCCCTGGCTATAAATACTGGCTGACCTCTCTCTCTCTCTCTCTCTCTCTCTCTCTCTCTCTCTCTCTCTCTCTCTCTGAACTCGGCCGAAAACACCGGAAGTCTACGGGATCAGAGCTTATTTATTTATGACTCCAAGTCTACAAAAAATAAAACAGGCTCCACGCATAACTTCCGTTATATAAACAAATGAAAAAGAAAGGAACGTCGGAAAATAAAACCATTTTGGCCAATTCAAAAAATTAACACAGAGTTTTAATGTTAGCCGAAACCAAGGTTCGCGCCAGAGCCTCAGTCTGGTCAAAAGCTCAGAGCTAGACGAGGAGAGTGACGATAAGAGAAGCCACTGAACAAGAGATACGACCGCTAGAGAAACCAGCCATGAGTGACGTGTTATGTAGTTAAAAAGTCATCTGCTACTTATATTTAGGGCCGAGAAAAAACAGTAGATTGACACTGACCTATTTCTAAGATGACTACCACTAAGAGCAAGATCTAACTTCGAAACTACCCACTACCGAACCGAAACGGAAATTTCTCCAGACTGCTACCTATATCCGTCTTAAATACGATCATTTTGCTACACCGAATATCAAAGGACTCACTCTAATCTAAATAAATATACCTTATACCCTTCATCCAGTTCGTTTTATTTCCGAAGTTCCGATAAAACAAATACCAATAATATCCTGGTATAACATTCCACAACCTCATGCGAAATATGGCTTTGAGTAATTAATAACGATTTGTTAGAGCTTGTAGTAATAAACAAATGATGTGCTATTAGCAGACCTTATCATTACTAATCTTCAATCAATCATGCAAACCTAATTGTATACAATAACAACTGACATGTAATTTACGATAGACCGAGATAAAATCGGAGACTGGAGTTATAAGCCTATATACAGTGGCGGACTGAGTCTAAAAATATTAGTTGCCGGAGGACAAAGTGAGCCTACTCTCAACCACAATGCTATCATTTTTAATTTTCATAACGAATAAGTAACCTTTTCTAAATTAACATGTTCAGTTTGATACCAGTGTTGAGTTACAAGTCATAACTCTTTGAGTTTACCGATCATTTCTTATCACTTCAAACAATATCTTTGACCTCATGATTCACAGTCAAAAGTGCTGCTTCTCCTTTTCGATGACCTCAAGATCCTATGTATTGCTTGATATCCAATTTTATGATAAATACTTACTTTAATCTTTATTTGATTTAACTGAACACACAAAAATTTAAAAAAGCCAAATTAAAAACAATAAAATTGTATTTTTATAACATCTATGACTCGTCTCAGTCGACGGCAACATACATGTCTAGACCGAATTACTTCCGTTTGTACGTATGGTGGCCCATAATAAAATAGATCGATATTTTATTATTTTTTATAAACTAATTATTTTTTGTATATTTTTTTCAAATTATTTTTAAATAGAAAAATCGTTACTTTTAAAAAATTAATTCTGGGAAACATTCTGTCACATCAAATGTTGATTATAACATCAGGAAGAGACAGTTGAAATTTCTAGGGGACATAAGGAGGCAAAAGGGCTTGGCAAATCTGATACGCACATGACAGATAGAAGGCAAGGGGGACAAAGAAATACAACGCATACTCAGTGAGCTTCAGTAAATGAATGGCAGAACAGGGTTGAGGAGAAATAGATAGAAAGGCAAAATTTATTAATTTGTGGGGAGCCATGATCACCTTCGTTCTGAGGGGACATAGTACATAAAGAAGAAAAACTATGTGTGGAGTTAAACCCCTTTCTTAATTAAAAAAAAACAGCCACTAGGTGACGTATTCTGAACCTATAAATACACTGTAATATTTTGTATCATTCTCTTTTTCCTATTTTCCTTAGACACGCTAGGATGTAGGTCTATTATGAAAACGCTTTTCCTATTGGGAAACGCGCGCACACACGCGTACGTACGCAACTCCATTCTGCCCTACGATTTATCCAAAATTGATCTTACAAACAAAAGATACTCATTATATGGCGCAACAAGGCTATTCTAAAATATAAGAAGCAATTAACAAATTGCAAAATCTAGCAAGATTGCAGCGTCAAAGGTAAGATATCTTACAATTAACCGTTAATTCAAACCTTTGATTTAATAAATCATCCCTATTCAAAAACCTGATAATCTGTATTTTCTCCTGTAAACACAGAAAACAACGTTCATATAAGGACCAACGTGTTCTTGCCGGTTTTAAAATTTTCCGTTTAACTTTAGGAGTTTTATTTTCATTTCAAGGGTGGGTGTTTATTTAAGGTGTTGGCAGCTCCATCTATAGTCTTATGTTTGGGAAATTTAACTAATTTTTCTACGGAGGACATATCCGTAAAAATTACTTGACGAATATAACGTAATCTAATTACTGAGCTGTTACGTGTATACGTATCTACGTTGATGTGCGTACGTACACAACTTCATTCTACTTCATTTTCTCTAGGACTTCTACATGCATTTTACATACACGAACAATTTACTAATCTTTAAATGTTTTCATGTATGTTCACTGTTTTGTCACATACATATAATATTAAGGTCTTTGTCGCTCGCAACAATGTAACTTTTTGTCTTGTTAATAATACATTTTCGCTTGTTATTGCTGCCATATATGGTCTGGAGCCCCTGCTGTTTGCCTCGGGGTTCTTGATAAGATCCAGAGACGGATAGGCAACGTGATTGGCCCTGATCTGTCATCTCGTTTGCAGTCGCTCTCTCACAGACGCGATGTTGCCTCGCTCTACCTTTTTTACAAGTACTTCCACGGTAATTGCTCTGAGGAGTTGCGTTCGCTTGTCCCCAGGCCTCGTGAATTTAAACGCCCCACCAGGCTGGCATCCCGCTCACACCCCTACACCGTGGAAACTGTTAGATGTAGACGTCTCTTCTACTCCAATAGCTTCATGTCTCGCACATCTCGCCTATGGAACTCCCTTCCCTATTACTGTTTCCCTGACAAATACAATCTCCAACGGTTTAAGTGTAGCGTCAGTCGACATCTCCAGTTGCCTTACACTTCCCTTCTCCACATTCTTTCATTTTTCATTCCTATCTGCTCTCGCTCCGGATCTTTTGTGGCCCCCTTGCCTTGATCGACCCACTGTCTTTCTCTTTCTCCACATCTCCTCCCTTGCCACTCCTATCTGCTCTTCCTCCAACCCTTCTTTAACCCCTTGCGTGATAGTGGCCTGCGGCCTTGCTTGGGGTGATATGATTAAAAAAAAATATATTGGTTTTAGTTGTTTCTTTGTATTTTATTACCCGGACACACATGCAAGTTCACCATTTTGGTTGTAGGATAAACATTCCAGAAGATACGTGATTACCAACTCAAACACCAACGTACATACTCCCGCAACATATGTATTTGAGATTTTGGTGAAAATGATTATGATATTTGAAGAAATAAAATGTTTACAGAACAATTTAGGAAGCAATCTATTTTATTTTCAAAATAAAAAAATATCGCTTATACACAACTGAATTATTGAAGCAATCACAAAAATGTTTTACACAGAAGACAAGTAATATATTATGTCATTTATTTACGTAAGATACGCTTCGAGCAGATATGATCATTCGAGAGAAATCATAGGAAGCTTGTAGTTTAAAAACAGTAATTTAACCCTACACACTAGACGCTTCTTCTTCTGCTAAATGGTATAGCACGTCAGGCTATATGACAGTTCCGTGTAGAATACAGGTTCGATTCCTGTCGGAGGATACATATTTTATTTTAGATTTCTCGGACATTCAGGCCGGTAAATGTTTTTAATACTGTTTATTATAAACAGAGCCCTTACTTAAATATTTGTATCTATAAAAATAACGTATAAACAAAAAATATATTAAAATAATTGTCGGACTTAGTCCATTTCCTAATATATTATGTCATTTGTTTACGTTAAGATACGCTTCGAAAAAATGGGATGGGGGTGTCAAGGAGCATTCTTTGAGGCATCCTTTTCCGATGGAATTGTCTATCACCCATTTTCATCAGACTGCTGTACTCTCCAGGGAAGTATCCGATTTGGAGGTTGAAGCTTCTCCTGTTAGAGATAATATCAGAAGACCGGTTGTCTCTGTTAGACCTCGTAGGAAAGTTAGGAGTGTAAATACTAGGGATGACAAGTTTTTATGGTATTGATTTAGTGTGTTACATGCACTTAGATGTTTTTTTTTATTTTATGTAGACCATGCTAAGAAAAGAATTTTTTTGTTTGTTTGTCGGGAGAGTTTGAAAATTTTTAGGTCAAGGGAGAACATATACACATACTCACTGTTTTACTGGCCCTAAGAACCTGCTGATATTTTTTGAATGGACTGTGATTGGACGGTTCAAAGGAACCGTCCCCCTTTGAAAGGAAAGGGAGAACTGTAACTGGACCTTAGCAGGACTTGGAAACGAGACCACTTTCTCTCTCCCTGCTCAAAAGGCAGACAGCGTTTGCCCATAAGTAAGGATGCATGGGTAACAAGTTGCTGAGGGCAAGTTTCCTCTTCAGAGAAAGTTTTGAGAAGGCCTCTTGAAGAAGCCCCAGAAAAGAAAGTTGAAAAGAAGTTCGTAAGTGGAGTTTGGAGCCAAAGCCGTTTGAGAAGAAGACGAAAGAGCGAACACGTGCGTTTAAAAAAAAAGTATTTTGCCACGTGTTTATGTAAATTTCCACCTTCTAGCGGCCGTAAAAGAAAGCCGTAATTTCCAGGCGGACGGGAGGAAAATAAGTGAAGAAAGAAGAGAGTTTGGTCACCAAGAAGAGAACTTTGTCTACGCAAGAAAGAAAAGAAAAATGATAAAAACTTTTGAACCTTGAAAGGACTGAAAGTGTACTGTAGAGCTAAGGCTCTTCCCTCTTTTTTATTGTTATCATTAACACAGCAGGTGAGCGCAATTTTTTTTTTTTTGTGTGCATTGTAATTTTTAAGTTTGTTTTCTGCTATGCTTTTTTACATTGTGTTACTCAGAGAATAGGTTATCTTATTCTCAGCAAAAACGGACAAATTCTTGTAGGAACCCTTATTTAGCTGGTTAGAAATAAATATTTTTTCTTTGTAATTGAATCTGATTTGCATTTTTTTTTCTTTATTTTTCGTTATTAATTCGGGCGATAGAGGAAATACTGTTGCAGCAGGAAAAATAAAAATAAAATTTCCGAAACTCTTAAAAGAAAGTATAATAAACAAACTTAATTTTTTTTTAAAATTTTACCTTTTTATTAATCATTTATTTAATTTATATTTTTTTATATTCTCCCCGCTCCCAACTGAAGCAATTAAACAAACTTAGTTGAATTTATTATTCTTAATTATTTTATATTCACCTTTTAATTATTTTACAATATTTCCTTCTAAATTTTTTTTATATCATTATTACCCAAGGCCCTGGAATTTATTAATTCAGTTTTGTTTTTTCTTCGAAAGAATCAAATTTGGCCTCTTATATTTGTCGTGAAAGTAAAAAGACAGTAAGTCCCCGGATTACGACAGTCCCGACCTACGACGATGTGTGGTTACGACGAAATCGCCATTAATTCTGGTTTCGACTTATGTCATCTGCCTTGTGCATTCGACGCAAACGGCACGTCAGAAGAATACGTTGTCATACTGCACTAGAGTCGGGAAGGTGACGTGGGTCAGTTCCTTGTTATACACCATATTGGATTGTTGTGCATTCTTTCGCAGATACGTTTCGACTTAAACGGAAAATCTCGTTACGACGCATTGTAGGAACGGAGATCTGTCGTAAGTCGAGGATATCCTGTATTGTAAGAACTCATTTTTATTAATATTTTTCGACAAGGGTTTCGTTGGAGATACATACCTATTTACTTACCATATTTTCTTATACATAATATGGTCTCGTATTTCTGAAGCTTGACTGTCGGTGCATGCACAATTATGATGAAAGGCTTTTCATTCAGTTTAACAACAAGAATTCTTTCAGATAGTTGACATTATTCCTGGAACGCATATCTTCATGTATTGGTTTAGTATAGGAATTAAATTCTATATATCTATAGATAATTTTCAACCAATAAATTTCCATCAGAATATTTGGCGAACGTAGTTGTAAACCTACCACGTGTTATTTTTGGACCATTTGGAAAATAATAATAATAACTCCCTTCGCTACTCTCACAAATTCGGGAAAAAGATTTTCGCGAGCCATTGTGAAATTATTTTCTAAATAATGAAAACCTTGTATTCAAAAAGTTCACGCCTTTATTTGAAATTAGATTTTGTATCTCCCTTAAGGATATAAAAATAGAGGCATACATCTTCTCGAGACTCAAAACAATTTTTGAGGCCTGTTTGATCTACACGTGTGTACACACGCACGCGTACACACGCACACAGTGGTAGGGATTGTCAGCTAGCAGTCACCGACTAAGGCTTTGTCCACAGAAACATTAGGCTGACTTTCATAAAATCAGTCTGTTCAAACATCTCACACCGGACCACGAACACTTAATTACTTTATAAAACAAACTTCATTGCAAGGAAAATTGAACGTTTCATTGTTATTGTATATTTCTGATAAGAATATATGAATGTTATTTCAGCTGATGCTCTGTTTCTACTTTTCGTTCAGAGAATAACTTTTTTATATTTCACTTAAAGATGTGTTGTTGTTGTTGTTGTTGTTGTTGTTAAATGTTTGAAATTCAAACACTCAAATAACAACAAAAACCTGGGTAGACGCATCCCAACACTAATACCAATCCTATTCTGTTTTTCTCTGCATATATGATCCTGTGTTTGTCATTGTCAAAATACCCATTGTTTGAACACCGGGTTTCGCATACACATCTAATATATTGATATTTAACTTGTCCATTTCCTGTTTTATATACAGAGAAGTGCCAGATATCCTTGGTATTATGTATTCGGAAACTTAGGACATAAAACGAGCTGACTTAAGGGTATAAACAAAAAAATATATATTTATTTGACTTCGATTGGAGCGAGTCCTTTGTAATTCGGAGTAACAAAAGATTGTTTATAAATCAGATCTTGGTAGCAGGCGGGAGAAAGTCCGTTTCGGCTCGGTAGCTGATTAGTTTGGAGGTCGAACTTTGGTAGTAGTTTTCATCTTAGCAATAGATGCGGCGTCAATCTACTGTTTTCATCGGCGGAGAACTGCCTTAAGCAGATGACCGCTTACTTTTTCACGCATGGCTCATTTCTCCAGCGGCCCCTTCTTTTCTTCTGCCTCTGGGCTGTCAGATAATATCCTTTTTGACAAGTCTCCCAGACTAATGGCGCGAAGCTTGATTTCGGTTAACATCAAAAGTCTCATTGTGTTAATTAATTTTTATTGACAAAATTATTTTATTTTTCGGCGGATGTTATGCGTGGAGCCTTTCTTATTTTGGTAAATTTCTAGTCACAATGGCTAGACTCTGGTCCAGAAAAAAACAGGTTCAGTTTTTTTCTTCTTTTTTATTTGAGTATTGCCTTCTCATTAGTTGAGAGCGAAGTATAGAAAGAAAAGTTTAGAGAAAGAGAGAAAAAGTGATGTAGCTTTTAAAGAACGCAAATGCATTATTTTAATTTTAATTCTTTTTTGTTGCTTATATATTATATTTTCATACTTTATTATGTTTTTATCAGAGCTCACTACAAATATTTCTAATTGTCAACAGTAGTTTCGTTAGAAACAAATAAAAGTGTACTAAACTGATATATGTCCTCCAATATGGCAGTGGGTGCTGGCCAATCTTCTCAAAGATGAAGATGCAACAGAAATGTGGTTCTACAGAGGGATACTGAGGATACCATGGACTGAACAAGTGAGCAACGACGAAGATTTAGAGAAAATAGAAACGAAAAGGTAACATACTTAACATCACGAAGAGACAGTTGAAGTTTCTGGGGTACATAACGAGGAACGTGGGCTTGGAGAATCTGATACGCATGGGGCAGATTGAAGGCAAGAAAGAGAGGAAAACAACGCATAACATACATAGCGAACCTGAGTAAATGTATGGCGAAACAGGGTTTAGGAGAAATAACAGAAAGACAAAAATTATTAAGAGCTACAAGGGAGAGGAAGTTGTGGATAGCCATGATCACCTACGCCCTGAAAGGACACGGTACATAAAGAAGATTTCTGAAGCTAAAAACAGGGAATAAATTACATGCTTGAGTATAATACGGCCCCACAATACAGTGATCCCTAACGTAATTTTTTTTAATTGTACCATATCCATTAAAATCTCAATGTAGTTTTAACGTATTGTCATGAAGAGGAAATATTCATACAACAGATTAAATGATATGACACAAAATGTTGGGTTGTCCGGAAAGTTCATGCCGATTTATAAGGGAAATTTAAGCACAAAACAAAATTATGCTATTAAATATATTTATTCAACTAAATATGAAACATTTTGTTGTACAACCTTTCTCCATTTTCCTTCAACTTAAAGATTCCATCTTCCCACAATTTTGGTGGTTTCACGGGAAAGAATTGATTAAAGTGTTTTTTATGTCATCCAAGGAATTAAAATTTTACCATTGAGATTATTTTGCAAGGATATGAATAAATGTAAATCTGAAGGAGTAATATCTGGTGAATACGGTGGGTGGAGGTTACACATCACAGCCGAGCTGCAATAAATTTTTGCCTGGTCGCCAAAGAAACGTGAGGTCTGGCACTAGCCTGATGGAAAACAACACCTATTCTGTTTGTCAATTCTTGGCGTTTGTCTTGAATTGCTGCCTGTAAGCAGTACTTTTCAGAATCAATTGACTGGTTACTTAGCAGAAGTTCATAGTACAAGCTTCTTTTCCAATCCCACCAGATGCACAGCATGATTTTCTTAGGATGAAGAACTGCTTTCGAGGTGGCTAACGTCGTCTCATGTTGCTTACCCCAGTATCTTTTTCGCTGAACATTGTTGTAAACGATCCATTTCTCATCACGCATCACAATTTGCTTCAAGAAGGTTGCATTTTCATTTCGTTTATACACAAAATTACAGATGAAATGCGATCCAAAAGATTCTTTTTAATCAGATCATGTGGTACCCAAACATCACTAAGTGCTCATGTGGATTTTGATAAATTTAGTGTTTCTGCCAATTCCTGCGTTGTGTAATGCGGGTTATTCTCAGTCAATGTCTTGATTTGGTTGTCATCAGTAGTTCTACCTGAGCGTTCTTCACCAATAAGGCTACAACTTAGCGAACCACTTCCGTACAGTTCTATCGGCTAAAGCACCTTCACCGTACACAGCACATATCTTTTTTGTTGCTTGCAAAGCGTTTTTGCCTTTACGATAAAAAATCAAGTGTCTAAAATGCAACTTATAATCTTCCATTTTCATAGGGATGCAAATTTGACAGAAATTAAGTAATTTTAAACTTTCTTTCACAAGAGATAGTTTGAAGTGTGCTCTAATCAGAAATGCAAGAATATTATATTTATATTTGACATGTTCTAACGTGTTGGAACATGAACCACTAAAAATCGACATGAACTTTTCGGAAAACCAAATAATATTTAAAAAATGTTTAAGACAAAGATGGTTAGTTACTCACCGAAGGGATATATGGTTTGCATACATTCAAAAGTAGACGAAGAGTGATAGTTTTAAATACTTAGTTTTCTTCGATAGTGGAAAGAAAATTCTTTGAAGTGCCGCATGCTGGTTAGAGGCGAGTAATTTTATACTGGCGATTACTTCAACGCTGGTCGCGACGAACCGAAAAGAAACCTTTCACATGACTTCAAACTTCTGATTATTTTATATAAAATAAGAATTTCGCGTAGGCTCGCGGATTTCTTTCCTTCTTCTTCTCGGCTCACCGGTTAATTTCTGTGAAAGGCAAAAATCTCACATGGGCTCGCAAATTTCTTTCTTTCTTCTTCCTCAGCCCTTCGAATTTGAAGGGAATGGGTAAAGGGAGTTATTATTTCGCATTCACTACAGTCATTAGGTGCTCCTTCTAATTTATGTCTCAAAACTTATTGTCGAATTTTCGGGGAAAGGTGCTTTCTTGCATTAAATGTCATCAAAACATGACAGATCTTGTGTTAGAGTAAACCGTGCATGCAGTTATCTCCCTTCCTAAGGAACACTTTAAGAAGGGGGGTTAATTTTATACTTCCTGTATATTTTTTCTGTTTTAAGTCAGTTGGTGAATAAACCTGTTACGTTGTACATCTCTTGTTCCATTCCCCTTTTCTACATACTCCTTGTCATTATAATATGTCGACTTACCACTATAATCCTGTGTATTCCCTTAAGATTTTTTAATCAATTTCGGTGAGTTTCCTGTCTTTGAAACAGAATTCGTTCAATTACGCTGATTCCCAAAGAACAGATATTGCCAAAATATCAATTACTTTTTGTAAACAATTGTCATCAACACCTGCCTACTTTGTGTTTTATTATCTATTGTGATAAGTGTGTTGCAGACTGGTGGATGTATTTTAAGTTATCAGAAGGATTTTCAGTGTCGGTGTTCTAAAACAGTCGTCCACAACAAGTTAAAGAAGAATTTTGGAAACAAATCATGCAAGAAAATTGAAAGTGAAGACAAACATTAAAAGTGCAACAATAACATTGGTACAATTCACAAATACATTTGGGTTGAATATTTACGGATAAATGAGGATAGATGAATTAGGTTGTGTAGAATATTATTGTGGATGTTTCAGCGTGTTTGAAATTGTTATTAAGATTTGTTCATGAAATTAAACTAAGTGTTTAGTTATGTACGAAATTGTCCTTTGTGCAAGTTCAATTAATAGTGTGTGTGCGTGAATTTGTTTGAGTTATTGTTCAAAATTGGTAGGAGTTGCGTACCTTTAGTTGTTTGGAAGTTTGATTGATTGTTTACTAATACTTATAAGGTGAGTAAATATCACTTTTTAAGTAATGTAAGTGATTGCTAGAAAATATTCCTGAGAGAGAGAGCGTGCTTGTTGTTTTGTTGAGTCAGAGAAATTTGCGCGGTAAAAGTGTAGTTGGTCAAGGTTTCGACTTGCGGGGATTAGTTTGGCATCTCTCCATGGGTGAAAGTCTGACTGTTTGAAGCGACTCAGAATTTTCTATTTATAGGTTTCTAGTCAAAAAAGTAGGCTCCAGCGAGTTGAGCGCGAAAAGGCACTTTCGCGTGAATTTGCTACAGTTCTAAGGCTTTGAGCCAATGAGAAGTCTCGTTTGCTGAAACTATAGTGTTAATTGGTTGATAGGTGATTTTGGTGTGAAGTGGATTATGCTAGAGTGGTTAGTATGGATTATTCCAATAAGTGTATTTGAAATCTTGCTGTTTCAAATAAGAGTTCTTTTTAAGATGCGTAAAAAATTCTGAAAACGTGTACTTGTGTATAATACTTGTCTTCAACCTGTCTTACGCGTATCAGATTTTCCAAATCCTCTTTTCACGTTATGTACCCTAAAGATTTCAGTTGTCTCTTCCTGGTGTTAATTGTTAAGTATAAGTTAGTTTTTTGTTTCCATTTTCTCTTAAACTTCGCCGTTGATCACACCTTAGGTCCATAATAGAACCACATTTCTGTTGCTTCAAGTTCTCTTCTTCATTAGTAAGGAGATTGTCAAGCATACACCGCCATATAGAAGAACTGATATTACATAACAGTTCAGTACTTTTTTCTTTGTTTCTGTTGCTTCAAGTCTTTTCTTCACCTGTGCAGAGATTACAAAACAATTTCTGCACCACTATCCTTTATTGATAAAGTAAACAAGCAGAACAGTATGTGTGATTACGCCGGTTAACCAAACCGGAAGTTTACACTTCCACAACGATGAAAGAAATGCACAAAAATGTGTCTCCTGCGCATAGGATTTGCACGTTATTTCCTGTGGTGTTAAAATTAAAATAATAGCAAGCAACTTTAGCACCAATTAGGACCGTTCCTGTGCATTCTAAAAACAGCACAACTTGATCCACTCACAATCTATAAGAGAAGGAAAATATTCCCAGCGTTCGCTCACGCTGATTCATCTAGTCCATTCGTGTTGTCTCACTCCAAAGACGGCACTTCCAGGTGATGTATTGATAAGCAAGCTTGTATTGCTATATCATTTACGACTTATTAGTGAGTTCGATCCTCACTGGGTGCTCCATACTTTCAGTCTTGTGTTATATCTAAGCTACACTTAATAAATTTATTTCCAGCTTTTCGCCAATTTAGGCTGGGCAAATTGAAAATAATATTAGCTTAAGCTCGAGAGGAGAGACCCCCCCCCAGACAGGGCCGGATTTAGATGAAGAGAGACCCTAAGCTATTCAACTTGTGAGGCCCCTCCAAATCCCCCATTCTAACGAGCAGAGGAAAATGGAAGAGTGCTAAATTAAACAATTTTAGTGGATGATGACGGGTGTTTAAAAATTAGTGAAGAGTTGTTTAGAGTCATGACAACATTATGACAACATGTGTAAGGAAATTATGACATGTGTAAGAAAGACCTATAACTATCAAAATTATATACCTTGGTTGGAGGTCCCCTAGATTTTGAGGCTCGATGCTTCAGACTGCTAAGCTTATAGGTAAATCTGGCACTACCCCCAGGCAGTGCCTCTTCTTCGGGAATGGGACTGAGGTCATTACCTGGTGCTTGAGGCGCCTCCAAAAAGAGAAGTGCCGAGGGATCTTGAGCAATTTTTCCACGGTATGGCCAGTAAACACACATTAAACTGCGACATTGTGTCACATTCGGTACATATTGAAAAATAACCTTACAGGACATGAATTAACAAAGAGTTCTATGTAACTCAAAGACAATTCTCCAGGCATTAGGACTAGTCTTCATAAAGAAGGTGGAACAATTTATTCACACACATACACACTAAACTCTGTCACGATGCGATATGATAATATTAATCTCCGTTACTATTTACATCATTCAGACGGTCCTCATCTTTATTGCAATATTCACAACGTTTCGGCCGTTGTACGTTCTGACTTTTTTCAGGTGATATACGTTGGAATTTCGAACCGAGCGCATTATTTAGTCCACGGGAGTAGATTGTTCTAATTCCACGTGCCAACCTGTTTTTTTTTTTTTTTGCGGGATGGGGGGAGAGTTGCAAATATGTCAGTTTCAGTTAATTCTCCTTGATAACTCGACTCTCCAAGTTTTTGTTCCATTTGCTTTGGCCAGGTATTGAACTTTCATAACTCTTTGGGTCAAGTAATGTTTTGGATCACTCCACCAATCTATTGGGCAAAAAAAAACAAAAAAAAACATTGTGAATATTGCAAAAAAGATTAGGACAACAGTTCAAACGATGTAAATTGTGTAAATAGTAATGGAAATTAATATTATAATATCGCGTTGTGTATGTCATAAGATATTGGATGAGTCATAAAAGAAAGTAAATATTCTCCCATTTGCATTTGCCCATTATGGGCTTTATTATATCCATGATATACTAACATCTTATTTCATGGATGGAAGGAAGTAGCTGAAAGGAATGACAAACATGCTTCGTTCTCAGTTTTGTTCCGCTTAGTCATACACAAAATTATATACAAATATTTACATTTGGCCTATGCCGAGAAACAACAACACATGTCTATACAACAAGCAGTGTGAAAGGAGAACATAAAGATCGCCTTATATGTAATAATTCCCAGTGTGAATTGCAACTCCCAGAGATTTTTCTATGTTTATGGAGAAGCCATATTTCAGATTCCAGATTTGTGCTGGTTGGATTTATTTGTTATGTCACTAGCTGGGAATCAGTATCACAGTGATGATGACTTCATATCTACTGCTATTGACTTATTGACAAACAGGATGAAAGCTTCTTCATCAATCGGATCCAAGCACTATACCACCAATGGAAGAAGTGTGTAAAACGCAAGAGATACTATGGTGAAAAATAAACCTCATTTAGTTACATATTTTGAGATTATCTTGATCAGCTTATGAACTTTTCAGCTGACCCTTGTAAATTACATTGGCCATCATGTAAGACTGTCATAAGTTTTACTGTCTTCACTGTACATGTGATGCCTATTTGGAATGTGGTACCAGACAACTTAATCCTGGGTATGACGATTCCATCTGGCAGCAAGGCATCTGATTGGTAGATTGGAAGTTTTCAGGCGCATGGAACCATGGAACCACATCTTAACTGCAGTTGTTCCCAGATCCACCCTGGCCTGGGGTGGTAGCACCTGTCTGGGTCCCAGCTATGGGCAAACAGTGAACCCACCAAACAAAAATAAACACTATGAAAGTATATAAATACATTTTTATAGTAGAAATACCAGCAATATATTTTTCTACAAAAGAATTACTAACAATACCAATTTATAGTAGAATTAACAACAATAACTATTTATAAAATTACCAACAATACATTTTATTTGTAGTTGAAGGCATACAATTGCTTCCAAAATATTTTGATTTCACCATTAAATAATCCATAGAGGTTTATATGCCACTAAACAAAATCAACCAGACCACCAAACTCTTTTATGACATTAATCCATATATTATCCTACAAATTCTTAAATCAAACTGTATTCCAAAATATAATTAGTAATTATGTCCACACAAACATGTATAGGCACAAAAGCTAAGTATCATCTACCATGTATTCAACTGTGAAAGCAGAATAACATATACACTAACTGATAACTGACATCCATTAAACATGGCACATGGAACTAGAACAGTCTACCCCAGTGAGCGAAATAAAGGGTTCAGTTCGACATTCCAACCACCTGAAGAATGCTGGAGTGTACAACGGCCGAAACATTGTAATAAATATGCCGACAAAGATGAGGACAATAGTTTGAATAATGTAAATAGTGTACATAATACCTCATCTCAGAAATATAAACAGATACTGAAGAATAACATATATTTTAATTACTTCAAAGCTCCCACAAAAATTAAATTTTGGCATTAAATGACCCATAAGAATTTGATGTGCCGTTAAACAAACAAATAAAAAAAATAGATAACTTGATCCAAGCAACATCGTTTAAAGAAGGAACAAGAATCCTACTCAAATAAGAAGCAGGGTTAATTAACTAATATTGACTTTGTATAATAAATTTGTTTGACATATGAGGGGAAAAAAATGAAAACAACAGTAGCGGCATGCACAGAAGGCATGGGTAGAGAATTATAAAATGTTTATTGCTAAAAATAAAACAAACAAAAAACCTTGTTATGGATTATTTTGAGCATACACAAGTGCTTTGTTTTTTTTTTTTTGTTTTTTTTAAGCGTATCACTCCAAGCAAGGCTGGAGGTCACTATCACGCATGGGGTTACAGAAGGGTTGGAGGAAGAGCAGATAGGAGTGGTAAAGGAGAGGATGTGGAGAAAGAGAAAGACGGAGGGTTGATCAAGGCCAGGGGGATTACAGAAGATTTGGAGCGAGAGCAGATAGGAATGAAAGATGAAAGGATGTGGAGAAGGGAAGTGGATAGATCAAGGCAACTGGAGATGTCGATTGACGCTACACTTAAACCGTTGGAGATTGTATTTGTCAGGGAAACAGTAATAGGGAAAGGAGTTCCATAGGCGAGATGTGCAAGACATGAAGCTATTGGAGTAGAAGAGACGTCTACATCTAACAGTTTCAACAGTGAAGGGATGAAATTTTAGACCTACAACAAGATTGATGAAATAAGGAAAAGTTGATTACACTGATGCATAGTAAAAAAACTCAAAAGCTTTCCTTTCTGTTACAAATAACACAACATAAATCAAATTAACCTTGAGGGGCAGAAACACAAAAA
This sequence comes from Acanthosepion esculentum, assembly GCA_964036315.1. Lineage (NCBI taxonomy): Eukaryota > Metazoa > Mollusca > Cephalopoda > Sepiida > Sepiidae > Acanthosepion > Acanthosepion esculentum. The sequence goes on along the minus strand of OZ038499.1, from coordinate 45,178,527 downwards.
GAACAATATTACCTCATAGATGTAAAAAAAACAAAAAACAAGTAAAACCCCAAATACATGCAAGCAAATGCATTAATATTCGATATTGTGAATTTATATAAAAGAGGTAAAATTTTTTTAAGCATTTCACCCCAAGCAAGGTGAGAATGCCACTAGTACGTAAGGGCTTACAGAGAGTGTAAGGGAAAAGACATGGGGGGGGGCATGAGGGAAGGATAAAAAGAAGAACGGAGAAGAATAAAAAGAAGAATGGTGATCAAGCATCAGAAGATGTCGATTGACATTACATTTAAATTTTTGAAGATTATAATTATCAGGGAAGCAAGTAAGAGGAAAGGAGTTCCACTGTCGGGAAGTGCTAGAGAAGAAGCTGTTGAAGTAGAAGAGGTGATTACATTTAACTGTTTTTGCATTAAAAGGGTGGGACTGAGATGCCAACCTTGTAACACACTTGAATCCATGCAGTTGGGGCACCAGTGAAAATAGCTCATCAGAGCCATGAAAATATTTATAGAAAAGACAGAGGGAAGCCGTTTTACATCAGTGAGAAAGTTACTGGAGTTGAGACCCCAAGTCAGAACAAATCTGAAAAGTTCCAAAGATAGAAAGTTGGATAGTAAGAGAAACAATATTTCACTTCAAAAAGGACCATTTGTAATTGGGTGAAGGGTTTATTGGTTCTTCAGTTTTAGTAGCTGGATGCAGCTGTGAATTTGTTATCTCTAGAGTCAATAATAATAATTTGGCTTTGAACCCAGAGTTGTTCACACTTTCCATAGGGTCATGAACTTAAGCCAGGCACGACAATATGCAGCAAAGGCAGTAAGTAATATTTGACACTGTCTCATGAGTTTTATGAACTACTTAAATAGGCCATGCAGAGTGTCACGAGGGCAGTTTTAAAGAGTCATTTCATCCTTAACCTGTAGTTGTGATAAAGTTGGTGTCATTTATTTTAATAATCTTTAATATATTGTCCTGTATTAATTACAATTGTATTAATCAGGATTAATAATATTATTAATATATTTTATTTTATTCCTACTTTGATGGTAATCTTTGATAGTTTATGTAGTAACTATAAATTATATTGATGTATGTTTTTCAAGTGTCACCATGATATGCCTACATATGATAACTCACTCTTCCTTCTTCCTCTCCCTCACCTGTTTAACTCTTTCTTTCTTCTTCCTCTCCCCGCTCCCCTGCTTTACAATTTGTCTTCTTTTTTTCTTTTCCTGTCTAAAAATTATTTAAGAGGTCAAATTATCTGGCCTCTTGACTGAGTACACTTGAACCTATGTAAATTATTAAAGATGGTTTAAAAGTAACCCTATCCCTACCTTCCATTTCTAATTTAGATCGTTCTATGGGCCTCCCCCTCCCACTCCCTCTGTCATCTTATATCAATCTAAAACTATCACTCAAAAACGTATTAAAAATAAAAGAAACCAAATTCCTTTGTAACTAGATATGTGACCTTATGAACCAGGAAAAATATATTTTGGGGGAAATAAATTATAGCCATGGAACCTTAAGGTTGTCTCTTTCTTAATTATTTAATTGATATTTACTCTGTTGTTACATTGAGCTCTCTGGATTACAGCCTCTTTGAAATTATCCACACAGATTACCAACCTTCATTACCTTACTATATATATATATATATATATATATATATATATATATATATATATATATATATTGCTTCCCTGTGCCTTTTCTATAAATACTTTCATGGTAAGCTCAGGTGAGCTCTTCACTATGGTCCCTAGCCTTTATGAATTTAAGCACAGTACTAGATTGCGCTGAGTGTGTTGTTTTGTAAAATATCCCTTTTTGTGTTCCTATAATCTTTTATTTAAATTCCTTGCAGTTTCTCCTATGTATTCCTTGGGGCAATTACTACAAGTGATACATGTAATTTCTTCCTTCAAGTTTTAGTTTATTTTTATTTTGTTTTGTATAAAGTCTTTCACTGTTTTAGTCCAATGAAGCTCTAAAGGATAAAACGTGTCACACATTTTTTTTTCAAATTTGCCATAGACTTTCCTAAGATATATATATATGTGTGTGTGTGTGTGTGTGTGTGTGTGTGTGTCTGTGTGTGTGTGTAGCATTTTTCATAGAGCATAAAAATATTACACTTATCCCAGATAGCATTTCTAGGATGCAATATTTTGATCCTTGGCAAAAGTGTGGATCCATAGGGAAATAACCCCATCATTTTTTACAGGTACTATGTTAGTTTCATTGAGACCCAAAATCATCATTATCACTTTTCATCATCAGTATGACTGCTTGTTTCAGAGCATTCCTATTCAGCTCAGGTATGTTTGCATTTCTCCAACACCCACACAAACAATTTTTTTCTTCTGCAACTATGCTGAGAAGACCTTAGCTACTGTTCACACATATGTCCATTAGTGGTTTTGAATTCAGAATTGTCTTTTTATTACACTGATTACCTATCATAGCTAGGAACTCCAGTCTCTTCTACTATTTAACCCATAGAAAATCATGGCTACTCTTCTAGATGCTTTCACATTAATACGGGGACCATCAAGATTCTATCCTTGGGCCTATTTTGTTTCTTATTTATCATAAACGAACTTCCTGATGTTAAGAGTTCCCAACTCAGTCTTTATGATAGTAAGCCCGATAGGTCTAATGGAGGTAAATAGTATATTGTCACGTCAGGTTGAACTAGATAATGGGTGAGCTATGGAAGAAATATTTTATTCTCCCCCATTATTATTTCCATGATATAATAATACCTTATTTCACATACAGAATGAAATAGCTGAAAGAAAAGGAATGACAAACATGTTTTGTTCTCAGAATGAGTTTTATACCACTGAGTCATACACAAATTTATATATACATATTTACATGTGTCCCATGCAGAGAAACTATAACATGTATGCAACAACAAGCAGAGTGAATGAAAAGATAGTCTTACATGTAAGAGTCTGCCAGAGATTCTTCTGTATTTCTGGTGAAGCTATATTTAGGGTTCCAAATTCAAGTGGGCCAAATTCATCTGCTATGTCATTAGCAAGGACATATTCCACAGATGAGAAATGGTGAGTCCTAGGTTTTTCCCAATATGAGGACTGTGAGCTGGATATAGTCTCTTTCTATCGCTGGAGAAGACATATTCCCAAAGGGAAACAGAGCCATGGGCTGGGAGAGGCAGATTTAGCCTTAGAAACAACCAAAAAGAAACAACTGCTTGGTTTGTGTTGAGTCTTGACTCAATGTTGAATCTTGCCTATTGCATGGAATAATAATGCAACACAAAATGTACTTAGAACAAGAATGTATTATAACAAGAAAGTGTACACAATAAGTACATATAGTATTTCTGTATATTTCTGGGAAGACGTTCCTGGAGAATGTGTTGACTAGTCGCAGTCGATCAGAGTCTCTAGTTGGATCTCGTGATTCCACTTCTCGTCTTCCGGTACCAACCATTATTTATATAGTTGGTAGTCACCTATGCAGATTAGGTGGATCCCACCACAACAGTTTGACTACTGATAGCTGACTAAAGGACTGCCGCTTTTGTCACTATCCTGTGACATCACTAAGCAGCCATAATGTGACCAACATGACTTCATCTCCACCAAAGGAAGATAATTGCCTTTTGTATCCTTACAGGTCTAAAAAAGTAAAAATGGCTGCTGATCTTGAAAATGACCTGTAATCAATTGTTAACTGGGGCAAGAAATGGTTTAATTACTACTTACAAATGATTTGTGTCCCAACAGTAATGACAGCAAGTAAATAATATCTTCATATGAAAAGGAAATGAAATCAATATGATATACAATAGGAGAATCAATGGGAAGTTGATTTGTGTAAGTGATTTGTTATTATGTTTGCCTAACTAAAAGCTGGAGACTAAGTATTTATGTAAAAAGCTCAAATACAAAGCTCCATCAAGTACAGCATTACTGAGGCCGAAGTTTAAAAGTCTGAAAATAGACTCTTTTAGATTCATTTTTTAACATTGCTTTCCAGAGGTAAGCAAACAAATCTATGGCTAGAGTATTAAACAAAGGAAGCTGAAATAAATATGATTTAGTGGACCAATATGTCTATAATGGTCAGGAAGAAAAACTTTAAAAATCCATATAAATTAAGATTTGGTAAAATGAACAAATTATACATTCAAATTATAGCAGACACAAGATGGGAATATGAATTAGTCTTCTGTGTACCAGCCTTAACAGAGATAGAGATAGAGAAGGGATACATAAGAGAGAGAGAGAGATTGAGAAGTGAAACATAAGCGAGAGAGAGAGAAGGGATACATAAGAGAGATAGATAGAGAAGAGATACATAAGAGAGAGAGAGAGAGAGATAGATAGAGAAGGGATACATAAGAGAAAGAGATAGTGATAGAGAAGGAATACATAAGAAAGAGAGAGAAGGGATACATAAGAGAGAGAGAGAAGGGATACATGAGAGAGAGAGAAGGAATACACGAGAGAGAGAGATAAAGAAGGGATGCATAAGAGAGAGAAATAGAGAAAGGATGCATAAGAGAGAGAGATAAAGTAGGGATACGTAAGAGAGATAGATAGAGAAGCAATACTTAAGAGAGAAGGGACACATAAGAGAGAGAGAGAGAGAGATAGATAGAGAAGGGATACATAAAAGAGATAGAGAGATAGAGAGAAAGGACACAAAAGAAAGAGAGATAGACAGAGATGAATCAATTTTAGACAAAATAAAAGCAAATTAATGTATGACTATAGCAGTGAGACTATGTTATCAATGGGAATGTCATTTAGTATAGAACTAGCAATGATACCTGGCATTGCCCGAGCCAAGTTTCTTTATTTTCTCTACTGTGTTATGCAGTCATTTCTTTGAGAAATTTGTGTTTGGTAAGAAAAACTTTAAAAATCAATATAAATTAAGATTTAGTAAAATGAATAAATCAGACATTCAAATTTTAGCAGACACAATATTCTATTAATTAATGATAGGAATGTAATTTAGTATAGAACTTGCAATTAAGATTTGGTAAAATTAACAAATTAAACAGTTTCAAATTATAAAATATGAAAAAAAAGCTAGTTCTTTCTGATAGCAATATATTACAGTAGTCCTTTTAGGACCACAATAGTTAACAAGTTCCTATTGTTTTTTGTTTTTTATGCAGATTCTTTTCTTCTAAGGTTTGTAATATTTAGAACTAACAAAAAGAAAACTGAAAAAAACTGCATTAGATATTAAAAAGACAAGAAAAATTTCATTTACTCTATTAATCAGTTTCAAACAAAATAAAAACCTTTTTATTGGAAATTATTAAGATACTATATCTTCTTATATATATATCTTGCTTCCCAGTCAACTTTGATCTTCAAAAATCAAAAACTTAAATGCAATATCAATCGTTATCTTCTGTTTTCTTTGAATTGAAAATAGTGACTGACAACAGAAAGTATGAAGCAGAAATCCATAAGTGCATAGGAATAGCAAAAAATGACTTTGTGAACCACTGCGCTATGGAACAGACTCCCAAGACGATGTTTCCCTGATCACTACAATCTTAACCTGTTAAATCTAGAGATATCCATTATCTTCCTATCTTATCCATTTTAACTACTCCTTAATGTAACCCTCTACCTCGAGTACACCCCCTAGCCTTGTATGGGGGGAACCTTACTGTAAAAAATAAAAGAAAAGAAAATTGATCATATTGAGATTTGAAGGGGGTTAGAACTTTAATTTTCCAAGTGTGTGTGTGTGTGTGTGTGTGTGTGTGTGTGTGTGTGTGTGTGTGTGTGTGTGTGTGTGTGTGTGTGTGTGTGTGTGTGTGTGTGTGTGTGTGTGTGTGTGTGTGTGTGTGTGTGTGTGTGTGTGTGTGTGTGCATATGTGTGTGCATATGTGGTATTGTTAAGAAATCAGGACAATTTAGTGAGAATTCATTCTTAGGTGAAACAGATGAATGAATGGAGATATCTATGACTGAGTCTATATGGACCTATGAGTTATTCCCAGTAGAACTCTACTAATTTAAAACAATAATAATTGAAACAAAAATAATTGTCAGTTTAAAGTTAAATTGATGCAAGTAGAATATAGATTAATAATGCATTTTTTAATTCAGCATACAAATTTTTCATATTTTCATAAAAAAATTCAAATAATTTATTATTTTTACATATAAGAAATTAATTTTTCTTAATATCAGGGAATTTCAAAACATTAATAATTAGCAATTCTGAAACAATATTAAAAATTTATAAAACAATATTAGTGACTAGGCATGAAAACTTTTAAGATTACATAATGCCACCACTACAAGTCCACTGGAATAATGATTCCAGCAAGATGAGAAAAAATAAGAAAACCCATTTTGATTTATAATATTAATTAGTTTAAATGATAATTTTTCTTAAATTATAAATCTGAAGGTATTAAATATTTTGGCAAAGTTTAACCTTCAGGACTGCAATAAAACAGCAGTATCAAAAGGATAGCTTTTTCACTTGACACTACAGTTATTTAATACCACTACTTGCACTCCTTCAGCAATGTTTATTGCTTTAAAAAGTGATTAGAATTTTAATAAAACCCAAACATATGAAAATGAATTTATACATTATCTTTGTTATTTGAGAATTTACAACAAAAATATTAAACACTATTTATTAGGTTATTTATTTACAAGAATAATTTTATATTTACAACATTCTTAAAATGCAAACCAACTACTATTATGTAATGTTTATCATTTATCAATTTATAAAGAAAGAAATATGAAAACAATATTTTTAGTCATAAATTTATTGTAATGAGTTAGAGCTAGGGAAGAAAAAATTATTCTCCCATTTGTATATCTCCTGTTATGGGCATTATTATATCCATGATTTAATAACACCAATATTTCATGGACAGAACAAAAAGGCTGAAAGGAAAAAGAATGACAAACATGCTTTATTCTCAAAGAGACTTTTATATCATTAAGACATACACAAAACTATATATATACATATATATATGTCCCACACAGAGAATAATATATCACAAATATCTACACAGCAAAGTAGAGGGTAAGGAGAAACAAAAAGGAAGGGTCTTACATGTAATAGAGAGATACTCCTGTGTCTGGAGAGGCTATGTTTAGTACTCCAGATTCAAATTGGTCAGATTCATCTATGTCCCAGGTGAGGACATATTCCACAAAGGGAAACAGCAAGTCTTAGGTTTTCCCTAAATTGAGGACTGCAAGCTGGAATTTTATTCTATATCTGGGAAAGGTATATTCCCAAAGGGAAACGGCACCATGTATTTGCAAGCTGCTGGGGAGGCAGATTTAGCCTCAGCCCTTTTACTAAAGAAAGCAACCTTACTGTTTGGTAAACAAACTGAATCTTCACTGCTGCTTTTCATTACTGTATGGAGTGACGTCACGAAACGGCTGTTATGTGACCCATGTGACTTATTTCCACCAAAGGGAGATAAGCACCTTCTGTGTCTACATTATAAAAGTTTACTAAATCATAAAAATATATGATCCAACTATAATGAAATCTTTATTATTTACCATTTTATAAAGTTCAAATCAGTTTGCCAATCATTCCAAAGAACATGATTTGTTGAAAATTTTGTTGGTACAGTATTTACATTAGTCGGACTATTGTCCTCATCTTTGTCGCAACTCACACTCTTTGGGTCTGTCACTGTCTGTCAAGGACACATGGCACAGTGGATAAAGGCGTCGGTTAGATCCAGTGACAGACCCAAAGAGTGTGAGTTCAATACCCGGTTAAGGCAGTGGAGAACTTTCAGAGGGAAAATTAGCAGGAGATAACTGATAACTGACATCCATCAAACATGGCACGTGGAACTAGAACAGTCTACCCCAGTGATCGAAATAAAGGGTTCAGTTCGAAATTCCAACCACCTGAAGAAGGCCGGAGCGTACAACGGCCGAAACGTTGTGACAAATATGGCGACAAAGATGAGGACAATAGTCCGACTAATGTAAATACTGTACATAATACCTCATCTCAGAAATATAGACAGACTCTGAATTTTGTTGGTGTTTATAAATTTTTGAATAAAAAGATTTCTTTTCATATTTTTTATCTTGTAAACAAACATTGCTGAGGGAGTCTCAGCTGTTTAAAATAATATCAATGTCAACAGAAAAAAACGTCCTTTTGGCACACTGTTTTTTTGGAGGCATGAAAGTTAAATATTGCCTATATTTTAATCCTGCTACAATTTATTCTTGTAAAATACAAATATTTTTTATCCTGAATTGATGATGAAAATTAAATTAATTTTTCTTTGGCAAGTTGCCATTTGAAAATGCTTAAGGCCCTATATATTAATCTTTCCCTTTGTAAGCGGAACAAATTGTTGCTGAGTTTTAATTTAATCTGTCTGCAATTTATATTGCTGATACTTTAGCATTTCTTTTTTTTCCCCTCTTTTTTTAATTGTTGTGCATATATTTATATGTTTTTGTCCACGAATGAGCTCTAAAGAGTGAAGTGTGATAAACATGTGTCTCCTGAAAATGCCCACAATAAACACGAGATGTGAGTCCACCTAAAAAATGTAAAAAAAAACCCAACAAGAACTGATATATATGTACAAACAAATGATAATGTATTAACAATAAAGGGTTATATGTGACAAAGACAAAGATGTGTGTGTCAAATGAATGTGAAAACCTTTTAGTTCCATGTGTAGTGAGTGAATGTGTATACATACATGTGTGTGTATATGTATGTATTGTTCATCCATTTGCCAAAAGGAATACATTCTCCATGAGAGGTTACATGTTGACGAATAAGCGGATAAGATCAGAATAAAATGAGAAAAATATTGCAGTGCATTTATAGTCCTGATAGCATCTTCTCGGAGCAGTTTCAAAAATTAGGAGAAGGTAACCTGACACTCTTTTTTCTTTTATTTTGTTACTGACTTTATGCTGAGTCATATTTTTTTGCTTTTTTTTTACTCTTCCTCCCCCTTTGTTTTAATATATTTGTATATATTAATATATACTTAAAATATTCGTTTTTAAAGCCATAATAAACTTATGTACACCCTTATTTAATTTTAATATATTTGTATATATTAATACTATTAAAATATTTGTTTTTAAAGCCATAATAAAATTATGTACATCCTTATTTAATTTTTTTTAAAATTTTTATTATAAATAAATTATTAAAAACTTTCGTTTAAGGCTCATATGAGCCAAAGATTAATAGTTCATTATTTGTGAATACTATTGTCATTTTTTAATAATTTTATTAATTTGTTTCATAAAAAAATCTAACACTCAAGACTTTGAAAGGTTTTTTTCTTTAATTCTTATAAAAACTAAGTCTATCTACAGTAACCTCCCTTAATTAACTCTCTACAAAGAACCTGTTGCTGCGCGCCTAAGTGGTAAGATTTCTTAGTAACCGAAGAAATTAGTTTGTTAAAAACTATTTTTAAATAATGTCCTTCTGTTTCCAATATATTCAAACACAGGTTATCATTCCATACTGTGGGACAAAGCACAAATGAGTTTCTGTTTTTGTTGTTTTAGTTCGGAAAGGTTTTTATCTATTTTTATTTCAGTTGCTAGGTACGCCAAAAAAAAACAATTTGTTCGCATACCATTGTTGATTAATAATGCGTCAAATTCGACTAAAAAAAGCTTTTATTAGTCGTTTATTTTTTTTACAAATCTTTAAATTTTCATATTTTACATTTTCTTTTTTATCAAGCTGAGGATTTACTGTTAATTTATTTTTGTGATTTAATTTTATTTCGGACTTTTTTAATTTAACTTTTTTTACATTTCATTTTTAATTCTTATACATTTTTCTGTTTTCGTCTTTTTTTATTTACTCTTATAAACTTGAGACTAAAACAGAAAAATATATTGTTTTTGTTTTTAATTTTTTAATTCATAATTGACTTTATGTATTATTATTATTTTATAACAACCATTATTAAAATGCTTTCACAGTTTTAAAAAATATTTAATCTAAATAAATAACTTCGTTTGAATATGTTTTTGAAACTTTAGTTTTAAGTTTGAAAGTTTTAACTTTTTTTGTCTTATCTTTCATCATTGATTATAAAATCAAATTTTGTCCAGTTTTAAGTTAGTTAACAAACATAATTTTTATACCAGTTTCAACATTTGGATGCATTAATTAAATTGATGAAATTATTATCTTCTGAAGTTAAAAAGGTCTTTTGTTTTTAGTATTATTCTCGATGTCTATTTTTTTTTATTGCTTTTCAAAATTAACTTCGTAACTAGCAGTAAAAAAGATAAATTAAAAAACTCTGGAGGGGAAAAGGAAAAATTTTTGTTTTTCTAAACGTCAATGCTGGTGAATATTTTTTATGTTCAACATCATTTTAAAAATAAATATCAGTAAATGAATGTCGATTATTATTTCGGATGTAAAGCGTGGCCCGAAAATCTTGTCACCCCCTACCAAAAAAAAAAGAAGGTATTGAGAACAATAGAGCAACAAGTAATACAGGTAAAAATACAAAGCACATATTGTACTGGATTCAGTTTATTCACTTTCATTGATCCTATCATACACCGAGAACGTCTGTAGAGACCATCATTTTTCATGTCGGTCATCAGAAATAGAAAATTATTATGTAGGGGTGACAAGACTTTCTAACCACCCCGTATTTTGAATATTCAGTGGGAGGGGGACCTCACTAAGACCAAAACAGTTTCCTTTTTAATTTTATTACACTACGACTTTATTTTTGGTAAAAATGAAATGTGAGAATTAAGAATTTTTAGTCTCAAACTGTTAAAAAATACTTCAGGTGTTGAAAATTTATTTAAACAATTTTTTAGAAATGTACGAACCCTCACAGCCTTTTTATTTTTATTTATTTATTATATTTTATTTTGGAATGATCATTTTGTCTGGTATTAGATTGGCAGCTCTCATCATTTTTTGAAATGGCTAGAATCCTAAGTTCTAACACCACAGTTTCTTTCATCACACTTCTTGCTTGTGGCTTCTTGATTCCCAGTCAACTTTGATCTTTAAAAATTTTCCAATATCAATCGTTAGCTTCACCACCCCTCTTACATCTTAGTGGCTTTATTGCCCTGCTTGGAGTAGGTACCTTCACGAAAAGTAAACAAAAAGAGCATAGCATGATGAAAAAGACGCCAAACTTGACGAAAACAAAATTTTATCGTCTAATGTTCATATTATTATTAAAGAGGAAAGATCAAAGTATTGGGGGGGGGGGTATTTTTTTTAATCGTTCCTAGTACGTCCGAAATTTTCGTTAAAAATCTTGTTTTTTTTTTGTCATCAAAACTGACAGATAATCAATCATTTTTTCCTTTTATAAAAAAGATGAAAATCTCAATTTGAAATTCTTTTAGAAATCAATTATCATTTTTTCAAAACTTATTTCAATAAAATCAGAAATTATAATGTTTATTTAAAATATTTTGAACCAAGCTTAACTTAGCTTCTGCGCCGAAAAAATGTAATTTGAAAATAAAACAAAGCAGGTCATAACCTTTCGCGTCACTTGACAGGTGACGAAAGACATTTTCATGATGTTTAGATAACTTACGGGAGGATAATTCTTTCTATGGATGGAAGGACGTGAAATTATTTAGATTTAAGTGAACAATTATTTACCTCGCTATTTTTAAGGAAAACTTTCAGCGCTCTAATTTTTTAATTTTTGTTTTTGTACTTAGCTTTCACTATTGTTCATATTCATAAAAACAACTAAAAAAAAACCAAATAAAAGCATTTGAAATTAAATAATATCTTTGTTTTATTGAGTTTTGTATGTTACAATTCAGAGCTGATTTTAGGTACGTGGGGTCCAATTAAAAAAAAAAAAAAACATGATTTGCAATCCTCAAAGCCTTGTGCTTTTAACTGTTGTAATCACTAAACCCAATGCGATCGAATTTCTAGAGTTTTCATAAAATTCGTTATCGGGGAGTGGGTAATAAATATAAAAAAAAAAATTCTGCCATGACTTTAATAAAAAAAAAAATATATTTATAATAATTTCCATCTATGAATAGCTTCTGAAAGTTTTGTAGCGGACCGTGCGGGTGAAGATGTGATGAGATATCAGAAGGTTAAACTTTCCTGCTGGCTGGTCCAGCTACATGAGAATGTTGGACTTTAATTAAGTCCAAAGAAGACAAAGAAAACAAACAAGACCGATATACATAGTGTTTGTATGGAGAAATTATGTGTTGTGTGCGTTCGTACGTACGTGTATTGTTCTTAGCGTGTTCCCAGAATTTGGGAAACGCTGTATCTGGGAGATGTCACATATTGGAGTTCGTTGAAAATAGAGATTTTATCTCGCCTCCACGCGAGGTAGCGGCCCAAGGCCTAAGTTAAGAGAGAGAGAGAGAAGGGTCAGCCAGTATTTATAGCCAGGGGAGAGAGAGAGACCCCTGTTGAAGGATTGAGTCACCTTTGTTTGAGATGTGGTTCACACTTTATCTATTTCAGTCCAGAAGAAGAGAGTTGAATTTAGTTAAAAATGGTGTTGCGTTTTCTGTTTGGTCAAACGTCGCCGAGAGAAAGAAAAGGTCAAGCAAATATAGACCAGTGGGGAGAAAGAGTTGTAAGGCTCGCTCATAGTAGTAATTGCCGTTTCCATGTGTTGTAGGAGTAATTCTTTTTTGCTGTGTAGGAGCAAATTGTTTTGTAGACATGTAGGGAATCAAAAGTTCTTCCGTTAATAGTGTACGGCATGCGTAGGATAGAAAAGAAGTTTCCAATATTATGTTGTTTTGACTGGCTCTAATTTGGAAGGTCTGTATAAGAATTTGCTTGTACATATATATCGTCTTGTGTGTGTTACCAGGAGTTGAAAATTTAAATCACGTCGGGAAGTCACCATTATGTAGCAGACCGTGCAGGTGAAGATGTGATGTGATTTCAGAAGGTTAAGCTTTCCTGCTGGCCGGTCCAACTACATGAGAATGTTGGACTTTAATTAAGTCCAAAGAAAACAAAGAAGACCGATATACATGTGTAAACAAATATATATTAATAACAAGTTACACAAAGACATGAACAGTTAGTGTTTGTATGGAGAAATTATGTGTGTGTGTTGTGAGTGTTCGTACGTACGTGTATTGTTCTTAGCGTGTTCTCAGAATTTGGGAAACGCTGTATCTGTGAGTGGTCACATATTGGAGTTCGTTGAAAATAGAGATTTTATCTCGCCTCCACGCGAGGTAGCGGCCTAAGTTGAGAGAGAAGGGTCAGCCAGGGGAGAGAGAGAGAGAGACCCCTGAGGAACTGAGGAGGAGCTAACTCTGACAGTTTCATTAACTTCGGACAACTATTTTTACTTTTGCAAGTTTTTCCAAATTAATGTGTGTCATACAAAAAAAACGTACTAAAAATTGTATATATTATTTAGTAGTTCCAGTGATACAAAGAGAAACAAGTTTTTTTTAATCAAAATTTAGAATGTTCTAAAAAGAAGTAAAAAATTAAAAAAATAATTAAAAAAAACTTTGGTCTTTCGTCTTCATAATAACATGAGCATTTAGACGATAAAATTTTGTTTTAGTCAAGTTTGGCATCTTTTTTTATCATGCTATGCCATTTTTTTAGCGATTTCATGGAGTTACCTAAGTGTTAATTTGTTTTCTATCCTTGAATACCATTTCAATTGATATCAATCGAAAGTCAGTAGAATAACCTTTCTTTTTTTTCTTTTTTTTTCCAATAAGAAGTTTTTAGACTATTGTGAGTGACCATATGCAAAAATCAAAGATTTTTTTTTTTTTTTTTTTTTTTACTTTGGGGTTTTGTCTTGTTTTCTCTTGAAATTGTTTACCGTTTATAAATGAAAAAATACCAGGAATCAAAAAGAGGGGAGGGCATTAATCTCTATGTATAAAAGGCTGGATGTGTGTGTGTGTGTGTAACGAATGCAGGCCGCAATTTTCGACGGATTTGCACCAAAATTTACATGCACATGCTCCAAGTTAGCGGGAAGGCCAAGACCAACTTTGCATTTCCCAACTCCCATCAATAGTGGAAATAATCGATTTTTTTCATGCTTCTATGGCAGTTTTCATGTAGTTTGCGGCTATTTTCTACTGGCCAGAGTGAGAGCCTATAGCTGGCTGCCACGAATAGGCAGGAAGATTCTATTGGCCAACGTGAGAGCCAACAGCTGACTGACATGAATGTTAACTAGCATGCTAGCATGCAAAAATCGATAGCTGCATTCGTCACAAGTGGGAAAAATTTAAATCTGCATGGCACTTTACTCCAATTGGCTCATTCACTTGCTTAAACTCAACATTGATTCTGATTCCGCAGAACTGGGTTGGGTGTGAAAAAGTATTTCTTATTAACATTATTTTTTCATTCAGTTTTTCCAGTTATGAGTTCTTTTTTAAAGCTGATCGTCTTGTGTTCATTTTGTTTAGTTCTTTTTTCGTAACAGATTTAATGTTTAGTATAGAGCTTAGAAAAAATTTGCAGTGTGAGATAGGCAAGAAGCAAGGCATGTAGCAACATCAGCACAGCAAAGGGCACTCCTTTAAAGGCAAGGAAGGGCAAAAATATTTTAAGTCAAATGATAGCGATTGCTGTATGAGTCGTACGATTTTTGAATCAAGCACGGGCAATGCCAGGCCATGCTGCTAGTTTATAAAAATATTTTTCATACTGTTTCATGATCAAAATTCATTCAGTTTTTAAATTGGTTTTCTTTCCTTTGGGGTCAAGGTAAAAATACTAGAAATAGAGAGGAAAATACCCTTTAAACTTAAATAAAATTAAAGTGTTATATGTGTTTTAAACTAGAATTATCAATTAAATTAAAACCTAAATTTTCACTTAAATAATTAATTATGAAATTTGTTTCAGGACTGAGAGCATGCGACATAATAATTATTTTAACTCCAAACACACACAATTAATTCCAATTCCACCCAAATGTTAATTATCTTCTAGGTCCATAAATTTGGTTAGAATGAATTATTTTTTTTTACCGTTTTAACGGAAATAGCACTTCCATTGCATTCGTAATTAAGTTACATTGCTATTTGAAATTCTTGCTTGATAGCTTATTTAATTATTTGATTCCTGTTTTCAAAGGTAAGATTTGTAAATTCTTGTTTTTTTTATTTATTAAAAAGGTCTATTAATAAATAATCTAATGTCATATATTACAATAAATATCAGACTTTATTTTAGTTTTCATTTTCCAGTGGAACAAGGTCCTGCCAAAAATGGATGCTTTTTTCCCCTAAATGAAAGCAAAAAAAAACAAAAAAAACTCTACACTCCCTGTATTAATATTTGCCAAAAATCAGGGAATGATCCGACTCAAACGAAATTATCAGGCAGGATTTCTTCATCAATGAATTATTTTTTTTTTTTTTTACTGAATAGGTTATTTTATTAAAATTACCTTGGGTAAATATTTTGGGGGCTATTTTTTTTTTTCCGATATCATGTTTGTGTATGTATGTATGTATGTATGTATGTATGTATGTATATATATATATATATATATATATATAATATTTTTTTTTTTTTTTTTTTTTTTTTTGCGGGTGTTAGTCCAAATTTTTTATAGATATAAAAAAAAGAATGCCCTGATTTTAGCGAAACACTTAAGCAATATCGAGTGTGAACATATTGCAAATTCAGCCCGCATCTTGCAAAAAACAATTCAATAAGAAGAAAATCAAAAAATATATTTTTTTGAGAATTGGTACTTTTTAACACATTAGCCTCGGTATATCCACAAAATATCTGATACCTAAGGATTAAAAAATGAATTTTTAAAAATGAAAAATCTTTCTTGAAGGTTTTATTTTAGTTTTAATTTCAAGCTAATAGGTTAAAAATTAAATTTTCAATATGCAAAATACTATGCTGTATTTCAAGAACTAAATTTTAAATTCAGATTCGACGGGGAAAAAAAATCTAATAAACTTAATTTCTATTTTTTGTTTTTTAAATTGTAATTTTTTTCTGTGTAATTTTGAAATTAATCCCCTCGCTGCTAGCCACAAGACTTTATTTTATTTAAATATAAAAAATTTTTGAAGATTTAAAAAATGTCATGTTTAAATGTCATTTTCAAGTGTGTACATTTTTTTTTAAAGAATGCTATTTTAATTTTGTTCCTTTTTAGTAACTGTTAGTATTTTTGGTATTGATGTGCAACAAGGAAAATAATTCTGATCTCGCGTTGACTGACTACTATTCACTATCGGAGGAGTATATTTTATAATCGGATTTTTACCTCAAACAAGGTAGTAAAGCCACTGAGACACAAAGAGTTACTACTGGGTATGAAAGGATTAGAAAACAGACACATTGCTAAGGAACGAGAACACTAGAAGAGTAATCAGGAAAACAGGAGGTAGTGATTGACATTGCATTTAAATTTTTGAAGATCAGAGTTAAACAGGAAAGCAAGAAGCCGAAAGAGTGTTACACAAGCTAGAAGTGCGTTAGATGAAACTGTTAGTATAGAACCTAGGGTTACATCTCTCACTAATTCAACTGTAAAATGATGAAACCTTGTTGCCAATCTAGTATTGAACTTAAATTCATGAACTTTAGGTACCATAATGAAGAGCTTACCAAACAATTACCATGAAAATATTTATAGAAACGGCACAGGGAAGCAATTTTATGCTAGTGGGAAAGTGACTGAAGCCAAGATGCCAGGTCAGGATCAATAATAATGCTGATTCTTCTTTGGATTTTATCAAGAATCTCTAAATATAAAGCAGGAGCACCAGACCATATGTGGCAGCAATATTGAAGACGTGGACGAATGGTAGACTTATAGATATGTAAGGTAGATTCAGGGGAGAAAAATTGTCTAGCATGACACACTTTCTTATCAGTAGACCTATAGCAATTGATTCAATATAATTTTTCCAATTCATGTCAGCCAAGAATGTTAGCCCAAGAAGGCGCAGCGAGTTACTCTCCTGAAGGTTAGCATCAGCCAAACTGATGGAGGCAGAAAGGAGTCTCTCAGATGATTAATAGAGAACAGTTTTGTTTTGGAGGTGTTAAAATTAACAAGTCCTTCTTTGCCCCAGTTAACAACAGACTGTAGGTCATTTTTTACATCATCCGCCCATTTGACCGAATTGAAGTGATTGAGACCTGAATAAATGGTTGTCATTAGCATAGATACCAAGTTGATTCTAATTTCATATCTTCTGTTCAGTCAGTATAAAAAATAAAATTATTCATTATACTAAGTTTAATAAAAGTATATAGAATAAAAAATTATATTCTTAAACTATTGGTTATACAAGGTTAAAGAAAATTTTGTTTTTAAACATAACATATTCTTGATTATTACACTGCTGGTATTCTGTAATTTAGGTTTTATTTTTTACTTTTTCATTTTTTTTTTTCTCCAACAGGGATAGAGTTAGCCTTGTCATTTGGCCTCACTGGCTATTGTGCATAAATAAAACAGTATTTTCATTCTGTTTTAAGTAAAGGGTAATCATTACTTTTAGAAAGCCCAGTTAATTAATTCTTAAATTTACTAATAGACTTCAAAACACATCTCTAGAATAAATATTAGATTTTAAAGAGAATTTTAAATTTGTTGTTTACATTTTGCGTATACAATGGCAGCTTGGTGAATTGATGAGTGATGAAAGAAAATGTACTAATGTTTTAAAATGCGTAAAAAGTTTATTTACATAGAGAAATTAATTTTTTTTAAAATTCAGATTAACTCTAAACCATTATCTTTCAAACTGAACCAAAATTTAAGTTACAAAGACATTTAAAAATATTAAAATTTGTTTTTCAGCATTTTTTTTAGAAAGTTTGTTTTGGTACCTAATATTATAGTTCCACTGAAAACTAAATAAATAAAAATTCCTGTAGTTAGTATAATAACAATAGGAAAGTATTTTAGTATAGAACTAGCAATGATACTTGCTATTGCCTGGGCCAAATCCCTTTATTTTTTCTCAACTGTATGATATAATCATTTTTTTTCTCTGTTATTGTAGTATTTGAGAGAAGAAAAAATTTTTAAATCCATATAAATTAAGATTTGGTAAAACAAACAAACAGAATAAAATTATAGCAGACATGGGAATATATTCTATTAATGAATCAATTTCCGATAAAATAAAAGCAAACAGATCTGTGGCTAGAGCAGATAATAACAATAGGAATGTTATTTAGTATAGAACTAGCAATAATACCTGGCATTGCTTGAGTCAAGTTTCTTTATTTTCTCCACTGTGTTATGCAGTCATTTTTTTGAGAAATTTGTGTTTGGTAAGAAAAACTTTAAAAATCAATATAAATTTAGATTTAGTAAAATGAATAAATCAGACATTCAAATTTTAGCAGACACAATATTCTATTAATTAATGATAGGAATGTAATTTAGTATAGAACTTGCAATTAAGATTTAGTAATATTATCAAATTAAACAGTTTCAAATTATAGAATATGAAAAAAAAAAAAGCTAGTTCTTTCTGATAACAATATATTACAGTAGTCCTTTTAGAACCACAATAGTAAACAAGTTCCTATTGTTTTTTTGTTTTTATGCAGATTCTTTTCAAAGGTTTGTAATATTTAGAACTAACAAAAAGAAAACTGAAAAAAACTGCATTAGATATTAAAAAGACAAGAAAAATTTCATTTACTCTATTAATCAGTTTCAAACAAAATAAAAACCTTTTTATTGGAAATTATTAAGATACTATATCTTCTTATATATATATCTTGCTTCCCAGTCAACTTTGATCTTCAAAAATCAAAAACTTAAATGCAATATCAATCGTTGTCTTCTGTTTTCTTTGAATTGAAAATAGTGACTGACAACAGAAAGTATGAAGCAGAAATCCATAAGTGCATAGGAATAGCAAAAAATAATCAGTTTCAAACAAAATAAAAATCTTTTTATTGGAAATTATTAAGATACCATATCTTCTTATATATATATATATATATATATATCTTGCTTTCCAGTCAACTTTGATCTTCAAAAATGTAAATACAATATCAAATGTTATCTTTTGTCTTAATTTTTTTTATTTTTTTATTCATTGTTGTCTCTCCTTAATAGTAGTTTTTCTCATATTTTTAACACTCAGTAACCCTCTTGCATTCTAGTTGATTTGTTGCCTTGCCTGGGATGAAATGATTACAAATACATACATATATATATATATATATATATATATATATATATATATTAATAATAATAAATACAGAATCCTTAAAAATCCATTCAGTCAGGTGATAATTTACTTTGCTGACTTCAGACGTCCATCTCTTCAGACCAGTAATACAAAAATAATTTGTATTTATTTATTTTTATAAAACTGATCTGAAGAGATGTACGTCTGAAGTCCACAAAATAAATTATCACTTGACCGAATGGATTTTTAAGGATTCTGTCTTCATTATTATATTACCCTGTTCTTATCTTCAGTTCTCTTTGCTTTTATATCCTCTTTGGAATTATTCCTACTAATCATCAAATGAGATATAATGAGTGGATACCAATTTGAAATAAAATCTAATTATAATTTACAGAGAAAGATAAAAATCAGACATCATTAAAAATATGTAGCAAATTCTTAATCTGTAAAGTTTCACATTTTAAGCACGTATAATTATTGGACATTTAATAGTCTTTAATTCACAATGCACTTTCAAATAGAATTTAACTTATTTCTGTTAAATGGTTGTACCGATTCTTGTGTCTACTACTTTGTCTGTACTTTTAGTATAAATAAGAGACAACATATCAAGTAGTCAAAAAAATCTTTCCTTGTCTTTTTCTGGTAGCATGAAAACTTTGTTCTCCAAAGAAACTCAAAACATTCTTTGTAAAACCATATCAACAATTTGTGAATATAAACTTTTTTTTATTACCCTCTGTCCACTTTTTGCTTTTCTTTTTTACTTTGTGGACCTGTTGTATATTTTGACAAGGTCAGATATTTATGCCCTCAACCATACAAATCATAAAATGTCATAATTAAATCAGTTCAATAGGTAGATATTTTGGTAGTTATGTTGCAGACATGCTCAAAATTTGGCCTTGTAGAACAATCTCGCAACAATAAAATTAAAGATAAAAAACGTAGGTAATAACAAATGATATAACTTTATATACCAACAACAATATGGTAAGCTGGTTGAAAATAGTTATGGCAATGTTTCCCAAAATGGGCCATAGCAACCCCTTGTGGACTTTGTTATGTTGAAAGGGGGCACCGGGAGATTTTTATTTCATTTGGGGGCTGGTGAACATACTCAGGTGGTGGTGGGCATGTATCCATTTTTTTCAGAATTTTAAAAATTATTCAATATTGGCTACAAAAGCAAATTTCTGAAAGCGCTGTAGAAAGCTATCAAACTTTTCTTCATTGCTTTTTCAACTTTCTGTATGGCTGAATGTGGTTTCAATGCAGTTACAGTGCTTCTTACTAAACAAAGAAACTGCCTGCAGATTGCAAAAAAAGGTGATTTATGATTATTTCCAAGAAGCATGGAACCTAGAGTAAGAGCCTTAACCAGTAAGCACCAAAGTCAGCCACCGCATTGAAAATATTGAGATAAGCTATCAAATAAAAATTTGTTATAGGATTTTAATCATTGGCATTTATAATAGAAATAAAAATAGTATTAACATTATTTTTGCACTAATGTTATCTTGCTATGAAAGATGAATTCAGTATAATATTCAAACTATAATTTGACAAGAGGGCATTGACAAAAAGTTTGTGCCCAAAGGGAGTGCTGGTTGAGAAAAGGTTGGGAAACACTGCATTATGGTATATAGAGATGAAGGTTGGGCTAATACAAAATAAAGGCCAATTTTACTGTCTATAGTACCATTTTATTATTGACTCCATTTGGTTACAATGGTTAAAGTGGGTGACTATCATTTTATTTTTTTGTGATTTGAGAGTTCATACAGAGTCATTATGTTTTTGGTTGACAGAAATTAATTCACTGAATTCATCCTTTCTTCTTTTTCTTCTGGATTTGTACATCCGGTCAAACTCAACATCCGATGAATCTCCAACCCTTACGTCTTGAACTGCTACATTGAACCAATTTCCCACTTCTGCTGCGCATGTCGTTTTTTTCTTTTTATTGGGCCTGACACATACATGTTTTCTGATTGATTTTTGGCAAGACATGTTGTCATTTGGTAGTTTTTTTTTTATTTTTTTATTTTTTTTTTTTTTTACGTTCACTGACCCATGTAAGCTATGTCCAGGTTCTGTCAGTTACCAAGGATAGGAACAATAGAAGGAAGGAAGGAAAGGAAGAATGTGTATAAGAAAAGAGAGAGAGATTTTTCTTTGTCACTCTCATAGTGAAAAGGAAAGTGTATATTTCCATATGGTGTTACTACTACCTAATCCTACTACAGAGTTAAATGAATAGTCTCTTGTTTGTTAATAATGTTCATAGAAATTATCGGAACTTGTGTAGTTATGTAATAATGGTTAAATTTGGTAATATATGTGTGTATGTGATAGTCTGTGTTTGTGTGAAATATTAACATAGAAAAATAGATAAATAAAATGAATATTTCTTATAATGTTCAGTTGCAATACAACAAGATTCTATGCATTAGTGTAGGTGTGTTTGGTAGCAGCAGACTGTTGGACGTGGACCATGGTGGAAATAACTATGACTGACTCCAGTATTTACCTGCGACTCCCCACTGAGTTAGGATACAACACAAGGTCAATTGTTTAATGTGGGGAACTTGAGTGTTTCCACTCTGGCCATTAGTTAATTTCTTGTCTTAGCTAGTCATAGCCAGTCAAATCAGCACTAGGGAACAGATCCTAGGATCATGTCCAAGTAGCCGGGGATGGCCACAACAGAACAGATACTACAAGAACATCCCCTTTCTTAAGCCGGTTCTCTGCTTTTATTTATACCTGAGCCCAGGATAAAATCTGTTCTGAATCAGCCCTTTTTTGATCTTTGTGGGAGGCCATCTGAATTGATGTAAGAAATATATATATATATTTTTAATGTTAACTGGAAGTCGATGTGTGCACATTTTCCTCATTTGGCTTTTAGCTACAAAAGCATTAACTTTCTGTCTGGCTCCCACTTATATACAACATGTTTTAATATAATTTATGATTTTATTAGCTTTTTAAAAATAACTATTAACTTTTTTTTTTCCCCATTTATCTTTACTCTGAAGCCATCATCTAAATCATTGATTCTTAGTATGGGTGGTAATGCCCCCTTGTAGGGTGCTAAGAACTATAAAGAGGGTAATAAGTGTTTATGAGCTCTGATCAGTTAACTGGGGCAAGAAATGGCTTGTAAATTTTAGTGCCTCCAAAGCACATCTTGCTATTCTTGCTATTTCCATTAAAAGTTTTTAGATGAACTACATTCCTTCATTCCACCAATTCTGACCTTTACAGGTAAGACTCATCATGCTATGTCCATTGTTGCAAACCACCCTCATTCACTTCATATCCCTTTGGTGAGATGTAAGTTCTACATGCATATGACCCATCGTTAAAGATACTGGGAAAAATGTTGGTTTTCTGTATTGCTCTAGTAAGTACCTGACTACTCCTTTCTACATTTACAAGAGCAAGACCAGGCTGAAAATGGAGTCTCAAAACCAGGAGGAAATTAGCAAGAATTAATTGAACTGCCTCTATCAGCGTTTCTATCAAATTTTGAGCATAGTTTTGCAAATTGCCAAAATGTTTGCCTGATATGAAATATCCGAATGAGTTGAAAAATGTTTGAATGGCTTCAGTTTTTCTGTACATTTCACAACTGGATAATTGAAGCCCAGAAAACCAAAGTACGGATAATCTAGGCATTACTCACACACACACACACACACACACACACACACACACACACACACACACACACACACACACTTTCTAAACATAGCCCTGAAAAAAAATTCAGTTTTCTCTAATTCCTCCTCTCTCCCTCCCTCTCTATCTCTTCTTTGTAATATTTTATTTTACTTTTAAAACATTTTAGATGGTATATACCAGCAACCTTTTGCTAATTATGTGCCAAATTAGGGTTTTAAAATCACTCAGTGTGTCAGCATCATATGCGTTTTTATACAAGTCAATATACCTGTTCTACAATATATTTTATATAGTAATATATAGCATATATACTTTAGTATATATTAAAATTAAGACAGCTAAATATCTTCTTTGCGTTGTAGTAGTTATTGGTTCGGACTTTGTGATGTCATTTGCGGCTACATGCCATTGGAAATTGCTTGGCATGCCATAGGTTACCGACCCTTGATCTCGGCATTACTGGATGAGCACAAACACGCGCACACACACACACACATTTTCTAAACATAGCCTTGAAGAAAAATTCAGTCTTCCTCCCTCTTCTCTCTTTCCCCTTCCCTCCTTCTTCTCTCTTCCCCTCCCCCTCTCTTCCCCTCCCCCTCTCTTCTCTCATCCCCCCTCTCTTCTCTCATCCCCCTCTTCTCTCATCCCCCTCTTCTCTCATCCCCCTCTTCTCTCATCCCCCTCTCTTTCCGCCTCTCTTCCCCCCCTCTCTTTCCCCTCTCTTTCCCACCTATCTTTTCCCTTTCTCACCCCTCCATCCCTCTCTCTCTTTCTCACCCCTCCATCCCTCGCTCTCTTTTTCACCTCCTCCATCCCTCTCTCTCTTTCTCACCTCCTCCATCCCTCTCTCTCTTTCTCACCTCCTCCATCCCTCTCTCTCTTTCTCACCTCCTCCATCCCTCTCTCTCTTTCTCACCTCCTCCATCCCTCTCTCTCTTTCTCACCTCCTCCATCCCTCTCTCTCTTTCTCACCTCCTCCATCCCTCTCTCTCTTTCTCACCTCCTCCATCCCTCTCTCTCTTTCTCACCTCCTCCATCCCTCTCTCTCTTTCTCACCTCCTCCATCCCTCTCTCTCTTTCTCACCTCCTCCATCCCTCTCTCTCTTTCTCACCTCCTCCATCCCTCTCTCTCTTTCTCACCTCCTCCATCCCTCTCTCTCTTTCTCACCTCCTCCATCCCTCTCTCTCTTTCTCACCTCCTCCATCCCTCTCTCTCTTTCTCACCTCCTCCATCCCTCTCTCTCTTTCTCACCTCCTCCATCCCTCTCTCTCTTTCTCACCTCCTCCATCCCTCTCTCTCTTTCTCACCTCCTCCATCCCTCTCTCTCTTTCTCACCTCCTCCATCCCTCTCTCTCTTTCTCACCTCCTCCATCCCTCTCTCTCTTTCTCACCTCCTCCATCCCTCTCTCTCTTTTATATTCACTTGAGAAAGTATCATCACAATACAATCAATAAAATGAAACACATTACAAATAATTTTTTTGTGAGGGGAGGGAGGTTACTTTTGTTAACCATTAATCTTTCATTCCATTAGATAAACATTTAAAAAAAAAAAAAGAAATTCAAATTGCTACATTGTCAAAAATACTGGCTTAAAATACAACTTCATGAAATATTATCAAGTCTACTTCCCATATAAAGGGGTGATGAAATATTCTTTCCTCTGACCAAATGACTAAACAGTAACCTACTGATTTTGGGAAGTGGTTTGGCCTAAGGATTTTTCAGCACCTCCTCATAATGACATTTATTGGTACTTGTCAATTATTGTCATATCAAAAGGAATACTCTTATGTCATAGTGGATGGAATATGCTATTACTGTTTTATTCTTGAATTTCATTCTAATCTAAGCTACTGACCTGTTCCTAAACAAATCCTCTAAAATAATGGCAAAAGTGGATTGGCATTGTGCCAGTGTTCACTTTGCAAAAGAATTATTTGTTATGGAATTCTTCAATGAAGTGTTAATGACAGAAGTTAAGTCTGGACATCGAGAAAACATTGTACGGTGTTATCCACCTCACAATAATAAGAAAATATTACTGCTTGAAATTTTTTAATTCTTTGTAAAATTAGAATTAATTTTACTACTTTAAATTGTTTTAAAATATCTTTATTAACTTTTTATAAGTCTGTTTGGTATGAAATATGGAAAAAAAAGCTGCTAGTTCTGTCTGATAGCAATTTATTACAGTAGTCCTTTTGGGACCACAATAGTTAACAAGTTCCAATTGCTTTTAGGTTTTTTTTTTTCTCTTATATTTAGAACTAACAAAGTGAAAACTGAAAAAAGAAAATGGATAAGATATTAAAAAGACAAGAAAAATTCCCTTTCTGCTAATTTTTTTTTTTTAGTTTCTCGGTCATCATTTTTGCATATCACCAATTGCCTGTAACCATGGTAATGGTTATTTTCAATTATTTCATCAGTGTTCACAAATTGAACGTTTTAATAAATTTAGAGATTTTGATATTTAAAGGAACTTAATCTGCAAAAGATCTTGCAAACTCTTGTTCCCCACCCACTGTCCCAATCCCAGCTACAAATAGAATTTTATTCTCTTTATTTAGAAACAAGCCTGGCTTTTAAACCATCTTGAAGTAGACTTGATCCTCTGTTTCACATCAAATGGGATTTAACCCTCTTATCCGAATTAGATGATCTAAATCAAACCTGGAATAAGTATAAACTGAGAATTATTGGCAAAAATGAACCTATTCACCGTAGCAAGATAAAGGGGTCAGCATTCATGTTACACAACAAGATTATAGAAATTTTATAGTTTCTGTTTGAATTTTATTGCATTAAAGAAAGAAATCCTTTTATAGTGTATGCAACTCTGAAACTATTCTAGAAAACTCATTACTTAAAAGATCTTTCCCATCCATACAATTCCATTGTCTGATTTAATTGTATTGACAAGGCTTGCAATCTTTTCTATAAAACAATTTATATATTTGTCAGTCATGGAACCTGATCTCTCCAGCTTAATGAGATATCTCGTTGTTATGGTGACAGGATTTAATACTTGATGCCAGTACGTGAACATGCATCTTGTTTTCATAACAACAGACCATCTCATTTGTAAGTAGGAAAGATTAATTTGCTAATACATTGCTTTTATTTCCCTTGTTTAGTCTTCAGTTTCTTTGGATATTTTTTTTATCTTTATTTTTATTAAAAAACAGACTTTTTTCTTACATGTAACTATAGAGTTGTAAAGATAAAAATCCTTCGTTACACATGAAGAAAAACTAATCAATGGAACTGCAAAATAAAATATTGTCAACATTTTTTGAAAATAAAATATTGTCAACATTTTTTGATGGTTTATGTAAATTAGATTAAATTTATAATATATAAATTTTTTTTTTTTTTAATTCTTTTAAATTTTTTTAAAGCATTTCACCCCACACAAGGCGGGAGTGCCACTAGCACACAATGAGTTACAGAGAGTGAGAGCAAGAGTAAAGAAGGGTTTTTGAGGAAAGGATATAGAGAAGGATGGGGATCAGGATCAAGGCATCAGAAGATGTCGATTGACATTACATTTGAATATTTGAAATTTATAGCCATCAGGGAAGCAAGTAGAAGGAAGTGATTTCCACTGGTGGGAAGTGCGAGAGAAGAAGCTGTTGGAGTAGAAGAGATGGTTACATTTAACTGTTTCGACAGTGAAAGGGTGGGACTGAGATGCCAACCTAGTAGCACGCTTAAATTCATGCAGATGGGGTACCACTGAAAGTAGTTCGTCAAAGCAGTGGCCATAAAAATATTTGTAGAAAAGACAGACGGAAGCCACATCATGTCTGTGAGGAAGTGACTGTAGATGAGATGCCAGATCAGGACCTATCACATTGCATATCCGTATACAGCTTTGTTTATAATGCATGATTTTCTTTTTAACCCCATTCCTGCCAATTATTTGGAGAAAAACGTTTTTCGTTTTCAGATGAATTTTTTATTTGTTTTTAATATTGTATTTTTTTTTATGCTGATTATGAAAAATAACTTGCATTTCAATTTTTTTACATTTTTATGCTTGAAATTGTATTTTGAAAATACCTTTTTCAGCAAAGACCTGTAAACACGTTTCCCCATAAACTGTATTCTTTACCATATTTTTTTATTTTCCTTATATAATTTTATTACCATATTCACTCTCTTCCTCTGAATTAGATATTTGGGGTGTAATTTGTGGGGGAAAAAAACAAGTGAGTGTGTGAAAGCAAAATAAATGCTCCAGCCAAATTGACTACTTCAGGCAGACTAAGAAACTGAGGCACTGTGAAGTACCTGAGCAGTGGCTCTTACTGCTACCTTGCGTATGAAGTGACAGTTAGACTCGTTTCAAACTCAGAAGAGCGTTAAAAGAATCAAGATCGACGTATAAACACGTCTGTAGCTGGTTTTTGAACGTTATGTTTTGGATGTGTTTATTCGTCCGTGTCTAAAAAAGACACTTTCAGTAAAAATGTATATATATATCTATAAACTTGATCTAGGGGTTCAAATTTTTGTCATGCTGGTGCTCAAATCTCGGTGTTTTTGTACTGTAGTCTCTGTTCTTATGCTGTTCATAATTAAATTTGTTACAAAAAGCTCATATTTTAATGAATTTAAGTTCAGCCTTGTCCTAACCACTAAAAATTTAAAGCTTCTGCTTGAATTGGAGATGAACCATTTTTTCACCCTCATTTGTTTTTTGCCAGCATCCAAATCGTTTTAGATATCATATGAGATGTAAAGATTGGATTAACAGTAAAGATGGCAATAAAAATGCCAAAAAATGAAATCCAACTATATTGGACGTAAGGCTCCAAAAGAACTTTTTTTTAACATCATCCCAAGTTCCTTCAGGAAGGCCCTGTGCCTTGATCACCTATTGGGACTTAAACTCAACTGAGACCTGAAATGGAAATCATACATATGATCCATCATTAAAGAAGCTGGAAAAATGGTCAGTTCCCTGTATCACTCCAGTATGTACCTGACTCCTGCTGCTTCCAGCGTTGATAGTCTAAAAACATCTCTGTATCTTTGTGGGTGACAAATTAATTTCCACCATACAATCCTTTTCTCACAGACAAAATGTTGCTATCCTCTCACTACTCTATTGCTATTTCCATGGAAAGTGTTCGGATGAACTACATTCCTCAGTTCCACTAATTCTAACTGTCATGGCCAGAATCTCGCCTTGCCAAACCTATTGTAGCGAACCACTCTCATTGGTGAGAAGCAAGTTCCACTTGAACAGCTTCTTCCCACAAACTGCTACTTTGTGGAACCAACTCACAAGGGGATGCTTCTCTGATCACTACAATCTTAATCTTTTCAAGTCTATGGCTAAAATTATCTTCCCCATATATGTCTCTTAATCTGTAATCCTCTACCTTAAGTGGCTCCTGGGCCTTTTACAAGATGAACATTATTGTGAAAAAAAAATCCAAGTTTTTTTTGTTTTTTGTTTTTCTTTTAAGATAATGATTTAGTGATAGACATCGTATTAATTAACATATAGCTGGGGGGGGAGAAGTGGTAGATTCATACTTTTCTCGAGTATTTGCACACTAGTGAATAAAAACAAGCCTTACTGGAACTGGAACTCAGCTCTCTGATTAACAATTTCAATCCATTATCCATTACACCACCTGCACATCAAAGCTTACAGCACCTGGTATTCCTAGCAGTCACCCATCCATCTGACCAGGCTTGATTTTACTTAACTTCAGTGATGTAAATGTTTTGGTTCAGATTTCTGTTCTGTGGTTAAATTCATCAATTTTTCCTTTCCATATGTCTTTCTGCCATACTCCTTGAGATTATGGTATTGGAATATACAAATCTTAATTTGCTCTCCTTCTGTTGATTTTAAAACTTCAAACCTCAGATAACTGAAGGATCCAGTTTCATGTGTTCTCATCTTGAATGTTTTCTTCAGTCTTTAGTTTATTCCTGGAAAAGGCGCAAAAGACAAAGCCATTCACATGACTAATCAAAATTCTTATATAAATTATCTATACTTATATCATATGAAAAAATCCATTGTCATGGGAACTGACTGTACCTACTCTGCGAATGGTACTAGTACTTCATTGACTTTTTTAATGCCAAGATCGAGATGTAATCTGTAAATATATTTATTTAAGACACAAGACTTAGTGCGAAGAAAGGGCTATCAACTGCAAGAAGACAGAAAGTACGGTCATCAGCAAGAGAAAAAGCCCAATATGCGAATTATGAATTGGAGATATTAACATCAAGCAGGTGCAGAAGTTCAAATGTCTGGCAAATGTTTTAAGAGAGGATGGAAAATGTGACATTGAGATCCAAACACACATTGGACTAGTGAAAGAAGCATTTCGAAAGCTAAGCAAGATGCTGAGAAACTGGAAAATTTTAGTTAGAAACAAATAAGAGTGCTGGGTTGCTATGAGTTATCCATCCTCTTATACAGCAGTGAATGCTGGACAATCTCCCCATGGATAAGGAGAAAACTAGAGGCAGCAAAAATGTGGTTCTACAGAAGGATACTGAGAATTCCATGGATAGAGTGAGTTAGCAACCAGGAAGTTTTAAAGAAAATAGCAACAGAAAGAACATTTCTGTCCAGAATCAAGAAAAGGCAGCTGAAATTCCTTGGACATATGAGAAAAGAAGGCTTGGAAAATTTAACCATTGCAGAGCATATTGAGGTCAAGTGAGCCACTTACCTGATGAGCGTGAATGGATGGAAGAAAAACAAGGGGCAGGAGTCTTAGCAAAGGGGGGAAAACTGCTAAGAGCCACAAGGCATAGGAAGTGGTGAAGACCCATGATCACTTATGTCATGAAGGGATGCGGCTCATAGATGATCAGAATGTTGATGTAGGACTGCTTCTCATAGTAAGAGACACCACTTTGCGGAAATGTAGATAGATTGTAGGCTGTAGTGCATCAGAGCTGCTGTAAAATAAAAATGTACGAACCATTGATATTCTCTTGTCTGTTTTAGAATCTTTTCCAAGATTATTTACATGTGGACTATTATCCTCATCTTTGTTGTTATCACAATGTTTCAGCTGTTATGCCTTCTAGCCTTCATCAGGTGTATATCAATCTGAGTAACCTACAGAGAATTCTGAACTGAGCCCTTTACTTAATCCAAGTGGGTAGACGGTTCTCATTCCACTCATTTAATCGATGAGGGTAGATATTCTCGTTCCAATGCTCATAGCTAGGGATTTCTCGTCTAGTTTTTATTTTTAGTACTTCTCAGTTATTGCTCACTCTGTTTCCACTGGATTCAAGTACACACTGTCCAATCCAGAGATTGATCTCAGAATGACTGTCACCAAATTCACGAACCAATACTGTAATGCACTAGGCTTCTCGTCCCACTGCCCATGTCTAAGGATATCTCATATAGTTCTTATTTTTAATACTCTGTCCCTAGCAGAGGCTTATGGTCACATCATGTTGAAACACTGGTTCCCGTATGATCACCAAAGTTAAGCAGCATTGAGCCTGGTCAGTACCTAGATGGGTGACTGCTTGGGAATACCAGGTGCTGTAAGCTTGGATGTGCAGGTGGTGTAATTGGAGAGCCAAGTTCCAATTCCTGTTGGGTTTGTTATATTCCCTTACATGCAAATAACTATGTGGCCATATAAATCTGCTAGGGACAGAGAATTGAAAAGCAGTCAGTGTTTATTTAAAATCAGTTATTGCTCACAGTTTCCACTGATTTTAAATAAACACTGACTGCTTTTCAATTCTCTGCCCCTAGCAGATTTATATGGCCACATCACGTTGAAACACTGGTTCCCGTATGATCACCAAAGTCAAGCAACCTGAGCCTGGTCAGTACCTAGATGGGTGACTGCTTGGGAATACCAGGTGCTGTAAGCTTGGATGTGCAGGTGGTGTAATTGAACTCACAATTACTATATCACCAAATTCATGAACCGGCACTTTAATCCATTAGGCTATTGTTGTGGAATACAGCAAAGATGAGGACAATAGTCCAAATATAGTGTAAATAGTGATAACTCCTAATCTCAGAAATTCAGACAGAAATTATCCATGAATGTTCGTAATCACCTTGATACTAAAGGCAACCAGTCTTGCTTTAATTTTCTTTTCATCTTTATATTACGTAGATATAACCCATTGAGATGTTACAGTAACTTAATTTTCAAAAGGAATTACTTGAAACACTTCATTACTAATGTAGCTTTTCAATTCTCTGTCCCTAGCAGAGGCTTATGGTCACATCATGTTGAAACACTGGTTCCCGTATGATCACCAAAGTCAAGCAACATTGAGCCTGGTCAGTACCTAGATGGGTGACTGCTTGGGAATACCAGGTGCTGTAAGCTTGGATGTGCAGGTGGTGTAATTGGAGAGCCAAGTTCCAATTCCTGTTGGGTTTGTTATATTCCCTTACGTGCAAATAACTTGGGAAAGGTATGAATCTACCTCTTCTCCCACCAGCTATGGGTTAATTAGTAAGACTTGTACACTAAAACCATTATCTAAAAAAAAAAAAAAATTCTTACAATCTAAAGATATTTTTTGTCTTTAAATAACCTGCAAAGTGTTGATAAACTGTAAAAGATGAATCAATCAAATTAAATAAAATATCTCCCTAGCATCCATAACATCTGCAAGAATTTCTTGATCCATCATTAACAATACAACATTTTCAAGATATTTGGAAAACTTGGACCTTTGTGCCTGCAAAAAACCAGTGTCCAAAGAATGCTTTTTCCAATGACACTGCTATTATTTTAACTACTTTTAAATAGCAATGTTTATTTTTTTTAAAGTGATAATTAGAATTGCAATGAAATCTATTTAAACACTATTTATTAGATTGTTTATTTGCAAGAATAATTTTATATTTAAAACATTCTAAAAACAAATACAATTAAAACTAATGCAATGCAATATTTATCATTTACCAATTTATAAAGAAAAAATATGAAAATAATTTATTCATAAATTTATAAACATTTACTAAATTATTAAAATATGTGAACCAATTAGAAAGAAATCTTTATTATTTACCATTTTATAAAGTTTGAATTGATTGGCAGTTAGCTGATGTTTCACCAACCATTCCAATAAACAATCTAATAGTGTTTATTATTTCTGTTTCCAATTCTCAAGAACAAAGAAAATGTATAAATTCTCTTTCATGTTTAGGTTTAATTATAATATTTCAAGATTCTTGATAAAATCCAAAGAAGAATCAGCAATATTATTGTTCCTAACCTGGCATCTTGACTTCAATTACTTTCCCACTGCCATAATGTAGGTTCCCTGTGCCTTTTCTATAAATACTTTCATGGTAATTGTTCTGATGAACTTTGGTCTATGATACCTAGACTTTATGAATTTAAGCACAGTACGAGATTGGCAGCTAGGTTTCATCATTTTACAGTTGAGCTGGCTAGATTTAATTGTAAGTTCTATGCTAATAGTTTCTTTTTCTTGCACGTCTTGCCTGTGAAACACTTTTATGGCTCCATGCTTCCCAATCAACTTTAATCTTAAAAAATTTAAATGCAATGTCAATCGCTATCTACTTCCCTCCTGATTACTCTTCTTTTGTTCTCACTCCTTCATAATGTTTTCTTTTTCTTATTTTTTCACACTCGGTAATCTCTTCTTAGTGACTTTACTACCTTACATAGAGTGAAATGATTAAAAAAAAAATATCATCACTTTTTTAAAACAAAAAAAAACGTTGTCAAGGAATGAAAGTAGATAAAATAATAATGGTGCCAAGGGAAAAACCATCCTTTTGACACTTCATTTTATTTCTGGGCTGAGATAAGTTTTCCTCATAGTTCATTCCATTCTCCAACATAATCTCAATTCATACATATTGCTTCTTCACTGTCACCCCCACTATGAACATTCATCCAGTCTACATTTTCCAGTTTGGGCTGCAGACATATTATTTTAGTTTATTTCCATGTTTCCGCATCAATTATCTTCTAGCTGGTAAAAAGAATTTCTTGCCAGTTCATTGCAATTATGAACAATTTTCACTCCAACCAGAAGTCGTCCCTTCGCTCGGAATCCGTTTCATGTCCTAGAATTTTAATAACCCTCATCTTCATAGATGATGGTCATAAAAATGGTTCCTCATATAATGCATCTTATTTTTTATTGGCCTCATATACAAGGTCTAATGAATGGTAACAGAACTAAAGTGTGCAGGGTGAAGCTGTTTGGCACAGACTGACCTTGAACTCTCTTGTGCCTGCACACTAAGTTATAATGTTTTCACTCCCTTCCGTTGTTTGTTGGTGCTTGGAAGGAAAGTTTGTCGAGTGTGGTTGTCTCACCACACCATAGAGATTCCATTAGTTACTATGACTTGTGCACCACTTTTTGGCGACAAAAAAATCATATTCCCCAGATCTCACGCCTTGTAACTTTTTTCTCTTCGAAAATCAAATCTCACAAAAGGAACAAGATTTCAAGACATTGAGGAAATCCGAGAGAATGTTACTAGGTAACTGCTCACTATCCTAAAAAAGGATTTCCAGAAATGCTTCCAATGATGGAAATGATGCTGGATAAAATGTGTGGCTTCAGGAGGGGACTATTTCGAAGGAGATTAAATGCTGAATGGATATGTGTTTTAGTTTTCTTTTTATAGCACAAGTTTAGATACTTTTTGATCATTCCTCTTATATTACAATTATCTTTTAATTGCATTAACATGGATGAAAATGATTGTAAACTCCTCCATGATTTATCAAACACAACTTTCCCAAGTACAACTCTAGGATTTTCCCAGTCTTTAAAGATTTTTCTTTGATAATAAACTTTATCTTCATTATTATTACAAGACTTGAATAAGCGCACAGATTATATGTTATCACCTCCTCTATTTTCTCTTTTCTTTCATTCTGTCTTCTCTTTTCTTTCATTCTGTCTTCTCTTTTCTTTCATTCTGTCTTCTCTTTTCTTTCATTCTGTCTTCTCTTTTCTTTCATTCTGTCTTCTCTTTTCTTTCATTCTGTCTTCTCTTTTCTTTCATTCTGTCTTCTCTTTTCTTTCATTCTGTCTTCTCTTTTCTTTCATTCTGTCTTCTCTTTTCTTTCATTCTGTCTTCTCTTTTCTTTCATTCTGTCTTCTCTTTTCTTTCATTCTGTCTTCTCTTTTCTTTCATTCTGTCTTCTCTTTTCTTTCATTCTGTCTTCTCTTTTCTTTCATTCTGTCTTCTCTTTTCTTTCATTCTGTCTTCTCTTTTCTTTCATTCTGTCTTCTCTTTTCTTTCATTCTGTTTTCTTTCATTCTGTCTTCTCTTTCACTCTGTTTTCTCTTTCATTCTGTCTTCTCTTTTCTTTCACTCTGTCTTTTCTTTCACTCTGTCTTTTCTTTCACTCTGTCTTTTCTTTCACTCTGTCTTTTCTTTCACTCTGTCTTTTCTTTCACTCTGTCTTTTCTTTCACTCTGTCTTTTCTTTCACTCTGTCTTCTCTTTCATTCTGTCTTCTCTTCTCTTTCATTCTGTCTTCTCTTCTCTTTCATTCTGTCTTCTCTTCTCTTTCACTCTGTCTTCTCTTCTCTTTCACTCTGTCTTCTCTTCTCTTTCACTCTGTCTTCTCTTCTCTTTCACTCTGTCTTCTCTTCTCTTTCACTCTGTCTTCTCTTCTCTTTCACTCTGTCTTCTCTTTCACTCTGTCTTCTCTTTCACTCTGTCTTCTCTTTCACTCTGTCTTCTCTTTCACTCTGTCTTCTCTTTCACTCTGTCTTCTCTTTCACTCTGTCTTCTCTTTCACTCTGTCTTCTCTTTCACTCTGTCTTCTCTTTCACTCTGTCTTCTCTTTCACTCTGTCTTCTCTTTCACTCTGTCTTCTCTTTCACTCTGTCTTCTCTTTCACTCTGTCTTCTCTTTCACTCTGTCTTCTCTTTCACTCTGTCTTCTCTTTCACTCTGTCTTCTCTTTCACTCTGTCTTCTCTTTCACTCTGTCTTCTCTTTCACTCTGTCTTCTCTTTCACTCTGTCTTCTCTTTCACTCTGTCTTCTCTTTCACTCTGTCTTCTCTTTCACTCTGTCTTCTCTTTCACTCTGTCTTCTCTTTCACTCTGTCTTCTCTTTCACTCTGTCTTCTCTTTCACTCTGTCTTCTCTTTCACTCTGTCTTCTCTTTCACTCTGTCTTCTCTTTCACTCTGTCTTCTCTTTCACTCTGTCTTCTCTTTCACTCTGTCTTCTCTTTCACTCTGTCTTCTCTTTCACTCTGTCTTCTCTTTCACTCTGTCTTCTCTTTCACTCTGTCTTCTCTTTCACTCTGTCTTCTCTTTCACTCTGTCTTCTCTTTCACTCTGTCTTCTCTTTCACTCTGTCTTCTCTTTCACTCTGTCTTCTCTTTCACTCTGTCTTCTCTTTCACTCTGTCTTCTCTTTCACTCTTTCATTCTCTTTTCTGTTTTTACTGTCATTCTGTCTTCTCTGTCTTCCCTTTCACTCTGTCTTGTCTTCCCTTTCACTCTGTCTTGTCTTCCCTTTCACTCTGTCTTGTCTTCCCTTTCATTCTGTCTTCTTTCACTCTGTCTTCTCTTTTCTTTCATTCTCTTTTCTTTCACTCTGTCTTCTCTTTTCTTTCATTCTCTTTTCTTTCACTCTGTCTTCTCTTTCATTGTCTTTTCCATCATTCTGTCATCCTGTCTTCTCTTCTCTCTCATTCTCTCTTCTTTTTACCCTTTCTATCTTTCACTCACTTTTCCTTTCATTTCATTCCCTAAAACTAAACAGTGTCGTCTTTTCTTCTGTCTCTGCTTGCAATTAAACAGGAATGGCCCATTATTTATCAGAGGTAATGAGAAGGCATAACATATGAGCTAATTAAGGAACAAGCTGAATACTAATATGGTGTTTCCCACAATAATATCAATGATAAGTGGAAATTTAAGAACATCTAAGACAAAAACTGGCATAAGAAATAACACTCAAAATTTAATATTTGCTAAAATAAGGAATTGATACACAGCATTATAAATTAAATTTTAAGCTCACCTGATCAGATTCTGTGTGAATAAATACTTAAATCTAAATTCAGTGTTTCGCAAAATTAAATGATTCTGTGGATAAGTGGTAGGATTTTCTTTACTGGAAACTTTGGAATAAAACAAACTGACTCAAGGATATAAAATAAATAATATATTTTTATTTTTTTTAGAGTGAGTCCTTTTATTTGGTATAACAAAATGTTTGTTTATAAGGCAGATATTGGTAGTAGCTTGGAAAAAGTTTAGTATGGTAGTTTCAAAGTCAGACCATGTTAGGGGTCGTAGTAATATTAGAAATAGGTCAGTGTCAATTTTTTTTTTTTTTTTTTCAGCCCAAAGCAGGACAGAAATATCATTAGCAGATGACCTCTTAGCTTCTTATGTGTCACATCTGGCTGGTTTTCCCCGGCAGCCATGGCTCTTGTTGTCACCCTCACCATCCCTTCTACCATCTAGCTCAGAGGTGTGAGCTTATGTCATTTTAACCAGGCTCCAAGATTCTGGCACAAACATTGGTTTCGACTAACATCAAAAGTCTCTTTGTTTTCAATTTATTTTTGATTGGCCAAAATTATAACGGAAGTTATGTGTGGAGCCTCTCTAATTTTTGTTAGTTTTCAATCATAAATTAGTAGGCTCTGTTCCTGCAAACTTTCAGCATTTTTTTTGGACATGTTCAGTCTTTTCTTCTTCCTCTTTTTACTTGAGGGTTGCTTTATTAGCTGAGAGAGAAGTTTAGAGATAGAAAAGGATAAGGTTTTTAAAGAAAAGTGCAAATGCCGTATTTTAATTGTTTTTATTTTTGTTTATATATTTTATTTGGTTGTTATCAGGGCTCACTATAGTTCCAAGCACTGAATAAACTGTTCCAGTTTTCTTTTTTCAAATCTAAAGACCATTTTGGTTCAAAAGTAGTAGTATTCACCATTCAATTTTTTATATCTTTTCCCTACATAAGTGTATAGTATTTTAACATAACTAATAAAAAAAAATCCTTGAAAATGGGTATTATTTCTCTTGAAATTTTTTTAAAAATCAAAATTTTATGTTAAATTCAGGTTTTTGTTATATATATAAATAAATGTTTTCTGCAATACTGAAAGCTTAAAAATATAGAAATTAATAAAATAAATATTTTATTTTTTTGCTGGATGCATTCAAATCTATTTTCTCAATTCTTTTTTATATTTTTTTTCTTTCTTCAGTATTGCACAATGAGTAAAGAACAAAAATTACTAAGTACTTCCCCAGATATTGAGATGGGAATCTCGAATCCGTCAATGGTAAGTAAACATCAGTTTACTTCTCTTGCCCCTCAGGGGCCGGGTATGTTTGTTAAATTTCCATGATGACAAGCAGTATGTTGTGAAAAATGAATGTTTATTGATCTTGATTGGGAATCATTCATATATCCTGTTACCTTAGAAATCTGAACACCACATATCTAGCTTTATATGTACTTATGAATGCATTTCATTTTAATTAGTTAAAACCTATAATGATGAAGAAGGCTACAAAAATCTATCAAAATGATTTGGAGTGCATTTCTCCACCATGCAACAAATTATTTATGAATGGAAGGCCTTTGGTATGATGGTGTCACAATCAAGAAGTAGCTGTCCACAAAAATTAAAAGCAAGAGCAAGTAGACATCTAGTTTGGCAAGCCCAGGCAAATCCTTCTGTGATCTTTGCCATCTGCAATGCTCACTGGCCAATGTTGGAATCAATGTGCATACATGTACAGTGTGACAAAATCTGAACAATACCAATCTTCATGGCAAAAGGCCTAGAAAAAGCAACTGCTTACAAAATAGCACAAGCATGCTCGCCTCAGCTATGCCAAAGCTCATATTAACAAGCTGGAAACATTCTGGCAAAAGGTTTTATAGTTGGATGAGACCAAGAGCTTTTTGGGAGGAACAACAGGGGGGCATATCTGTTGTGCTCCTAATATGGCTTTTGAAGAGACAAATTTGATACCAACCATTAAACATGGTGGTGACAGCATTATGATTTGGGGGTGCTTTGCTGCAGCTGGAACAGGCAAAATAGTATGCATTGATGGCACAATGGACTCTGCATGAAACTAAGCAATTTTGAACGAAAGTGTCTTGTCCTCTGTTCAAAAGTTGGGTTTAGGTCGGGGCTGGAACTTCCAACAGGACAATGATCTGAAGCAAATCCACAAAAGAATGTGTTCGTAAAAAGAAATTTCAAGTCTTGTAATGGCCTAGTCAAAGTCCTAAACCAAATTGGAAATCTGTCATTCAAGTGAAAAAAGGCAGTGCATGCAAGAAACCCAGGTAAAATCAAGCAGTTGTGTGAGTTTTGCCAAGAAGAATGGTCAAAAATTGGCACTCATTACTGCCAGAAATCTTTTAAAAATTATAGAAAAAGACTGGTTGACATTGTAACCTCAAAAGGAGCAGTCACCAGATATTAAATGTAATAAATATTAAATGTAATTCTTAATGAATATCTAATTTACTTAAGATTTGTTGATCATCTGGAAAAAGAGA
Source organism: Acanthosepion esculentum (assembly GCA_964036315.1). NCBI lineage: Eukaryota > Metazoa > Mollusca > Cephalopoda > Sepiida > Sepiidae > Acanthosepion > Acanthosepion esculentum. The sequence continues at coordinate 45,140,088 of OZ038499.1, read as the reverse complement.
CAATTTAAAAAAATATTATCTTAGGGGTTTACTTACTTTTGAACAGCACTGTGTGTATATGTATATATATATATATATATATATGTATATACAAATAAAGAGAAAGAACAGACAGATTAAGAATCTGCAGTTCTTTAGCATTTACTTTTTTTAAAAAGTGTTTGATACAATGTAAAGCAAAATATTATATTTTTATTTAAAAAATATTTTACATTGCTACATAAAAATTTCTATGTTTTTGAACTTTAAATTGTTGCATCAGGTGATGTTATGATGAAAATGATTTACTTTTGAAAACAAAACAATATGGTAGCTTATTTAAGAGTTAAAAAGTAGGGAGGAACAAGATTTCAAAATTTTGTGGTATGTCTATGTTAACCAATCAAAAGAATATAGAATTAGTATTAACTAATGATACTTTTGCTAGATCAACTCCGACTGAATAGTGAATCCAGTCCTCACTGGGTACCCCATATTTTCGCCTTTATAGCATATCTAATGTACATTTATTTCAGGCACTTCAATGTGGTGTAAAGCTTGTTTTGCTAGATCAATTACAACCGAGTAGGGAGTTTGAATCTCACTGGCTGCGCCATAATTGTGGCACATCTAAGTTACACTTAGTAAATCACTGTATTGGGCACTTCAACGTGGTGTAAAGCTTGTCTTGTTAGAACAATTATGACTGAGTAGTGAGTTTGATCCTCACTTGGTGGTTCATAATGCAGCTTTGTGCCACATTGAAGCCACCTTGTGTCTTATATGATACCCTGTCCGTTTATTTGAGATGGAAAAGTGTTTTTTGATCTAAAGCTCGTTTATGTTTTCTTTTCTTATAAAGTGAACAATATGTACAATTCTAATTAAATTCTTATAAGTTTAAAGTTTATCATAATTTTTCTACCTCAATTTATTTTCAATTTCAGTTTTTCGGGATTACTATTTTAAAAACCATATTTCTGACAGGTATGTTATGATGGGCAATGGCAGACTGGCCCACTGGGATTCCGGGAAGTTTCCTGGTGGGCTCCAAAGTGAAAGGTCTATCATAATAACCGAAAAAAGTAAAAGTAAAAACTAAAAAAAAAAATATTACATAGATACTGGGAAGATTTAAATAAGGCTTCTTTGATGCTATAATTTATTTCAGTAGGTAATAGATATCCTCAGTTCTTTGTTTTAGCATTGTTAGTCCTTTTGATTGGGCACTTTTATAAGTTTTCCCAGTAGAAATTTTCAGCCCATTCTGCTAGTGATGATGGGCCTTACTTGACTCTTGTTTTAGTTACTAAAATACAGCATATATTCATTACAACAAAGTGAGACATTTATAATATATAATCAGAAGGATTTATTATTTGAAGGATTCTGCTGTACAAGTTCGGTGGAGTAAGAAAGTTCTTGTAATGTGGTTGCAAGTAGAATATTTCTCGTTTGTGTTGGTGAATGAATAGATTTTTGGGAAGTGATAAGTCTATCAGTAAAGGCGATATTTAACAAGAGAAAATGATATTTGGGTCAGATGACTTATCTATGGTCTTCATGTCTGGAGCTGCTCAATTTCATGTGCTCTCCTTGCAAGATGCCTGGCTGAAAGGAGGAAGTGCATTAAATTTCCCACCAGTAGGACAATTACCTTTTATTCTATATAATCATAGGAATTAGAGATTTTTTTAAAATTTTGTTGAGGGCTTGCAATTCCTGGTCAGTGCCGAAGCCTCAAACATACAAAATTTATCATTTACAAGCAACAATTTGAAACAGACAAAACTTTGTTTAACCAAATCTAAAATAACATTTATTCAAAAACGACAGTATGTATTGACTGTGTGTGACTTGTGTACAGTATTAGTGTTCAAGTATATAGGCAAAAGTAGTTTTCACAGTTGTGTACATGGTGAAGAGTTCGAAATGTCTTTTCCTTAAATACATTTGCAAGATAGTAGAAAAAAAAGTGTCAGTGAAACAGTACTTAACTGGTATTGCTAATATGGGGTGTTCTTGACCGGGTTACCATGGCAATGTCATGAAAGTGAGTTCATTCTTTGCCTGCGGTTGTTGAAGGAGTGGAAAAAAAGGAATGAGTGACTGCTTTTCTTCCATCTGCCAACATGAAGTTCAATTCTTCCTCCTCAACTGAAAACTTCTGCACTATTTATATGTTTATGATGGCTGTCGATGATGTAGGGTGTGGATGTAGTTGTAAGCTAAAATTCACTACTTGAGATAAATGCTTGCGGCAAGGAAAATGAGTGGAGGAAAAAAACGTATTTTCCAACCAATCACTTTTTAGGTCTGCTACAATTTTGTTTTATTTCACGTGAATGCGAGATCACAAGTATTTACTTTTATCTTAATATTTACTTGCATTTGCTAAATATACATCATTTAATAATAATAAAACCTAATACTGATACAAAAATTTTAATTCCTCCTTTTTTAATTCAATTTTCATTTATACAGGAGGAATCTTCAGACGAAATTATTCCTGTTAACGCCACAGATAAAAAGGTTGGTTATTGTTATTGTTTTATTTAAGTCATATTTCTAAAATCTAGAAAGCATTTTAAAATAATCCTGAAAAACATCTTAACAAGTTAAGACTTTTGATACAGTTAATACAAATTTTTATTGATGTAGATACCATTGCTGTTTTACAAGGGCATTATGGAAATTGACAAAGTGGAAAAGGTTTTACATGATGCAGTTTGTTCTGGTTTTGTTTCAAAAGTTTTGTCACAACAAATTTGTTTATGTTGATGTGACATAAACTTAAATTTAGTCCAATGAAGACCTAAAGGTGGAAATGCCTCACGCGAAATCTTTTTCAACTTTGTCATACTTTCTTCCCCTAAAATTGTTTTTGATATATAAAAAAATTATATCATTATCCTATACAGTTAACAAAGTTTTTTATTGACTTAGATGCCATATTTGTCAATTGACAAGGTGGTTGTTTCACAGGGGCATCCTCTACTTTATGATGTCTTCTTGACTTTTTAGCAATACTTTGGTGCTATGAAATATTTGAATATGAGCAATGGTTATATCTACCATGAAATTTGAAACTTGATTTGTAATAAATTCCTTTTTTAGTGCATATCTGTTGTTAAATCTTCATCTATGCATGAATGTTTCTATTTTGAAACCCAGGAACATGGATTTCTCTTCTGAAATAATAATATTTATTAGTTAAAAAGAATTTTTATCATTTTTTTTTATATTTTGTAGATTCCTGATGAAAATGAAGCCGAGTCCTTTTTACACAATTTGTCTGCAAGACGGAGGCGCAAACAAAAAGAAGTGAGCCAATCATTTTTAAATAAGATTTAACACACACACACACACACACACACACACACACACACACATATATATATATATATATATATATATATATATATATATATATATATTTTAAATAAAAACAGACCACTTTAAGGTTTCATGTAATAAATTATTTCATCATAATTTATTACATGGAACCTTAAAGTGGTTTTAAATTTTTATTTAAATTATTAGCTCTCTGGATTTTATCCTCCTTGGGTCTACCCATACGGATTACTTAGTTTTTCATAAACTATATATATATATATATATATATATATATATATATATATATATATATATATATATATATATATATAAAGGTAAAGAACAAATAGGAAATGTTTATCAAACCTATTTCTTCTTTATCTTGTTCTGACAGATTCAGATCTATATTTGATCCCAAGTCATATGTGCACATTTCATTGAATATGACAGAAAAGGTGCTTTGATTTAGTTTTCTATACAATTTCTAATGTGATCTAATAATTTTTTCTTTTCAGATGATAAATTATATAAAAACTGTCCAAATATTTTTTTTTTTTTTTTTTTTTTTGAGTGCTTTCAGCTATACATTTAGCCATTTTCAAGGACGAAATATTTTAACTGTTAAATAAGAAATAGTTTGTTGCATGCATGTATTTATATAATGTTTTCATTTTTCATGAACATGGCACAATATCTTGACCGTGATTTGACAAAATGAAAACATTATATAAATACGTACATGCAACAATCACCATTTTAAAGTACTTGGATGGATCTAAAAGGTTATTTTTTTGTTTTTTTTTGTTTACAAATCAAATAAGATAATTTGACCATAACCTTTGACCGTTAATTTCTCAAAAAGCATATCTTTATTTTTATTTTTTTATTTATTTATTTTATTTTTTTTAAAATTTAACAACAAATTTGTCTGCTTTTTGGTAAAATATGTAAAAATTTTGTGGTGGACTTTTGACTGTGGCCTGAGTTACAAGGGTTTTACTGAGTTGTTACTTCAGTATGAACTCCTACATATTTTTTTTTTAATTTGTCAACACATACATGTATTTATACAAGGTCTTTGTAAAAGAATGTCCGTCCAATAATAACAAAAAATAAAATAACCTACCAAAGAAAATACTACCACTTCTTTCATTTTTTGTTAATCAGACTCTCCACAACTTCCTATTTTTTGTTGTTCTAAGTAAGTTTGGCACCTTTTACCATCCCTCTTTGTCCTTATTCTGCCATTCATGCAAAAACTCATTAAGTTAATTGCTGTTTCTCTTTGCTGCTTTTGTTTTCCTGTAAGTGTTAAATTCTCCAAGTACTCTTTCCTCATTACATATACCAGAAATTTGAACTATGTCTTTCTGTGTGACACCAAGCCATCGGCCCATGGTTAACTCCCAGTCGCGGTGCAAAGCTGTAAGGTTTCTTCTACTGGCGTTTTGGGGTTGACTCTTTGTCACTGCCACCAGCCTGTGTCCCAGTCGTTTGGTGGTCGTCACTACTTTGCGAAATCCCCTGGTCAGGATACCAATATGTGACACCCAGCCGTCCATGGTCGGATCCAGTGGTTATGGCTCCAATATGTGGCACCAGGGTCGAGTTCTGGTCGTTGATGTTAACGGCTTCACCAGTTGTACCGGTTCAATGCCAACTCTATTGTTCATAGCTCACCTGCAACGTCTGGTTACTGGAGTAACTGCTTGATCTCAAGTCTTACCTACCCACGTTGTGACTTTGATCTTAGATGAGATCAATCAGGTGTCAGGCCGTAGTGTCAGCTGAGTCCAAATTGAAGGTGACATTGCACAAGCGCAAAAAAATAAATAAATAAATGAAAGAAAAACCCATGAGGTCCAAGTATGTTAAGAAATAACAATTCAACTTTATCCTTCCGTTATATACAGGAGCATGTTTTTCTCCCAGTCCGTTTCCTACGAAATGTGACACTTCTATGCTTCAAGCAAGTTGATATCGTAAGTCAACTAATTTAGTTTTTAAGTGCTGGCTTAACTTTGTTTGTCAGTATAACTTGCTATTGGTGGGTTAGGCGAAGTCAGAGGTCATGGAATCTCTCGGTCAGCTTCTGCGTGGCAACACCCTGGTTCAAAACCAGCTCAAACTATCTGGAACTCACTGACTAACTTGTAACTGACTAATGACCCATCGACAGTCGTTTATATGGGTACCAACCAAAACCCAGTGGATGGCCAGACATGGCCTGGGGTTCTCGGTAAATCTCCATTTCTAACAAGAAATCTCCATGTTGTCAGGACAGGAAAATTGATTATTTCCCCTTTTTTCTAAAATTAACCACTTCCCATTTCGGGCGGGAGGGGGGTGACTCCGTTGTTAGTGAGGGAAGGTCGGAGAAGAGCTATCCTCCTAGACTCTTTCTCTCTCACGTTGATATCTCATACCAATCCCTTCAATGGGTGTTAACACCTTCTCCGCCTTTCTCATCCATTCACCTCCGCCTATCGCCCATGCCACCTTATGACCAATGATCTCTCGACAGTGTGGGTGTGACTAAGCTGGCCTCCTTAAAATTATAATCTAGAATTTTTGTTTACCAAATTTCTCCTTTCCCATCGGCCAAAATTTTTACGAATTCCAGATTGCCAATTAAATTCTTATCACATCTTTCTTTTGGGGCCACCCAAAATTCACTTAGTCAGCAATCTTTACTGACTCATTCATCACTGTCGAAGTTTGCCATCTGGTCCTTATGTTAAGTCAGCTTTATAATGGAATCCTTGACTTGTTAAGAAATTAAATTCTTTTATCTCGCCAAATCTCAACTCTCCACTCTAATTTCTGGGGATTGACAAAAGTTTACAATTGCCACATTACTATTCGACGTCTTAGTGTCTGTTGGCAAAGTAAATGATAACAATCCTCTCACCTATATTGAGACAATGCCAAAATTTTATAATTGCCACATTGCTTCTCTTCGCCTGTATCCAAGAAAAAAAAAATATAATCTTGGAAAGATAATTAACATTGATTCTCCCTGCCTGTATCAGCATTCGTCTCCAGCCGAAATTTTTACGATTGGCACATGTTTTGGCCGATAATTCCATATTTGCCTTTTCTTTATATCTCTCTCAGCGATAACTCGACTTTACAAGACCTCACACGTGGCTTCTTCTGTGGTTTTTTTTTTGGGGGGGGTTATATGTTAAGAAATAAAATCTTTCTTTTAACGTCGATCAGTCTATCTTTCGTTATAGCTCTTTTTTTTCCGCTTTAAGAATGTCTATTTTCTGTTTTAATTTCTATGGTTAATTAGTTAGCCAATTACCATGGCTAAATAGTGTCACATCTGATTGTTAGATCAGTTTACTTGTAATTCGTATTTTTTCTTGAAACTTCCGGACTTATGACCACATCATGTTGAAACAAATACAATCACTGAAGTTAAGCAACATCGAGCATGGTCAATACATAGATGTCTGACCACTTGACAATACCAGATACTGTAAGCTTGAATGTATGGGTGATGTAATGCATAAGGGCTCAGAATTGTTAATCAGAAAGCAGTTGCAATTACATTGGGTTCGTTATATATTCACTTAGGCACAAATAACCTTGGGAAAGGTATGAATCCACCTCTTTTTCCCTCCAGCTAAGGGTTAATTATTAAGACTTGTACTACTAAACCATTATTATCTCAAAAAATTCTTACAATTTGAAAATATTTTCTTGCTTTAAATAACCTGCAAAGAGTTGATAAGCTGTAGATGACAATTAATGAAATACTGATTGGCTACACAGGCATGTCTTTTAGATTTATTTGCATTCTCTGCAATGTAAATGTATTGAAACTACATTGGCCACAAAGTAAGGGATCTGTTTATATATTGATTGTAATATAGAATTGATCCCCCACTTTATATCCACATTATAATTTCTTGTAAGCATGACTTTTACATTTATTTACATTCTCTGGAATATAAATGTATAGAAACTACCATGGCCACAAATTGAGTGATCAGTTTATGTATTGATTGTAATATAGAATTGAATACCCACTTTATATCCACATTATAATTTCTTGTAGGCATATCTTTTAAATTTATTTGCATTCTCTGGAATATAAATATATAGAAACTACAGTGACCACAAAGTAAGGAATCTGTTTATATATTGATTGTATTATAGAATTGATCCCCCACTTTATATCCACATTATAATTTGTTTATCAAATTCTGATTAGGTATGAATTCACCTCTCCTCCACTATGGGTTAATTAGTAAGACTTGTATCACTTTACCATTATTATCTTTAAAAAAAAAATTCTTACAATCTAAAAATATTTTCTGGCTTTAAATAACCTGCAAAGAGTTGATATGCTAAAGAAAACAGATGAACCAAAAAAATTGAAACTTCTTTGTTGCTCAAATGTACTGTTCATGGTGTCCTCAACATTTGTCAGCAGAACAACATTTCTGTCACTTCAAATCTCTTTTTCATTTGTGAGGAAATTGTCCAACATCAAGTGCCATATAGGAGATGCAGTTCAGAGCACTTTTCTTTGTCTTAATACTTTGCTTAGTCTCTGAAAGCATTTTTCACTATTCATGCCCAGATAGTTAAATTCAGTTGCTGCTTGATTTTCATGTCCCCAGTATGTAGCTCACTCTTCAAACTGTCTCTTTTGCTGACAACCACACATTTTATCTTCTTGCAATTAGTCTTATCTTCTTTTCTTCACCTACCTTATATAATAGTTCTTTCAGTTTTCTTTCTAAAGCTGCTATCAATACAGTGTCAACTGCATATCTTATGTTGTTAATAATTATGTCTTCTTCTATGTGCTGTGTCCCATGGCTTTCAACAATTTCCTGTCCTTCATATCTCTTAGCAATGTTTGTCTTTTCACTATCTCTCCTAATCCCTGTTCTGCCAACCATTTACACAAGCTCATTAGGTAGGTTATTCACTGCTTTTCTCTGTCTCTCTTGCCTTCAGTATGTTCTGTGAGCGTTAACTTTTCCAAATCTTCTTTCCTCATTACGTGCCTTACAATTTCAATTTTCTCCTTCCGATTCTAAGTATAAGTGTCCTTTTTGTTTCCATTTTCTGTAAAATCTCATCGTTGATGACATGTTCGGCCTATGGTATTCTCAGCATCCTTCTGTAGAATCATATTTCTATTGCCTCAAGTCTTTTCGTCATCTTGAAGATTTTTCAGCATTTACTGCCATATAGGAGTATCAATATTACATAATTGTTTAGTACTCTTTCCTTTCGTTCCAACAAATTTTTTCTGTTTCTTAATACTTTGAAGGCATCTTTCATTATTCTAATGGCCCTTCAGATTTTGGTATTGCATTTTTGGTAAACACTTCCTTTTTGTACTTGATTTTGGTATCTCCAATTCATAGTTTGCGTCTTGGGCTGTTCCTTTTGCTGACAACCATAAATTCTATCTTAGAATTTATGGTTAGTCCTTTCTTCTTGCTTTCTTTCACTATCTTCTCTGGGAGTGCCTGTAGTTTACTTTCCATGTCTGCTATCAACACTGAGTCATCTTTATATCTTATGTTGTTAAGATTGTGGCTGTCGATAAAAAATCCTGGTAGGACTTCTAATTCTCTAAGAATTGTCTTATTGGAAATTCTGGTAGGTTTTTTGGTTCTTTGGTGAGGAAATATATTCTCTTTTTTTTTTTTCATGTATTCACTGAACTTATTTTCTTTCCCCTTGTAAACTGTTTGTTCTCAGTAGAGCTTACATATTACTCAAATATCTTTACCCGATGTCATCATTTCTTGACTGGGTATCTATGCTGATGACACACCTATTTACTCCTGTTTTAATAGTTAGTCTAATCAGTTTGATAAGGTCAAATTGGAAGCTGATCTCAAAAATGACCTCCAATCTGTTGTTAAATGGGGCAAGAAATAGCTTGTTAATTTTAACACATCCAAAATAAAACTATCCCCTTTTAATTATCTTAGAGAAACTTTTTCGCCTTCCATTAGCATGGCTGATGCTAACCTCCAGGTGAGTGACTCATTGTACCTTCTTAAAGTTTTCTGTTGACATTAAGTGGAAATATTATTTTGAATCAGTTGCTGCTAGGAAAGTTGATTCACTGTTTCATGCCAACCAATTTTTCTTGCTGGAATCTATCTTTTATGTCTACAGCCATACATTAAATATTGTTGTTACATCTGGTCTGGTGCTTCTGCTATGTATTTAGAGATTCTTGATGAAATACAAAGAAGAATATACTATGTTATTGATCTTGACCTGGCATCTTGGCTTCAGTCACTTTCTCATTGCCATAATGGAGCTTCTTTTGTGCCTTTTTTTTTATCAATATTTTCATGGTAATTTTTCTGATGAGCTTTCCTCTTTGGTTTGGTTTAACAGCATATCAACTTCTTACAGCCAGCTCATTTAATGCTGACATTTTATTTTTTTGTGAGCTTTCGTAATTCTTCCCCCCCCCCCCCATAAATGTATTGCTGGTAATGTTTGTTTTTTTTTTTTTTACTATGAAAATCTATTGCTGGTAATTTTTTCTAATTTATTTTTATATATTCCTAGTTTGGGAGTTCACTATTTGCCCATAGATGGGACCCTAACAGGTGCTACTACCCTGTTCCTCTATGATACCATGACTTTAAAAATTTAAGTGCAGTATTAGATTGGCAGCTAGGTTTCATCATTTTACATTTGAAATTGCTAGATATAAGTTCTATGCTTACAGTTTCTTCTCTCACACTTCACTTGTGGAACTCTTTTCCAGCTTCTTGCATTCCAGTCAATTTTGATCTTCAAAAATTTAAATGTAATGATAATCATTATTCACTATCTTCTTGTTTTTTTTTTAATTGTTCTCTCTCCTTAATAGTAGTTTTTCTGCATATTCTCTCGATCACATTAATCCTGTGCATCTTAGTGACTTTATTTGCTTGGGATGAAATGATTTTTAAAAAAAATTATTTATTTAACTTTTCAGTATCCCTTTGCATATACTTGCATGTATATAAGATTTTGGTAATCATGTTTTCGCTAACATTATTTTTTATTCTTTTACCTATATACAGCTTACAAAGACTCTAAAAACACGTGAAGATTTGGCAGAAGAAGTAAGGACTGTAAAACAGAAAAGTCGCAAAGCTCTTGAAGAATCTGTTGATCCTTCTACAGAGACAACGAGTTTGTCTTTGGCCCAAGATAGCACACTACCAACACCACCTCAGTTTGATGATACTGTTGATGCAGTGCCATCTACATCTTTGGACACCCAGAACCTCCAGGCTGCTAAACCTCCTGTCTCACCGAAAAAATCAAAAAGGATTAAAAAATTACAAGACGATATAGAAGGCAAGGAAACTTGATATCTCAAGCATTTGTTCGTACTTTGTCTCTTGTCTTTCCCTTTAAAAAACACAACTTAGTGGAGTTTGATATTCATTTTGAAAATTATTTTCTAATCATTTTTTTTATTGTTTTTTAAGTTTGGAGTAATCCCCTCTCAAATGTGTTTTTCCTTTTTTTAAAAAAAATCTCATATTTTTTATTGTTACAATTTTTTTTTTATGAGAAAATTTACAAATTTTTAGCAGTTGTGGAAAGCTGGAAACTACCTTGATTCAAATGTTTTAGCAGAAATAGCAAAGAAAAAATCTTTATTTTAAAATACCATGTCCTTTGAAGATGATGATGATGGCACTTTGGAATGTGATAAAATATATATTAAAATCGAAGTAAGATTTTATTTAAACAATCTTGGAAAATCTGTCTCTATTTCTGAGATGAGGTATTGTAGCTATTTGCACTGTTTGGATGGTTGTCCTCCTCTTTATTGCTACATTCACTGGAAAAAAAAGTGGATAAAAACAGTGCATAAAGGCGTTGGTTGATTGATCCAAAAGTGATTTGATCTAAAGAGTTGCAAGTTCAATCCCTGGCCTCAGCAGGCGGAACAAAATCTTGGAGAGTTGAGTTTTCAAGGCGAATTAACTGAAACTGACATATACAAAAGGCATGGCACATGAAATTAGAACACTCTACTCCTGTGGAATAAATAAAGGTTTCAGTTCAAAATTCCAAAAAATATCACCTGAAGAAGGTCAGAGTGTTCAACGGCTGAAACGACATGAATGTGGCAAAAAAAATGTAAATTTGAAAAATGTGTCTGAATTTTTGGGATGAGAAGTTATCATATTTAAAAAAAAAAAATTATAAATAATTAGACTAATATCCTCATCTTTGTTATTGTTATCACATTTTGACACCTCTGTTGGCCTTCTGCAAGTATCTGTTAATGTTGGAAACCTTTAGGGAATATCCCACAGAACACAGGACAGTTCTAGATTGGCAGCACGGTCACACCAATTTAAAAGTTGAAATGGCTAGATATAACGATAAATTCTATTTCTTCTCTTGCACTTCTGGCTTCTAGAACTTTCTTCTGGTTTCTTGCTATCTAGTCAACTTTGATCTTGAAAAATGAAATGTCAATCAGTATCTTCCATCTTCGTAATTCCTTTTCTTTTATTGTTCGTTCTTATTAATAATGTTTTTTTTTTTTTTTTTTTTTCCTCATATTCCCTCACCCTTATTTCTTAGTGGCTTTATTACCTTGCTTGGGGTAAAATTATTAAAAATAAAAAAAGACGATGACGAATTAAAGTGTTGGTTCATAAATGTTTTGGCATAGTAATTGTGAGTTCAATCACTGGTCAAGGTAGTGCAGGCTGAGGAAACAAGCTTAGAAATAACTGAGCAGTACTAAAAAGAGACCAAGACAAGATATTCCTAAATATGGATGGTGGAACAAGAATAATCTGTTCCCATAGATTAAATAAAGGGTTAAATTTGAAGTTCCCTGGAGATTGCCCAGATAGACAGACACCTGATAAAGACCGGAAGGCACAACAGCTGAAGTGTTGTGATAACAACAACAAAGATGAGGATATTAGTCCACCTGTAACTAATTTAAATAACTTTGAAAACTTTAGAACAATAATCCATCCAAGATTAAATGGTTCTCTTTCACAATAAATGGTCTACTTTAATGGATAAAGAAGATGTTTTCAGATTTCTGATTCTTTGACCCAAAATCTTATGTCAGAAGTTTACATTAAAGCCATTTCTGTAATCTTCTAATGTCTAAACATTAATAAAAATATCAGAATTTTTTGCATTTTGTTATTGCAAACGGATTTCCATTATAATAATTATTTCATTAATAAGATTAGATTATTTCATTTAATAAAATTAAGATAGTTTTTTCTTATTTTTTTATCAGTATTTTACATTGTCATTTCTGTAATGTTCCAATATCTAAACATTAATAAAACTGAAATAATGATTAAGTTTTAATGTAAAAATAACTCTTCGGACATTTTACCTTTCTCTTTAGTCGTCACAGAAAAACGAAATGATATTGATGACTTGGAGGACAGTGACCTGGAAAAGGGGGGGACTCTCCCAGGAAAATCATCAATTCAGCTTCGGATTAAATCTTTAAGGGAAAAAGCTAAAGTAAGTTCCATAAAATCTATTATTTAAACATTTGAATTATTTAATTATTTTATAAGGGATCTCTTCACTTTGTGTGTGATCATGGCTCTCCACAACTTTCTATTCTTTGTAGCTATAAGCACTGTTTGTTCCCTTACTATCCCTCCTAGTTCATGTTCAGATGTCTGTTTGCAAAAGCTGATTAGGTAAGTTACTGTTTCTATCTGTTCCACTTGCCGCCTTCATTCTGTCCTCTGAGTGTCAGATTCTCCAAGCACTCTTTCTTCATTATATGTCCCAGAATTTTCAACTTCTTTTTCATTCCCATTTTCCTTAAAATCTCCTCGTTTTTAAATGGTTTGTCTATAAAAGTTTAATAATTACAATGAAAACAAACATACTAAACCCGAACAACAGCAAAGAATAACAAACATTTTGTGCTTAGTATAAAGACGTAAATTGAAAAACAAAAATTGTAAAACCATACCTGGTTTTAATTCCTCTCTCATTCAAGCTTTATCAAGGACTGGGAAATGTGCACAACAAATAAAATAGAAAAACATAATACAGGATACAGTGTAACCCGGATATAAGAGAGAGTGTCTCTGGTCCCAAATTAGAGCCTGTGTTAATGTATATATAATAGACCAAACCCGGATATAAGAGACTTCTTCTCCGGTCCCGGCAACTCTCTTATATCCGGGTTACACTGTATTATTATATTATAGGTACCTTCATGATTTCACTAAAAGAGCATAGCATGATGAAAAAGACGCCAAACTTGACAAAAACAAAACTTTATCGTGTAAATGTTAATGTTATTATTAAGAGGAAAGGTGAAAGTATTTTTAGGGTATTTTTTTTACATTTTAATCGTTCCTAGCATGTCCAAAATTTTCGTTAAAAATCTTTTCTTTTCTTTTTTTTTCTTTTTTTTTCTTTTTTTAAGTCAGAAAAATTGACAGATAATCAATCATGTCAACCATTTTTTCCATTCTTTTTAAAAAATATGAAAATCTCAGTTTGAAATTCTTTTGAAAATCAATTATAATTTTTTCAAAACTTATTTTAAGAAAATCAGAAATTATAATGTTTATTTAAAATATTTTGAAACAAGCTTAACTTATTTTCTGCACCGAAAAGATGTAGTTTGAAAATAAAACAAAGCAGGTTATAGCATTTCATGTCACTTGACAGGTGACGAAAGACATTTTCATGATGTATTGATAGCTTACGTGAGGATAATTTATTCTACGGAATAGAATTTAGATTTAAGTGAACAAATTATTTACCTCATTATTTTTAAAGAAAACTTTCAGCACTCTATTTTTTTTTTGTACTTAGCTTTCAACTTTACGTTTATGATGCTTTATGGAAAATATATTATAAAGAAATTAAAATAAGACGGTTGAGAGTGAGATTAAATTTCATAAAATTGAAATAAGACAACTCACTAAAAACTGTAAAACAACTTCACAAAATAGAAATTGCAATGAAATATGTAAATGAAATAAATGGTACTTTTAAAAATGTAGTAATGTTGCTGCTGAAAATGGCTTAGGATGGTGTTCAATTTATTTTAATTAGTAAAAACGCTAATTCAAAATGCTCAACATGTGTTTTGCACGAAGAATTTGCAATAATGAGATGGACGTTTAGCAGAGAATGCTTACACTCAAGCCACGTGATGTTTTATTGCTTGTGAGCTTCAGTACTTTTTAATTACAGCCATTTTAATGATTTTTGTGAACACAAAATTACATTTCTTAATTACTGTGGATCTTCTGATTGGATGAAGCGATACAATTTACAAAGCGCTAAAAAATGATCTATCTCATAAGGACATTTACGAAAGTGAATGCAGCTTTCGACTAATTTTATAATATTTTTAAAACTTAAATGTAAAAATCTAAAATAATTAAAGAAATAATAAATAAGTGTAGTAAAAATTCATTTTTCATCGAAAAAATTTTTTGCTTTCAGAAAATATTGTCCAAATTCATAAAAACAACTAAAAACATTTGAAATGAAATAATATTTTTGTTTTGAGTTCTGTATGTTACAATTCAGGGCTGATTTTCAGGTAGAGGGTGTCCAATTAAAAAAAAAACAAAAAAAAACCTGATTTGCTTTCCTCAAAGCCTTGTGCTTTTAACTAATATAATCGCTAAACTGAATGCGACTGAATTTCTAGAGTTTTCATAAAATTAGTTATTGGTGGGGGGGTAATAAATATAAAAAAAATATTTTTGCCATGACTATAATAAAAAAAACATATAATAATTTCCATCATCTGTGAATAGTTTCTGAAAATTTCATTAACATCCGACAATTATTTTTATTTTTGCAAGATTTTCCAAATTAATGTCTGTTATACAAAAAAACGTGCTAAAAATTGTATGTTATTTTACTAGTTCCGGGGATACAAAGAGAAACAAGTTTTTTTTCAGTCAAAATTTAGAATGTTCTAAAAAGAAGTAAAAACTTTGAAAAATAATTAAAAAAAAAACTTTGGTCTTTCCTTTTAATAATAACAAACATTTAGACGATAAAATTTTGTTTTTGTCAAGTTTGGCATCTTTTTCATCATGCTATGCTCTTTATTTTAGCAATCTCATGAAAGTACCTATATTATATATAATCATCAAAGGTTGATTATATTCAGGCCTAAAAACCATTCCTGCTTATAAATGGACAGTTAGGACTATTATATATATATATATATATATATATATATATATATATATATGAGGCACGGAGTAATGTATAGCGGCTTGGATTGAGGAATCTGAGAGCCGAGTTCAAATTCCAGTTGAATCCATTACATTCACTTACGTGCTAATACCGTTGGGAAAGGTATGAATCCTCCTCTTCACCCTCCAGCTATGAGCAGGACAGACTGGGTTGCCTTGAACGGCAACTGGTCTAGAAGGGCAACTCTGAATTCAAAACCTGTGGAGGGTCGTTTGGGGACCTTGTGGCACGTAGTGCACCAGGTCTTTGAAAAGTGCGGATAGTTCTGCACAAAACCTTCACCACTATAATCAAATCTCGTGCTGGTCTCAAACTGGCCTGCTTGACCCTCATACGTTGAATTCGACGAGAGAGTCAAATGTGTGTGTGTATATATATATATATATATATATATATATATATATATATATATATATATAGTCACTTTGGGGAATTGCCTTAAGCACACTTTAAACCTCAACCTTGTATCACATCCAATAAGAATGTGTTCACCCTGGTAAATTCCTATAGTCTCTTAGACCTTTATGGGGAAATCCAAATGAACCTTCCTTAGTACCAGGAATATGTCCTTGTTATAGGACTGGGCACACTAATTATTTAACAAGTGCTCAGGTAGGTATATTTATACACCTATGTAAATTATCCCAGTTTCCTCTTCAAATATTGCTTGATACATGGTGGTTTATTCTTTCTTCCAACCTCTGAACTGTTCTACAATTATAGTCAGCTGATATTTAAAATGGTAAATTATGAAAATAATATGGTGGTGGTGGTTGGGAGGGGGGTAGGGCATTCTTATGTATTGATCCTAACATTGGTTAGACAGTAAAGACAATGTGTGGATTGGTAGATGAATAACAGTTTTTCACACTAATGGAAATTAACTTAACAAATCTCATTTTAACATCACCGATCAACTGTAGACACATAGACTGAACACTTTTGGCGACTAATTGGGCTTTCCAAATTGTGACATTTTAGTTGAATGTTAAACTTCGCATTATCAACATAGTATCCATTTTCACCTAAAAATAAAAATTCGAATTCTGTTTTATTCCATTATTTTTTGTCATACACTGAATAATTAATCAGTCATTTATCTCAGACAATTAGATTGATTAATTGATTGATTTTGTTTTTTATGGTTTATCAACCCTTTGCAGGTTATTTAAAGCCAGAAAGTATTTCTCAATTGTAAAAAAAGATTTTTAGAGATAATTGTGATTTACATACAAATCTTAATAATTTAACAGAGGTGGATTCATAACTTTCCCAAGGATATTTATGTGTAAATGAATATAACAAACCCAACTTGAATTGGAACTCAGCTCTCCAATTTCCAGTTACAAACCATTATCCATTCCATCACCCACATATCCACGCTTACTTCACCTGGTATTTCCAGGTGATTACTCATTTTGTTACTGACCAAGCTCAATGTTACTTAACTTTGGTGACTGGATGAGAACCAGTGTTTCCATAAGCCTTGGACAGTTACTGCTCTCATAAGTACATTATATATGAAACATTTTGATAATATTCAGATGTGAAAAATGTCGTGTGTATAGAAAGTTGTACAAGGCTGAAACATGACAATACTCTTTCAGATCATAACATGCTTTTGGCTGCTTGAAGAGATCTTATTTATGTCTTCCATGTTTTCTCTGTTTTGTAGTCAGAAGCAGCATCTGAAGTAAATGAAGAAGTGCGTGAAAAGAGAAAGAAAATGTTACAAAAGACTTTGAGACCATCTGTTTTGGTAAGGGATTTTGTAGATGTCTTCTTTATCCATTCCTGTTCTTTAAAACAGTTGTTGTTTGTTTTTTGTTTTTTTTAGTAACGTTCACCCAATACAAAGCCCAAGCACCACTCAAGGTAGAGGGTTACTGTATGGAGTTGTATTAGCATAAGAAAGGGCAAGATAACCGGAAATATAGACAGCAAATTCTACACTTGAAGAGGTCAAGGTTTAGTTGGTGAATAACATTTCAGAGTTCACATGTAGATGTTAGGAGTATGGAGTTGAAATAGAATTTAGAAGGAACAAGAAAACCAATTCTAAACAGGAAACAAGTGATGAATCTCTACTCCTGTTCAAAAAACTGGGATGGAGTGTGAACTGGATGATAGCTGAAAAAAAATGTATTTATTAAAACTTTATTTCCTTATGAAAAAGAAATGCCAGACTTTTTATGCCCATTGCATTTCATTACGTAAGGAACTTTGTGTGTGATTTTTTTTTTTTTAAAATCATTTCATCCCAAGCAAGGCAATAATGTCCCTAAGACGCAAGGGGTTTGTTGGTGATTGTTACTATTACATAACAATAGGATATAAAACATGACCAGTGGATTATTGGTGAATTAATAGTTCAATAGGGAGCTGTTGCTGAGTTGTTGTAATTCACTCCTGTAACACTGGCGGTGTCCCTTCAAGTCCGACCCCAGTGTTAACAAAGGCTGGCTTTTATGGTGTCTGGCAAGGTCACAACACAGATTTTCGGTCACGTGTGACATCACCTAGTCCATGCAGATTGAGCCTCCCGTACAAAGCACAGGCAGACTGTGTCCACTACACTCCTCCCTCTGATCTCACTATCGCACAGCCTTTTACATCTACTAAGGGGGCAGCCTTTTACATCTACTTCTTCTTCTTCAAAGATGCAGCCTGGCAGGCTCACTTGCTTCTTGAGGCGGCCATGTCACAATCTGCTGACCTTTTTTTGTTATCACTGTCACTCAGTTTGTTAGAATCAACATCAGTTGAATGGTCGTCTTCGTCATTCATTACAGGTATACATATCTCATCATCACTTGACACAGCGGTTTTGTCTTCTACAGAATTGCTCAGCATATGAGGAAAAGGGCAATGCTCTCTCACATGGGGTGGCATTCCATCCATGTAAACTGCTTAAGGACTCACAAATCTGGTCACTGACCCCATCCTCTATCTACTCGTACATCTGTTTGGCAGACTCCTTACTAGTACAACACCCCCCTTTATTGTACATACCCTGCTCGGACCCAGACTTTGGTAGAGGGATCCTGTCAACACTTTTCACTTGGACTTCATACTTGTACAAAGCATCAATCTGAGCAGTTGCACCATGGACACCATCCTTTGGCATAACATTGTACCAGTAAACTGCTTCCTGGACAAAACATTGCTTTCTGGCAGCAATCTGCTATTTGGATCTGTGAGATTGTTCAACAATTTAGGGATCCTGTCAACACTTTTCACTTGGACTTCATACTTGTACAAAGCATCAATCTGAGCAGTTGCACCATGGACACCATCCTTTGGCATAACATTGTACCAGTAAACTGCTTCCTGGACAAAACATTGCTTTCTGGCAGCAATCTGCTATTTGGATCTGTGAGATTGTTCAACAATGCTGTTTCCAGATGGCACATATACACATCGGAAACACAGATGAACACCCTCACCTCACAGCAGACGTTCTAAAGCTGCTGTTAAATGCCATATCATTATTTGTCAAGACCTCTTTAGGTGGGCCTCAACTTAAGACACTGGATCACATTTGCCAAAGCTTGTCGCAGAGGTCACCAAATAGAAAAACGGGAAGGTCTACAGGCTATCAGTGTCAGGTAGTGAGCACCCCTGTAATGAATGATATTCATCCCTAGTCTCTGCCATATACCTGCTGTCTCCAGATTCCCTTTTCGCCATCACATTGGTGCCATATCAATTGACAGACATTCCAGGCAGGATTTACAGCAGATCTCACAGCCTCTTTTGTCATAGACTGAGCGATTTTCCAAGTACATTGTTTTACACTGGGGTGTCCTCTGTATAAGTGTATTTGCCTTATCTGACCTGATTCCATACTGCTGCTAGTCACAGCAAGCAATCTGAAAGTTTCAAATAATTACTATGAGTAGAAAATCAGTTATTGTAAAATTGTTCAAAAACTTGAAAAACTAGAGCACTGCAAGTTAAAATAATTTAAAATCAACAATCACTTAAAATTTTATAACTTATTATAAATTATTATTAATAATTCACCAGCATTTGCACATAACGAAATTGATATAAACTATGCTTTTGTGTACAAAATTAAGTGAATTTGAAAAAAATCACACTCAAAAATGAAATATTCAAACATTAGCTCAATTGCTAAAGTTTAAAGATAAAATTCAGCTGGCCTTATAATTATGCACCACACTAATATATATATATATATATAGAGAGAGAGAGAGCTTTTTTTTTTTTTTTAAATTCAGATGTTCGTTTCCTAGGTTAGTTGCCAACCAAGGCTAGAAAATACAATCTTCCCTGCTGTTTAACCATAGCTCATTAGTAGAGAATGGATTCATGCTCTTCCCAAGAGCATTATTGTTAAATAAAAACAAATTGTTTCTGTCAGAATTTGAATTTTGCTCACCACACACCTCCTCTTCCCATGATATCATCAGCTCCTGTTTTTGATTTCTTTACAGTCTGAAGATTTTGAGATTGAAAAACAAATGTCTGCTACTTCTAAGAAACTCCACCAAAAATGGAAGGAAATGAGACGTCTTCCTGTTCAAAAGGTTTGTCTAACTAGAATTTCAATTATAGACTTGTGGTAGGCATTTCACTTTATATTATGAAAAAAGGCTTCTTGTTTCTTTTTTTTTTTTAATTATTTTTATAGCATAAATATCATGCGAAAATAATGAATAGTTTTATCTCTGTTGCTTTTTAAATATATTTACTAATGTCTTTGTTTACACATGTATTTTTCATCCTTGTTGAGAACAATGCATTGGATATTATCTGCTTGTCTACTATATAATAATTAGTGTGTATTTATTTATATCTTTCGTGTCCTGCTCTACAGTGAGAAGGGAGGTAAATCAACTTAAGGTAGTAGATTTATGAGTGGTTACTTAGTCATTTTACTAATCTAAACAAATAAAATATTTACCTTTTTATTTAGATAAAATTAATTCTCAAGCAAAATGAACCTTTTTAATTAATCTGTTCCCTTAGGACTACAACAGTCTTATTTGTTGAAGCTTTTATTGTAAGGCACTTAGATACCTTTGTCTACTAAGTGATCATCTTGCTTCATCTTGATCTTGAGATAAGCTTTGTCATTCACTTGCTAATCTTTTGAGAAGTGTTTTCATTTCAAGTTATTCTTATATTAAACACCTAAAATTTTAAACATAAAAAGATTTTTTATGTAGATATTCATTTATCTAGCGACATAAAGGTTAAGATTCAGTCTTTGAGGTGAGACTGGAAAAACCTCTCCAGGGCAGAGGACTGGATGATGGAATATGGAAGTCATGCACTGCCCCGACTACCTGGACCCCCTCCCCCTGTTTCAGTTGTACTGACAAGATCCAAAGGAATGCAGGGAATTATATTTACTGTAAAGGTAGACTCCAGTTTCACTCGTGGTTCTTGAGAAATTCAACACACAAACCATGTCCTTACTATGATGATAAACTACATCTAGCAGCAAGGCCTCTGATCATGAGGTTTTGAAGAGTGTGGAACCACCTCTTAATTGCTGTTGTTTCCAGGTCCACCCTAACCCGGTGTGGTAACACCTGTTAGGGTCCCAGCTATGGGCAAAACACTATGAAAGTGTAAAAAATAGACTTTTATAGTAAAAATACTAACAATACATTTGTTATATACCATACCTATGAACACTAATGAGTGTGTCCCAATCCTAATAAATACATTGGACACTATTGTAATTGGGGGTAATATGCTGTCTAAGTAGTCCACCACTAGCAGTGGTTTACCTACTTCACACTGCTGGTGAGTATTTTATCTTGTTGATGTTATAAAGATTACCATTTTATTTCCAACCTCTGTTTTGGTTATTCCTCATTTCGTAACCCTTTCTAGGTTATGACATCTTTGGAAAAAAAAAATCTTACCTTACCAGTAATATATTTTTGGAAAAAAATTTATTACCAGTAATACATTTTTGAAAAAAAAATATTACTGGCAATACATTTGACTCTCAACAAAAACCCTCTTTAGAAAAATATGTCAATGAAACCTGATTTACAAACTGATATCTTATAAATAATACATATTCTGTTCATACAAATCTATTGTAAAGATCTTGTCAGCATTAAATAATCCATTGAGGTTGATATGCTGTAAAACAAAACAAAGGAAACCAATCAATCCAGACCCCATCCCATACCATTATAGAGCCAGTACAGGCATGCACAATATCTTTCCATGTACTGTCTCCTCCATGCAGGATTTTGACTGTCTTCCTAGAAGTTGGTAACACCTGACCAGATTACATGGTACCAGTCTTTAATAATCCAATATTGATGTTTTCTGGTCTATGTGATGTTATGGTGTCGTTGACATTAGTATTCTTAGTCAATGACTATGAAACCCTATAAAATGCATTGACTGATGAGTTGTGCAGCATCAGTGTTGAATTAGGATGTAATTTTGATGCAATATTTCCACATTGTCAGTTACCAGTGGTCCCCTTTGTACATTACCAGTGAGTACCTGCAGTTTTTACATGCCTTTGATGTTTGTCTGGTATTTACGTATTCTTCTTAGATTCTTGGTCCTATTGCTCAAGAAAAGCAATATATTTTTGTAAAATAATTACCAGCAATAAATTTTTGAAGGATTTTTTTGAAAAAATATTAACAGCAATGCATTTTTTTTAAAAAAAAATTATTACCAGCAATAAAAATCTTGTCGGCATTAAATAACTCATTGAAGTTGATATGCCATAAAACAAAACAAACCAAACTGAACCAAAAACTTTTAAAAAGCTAAAAATATTAAATTAAAACTCTTCAAAAACAATGTTATATCAAGAGGTCAAAAATGATTCCTTAAGAAGAGGCTACAAAATATATAGGCAGCAATCAAATTGCAGGCTCTCCAGCGATTCCTAGTTTTTCCTAGTTTTTTTTTGGTCGTTCTTAGTTTTTCCTAGTTTTTCACAAAACCTTCCTAGTATTCCTAGTTTTTTATTCTCAAAATAAATGAAAAAAAAAATTGTAATCCATTTCTAAAATGTGTTTGAAGTATTTTGCAGAATGGAATCATAAGATGTTAAGATTAAATATAGACATATAAACTATTTATCTTAAAAGTATTTGGGCATAAAACATGAAGATTTATTAGCAATTTGGGGTTAAAAACTGAAAATATATATTCTTTATAAATGAGTGGGGGGCTTTGCCTATTCTATTTGGTAATCCTCTGTTTTGCTTTGCTGTGATCAGTGACTGAAAATCAACTTAAGAGTTGTTATAACCTATAGTTACTGTAGCATAGCTTTGGTGGTGAAAATACTTTTGCTTGTGTACTTGTCTGTGTCCTGATACCAATCCTATTTTGTGTTAACATGTAATCTCCCTTTAAGTAATAATATACATCATAGTTCTGCTTGGCTTGCATGTTTAATATATGATATTGTATAAATATCTAACCCTTTCATATTATGCTTGCTTTAAAACCACTTTCTTGTCTTTATCTTTCTTTTCAGAAATGAAGTAGTTTGCTTAGTTATCAACATTACTAATCATGCCTAGTGGAAAAACCAAATTTAACCATTCTTGGCTTAGTAAACTTGACAATAATGGCCAACTGCTGTCCAAATGGTGTTAAGAGGATTCTTCAAACAGCTTTGCTGGCTTTTGTGTACTGTGTAAAAAGAGCATCTCATGTTCAACTACTGGAGCTATACAACTCACTCGTCATGCTGATGGTCAGAGACACAAGGATAAACTCACTGATCCCAAGCAGAAATTGTTGATGCCAACCAGTTAAGTGGCTAGTACCAGCAAGCAAGGAGGAGGAGATGTGGAACAAAAAATGTATCTTCATCCGGTATCTGTCATTGACCAAGTAACAAAAGCAGAAACACTGTGGGCAATGCAGGTTGCTGCTGGAGGGTACTCCTACACATCCTGTGAACATATTGCTGGACTATTCAAGGCAATGTTCCCAGGAACCATCTCTGACAAGTTCCCCATGAGCAAATCAAAGGTATCATACCTGATATCAGATGGGCTTGGACCATACTTTCGAAAAGCGACCACTGCAAAAATAAGAGCAGCACAATGACCTTTCACAATCCAATTTGACGAAACCAGCAATGCTCAACACAAGAAGTGATATGCTTGTTTGATTTTGGAATGAACAAAAAGGTGAAGTAAGTACCATGTTTCTGAAAAGCCTTATGCTTAGACATGCTAAAGCAGAGAATGTGAGTAGTGCAATTATAGATGCTGTGACAGAAGATGGATTTGAAATGCCATTAGCTCAGCTGATATCCTTAGGTAGTGATGGTCCAAATGTTAATAAAACAATATGGAAAGCTGTACAAAGTCATCTGAAAACAGCTGAATTGCCAGGACTGATACCTTTTGTGCCATGCACACTGCACACAGTGCATAACTCTTTCAGGAAAGGACTTCATGTTTACGGAGAAAATGCTGAACAACTAGCAATTGATATTTTTCAGTGGTTTAAGATGCACATCTGTCAAAGGGCGGACTACAGCCTTACTCTAGAGGATCTTGGTCTAAATGAAGAGTTCTTCATTCGGCATGTACAGTGTCGGTGGTTGACCCTTGTACCAGCATTGGAACATCTTCTCAAACATTGGAAACCTCTTTGTAAGTACTTCCTAACAGATCTTACCAAGAAGAGTACAAAGGATCGCACCAATGCACAGCTGAAAAAGAACACCAGATACCAAAGGATATGCCAGTTCCTCTCCAGCAAAGAGTGCCTTGCACAGGTTCAGTTCCTGGTATGTGTTAGGCCTTTGTTTGATCCTTTTCTTAAGAAATTCCAGAAAGAAGAGCCAATGATCTATTTCCTGTATGAAGAGTCATCAACATTGTTGAAAACCTTCCTCAACAGATTTGTTAAGAATGATGTAGTTGGGAACAGAACAGGATGGAAGCTTCAAGACATTGATGTTTTTGACAACCAGAATTTAGTCAAACTCGAAGACATGGAAATAGGTGCAGACACTGAGAAAACCTTAGGAGCTCTTGATGAAGGCAAACAGAAGGTGAAACTGTATGACATAAGAAAATTCTACCAATTGGTCAGCGCTTATCTCCAGATAAAACTACCCCTGAATGACACAATCATCAGATGTGTTCAATGTCTTCATCCTGAGGTTAAGGACCAAGACAAAGCCCAACAGCTCCTCAGAGAACTCTGCTCAGCATTGCCCTCCATAGAAGATTCCATTGTTTCAAAGATCATTGATGAATGGAAACTATACAGGTCAGAGCAAGTGGATGAAAGTGGGATGTACAACAAGGATGGCCAATTGATCAGGATAGACCACTACTGGAATGTCATTTTCAGCTTAAAAAATGCTAGTGGGGAGATCAAGTATGCTAATTTGAAGAGAGTTGTGATGACCTGTCTCTGCATTTCACATGGGAATGCTGATGTAGAAAGGAGCCTTTCTGTGAACAAGAAGTTGGTCACTCCTGAGAGATGTCATTTGTCAGATGAGTCAGTTAATGGACTGAGACTCACAAGAGATACTGTCAGCATGTTCCAGCATGTCACAGACATCCCCATAACCAAGGACCTTCTGGCTGCATTGAGACAAGCCCACCGAAAGTATGAAACAAGGCGAGAAGCTGAAAGGAAAGAGGAGGCATTGCTGGAGAGGAAGAAAAAGGAAGCTGCTCTCCAGAAACAGGAAGAAAAAGAAAGGATTGAAAAACAGCAGCAAACCAAATGAAAGCTTGATGAAAAGGAGAAAGATGTTAAGAAGAGTGAATTGGAACTGAAGACAGAAATGGAGAAGGCAAATCAGATCTTTGAAGAAGCCAATTTAAGATTATCTGAAGCTATAAAGCCTACAAATTTCAAAGAAATGAATATTAATCAGGGTCTGTTGGATGTTGCAAAGGCAAATCTTCAGAAGATAACAGCTGCTATTAGCAAATGCATTGAAGATAGAAATGACATTGGAAAGAAGAGAATTGCGATTGATAAACTCATTTATGAAGAAGTAAAAAGGACTGTTAAACTATTCCTTCAACTGTAATGCTTGATGCTTTATATGTTCATTTTATATGTTTTACAAAGTACATGTTTATGTTTAATATACTTGTCTCCTTATGTTTAATTTTATCATTATGGAACTGTGTTCAATAATAGTTTTTTATGAAACCTGAAGTAATGTATACTTATCATTATCAAAGGAATATGGCCCTGCTTCTATTTGTTTGAAATATTCAATCTTTGACTTAATAGAGTAATGTCACATGAAAATGGAAATGTTTTATTAATATATTACTGCATTTTTATCATACCATCATTGTTTTGTATAAAGATTTTGTTCTTTGCTTATATTTTAAAATAAACCTTTCAAATTGAGTCAATGTTGCTGAATTAGAGCTTCAAAAGAATGTGTTATGTCAGCAGAACATCTGTATGATTGTGGTAATTAATATCATCTAAAAGGTAAAAGCATGTTTAGCTGAAAAATTCCTAGTTTTTTCCTAGTTTTTCATTGAAAAAATTCATAGTTTTTTAATATACTTGGCTGGAGAGCCTGCAAATTGACAAATTACAGCATAAACTTAACACCCTCTGTACCAAGAATGATTGCCACAAGGAATACATAGGAGGTTTCCTCAAGGAATTTAAAGAAAAGACTATATGAACACAAAAGGGATCTTATACAAAACAAGATGCTCAATGAATTATTTGCTCAGCATAATGAATGTAACCATAATTTCAAAAGTGCTGCTTTAATTAAAAGAGGAGGCAATTTCCTAAGATGAAAGTGTATAGAAAGTGCTTTGATCAGTAGATAACCCACAATAAATTTACGTTTACATTCTTACAATATTTCACTTTTTTTCTCACAATGTGGGATACTTAATGATAGAAATTATAAAAAGAAGAACAAGCGCAGAAAGAAATGGAATGAAATCTAGACTATATAACAAGACATATTTAAAGAAAAGAAAAAATATTTTTAAAATTTCAGCATTTTTTGTCTGTGCATAATTATAACCTATGTTTATGTTATTATACCCCACTCCTTACTCATATGTGATTCTATCAAGAAAACTAAGGGACAAAACACATCACATAGAATATTTCCCACTTTGTCATTAATTTACCTAACAATCTAATAAATAATAATAACTTTTTTGTTGTCATTTCTCAAGGAAAAAAATGTATAAATCCTGTTTGGGCTTTATTAAAATTCTAAAACAACAAAAAATTGCAGGGAGAATATACAGTAATAGCGGAAAAACCATCCTTCTGACACACTGGTTTTTGTAAGTATGTTTGTTAAACTTTGCTTTTTTTTTTTATTATTTTAAATCTTTTACTTTGTCTTAACAGAATTATGATAAGCCTTCAGCAAAACAATCAATGGATTTCTTCACTCACATGTTGGAAGAAGAAATTCCAATACCTTCATGTTCAGCAACAATTGAAGAAACAGAGGTTTCTGCTCCAGAACCAGAACCAGAACCAGAGGTAAGAATTTATTGATGACTATTGAAAAGAGGTGATGTTGATAACCTCACCATTGACAATGAATTTTAGATCAATAAAGCTCAGTTTTATGTGTGTGGGCCAGGGTAAATTATGTCAAAATATTCAAAACTGTGACATGAGATAAATGCAAATTTATCATACCTATCAGTATGTGTCTTATATCTTGCCCAACTTAGCTTTTCTTGCTTAATAAAAATAATTAATTTCTATATTTAGCTTTTATCATTTTTATCTACAGCATGTGTCCTATATCTTGCCCAACTTAGCTTTTCTTGCTTAATGTGTGATAACTTATTTGGATACATAATGAAAGTGGAATTTGCAAGCAGAGTTAAGATTCTGCGCCAGTCTTTTGCATTCACTTTCACACTAATGCTCCTGGGAAAGGCGTGAATCCAGTGCTTCTCTTCTCAGATATGGGTTAAATAGCTGTGAAGATTGGTTGCCACCCAAGATTAGAAAACCAATCTGTAAGGACTACACTGAATTACAAAAAAAGTAACAAGAAATAACTCCATTATTTTTTTACCAAAAATGTCATTGTGATTCACATGAAGAAAAGGAAACTGCAGAGGACTATGATCACCTACATTTTGATGGAACTTAACATTAAACAAAAAAAAAAGAAAAAAAAAAGTGAAGTACAACTGTATAAAAAGGAAAGCAGCAATGTTACCATTTTTTCACCCTCAATAACTCCTTGTATCTTAATGGTTTCACTGCCTTGCTTGTGGTGAAATGATTAAAAGAACAATTATACTGTATACAAAATAAACTCAAATATTTTAATCCTGTTGAGCTGCTTTAATCACAACAATTTTGCTAATATCAATTTACAGATGTAAATCAATGGAATAAAAAAAAAATTATAGAGCAAAGGAAAGGGCCCACACAATGCCAGGTATCATAGCTAGTAATAAAATAAAATCATTTCAAGATTTATCAAACATCTGCAATGAGATAATATAAGAATCTCTGCATTCTCTATAACTTTGAGAAGATTCCTGAATATTGTTCCAATGCTCAAATCTATTCTTTGCATTTGTTTATCAAAATGCCATGTTCCTTCAGGAGGTAAACAGTCGTGACTTTCTGTAGATTCCTTTCCTTTATTGTCTGTGAATTGCCATAAATTCTTAGGAAGGATAATCAAGTGGTTTCCCCTTTGCCTTTTGTACAGTTTGAACTTCAGAGTTTTTCTTCTGGTTGCTACTTAAGACTAGAGGACTTGGTCTACTCTGGGGGAGAGGAAGAGATGGATTCAAGCCTTACCAAAGAGCATTAGTGTGGAATTTGAACTTTGCACCCTGACTGTACTTTCTGCATTGATAACCATTAAGCATACATTGTCTTCTTCTGTATAGTTGCTGGTATTAGCAAGTCTTTAATCGTGGCCACGATAGTGCCTGTTATTATCCCACTGTTAATAGTGGCTGTGATGGACACAGCATTTCTGTCAATCTGTTCTTCTGCTCATATCCATGAGGAAAAAAAAAGGAAATGTCTTTGCAGAAGAAAACCAAGACAGGAATTTTCATGAATGCATTTGATGTAGCCACAACTTCAATATCTATTTCAATGAGTGGTGTAATTTGACTCTTACTACATTCAGAACCATCTGCTATCACTGCAAGAAAGTTCTGGAAAATGCAGAGAGTAGCTATGCACAGGCAGTCCAGGCCAAGTTTGAAAACAAATTGGATCCCAAAACTTCTGGAAGATCTTCAAACAAATCATGAATAGAGGCAAAGCAGCTGTGCCTACTTATAAATGGTCCTAAGGTCATATCTTCCTTGACAGATAGGGCAAAGCTCTTTGCCTCAAATTCAATGTTAGATGACAAAAGCCATCCTCTCAAGACTTATCAAAACCCTTGACCCTAAGAAAACCACTGACCCTGACAAAATCCCAGTGGTCATTCTTAAAAATATCAACATGGAATTATCCCTGATCCTAGTGAAGTTATTTAACCACTTGAAGAAGAAATCCTTCCCAAGCTTGTGGAAAGTGTCAAGTGTATGCCTGGTTTTCAATATAGACCCATCAGTTTCTTCAGTATCATTAGCAAGCTTTTTGAGGATATAATCAAGAAGAAGGTTTTTGAGCACTTTGATAAGAACAGCCTCTTGAATGACATGCAGTATGGGTTTAAATCAACCTGATCCACTGCTGATGTCCTAACTACCATCAATCACAGAATCGGTGAGGCACTAGACAACAAATACACCCCAAGGACAATAGCATTAGATATTTAAAGGCTTTTGACAAGGATTGCTGCTCAAGCGCTCTAGCTATGGAATCACTGGAAGAATCTTCTCAATAATAAAGTTCTTCCTAACAGGTAGGTCCCTGTAGGTAGCTGTTAACAGCCAGTCCTCCGGGGCCCTAGCAATTAATGCAGGCATGCCCCAAGGTTCACTTCTGATATCAACTCTCTTTTTTACTTTACATAAATGATCTGCCTAAGAGTATACTCAGGTCATGTGTGAACATCTACACTGATGATACAATGACATATGGGTGCATCTCCAAAGCTAGTAATTGCAGCTGATCTCTCATCCAATTTAGCTCTAACATCTTCGTGGGGTGGAAAAACTGGTTGAAAACAAAATTAGTAACGTCCCATCATTGCTGATCAAACCTTGAACTACTACCAATCATGATAAATGGATGTTCCCACAGGGAGACCCCCTGCCTTAAGCACCTCTTGGGATTTAAACTCACTCCAGACCTCAAGTAGAAATCCTACATAAGATCCATCAGTAGGGATTCCGGAAAAATGTTGTACCATTCCAATAAGTACCTGATTCCTTATGTTATGCTCTACGTTTACAAGAGCCACATCAGTAGGACCCCCAATTTTCCATTTCAAATTTTCCTCGATTCTGTTTCCACTTTTGGTAAATTCCATTTTTACTTTTGGGAAATTTCATTTTTTTTCCATTTTATGGTATTTTATGAGAAAACTGCAATACAATCTGCTATAATTATTATTAAAACTGAAAACAAAAACATAATTCAAAGTTTTATTGCATATAAAGAAATAGCAAATATCTACGAATTTTTTTTTAAACATTAAAATCCAAGTTCAAAAATAAATTATATATAAAAATAAAAAAAATGTAACATGACTAGACAATAAAACAATGGAATGTTACAGTGCATATCTTTGAGGTAGAACTTTTAATCAGAGCTTCCTTCTTAAATAACATGTTCAAAACATTCAAATTGTTTTTTTGTTTTTTTTTTAAAGTAAAAGGATTTAGATCAATTTATAATTATTGGTTCATAATATAAAAATCACATTTAAAGTATCAACTTAAATCTCAATAATAAATATCTGAATAAAACATTTTGACAAAAAGTTTGACAAAACTTTTAAAAAACAGTAATTAAACCATAATCACTGAATCTTTGTAACAAAATATCAAAAAACAAACTAGACATATTAATTGAAAATTTAAATAAAACAACTTATCCCAAGTTGAAATATTGCTCAAATTTAAAATTTCTGAATTCTTAATTTGGGAAATATCTAATCTTCAAATCTCTTCTCTAAATCTCCATTGTAATACAACATTGTGAGTTGCTTGGTGTTCTCAGGGGTAAGACTTTCACGTTGTTTATTGAGTAAATGTTTATAGTGAAAAAATGAACATTCAGCATCTATGCTGGTAACAGGCATCCATATGACCTTATTGGCAATCTGTTCCAGAAGAGGAAATCTGCTCTTATTCGCATTCCAAAATGATGGGATATTAAAAGGATTTGATAAATCATTTTGGTAATTCACATACATTTGGAATTCTTTGAGAAGATCAGTAGAAAGACATTGCAAGTTCCTGATGGCTGAAAAACTGTCTAAATCATGGCCTATACAGGGCGGCTGTCTAGGATCAAACAGGTCAGCTGCCTCGTAAAAGTTACACACTGGGTGGGTATCCAGGTATTTATTCAGTTTCAAAAAAGATGTGTGAAAAAATCTTGGAAATTTTAGATAACTCTCTCCCTGTCTTGTATTTTCTAGTTCAAACAGAAGACGATCACTTTCTAGGCCAAATGTTGATTTTGATGTACCAGTATGCAAATAGTGTTTTACATCTTCCATCATGTCATATACAACACATGTAAGCGGAGACTTAGTTTCTTCAAAGCTGTTATTAAACAAGTGCAGTTCTCATTCATAAAATGCTGATTTAGGCACAAATTATGGTAAGAGGCATGATGTAGTTAACCATCATCTATTAATTCTAGAATCTTATCTATGGCAAGGCCATGGCTCTTTTCTTGCTTAAAGAATCCTTCATAAAACTGTACAAAGGATGAGTGATATTTGACTGCATTAAACCAGGAATTCCATCTGGTTGCCACTGGTACAGGGGGTAGTTTCACTTGTTCCTTAGGCAAGGAACTTTCAAGCCATTTTAAATATTGCTTTTTCTGACTAGGCTTTTTAAAATAAGCTGACTTGATGAAAAGTAGTGAGCTGAGTAACATTATCAAATGCTGGCCAGTGTGGAAATACTTCACCAACAAAACTTAAAATATGTGCTAAGCACAACACGTGGCAACTGTTAACAAAGACATTTGACAACACTTCCTTATGAGCGTTTTTTGCAATAGGCTGCAGAATCTGTTACAAAGGCAATAATATCCTCAAATGTAATATCCATATGAGTTACAGCTCAGATGCAGGCCTGACTTACAGTTTGATGATTGCATTCTCGCAAGGTTACAACATGAAAAACAAACAATGAGAAATGACTCCCCACAAATGCTTGCAATTACATTTAAAATGCTGTGGTCACAACAGTTGTTTCGTCTATTTTGATGCTGACTGATTGATTAGTAAGCTTAGTTTTCAGGGCAGCAAACAATTTTGGTAGATGAAGTTGCCTAACACAATTGACACTTGGAATAGCACCATCCTCTTTACAATGTTTTAATATGAATGGCCTCATTTTGTCAATTTTGTGTAGGGGAATATCAGACAAAGTGCACATCAAAGACTGACTCACTCATTCGTACTAAAACAAGAACCTCCTCCTAAATGCTCCTGTGGAAAACAATACACTGTAAAACATATACTAATAGAATGTACAAACCTCACACACATCTGTAGAAAATTCTATAATGCAAAGAACATAAAGAAATTATTTGCAAAAACTGAACCAAAAAATATATTGGATTTTCTAAAAAGAATTGGTCTCTTATCAAAGATATAGACTGATGTATAAACAACATATCTTACCTTTTATCATTTTTTCAAATAAATTGTCCTTATCAAATGGAAATTTGTGACTTAAACAAAATACCTAGGATTATTTTGCAGTGTGCAAGCAAATAAGCTCTAGGTTGCTAAAAATGTTCCATACAAAATCAGCATATAAAATTCATATAAACTGGATTTGGTATTAAATAACCTACAGTGGTTGATATGCCATAAAACCCAAACAAACAAACAAACATCTCTACTCTTCAACAAATTTGTGATTGTCTTCTGTTTCAGTTGAGCTGAATTTTTTGAAGACTTTTTTGTCAAATGAGTTTTTGATTTGATACGATCTTTGATTGTGTCAAGCCTAAAAATGTCAACACTATGGAGACAGAATTTTCAAAATAACATATTTTCTTATTTTGTTATTTTTCGGGTTTTATAAGGAAAATACCTACAAAGATTTATAAAAACAAATTTTAAGGAAATAACCATGGTACATTATTGTTATATTAAAATGTTTAACAAAATCGGAGAGACAGTTATTAAGTTTCCAAGTCTTTGTGAGTGACAAAATTATTTTCCACCCTCCACCTCTCTCTCACAAATGGAATGTAACAAGCCTTTCACGGCTCTATCACTAAACTCATGGAAAGTGCTCAGACAGTCTACATTCCTTGGTTTCACCAGTTTGAAACCTCACAGCTAGGACCTTCCATGCTACCCACAGTGTAGCAAACCACCCTCATTCCCTCCATGTTCCTTTGGTGAGAAATAAGTTCCATGCTAACAGCTTCTTCCCACGAACCACTACTCTGTGGACCTGACTCCCAAGAGGATCTTCCCCTCTCTCCCGACTCATCACTACAATCTTAACCTGTTCATGTCAAGAGTTAACCATTATTTTCCCCACATAAAATGTGTTTCTTACTCTGTAACCCAAGCCTTGTAGAGGGAGAACCTCACTGTTTCTAATCTCTCAGGGGAGATTTCAAATTATACCACGGTGGTGGAGCTTTTTCCAGGCTTGAGTGGTACACATTACAACAATGTTTGTTTTACAGCATATCCACCTATCTGTAATATTACTTACAGCTTTATTTATTGCTTCCCAAAGATCTTCCTTGTTTAAATATGGTTTCTAATTCTCATATATGCCTCTTTTAATGATGGTTCGCAACATTTAGAATGCGAAAAGAATGTGACAGCATATAATGTCTCACTCATTCGTACTAAAACGTTTTATTTAATGCCAAGATTTTTATTGCTGATGACATTTTTTTTTTTTTTTTCCAAAAATGTATTGCTGGTAATATTTTTAAAAAAATATGTATTGCTGGTAATAATTTTTTTTTTTTTTCAAAAATTCACTGGTAATAACCTTTTACAAAAATGTATTGTTGGTATTAAAACCTATTTTTACACTTTCATAGTGTTTCGAGCCCAATTTGGGGGGTTAACTATTTTCCCATAGATGAGACCCTAACAGGTGCTACCACCCTGGGTCAGAGTGGATCTGGGAACACCAGAAATTAAGAGGTGGTTCCATGCTCCTCAAAACCTCCTGATCAGAGTCCTTGCTGCCAGATGTAGTTTATCGTCTTCCCCATGACAGTTATGACAATGAAGCTTTAAGCTAAAGAGTATATTCATGAGACATTGTCACATTCTTTTCGCACTCTAAATGTTGCGAACCATCATTAAAAGAGGCATATATGAGAATTAGAAACCATATTTAAACAAGGAAGATCTTTGGGAAGCAATAAATAAAGCTGTAAGTAATATTAAAACTAGAACTGTAGAAAAGTTAATAAAATCAATGGTTGAAAGACTGATGAGCATTATAGAATGTCAAGGAGCCGATACTGATATATAACATAATAAAATAATAGTTTATTAAAATATATGGAATATTATGTTAATTGAATATATACTTACATCTTTTGGATTCATTCATAAATAAAAAAATTGTTACACTTTCTCTTTTAAATCATTTCATCCCAAGCAAGGCAACAAAGCCACTAAGATGCAAGGGGGTTACTGAGTGCTAGAGAATATTTAAAAAAAACATTATTAATAAGAGAAAACAATAAAAGAACATTAATTAAGATGACAAAAGATAACAATTGCCATTGCATTTAAATGTTTGAAAATCAAACTTGACTGGAAAGCAAGAAGCCAGAAGTGATTTCCACAAGTGAGAAATGCAAGGGAAGAAAGTCTTTGCACAGAACTTAGTTACATCTAGCCATTTAAACTGTAAAATGATGTGATCTTACCACCACTCTAGTACTCTGCTTAAATTCATAAAGAGATACCTAGATTTTATGAATGCATAGCTAAACACTTCGTTTATTTGAATCACATTAACATTGCTATTTAATTCTTTGTATAAACTTTTTCTTTGATGTGTGTGTCTTAAGGTAAGTGCTCAATGTTAGTAATATTTATTAGATGAAACTTAATACTGACTTAATCCTATAATGTTTATTCTCTTTCAATTTAAAGGTCCTGCCTGAAGAAACTGATGAAGGTGAGTTCTTTTGCTTCTCTTTGTCAGACAAAATCAGATTTTCCTTATTTCAGATTATTTTGGTTGTCAATAGAAGACATTGTGAAAACATCTAATGATTTTGTTTTCTGTTTCTATCAGACACTGTTCTCCTGATTGATAGTTTTGATGATGAAGAAGGCTTTGCTTTGATTACATTAGTAAAACCAGATAAGACACTGTACTTGGATCAGGTTGAAGCTGAAGCCGAGATGTATTGCATACCATCTTCTCAATCAGGTGAGTCAGTATTTGTTAATTTAAATATCGCATTTTTTTAGCAAGTTTAGTGTAACAGTTTTCAGCTTGGATTTCTGGGATTTACACTCAGACAAATATCCTTATCTTTATTGTTATTATCACACTGTTTTGACCATTAATCTACAGGTTTCACTTACTGAAAACCATTTTTAAAACCTTAGAAAGCTGTTATATACAGTTGACAATTTAGATATTTCTGAACAGGTTTTTTTGTTTTGTTTTTTTATCATTTTATCCCAAGCAAAACGATAATGCCACTAAGAAACATGGGGTTGCTGGGGGTGAAAGAAAATGAGAAAACTTTAGGAGTAGGAACTGGAAACCCAATCCTAAACGGGAAACAAGGGATAACCCTCTACTCCTGTTCAAAAGACTGAGGAATGTAAACCGGGTGATTGGCAAACCTATCTACTCCTACTGAATTTTGGCAGCATGCAACTCAAAAGACAACATTGACAAAAAAAAAAGAAAAACAAAATTAAACAAGAATTACTAAATTCATTATTTTATATTCTATTAAAAAATTCTATCAATTTTATGAGTTTAGTTACATTTGAAATGTTTTTCTTTTTCAATTTATTAGACCCAAACATAAAAAAATTTAAGCAACTTTAGTACTAATTAATGTACAAAATCCTAAATTGTTTATAAAAATCTTTTCATATCAAAATTTAACTAATTCCATATCTTCATCATATACTGGAGTTCTATTCATCACTTCTATCAGAATGAATGGTTCGCATAACTCATTCTATAATGGGTAGGGTTTATGTAATAAATATTGCCATATTTCTTGTTTACACTGACTGCATAGGGACAGTAATTTTCTGGTTGGCATGGGGAAAAAATGAAACGAAAATTGCAGTTATATTTTGGTATGAATAGCAAGATTTGTAGTTTTCTTATATCTACCCACTGGCTTTGCAACTACTCCACCATTTCTTCAGTTAATTTTTTTCTGCATTTACAAATGAAATATTTCTGTGAGGAGGGGAAAATTATTAAGCACCAAATCCTGCAATTTTTTAATATGATTTACCAAGTTTTGATTCTTGTTGTGCATGGAAAATCAAGAAGAAAGGAATTGTTGGAGTCCAGGAATTAATGCAAATATCTCTTGATAGAATAAGGCTATTGTATGTATAATGTAAATGCATTGTTTATGATTTTACTGTAGATAGAGAAATGCATTAAAATCAGGCACAAAGGGGTTATCAGTGGTCAGGAAGAAATGCAAGTGTTATTGACTGGATTATTATATGATTTTATTGTGACGTGTTTTTTTTATTCATTATGATTTCTGCAAATACTGATGCAGTGAAGAACACATTGAAGATGGGAACTGGTTTTAGAAAACTGATGTTTTGTCAGATTTGCAAGTCATATAATGAATTTAAATAAAAAAAATTTGCTAAATGACTGTTTCAATGTAACAAGAGAGTTGCACTTTGTAAAGGAATAAATGTTGTATTTTGTTTTGTTTTTTAAGAAATAAAAATAAGGATCATTTGAGATATTTTTTTGTTTAAAATGCTTTTTATTTCTTTTCTTTTTTTTTTTTAAATTAATGATTATTTCTTTTAATAGTGCCATCACTTGAGAAATTAGATTCTACCACCCAAGAGCCACGTTATCTGGCTGATGAAGGCTTTTATGTTGGTACACCCCCTAACATAGCTTCCAGTAATCGTAACCGAATGGAGCAGCGCTTGATGCTAGACAAGGAACAGGTGAGAGCATTGTTTTAAAATGTGTCAATTTAGGTAAGGTAAATTATATTTATATATACACACTTGTAAAACTTGTCATACTAAGTTAGGTCCTAACTTAGTATGACAAGTTTTACAAGTATGCAAAGAGATCACTGTAGATCAGAAAGTATATGAAGGATTTTATTGGGACTTTTATTTTTTTCATTTTAATTTCACTTTATTTTAGCATAACTTCTCAGACTGTCATTGTATCACTGGCAGCAATGGAAATTGAGACAAATACTAGACAAAAGAATTGATTATGATTTGTCCTAATCAGAGATCCAATTTAGTGTAAACCAACATCAAAGAAAAAAACTACATCTGAATATGCTTATTATATGATGGTTGATTGTTAAATAATATCTCCAATTCTATAAAACAAGTTTTAGACCAGGCAGAATAATGAGGCTGCTATCAAAATGAAGTCAATTTATTTCTCTTCAAAATTATAAAGGTTGATTTTTGTAAAACATCTATAGAGCCCACCTGTGGTTTATACTGCAACTATGCTTCGCAGACCTTAGTAACAGTTTCTGGGAGAGAAGCATGTTATCTAGCATGATCAGCAATCTGAACAAGACAAGCATGCGTAAACCCTCAGTGACAATGACTTGTGACTTTGTGCTAGCACACACATCGACAACTCCCAAGTGTTCCGTCTATCCAGTTTCACTCACAAGGCTTGGGTCAACCCGTGGTGTGGTTTTCAGGCAGTTTCAAAAGGAGCTTCACATTGGGATCACCTTCTCCAGACTGATAGCATCAAGAAGCCACCTTCCTGACAAATTGATCATGGTGAGATTCGAACCCGGGTCTCATAGTCAGAAAGCCAACATTCTAACCACTTGCCCCCGTGCCCTTATATATATATATATATATAAGAAAAATTTGGTAATCCGTATAGGTAGACCCAAGGAGGATGAAATCCTGAGAGCTCAATGTAAATTCAGAGCTAATAATTTAAAGAAAAACAGGCCACTTTAAGGCTCCATGTAATAATTTATTTCACCATAGCCCTTTTAAAGGACGTAGGATCATCAGACTGCACTTCCAAAAGGTAAAATGAAATGAACATTTACACTTTTGACGGGTAGTATTAAGTTTATGTAATTTAACAGAGGTTAATGAGGGGTGGTGTGAGAGACATTACCGAGTTTAGAGAGGGTTTATTTTAATATTTCTTTCTATCATACTAATATTAGGGGAGGAGGGACCAGCCATTGACCTATTTAATCAGTTAACTTAACGGAAGTGATATATTGAAAGGGAAGAAGAGAGAAAAAGTAAAAAGAAAGAAGGGGGAAGCAACGAGAAAGAGGCTGTCACCAGGCTTTATTCATAGACAGGAGGAGTGGTGATTTTTAGCAATTTATGCATAGAAAGATTTTAATGTTTGATAGTAATTTAATTTTTTAAAATCACTGAAGAAATTAATTTGATGTTTGCTAGCAATTTAAATTTTTAACTTTTTTACAAATAATTTAGGGATTTAATATGAGTTAAATAGTATATTTAAAAACACATTCATAGAAAGTACATTAAAAAAATTATTTAAAGTATAATAGTTTACTGATGTAAATATCTATCAATATTGTAAATGATTGTTAAGGTAACATCTCTATCAGTTTGAATCTAATTCATGAATGTAATTTGTGACTATTTCTAGATGGGTCATCTTTTTTACTTAAAGTTTAGGTTTTAAATTAAGATGGAGTAATATTTGAAGGCAATATTAAAGATTTTGTTTTATCATATATATATACCACACATACACTTATGTAAATCACATATATACATACGTTCATTTACATGTGCAATTACACACATAGGCACATACACATGTATCGATATACACAGGCACCTATGTATATTCGTATATCAATACTTACATATATATTTTTTCAAATCTTTACACATATTTAGATTTATATCTATTTAAATTTTTCCATAAATTTCACAGTTAATGTTTAACATTAGGTGATGACTTAAGTGTTTAAATATCAAAACAAATTTACAATATTGATAGATTAATATCAGTAAACTATTATACTTTAAATAAACTTACTTACTTACATAAACTTAATACTACCCGTCAAAAGTGTAAATGTTCATTTCATTTTTCGTTTCACCTTTTGGAAGTGCAGTCTGATGATCCTACATCCTTTAAAAGGGCTATGGTGAAGTAAATTATTACATGGAGCCTTAAAGTGGTCTGTTTTTCTTTAATATATATATATATATATATAATATAGAGAGTGAGAGAGAGAGCCTACCAAAAATATATATGCACACTTCAGGAAAGGTAAAACTTGTCTTTTGTAGTTTTATCAAATTGCGATATAGAACATTCTTTAGAGTCCCCCAGTTAAATAAGATAAGAAATTGAAAATTCATGTGTAGCAATCCCACTGGACACTTTGCCCAATCTTGCCCAAGCAGTAGTTTGCCATACTAATAAATGTCTGGTAGCTAAAAGCCACTATTTTGAGCATCTCTTGTGATTGTAGAGTCCAAAGGTAACTTGTATTAATCTCGTGATGTCTGAATAAATTTAATATTACAATATCTATACAAGTTTTTCCTTTCCTAAAGTTTGTATACATTTTTTGGCAGGCAGACACACACACACACACACACACATATATATATATATACACACACACACACCTTAAAACTATATATATATAATCCATTTTCATTGAATTAATTGCTCTAATTTAACATTGAGCTCTCTAGATTTCATCCTCTTTGGGATTATCCCTACAGATTACCAAGATTTTCATTACTTGTTATATATATATATATATATATATATATATATATATATATATAGTTTTAAGGTATGCTATATTTGAGTTAAAGTGCATAGTATCAGGATAGTGTATGTAAATATAAAATTGGACATTGAGGTCAATACCCAACAAGCAACAGTCCGTTTCGTGCTTAAATGCAATCATCAGGCCATGTGCATTGGCAATTTCCACTTATATATGATGGTTGAAATATGTCTTTCAACTCATTAGATGACCATTACTGATAAGTTTCCATTTACTCAGTCTGTAGAATTCAGTTTTCCTTCTAGACTGGTTACCAACCAAGGCTAATGTGCCTGGCCTATCTTACTATTTAAACTATAGCTAGCAGAAAAAGAGACTGATTTATGCCTTTCTCAATGGTATTTGTATGAAAGAAAATATAATGAATGACTGGAATTCAAGTTTGCCAATTTCTCATTCTGAGTCCCTTACGATTACATCAGCTGCACATACGTGCACACACTAGTTACTTTATTGTTATACTCTGTTAGTACCTAGTTGGACCCCACTCTACTTTTGCCTTTAGAACCACCTCGGTTTTTTTTTTGGTTTTTTTTTTGTCTTGTTTTTTAATGGATTCAGTGATGCACTCTTTTGAAATTTAAGCCTATGCTGTTATTATGGCATACCACATTCTTCCGGATTGGTTGGCTGCTCATCCAGGATTTGAATCTCCCTTTCAACGACATCCCAAAGGTTCTCTAATAGGATTGAGATCCAGTCACTGTGGAAATAACTTTAACACAGGCAGTCTTTAACTTTCATGCACATGATAAAACGATGGGACACTATTTAGTGCTGGTAAATGAAGAGAAGTGTTAATGACTAGAATGATGGATATACCAAGAGAGCGTTGGTAAATAATAAGAAAGGGTTAATGAATATGGTGATGGACAGATCGTGAGAAAGAGTGAAGATTTCTCTTTACAAAAAAGTTTAATTCACAAGAAACCAGGAGAATTACTTAAAGTGATATTTTCACAAGAGGGCCATGTGGCGATCTTTTGACAGTTGATTGATAACCTATCCCTAAAAATACTGGTCACAAAAACAGAGGTAAAGAGAAACGGATAAGATTTGATCTATAATAAAAATCCGGGAATAAAGTTCCTTGTGGAAAGACCCTGGCAGGGAGCCATATGGTCAGTGTCTAATTCTGAATAAAAACAAAAAGCTGGTATGTGAAATTTCACATAGATGACAAGTTTGAATGATAATTCTTTTGATTAACAACCTTAGAGTTGAGCCACACCAAGTCTAGGGCAATTGGTCGAGGGGTAACCAGGGTGGCAGGCACAGGTGAAATGTCGAGGGAGGTGGAGCTGCTGCCCACACCCATTGGGAAGTGTTGGTGTGAGATGCCAATAAAAGAAGGAAGAAGTTATCGGGATGGATCAATATCTGCAACTGCTACCCATGGAAAAGGGGGAATCTCCCAATTTGGAAATGTAATTAATTTTCAGAACCCAGACAGTAGAAAGGGGTTCTTGTTAGAAGAAGGGAAATACCAGATTCCCTAACTGTGTCATGTCCCACGTCAGTTTTTGGTGGATGTCAATAAATATGAAGGCGTTGAAGTGACAAGACAGAAATTTATTCCAGACACCGGACAAGAACAACCTCACGTGACTATCAGCCTGAAGAGTGCCTCCAACATCAGCCTTGTGCCAAACTTCACCAAACCAGCAAAGGTGTCACGTCTAACTTAAGAAGTGGGTTGGATCAATAACTTTCTGCATGTGAACTGTTAACAACGAAACTAATCAAACTATTGTACAAAGGAACATATATAAAAACACTTATTTTTTTTTTTACTCGAGTTATTTCATTTCTTGCATCCTCATTCCACTTGGACCAGCCTGATACGAAGATACCCAATGACGATTCGATCCTTGCCAGCTTTATGATCAAAACTAAACACAATGTGGGATAAGGCAAGGTCTGGATCAAAGCAATCATTTCATTGATCAGCCGTGGGTGTTGGACATTTGGATGACTGGGAAGGACTTGAGGGCAACATCAAAAGGACAGGTTTTTACCTTGACACTGCTATTATTTTAACTACCTTCACTCCCTTGGCAATGTCTGTTGTTTTGAAAAGCAATGATTAGAATTTTAATAAAACACAAACATATGAAAGTGAATTTATGCAATTTCATTGTTCTTTGAGAATTCTCAGTGAAAAAATATTAAATTATTTATTAGATTGTTTATTTACAAGAATAATTTTATATTTACAATGTTCTAAAAATGCAAACCAACTCTAATACAATTCAATGTTTATCATTTGTCATTCCTATAAATATGAAAATAAATTTTTTTATTCATAAATTTATAAAATATGTCTAAACAAAAAAATTTAAATAAACAGATAATGATGATTTGACTGTAATCATAAATTTTGAAAAAAATGCATTTTCTGAGCATTTCTTTGATGCTGTAATTCATTGTTATTTTCCTATATTTATGAATACATAATATTGCATTTTTAACCTGTCAACTGCAGCAGAAATTCCATCATTTGCAGGTGAACCATCAAAATTTCCATCATCTGCACTTGATAGATTGATAAAGTAAATGCTTTCATATAACCAGGGAAATAATTGAATGACTTTTCAATCAATAATGTCATTTTTGTTTTTCCAAAAATTTTTGTATTTAAATTTTTCTTTTGATGGAGGTGAGAAAGAAACAAATTACTTTATTTTAATTTATCAGGGAAAGAAATGGTTTGGTGAAGATGGCCGAATCAAGTCACTTCCAGACCCACTGAAAAAGATTTCCTCTCGAGTCCCTGTGCCTGAAGAACAAGAACTTAACCAACATACTCTTTACAGAAAGGTAAATAAATTTTCTTCGGGACAGTATTGCATTCATTACAGTTTTTTAAAAATTATATTGGGCAGTTAATGTTTAGAACAGACATATATAGATATGCCAAGTGTTGTTTTTTTTTTTTTTTTATCAGCAATATCTTCAACTTTTTAGTGTTCTAGCTATCTATTCAACACTGGTGACACCAAGTGGCAGTGTCTTTATGACAATTACAGCCTGCTCCAAGATTATTTAAAAAAAAAAAAAAGAGTTGAAAAAAATCAATAATTGTTTGAAAAATATATTTAAGCACTTATATATGCACTTATATATGCAAAACTAATATCAGTTGTGGCAGAAACACCTCCTGCATAATGGTAAGACAGTAAGAGGTATTTCTGCCACACCCTCTAGTAACAGCTTAAGAAAAGATGCTGTCATTTTTCAAGTCCTGCTTATTGGTGTATGATTCTACTGGGTATAAAG
Organism: Acanthosepion esculentum; assembly: GCA_964036315.1. Taxonomy (NCBI): domain Eukaryota; kingdom Metazoa; phylum Mollusca; class Cephalopoda; order Sepiida; family Sepiidae; genus Acanthosepion; species Acanthosepion esculentum. Next base: position 45,097,110 of record OZ038499.1, on the reverse strand, counting down.
TGGGAGATCGGTTTTCTATTGTTATTAAGTAATAAACTGATCCCCCATAAATAATAAGTATTAATATCCTGGAATAATATATTTAACCCTTTAGTTTTCAAAACAACCAAAACCCACCCCATAAATACTGACTTTCAATGATTAACTCCCCATAACCCACACTATGTATACTCTGCCATAATGATGACATCATCGCAAATAACACAAGAAGTGATGTAAAGGGTGAGATTTTTACTACAAACAGAGTGGATTTGAGTGTATTGAATGGTAAAGGGTTACGTGTTAAACGCTCTTAATAACTAAGGATGTAACGAAGGATACCATCATATTAGATGACTTCAGTAAACTAAAATTAGCATATGGTTCTATTAGATATAAAGTGGGGGATCGACTTTTTACTGTAATTAAGTAATAAACTGATCCCTCTTGAATTACAATAAATAATATAGTAACTGGAGAAATATATTGAAAGACTTGTATGTTAAAATCTACTAATAGAATTAACAGAAGATACCATCATTTTATATGGCATGGGTAGACTAGTATTAATATAGAGTTCTATTGTACATAAAAAAGGGATCTGTTTCCAAATTGTTATTAATGAAAAAAACAATCGCCAAATGACTATATATTAATATAATAATTGGAAAAATTTTAAAAAAAGATTCAGTATGACAATAAACTACATCTGGCATCAAGGCCTCTGATAAGAAGATTAGAGGGTTTGAGGAGCGTGAAACCACCTCTTAATTGCTGTTGTTCCCAGGTCCAACTTAACCTGGGGTGGTAGTGACTGTTATGTTCCTATCTATGGGCAAATAGAGAATCCCCCAAACAAAACAAAATACTATAAAAGTATAAAAATTCATTTTTATAGTAAAAATGACCAACAATACATTTTCATATAAAAAAAAACAAACAAATGACCAACAATACATTTTCATATAAAAAAAAAACAAACAAATGACCAACAATACATTTTCATATAAAAAAAAAACAAACAAATGACCAACAATACATTTTCATATATAAAAAAACAAAAACAAATGACCAACAATGCATTTTATCTGTAGATGAAGCCATAAAATTGTGTCCAAAATATTTAGATTTTGGCATTAACTAACCTGCTGAGGTTGATATACCGCTAAACAAAGTTAAACAACCAACATGAAAGAACTCTTTCATGACTTTAATCTGTTTAATATCCTACAATTTCTCAAAGAAATCAAACTGTATTCCAAAATATAACTTCAACAAAACTACAGCATAAAGCACGCATATCATCGCCTCTACTAATTATGTCCACACAAACTGTCTATTCACAAAATTTGAATATCATCTACCACGTATTCAAGCGTGAAAGCAGAATGACATATATTTTTATTACTTGAAAACACCCAAGAAAATTAAATTTTGGCATTAAATGACCCATGGTATTAACATGTTGTTAAACAAACAAATCAATCAATTAAAAAAAAAATTGAAAGCTCACAAGTGAAAATCTCATAATAGTAAAAAAACTATGCTGTTATTTTTCAATATATAGTTAAACTTAGTTTAAAAATGAATTAATTTTGGAAATAATTCATAATTAAATAATGATTCAGTAGAAAAAGTATTCAAGTTTAACTAAAATTGTTTTGAATATTTTCCTTTTTCTCTCTCTCTCTAAATCTTTTTAATGGTTGGAGATTCAAAGAGACACATCCTAAAGTTGGATTTTATCTGCCCATGCATTCTGCTGCTGTTCCATATTTTCTAAATGCCAATCCTTTCAGCTAAAAAGGAGCCATGATGAATGATGAGCAGAAGAGTTATTTGTAATATTTATCATTTTGCAGATGTTACAGAAATTTTTGTTTCTTGATTTAACAAAGTCAAATCTAATCTGCTTAATATATTTTTTTTTTTTTTGGCATCTTTTATAAAATTATTTAAACTTTAAATTCTTTGATTTCTACTCAATTTTTGTAATGATTTTTATAAAATTCTGAACATTTGTTATCTAAAGGGAAGATGTTTCATAGTTACAGCTACAACTCTTCCCACCCTCTTGATATATATTATCTTTATTTTATTCCATTGGTGTCATGAATTTGAAAATACAAGTTCATTTTTTTAAGCTTTCTCTGTTTTAGGTGTAATTAATTTAGAAATTTGAACTGTAAATGTTGAGTTCAACATTTCACTAGTTTAATAGCTTAACAATCTGATGTTATATGACAGTTATAGTTGTGTTAGCAATGTTGCTTGAATCCACCAGAGTAATCACTGTTCTTGTGGCACCAGATTGTGGTTTCATCAAGCAACCTCTGGGGGAATTCAAGCACAGCTGAAAAGGAAGACTTTGTCTAGAAAAATTTCTTGTTTATTTTTTATGCCAAATTAGAAAGCAAGACTGCTTATTTTTCAAAATCTAAAACAGTTATTTGGAGAGTGTGTATGATGTTGAAAGACCCCAAATCCCCTAATGATCCTCAGCTGAAAACATCACTGATATATGCCAAAAGCATCGAACCGATGTATTTCACAAATGGCGTAAGACAAACTTGGCTTTGAATAGGTGTGATGTTCATGCTGCATTTCTTATTCTGCCTCTCAGCTGATATGCATGCTTTATGCTGTAGTTTTGTTGAAGTTATATTTTGGACCTATCCTCTGGATGTTTTGGCTGAATCATAGGCAGAGATGCTTCCCAACATGTCCTGTTTGCTTTCCACCAACTTACGGATCGGAAACTTCCATTCAACGATGTCTGCTACACTTATAATGAAAGAACCTTTTTGTTTTCCATCAGTATGGCTAATCCCCAGGAGAGCAACTTAGTCTCACACTTTCCATCAACATGAAGTTAAATGATTATATTGAATTAATTGCTAAGTCTGTTGCTAGAAAAGTCTGCTCACTATGTTGTGCTAGACAGTCTATTTTGCACATTGATAAGTCTATCATTCATCCATGTATGGCCGAGTGGTTAGAACGTTTGCTTTCTGCCTTGAGACCCAGGTTTAAATCTCACCATGGTTGATTTGTTAGGAAAGAGACTTCCTGATGTTATCGGTCTGTAGAGGGACGATCTCAGTGTGTGTCACTTTTGGAAAGTGCCTGAAAAACCATACCATGGGTTGACCCAAGCCTTGTCAGTGAAATTGGGTAGATGGAACTGTGGCAGACATGATGAGGCAGAACCTGGGATGAGCACAACTGGTTGCGACTTGCCTTTTCCCCGCCAAAAAAGAGCCTGTATTTGCTTAGCATGTAGGGCTACTGCAGTTGAAATGAAGGAGAAAAAAAAGCACTTACCGCTCTGCCGTAATCCGTCCTCGGCCAGATAACGTAAAAGAATAAGGGGGGACTTGCATTGCCTTTTTATGCAATGAATATGCAATGCATTATGTGATAGAGACGCAATGAATTATGGGATCGCATGAAGACGCAAGGGATTATGGGTATATGGACAAATATAAAAGCACCTAGTTTTTCCCAGTTCGAAGAAAAGGCTTGGAGTGACATTCATGGTTGGCGGCTGGAAAAGTCTGTTTGTGCGATTTTGAGACAGAACTCAAGAAGGAACGATGAGAAGTTGGATTACCAGTTGGGAGAGCTCGAATTTACTTGCTGGTGGCCGTTTTCTTTTTATTTCACCACAGGAACACTTGGGGGTCGATGATAACTGCTAGCACAAAGTCGCAAGTCATCATGACCGAGGGTTTGAGTGTGCTGGCCTTGCTCAAATTGTTGATCATGCTAGATAACACAAGCTCTCCCAGAAACTGTAAATAAGGTCTGCTCAGCATAGTTGCAGTATAAACTACAGTTTGGCTCCGTGGGTATTGAACAAACACAAATGTGCCTGAGCAAGAGTCTGCAATAGGGATTGGCTAGCCACCCCTAATAGACGGGTATCCTTGAATACGAGTGGCCAGCTATTATTATATAGTTCATCCATGCATCGACTATTGCTGCAACATCTAGTCTGTTGCTTCTGTTTTATAAAGATTTTTGACAAAATCCAAAGAATTGGCAATCAGTCCTGACCTGGCATCGTAGTTTCAGTCACTTTAGTGTATCTTCCATTTGCCTCTTCCTTAAATATTTTACAATAATTGTTCTGATGAGCTTTCCTTGATGGTACTTCAACTTCATGAATGTAAGTGCAGTACTAGATTGGCAGCTAGGTCTCATAATTTCACTCTTGAAATTATAGTTGTTATTTCTTGTGCTAATAGTTTCTTCTCTGACATTTCTAACTTGTAAAAATCTTTGTGCTTTCCTCTCAGCTGTGATCTTCAAGAATTTAAATGCAATGTCAGTTGTCATTTTCTGTCACTTTGAATCCTGTTCTTTTATTGTCCTCACTGTTTCTTTCACTCTGTGAAACCCTCTTGTGTCCTTTTGTCTTTTATTGTGAAAATGATTAAGAAAAAGGAAATTCTTACTTCAGATATTCATATTAATTTCATTGTCTCTCCTGTTTAGGCTCTTCTCAAAGAATTTGACAGTCGCTACATTGATGGCATGGTTGAAAGCAAGGGACGTTATCAGCTGGATATTGACATCAACACTCTCTCTTTCAGTCAGCACCATTTGTTCAGCAAAGAGCGTGTCCTTGTTACAAAACTGTTATCACTATATCAAGAATATCTGACTGAATCCAAGAATAACATGGTGGAGTTCTACACAGGAAAGGTGAATTCACTTCATTGTTTGTTTTATTCCATAATCTGAAGGTGGTTTTGAAGTACAATGGTAGACAGTCCTTGGTATGACAATAAACTACATCCAGCAGCAAAGCCTCTGATCGGGAGATTGGAGGTTTTGAGGATCGTGGAACCACCTTTTAATTGCTGTTGTTCCCGGGTTCACCTGGAGTGGTAGCAACTGTTAGGGTCCCATCTATAGGCAAATAGTGTCCCCACCAAGAAGCAAAACACTATGAAAGTATAAAAATACATTTATATTGTAATATGACCAACATTACATTTTTAAAGCAAAATGACCAACAATACATTTTATAGCAAAATGACTGCCAATACAATTAAATAAATCTGTAGTTAAAGGTATACAATTGCATTCAAAATATATTTAGTTGAAGCCATAGAGTTGTGTTCAAAATATTTAGATTTTGGCATTAAATAACCCATAGAGGTTGATATCTTCGCTTCTCACGTCGAACTCGACGTATGAGGGTCAGACAGATCAGCTCCCAGAAACCGAAAGCCCGACAGCCACACAGGACTTGATTATAGTGGTGAAGGCCTTGTGCAGGGCCATCCACACTTTTTGGAGGGACGAATACAGGGACCTGGTTGATATATTGTGAAATGAAATCACCCAACCAACATGAAAGATTTCTTTCATGACATTAATCCATATAATATCCTACAATTTGTTAAAGAAATTGAACTTTATCCCTAAATATAACTGCATGCATAAAACATACACATCACTGCTTCTAGTAATTATGTCCACACAAACATGTATAGGCACAAAAGCTGAGTATCATCTACCATGTATTCAATTGTGAAAGCAGAATAACATCTGTTTTAATTACTTCAAAGCTGCCAAGAAAATTAAATTTTGGTATTAAATGATCCATAAGGTGTTGATATGCTGTTAAACAAATAAATCAACAATGCTAGACTTTTCTCCTTCATGACATCCCAGAAGTCAAAAGGAATTAATTATTAGTGCCCATATTTCTTTTCTTTTTCTTAATTCACCCCAAGTAAGATGATAATGCCACTAAGACGCAATGGGCTACTGGAAGTGAAAGAGAATGAGAAGACTTTAGAAGGGGCCAAAAACCCAATCCTAAACTAGGAACAAGTGATAAACTCTTACTTTTGTTTAAAAGACTGGGGAGAAGTGTCTGGACAATAGATGAAACAGGTCTGTGTTGGTAACATCAGCATAGATGAATCCTTGACCTGATTAAGGTCTTCTCCCTGTCAACCATTGTGGCCTGCTAGTGTCAAGACAGTTGACTCAAAAAGAGGTGGATACATGCCTTTCTCTAGTGCAACCTAAAAATAAACACCCTTAACCAGAATTTAAATTCTGTTTGCTAATTCCGTTTTATATGATAACTAGTCAATGTTGCTCGAGAACTAATTTTGTCTGAACAAAAAGATAGACACTTCATTTTATTTGCATAGATTATTAAACTGTCAAAGGGAAGTAACCACGCATTAATTTACTACCAAGAGCTGAATTACCTTCCTTACCACTATATTTTTCTTCTTTATGTGCCATATCCCCAAAGGGCGTAGGTGATCATGACCTCCACAACTTTCTACCTTGTAGCACTTAATAAATTTTGTCTTTATGCTGTTTCTCCTAGATCCTGATCTACCATCCATTTATGGTGATAAATATTTAACTTACGTGGCATATGGCTTCTCTGATCTTATTTTTGACCTTCAGAGTTGACCTATGGCTACTTTACATAGTCTATAACACATCCCTTGGTGATAGATCATCTACATACCGAGACTGGTTGAAATCCATCTAGTAGTTTCTGAATATACCACAGACAAACACTTCATTTTACTTGTATAGATAATCATTATGTCACCTAAACTGTCTTTCTGATTTTACTGTGTTAGACACTGATTTCTTTTTGCAGTAACTATCTTAATTTTTTAAATATTTAAATATATCCTGTGTCTAATAGAAGTGAGGCGGTGGGGGTGTTACGTCTTTTTTTTTTTTTTTTTAAGGTAAATTTTCACTGATTCTACCAAGCTTTATTGTGATGACCCCGTTTATTAATTTTGTACTTTTTGACCTTTTAAGTCAGTGGTTATCAACATTTTTACCCAGTGTACCGCTTTTACCATATGCCAGGATGTCATTCCTCTCTTTTCCAAGATTGTCCAACTCAAAAGGTTCATTCCAAATAATATGCATATATTATTGAAAACCTGCATTCTTTTCCATATTAGTATCTATACATTTACATGGATTAATTTTTATAGATGAGTTTTAAAAACTTAATAGCAATAGAAAATGTTGATGGATTTTTAAACTTGAATATGTGTACAGTAATTTGTTTTAATTCATAACTAATGATTAAATAAATAAACTGAAATATACTTCAATAAACAAAAAGTTTAATAGAATGCCAAGGTATTGTAATTCAATAGACTTTAAAAAGGTTCAATAAAGGCTCAGGGTTTTTAAATTGATTTTATTCCGATGATGATTACAGTCAATAAGAAACTTGTGTAAAAGTAAAAGATCTGCTCCCCCCCCCCAAATTACCCCGGAAAGAATTCTCTCCCTGGTTGAGAACCCCTGCTTTAAATGATTTTTCACCCCCCCCCGCCACCTTTATTGTATATTGGAAATCACCCCCCACCCCATATTAGGTACATAAGAGTATATACATATGTTAAAATTATTCCAACATCTTTGTCTTCTGGTAATTGTTACATTTTAATTTTTAAGTAAAATATGGATCCTATTAACATTATAAAAGTACTTCTTTCAGAAATTCATTTTTCTTAGGCCAAATTAAAACTTACTTGATATTTTTGATCCCACATGTCACATAATTTTATAATCCCACATGTCACATAATTTTATAATACCACATGTCACATAATTTTATAATACCACATGTCACATAATCTTATAATCCCACATGTCATATAATTCCTATTTAACCTGAACTTTTGTACTTATTTACATTCCCACTAATGTTTTCATCTTTGTTATTATTATCACAATGTTTTAACCATAATGCTCTCTGCCATTCTTCATGTATGTCTAGATCCAGGTGGCCTTCAGGAAATTTCAAACTGAAACTGATGTTTAGCTGGATGAAAGTCCAAGGGAAACCAAAACATGACCGTGACAACAAAGATGGGGATATTAGTTCATATGTAAATAATAACTCCTCATCTCAGAAATTAATACTGACTTTTCCTTGTTAATAATTATAATAAAAAAAGTCTGCTTTTTTCTTTCTTTTTTTTCTTCTCCAGTCAAATACATTTTACAGTTCCTTGCTACAGATCTCCTTTTCACCCCAACCATTTATTCCTGAACAGATGACATGTTCAGCAGAGGAAGGGCATATTCAACAAAAAATCAATTATTGCTTTTTTGACTGTAAATTATTCATCATATCATATCCAATTATTTTACAAAAGATTAGAGCCAATTACACAATATTTCAGCTCAGTTTAGGTTTATAGTCATAACCATGCAATGAGATGAGGTAACATAAACCGTAGATTTATCTGCAGAATATCATTACATTATTGTTACATAATTATAGTGAAATCATTAAGGTTTTTGTCAAAAGCATTTTATTTTTGGTCATATACTAATTTAAAATATTCCTTTTTACAGGTTTTATTTTTGAAATGGAATAAGATCATTCTAAATTTCAGAATTCTGCTATTGCCCATCAAAATGCCTGGAAGCAAGCAATCTAAAAACAACAATGGAAAAAAGAGGTAACAAAGCATAAATGAAATAGCTTCAGTTTGCTCAACTTAGGAAACTTAGCATTGCAACCAAAGTATTCTAAAATGCTGCCAATAACAAAGAAAATGAAAAATACCTAACAACAAATCCAATACAGCACCAAAATATATATTATTTTTATTTATTTGTTATGTAACTAAATACATAATTGTTAACAATGTTTCCGTACAACTTGATATTTCCTGTGAGAAATTCTTAATAAATATTATTATTGTTATTATTTTACTTAAGTATAAGGTAGTCCTACATTTACAATTCCTTATGACTAACCATGAAAAGAAATGTTCATCAGAACTGCCTAAAACCTTTAAGCGCATATTGTTGCAGAATTATCAAATGTTGAATACACCCCTCCTCTGCTGAACGTGTCATAAACTCTGTATATTTCTGTCTGAATTTCTGGGATGAGGAGTTATCATTACTTACACTTCATCAGGTGTATGTTGACCCAGTTGACTTGCAAGGATTCTGAACTGAACGCTTTATTTAATCTACGTTCTCATTATATCCCTAGACATTAGCAGTGGAATGAGAACAGTCTATCTCCATAGATTAAATAAAAGGTTCAATTTGGAATTCACCATAAATTAACCAGATTGATATACACTTGATGAAGGCTGAAGGGCACAGTGACCGAAATGTTATAACAAAAACAAAGATGAGGACAACAGTCCATATGTGAATAGTGAAACTATCCTGCTATATTTCTATGTATTAATATATTTCATTTTGAAATTTTCATAGCTAAAAGCTGCAAAAAGCTCTGCTCGTTACTTTCAAGATCAGCTCTTGAAACAAAAGGTAAGAATTGTCTTTTATTTTTTATTTAGATTTTTTAAAATAATGGCAATAATCCTTTAATATGACAAAACTGACACTTCACTCGGTCATTGCTGACTTTTGAGAACTTTATAATTATTGACCAGGTTGATCGGTTTTCCTAACTTAAATACATTTACCGTATATCCTTAAATACATTTACCATGTATCCTTAATGTTGATTTTCCCAATATGCTGGGAATGATTGCAAAAGTCCCCTCCTCCCCCTCTTATGGTCGGAAGGACACAAAAAATGCATGCTGGGAGATTTTTCTTAACCAATAAAATGAGATTGCTTGAGTTTTGACATGACTCAGTCCAGATCTGCTGTTTCAGGCAGTTCGGGATGACTTGTCAAACTCGATGCCTTTGGGCATATAGGAACCAAGACAAGGCTATGCTGTAGGGAAGAGTCATGTCAGGGGTGGTAGACAAGCCTGACCTCATGTATGCAGGGTCTATGGGGAATTCTTACCCAAGCCTTCAGGCTCAGATTCGCCCTTCATAAAACCGGCCTTGTTCCACATTTTGTCTTGTGGGGAGGTGAGGTAAATAACCTCAGTCCAGATCTGCCTTAACTACTAGACAGACTTACTGCATTCACTTGTCCGACCTTGCTTTTGTGTACAAACACCAACTCATAATTTGTGAATTCTTTGGCCTTTTATCAATTTTGATTTGCTTTAACTATTGCTTGCTTTCTTGCATGATTGTTGATGTTTCATTCTTTTTGACCTTTTTTCTTTTCATTGCAACTTTATTAATTCTGTTTGTGTTATTTATCTTGCATTTTGACAATGGCTTCTAACTCATCACTTAAATGCATTCGCCGTATATCCTTAAATACATTTGCCGTATATCCTTAAATACATTTGCCGTATATCCTTAAATACATTCGCCGTATATCCTTAAATACATTCGCCGTATATCCTTAAATACATTCGGCGTATATCCTTAAATACATTTACTCAAGTATAGCGTGAGTTTTTAGGATCAATTTTTTACGTAAAAAAAAAATAGGAGGTTGCAAAGGTCATTTATTGAAGAAGTTAAAAATCATGCCTTTTCGGTAACTGGTTGCACTATACGCAGGTAAATATTTTACTGGAGAGGTTAAAATTCATGCCAAAAATTTCAGGGGTCGCACTATACATGAAGTCAGGTTATACACAAGCATATACAGTATATAGTGAATTTTTTTCTCCATTCAAAGATAAACTCTTTTAAATAGTCATATCTCTAATGATAAATTTTGATGTTGACTTTCACAAAAGTTGAATTATCATTCAAGATATCTCTCCAGATTTAAGGCTGTTGCATACTTTTCCACTGGAACTAATAGTCATTCTGGGTTTGAACAGCTCAGTTAAAAATCCCGAATTCTGAATGTTGATTTTCAAGGTGAGTAGGAAGGCTCCCTTCCCTTGGAGAATTGACACAAAACAATCCATTTCATCTTGTCTGCTGATTAAATAAGTTAGTATCTGTCTATATCTCTGAGATGAGGTATTATGATTACTTACATTATTTACATTATTCGGACTGTCATCCTCATCTTCATTGCCATATTCACAACATTTCGGGTGTTGTACGCTCCGGCCTTCTTCAGGTGATTGGAATTTCAAACTGAACCCTTTATTTCGTCTACCAGGGTAGATTGTTCTAGTTTCACATACCATGCCTCTTCAGGAAGCCTCAGTTATAAAGAGTTCAGTTCGGTTCAAAATTCCAATCACCTGAAGAAGCCCAGAGTGTACAATGGCTGAAACATTGTGAATATGGCAATGAAAATGAAAATAACAGTCTGAATAATGTAAATAATGTAAGTAAATAGTTCAGTGTTTGACTTTTTTTCTTTTCTTTCTTTGCTGAAGGTGGGAGTAATCATTTCAGCTTCAAGCAAGAAAATAAAGCCACTAAGGCCCAAGGGGTTACTGAGTATGAAAGAATATGAGAAAAAGAAAAATATTACTAAGGAGACAGAATATAATTGACATTGTATATATTTAGAGCTCCTGGGTAAAATCCAAAGAAGAATCAGCAATATTATTGATCCAGATCTGGCATCTCGGTTTCAGGCACTTTCCTACCACCATGATATTGCCTCCCAGTGCCTTTTCTATAAATACTTTCATAGTAATTGTTCAGATGAGCTCTTCGCTATGATGCCCCTTTTATTTCCCAATCTCCTCCCTCGTTAGGTGGTCAGTGATGTCAGTTCTCTGGTGGATGTGGGGCGCACATTTAAGGATTGTGGGGGTTTTTATTACTAATATTATTTTCTTTATTTTCTTGTAAATAGTTTTGTTTCATATTGTAAATATTCATTGAGGCTAGTTTTAAAATTGTTGTTTTCCACAACCTGTAAAAAAAAAAAAAAATTTTTTTTGAAAATCAATGTTGACTGGGAAGGAAAAATCCTGAAGAGAATTCCACAATCAACAAGTCTGAGAAAAGAAACTGTTAGCATAGAACTTACAGATACTTCTAGATTCTTCTTTGGATTTCATCAAGAATCTCTAAATACATAACAGAAGCATCAGACCAAATGTGGCAACAATATTCTAATCATGGACAAATAGTAGACTTGTATCAAGAGATCTTTGATAAAATCCAAAGAATTTGCAATTTTATTAGTCTTGTCCTGGCATCTCGGCTTCAGTCCCCTTTCCCATTGTTGTAATGTAGCTTCCCTATGCCTTTTCTATAAATAATTCCATAGTAATTGTTCTGATGCACTCTTCTCTGAGATACTCTATGAATTTAAGTGTAGTACTACATTGGCGACAAGGTTTCATCATTTTACAGTTTAAATTTTCTTATATTCTTCCACAATCAGTAACCTCTTGCATGTTAGTGGCTCTACTGCCTTGACTGAAGTGAAATGATTAAAATTAAAATAATGCCTTTATTTTGATATGATTTTTATTTTTCCCTCTTTCAATATTCAGTAGTAAATGTTATTCTTAAATGTGAGCTTTTGGTTAAATGATTGGCTAAAATATTGAGTGAAAATTTCTAATGAAAGTTTTTTTTTTTTTTAATGTAAAATTCCTGTAGTATAATTATGAACTGATTGTAAAATAATTGTTTTTCATAAATTCTGTAATTTGTCCCTGAAATAATGTCTATTAAGAAGCCACAGCCGAACACTAACAGCAAAAAGCTTGACGCTTAAAGGGAGAGAACTCATCACTCAGCATAAGAAATAAAAGCAACGTTGTCATTTTATTTGATAAGACAACATTTAAGTCTAAATTACAAAATAGATAAGACAAGTGTATAAAATACTTCAAATCAAAACATTCTATAATTTTAATATGTATTTTTTTTCACTTAGACACATCTTGCCTGCATTGTTCAATTTAGTTATATATTTTTTCATTGATATTCTTAAATTCATTGATATTCTTAAAATTGGAATGAAAGCAGTTATGTCGATACTCTAAATCCATCATAAAAATTCAGAATGTGGAATTAGTAAATACTAAACACTTCAAATACCTTGGTGTATATGGATCAGTTATAACAAATTTAATAGAGGAGAAAAGGAATTTGAACATAGAATAGGCTATGCCAGAGGTATTTTTGCTCAACACTATAAACTGCTACAAAACCAAAACATTAAGCTGAAAACTAGTCATGTTCTTAAATAGCCTCAGCAGATCAAGACTATAATATGGATGTTATGCATGGTGCCAAACCAATTCAGAAACATCTAAATTGTATAAAAACTGCATTCTAAGATCAATAGTTAAAAATGACTTTGAGCAAGTGAAGCCTGAGGGTCTTGGCAAGAGCATCCCTCTTTGAATATTGTGGACTGGCACTACAGAATCACAAACAAAGACTTGTAGCAAATAACAAAAACCACATCACTTTAGGACTACCAACAGCAGCAACACCTGGAACAGCTAGCACATGTCACTCAAAGAGAAAATAAAGGTTAGGAAGGAAACCCCTATCAATACCGGAAAGAGTAATAACAGCTACTAATGAACATAAGGAAATTATTTTAAGAGAAAGATTATAAATTTCAACCGAAAGCAGTATTGGTTGTTTGGTCAATGAATGCCAAATGTTTCCTTGTAAGGCAACAGCTAATATTACCATCATCTTGTATGGTGACTAGCTTATCAGTGCAAAGACCATGAATCTTAAAGCAAAGCAATGTAACCCAGTCCCAAAAAAATTAAATAAGTATGTAAACATACAACACTACCTTCAGCCAAGCTTTCACTGACAAGCGGACAATAACCCCCGTGTTGTTTTCAATCCTCTTATCAGTGTTCACCCAAAGCTGGGAAAGTTCACAATGCATCCTCACAAGGTAATACAATGAAAAAAAAAACACCATGTCAAAAAATAAGAGAGCAAACCCTATTTCCCATATTATAAAATAAACGTTTTATTCAGGACTTTGCCTGCTCATCCAGGTGAGTAGGTAGGTTATACTTGGAACAACTTCGGCTATGTCAGCTCTTCCCCCCTACCAACTCCTTGCTCATCTAATCATTTCAATATGGAGGCTTCAGAACTGCATGGCAGACATGACAGTCTCCTGCTGATGATAGATCAGAACTCTCCCTGGTCCCAAGCATAACTATTAATTTTGATCAGCACTCGGATATGGACCATTTCCAGTTTTGTTGCCACTTGATCTCTGAAAATTTCTTTAACTGACAGGCAATGGGAGGTAAAGTGGACGTCACTTAGAAGACTGAACTTCAAAAGGAATCATTCACTGGTCTATCAAACAGAAACACTTGAGTTTGAGATAAAACTTCCTCTTCCATGTGTGTTTCCATAGTATCATTAGTTAGGATTTTTCATTAAAATTATTGTGTTGTTGAAGATCTTTCTTAGTCTATAGTAATTTCTATATGAAAGATCATCCTATATTGTCATCTATATCATTGGTCTTTGTGCAGCATTTGAATAAATACATACATACATACATACATACACACACACACACATATATATATATATATATATATATATATATACACACACACACACACCTCTAGATAAATATTTGCTTTTCTAACAGGAAAGGTTTAATTAACTTTATTCAATTTTTGAAATGTTCAATAATAACTGTAACCTCAGGAATCAATTTGAAAAAAAAATTAGTTTTCTTTAATGTGACAATATATTTATGTAATTTAATGGCATTTATATTTTTTAAATGATGTTCACTCTGTACAAGGCCCAAAAGCCACTCCAGGTAGAGGCTTACAGAGTATGAAGCACAGTTTATGGGCATATGTGGGGAAGATAATGGTTCACCCTAGATTTGAATAGAATAAGCTTGTAGTGATCAAGGAATCAGTTCCACAAAGTGGAACTTACATCTCACCAATGGAATATTAAAGCAATAAGGGTGGTTTGCTACAATGGGCGTGTCATAGTAAGCCTTAACTGTAAAGGTTAAAACTGGTGGAACTAAGGAATGTAGCTCATCTGAACATTTTCCATGGAAATAACGATAGAGCAGCAAGAAGCTTGCAACATTTCAACTGTGACAAAGGTATTGTAAGGTTGAAAATAATTTGTCACCCACAAAGATGCAGAGACCCTTTTTTTTTGTTATTTTTTTCAAGTATCTTTAGTGATGGATTGTATGTGTGAGTTTTATTTGAGGTTTTGATTGAATTTAAGCCCCAAGAGTCGCTGAAGGCATGGGACCTCTCTGGGAATACCTGTTCATTGTGATCGGTGAAAATTCAGGGTCTGCTAGATGATGATGGATTGTCACTAGTTTGGTTTTCTGGGCATTGAATGTGATCAGCCATTTTTCCCCCACTGAGCTGTTAGTTAGATCAGCTGTCATAGAAGAAATCCACTATTCTTCATTTCTCAGTACTGATGATTGCAGTTGTCACATTTTGCCTCATTTGTGAATTTACTGCTTGTAGTAAACATTGAAGGGGGAGGCATGGTGAAGTAATGGATAGCGGCTCAGATTGAGGAATCGGAGAGCTGAGTTTGAATTGCAGTCGAATCCATTACATTCACTTATGTGCTAATACCTTTGGGAAAGGTATGAATCCTCTTCTTCTCCCACCAGCTATGGGTAAATAGCAGGACAGACCGGGTTCTATAGCCTTGGATGGCAACTGGTTTACTGCAGAAAGAAATGGCAACCTACTGCAGAGAAAAAAATCTGCCTCGTCAGTCATGTATCAAAAGGTGCATGATCACCTAAGTGTGTATTGAGCAATAAAACAAATGGTATGTATGCAAAAATGTTCCCAAACCAACACCTGAAAAGCGAGCAAGCATACTGCCTACTAGACGCACGCCTACACAAAGAAACAAGTGGACATTATCATAAATTTGGACGTATTTGTACATAAATGAATATGACGAATCTAATTGGAATTCTAACTTGCCGCTCCAATTTCTCATTTTGTGCCTTTATCTATGACACCACCTGCACATCCAAGATTACAGCACCTGGTATTCCCAAGCAGTCGCCCATCTAGTTAGGGACCAGGATCAGTGTTTACGTTCCATGATTCTTTTAATCAAAAAATGTTTTACTATCTTTATTTTCTTTTTTTTTTTTTCAGGCCACACTTTCTGACGAGACTGTTTTGAATTACGAGAAAAGACTTCAGGATTATCTGCTGGATATCAGGCAGGACGTCTTTTTTGATTAATTTTAGTTTTTTTCTTTCTGCTTATTTCTTACCTAATGTTCTATCAACCTGAAGTGGATTCATACCATTTCCAAGTGTAGTTCTGTGAATATAATGCATGAGAAAACTTCTTGGCATTTTCTATTGGGAACAAAAACCCAATGAGTTTGTGCAGAAAAGGGTCGAAAATTTTGTGGGACACCAGGAACCTATCCTTGCCACTGTCAAATGGAGAAAAATGGTGTGGTTTTGAACACATTATAAGGTATGACAGTGTGTGCAAGACAGCGTTGAAGGTGGACATAGGAGCGGATGCCAACACAAAAACTGGTTGGACAATATCAAACAATGAACAGGTATGACTGTACCAGAATTACTGATGGCTGCCATTGATAGACCGTTGTGGAAAAGAGTTAGTGTGGCTTCTGCATTCGAATCGTCCCTACGATTACAAAAGTCAAGGGGATGATGATGAATTTAATGAACCCGAGTGAAATTAGAACTTGGCTCTCCACTTAACAGTTTCGAGCCATTATCCATTACACTGCCTGCACATCCAAGCTTACAGAACCTGATATACTCATGCAGTCACCCATCCAGGTACTGACCAGGCTCAATGTTGCTTAACTTTTGTAATTGTATGGGAACTGGTGTATCAATGTGAAGCGGCCATAAGCCACCTTTGCCCAATACAGTGTTTGTTGTTGATTAGTTCTGCTCATAATTCCAATCTGTCTATTGTCAAGTAAATTAAAAAAAACAAAACAGAACTGCACTCTTTTCTTTGTTTCTGACATTTTCCTTTCTTTTAATATTTTGTTTTGTTCAAAATATTGTTAATTTTTAAAATTGATTGCTAAATATGCCAAATTTTATTCCTCACAATAAAATCTAAAAACAAAATCTTTTCAAATTGCTTTCAGACATATCAGAAGCGAACGAGACAAAGAAGACGAAATAAATATGAATCTTTTGAAAAACATTATTCACACCTGGAAACAAATCAAAACACAAAGAGAAAGACAAGGTTTTATCAACACACCTGTAAAATTACTCATTCATAGGTAAGACATCTATGTATCATGTCTCTCGCTCCAGATGATGCCAGAATAGAAGTTGCACTCCGTAAGGAACCAGACCCCCAAGTGAACCAGGTGCTGGGTTGACTGCCCAAATGCAGAACCTGATAACTATACATCTGCACCTGGTTTTGCAAGCATGGGAATGAGTGGCACAACAAAGATAGATATATAAACAACCACCCAGAGGTGGGTGGGGGATCACATACCCCCCACACACACACACACACTGGTAAAATGTAATTGATAACGTACCAGAGTGAAATAAAATGTCATGGTAATGTTAAATATGAGAGATTTAATTTGCACTTCTACTTTATTATATACATACATATTTTTTCACCCCAATCAAGGCAATAAAGCCACTAACATGCAAGGGGTTTTGAGTGTTAGAGAATATGAGGGAAAAAAAACACTATTAATGAGAGAGAACAATAAATGAACAAGAATTAAGAAAGCAATGAGCCAAAAAAGAGTTCCACAAACAAGAAGTGCAAGAAAAAGAAATTGTTACCATAGAATTTACGGCAATATCTAGCCATTCCAACTGTAAAATGGTGAGACCTTGCTGCCAATCTAGTACTGCAGTTAAATTCAGAGTCTAGGTACCACAGAGGAAAGTTCATCAGAGCAATTACCATGAAAGTGTTTATAGAAAAGGCACAGGGAAGCTATGTTACAGCAGTAGGAAAGGTCTGAAGCCGAGATGCCAGGTCAGGACATTGCAGATTCTTCTTTGGATTTTATCAATCTCTAAATACATAGCAGAAGCAGCAGACCAGATATGGCAGTAATATTCAAAAAACAATTAATTTCAAAATTTTAAATAGTAAAAATTTTCTGGAAAGAACTTGTTGATATTATTCAACCAAACATGCCTGAAAGACTCTACAGAAATGAGGGTGTAATTCTCCTCCCTAAAAGAAGCCCAAGAAACATAGATTGATTAAGAAAGGAACTGATTAAAATCTTCAAAGATCACAAATTAAAAATTACCACAACCACCACCAATGCTGAAGTCATCAACTTTCTCGATGTGACCTTGGACTTGTGTACTGGTTATTACAAACCATATACCAAAAGTCCTACATCTCTATCTATAAAAGGCAGGATGTGTGTGTGTGTAACGAATGCACAGCCACAATTTTCAACGGATTTGCACCAAAATTTATATGCACATGCTCCAAGTTAGTGGGAAGGCCAAGACCAACTTTGCATTTTCCAACTCCCATCGTTAGTGGAAATAATCAATTTTTTCATGCTTCTATGGCAGTTTTCATGTAGTTTGCGGCCATTTTCTACTGGCCAGAGTGAGAGCCTATAGCTGGCTGCCACGAATAGGCAGGAAGATTCTATTGGCCAGCGTGAGAGCCAACAGCTGACTGATACGAATGTTAATTAGCATGCAAAAAAAATTGATAGCTGCATTCGTCACAAGTGGGAAAATTTTAAATCTGCATGGCACTTTACTCCAATTGGCTCATTCGCTTGCTTAAACTCAACGTTGATTCTGATTTACGCAGAACTGGGTTGGGTGTGAAAAAGTATTTGTTGTTAACATTCTTTTTTCATTCAGTTTTTCCAGTTACGAGTCCTTTTTAAGGCTGATCATTTTGTGTTTACTTTGTTTAGTTCTTTTTTCGTAACAGATTTAATGTTTAGTATAGAGCGTAGAAAAAATTTGTAGTGTGAGATAGGCAAGAAGTAAGGCATGTAGCAACATCAGCACGGCAAAGGCAAGGAAGGGCAAAAATAAAGGCAAGGAAGGAAGGGCAAAAATATTTTAAGTCAAGTGATAGCAATTGCTGTATGAGTCGATTTTTTAATCGAGCACGGGTAATGCCGGGCCATGCTGCTAGTAACCATATATATGTTAACAATGACTCCAATCATCTACCTTCAATTTTAAATAATTTGCATAAATCCATACAATTTAGATTATCTACTAACTCCAGCAATAAGGAAATATTTGATGAAAAATATATAAAAGCATTAGAACTAAGCAACCATAAAATAAATATAGAATATTTAGAAAAAAAACAAAAAAGGTAAAAATAAACACACCATAATGTGTTATGGCTTAAAGCCCTTTATAATTGTAATGTTCAAATGAAAATTGGAAGAAACCTTCACTTATTCTGTAATATTAAAGATTTTTAACAAAATAATGTAACAATCAATTACAGCTACATTAAAAAAATCAGTATCCCATCATAACATTATATTGAACAACTATATCACAAACAAAAACAACCATGTTAATATAATTGTACACTCACACATCCGCATATAAATCAATGCATGCACCTGCATACACACATATATGCATAATAGGTACGCATATACAGACCTACGCACATAAACATACACATAGAAAAGCACATATAAAAATATTGACCCATACGTCGACGCAGAAAAGTAAATAAAGCAAGTGAAGAAATATATATAAAGATGCAACTATATACAAGCACACACATTCGAATCACCCTATACTTGTATCTTAATTGGCTACTCTAGCTTATGTAACAGCGTTTACTCCTAGCTAAGGATCGTTGATTAATTTGAAACTTTTAAAACCATTTATTCTATATTCTATATCATCACTTGACAAGACACAAGAAGTGTTGAAACAAAATGGCTACTTTTGTCGTGATTTTATAACATATTTATGTTGTAATATTCAAATAAATAATTATATCTGCTCTACTCTGTATTGAGCACTCTTTAAAGAATAGTAATTGTTGGTTATTGGATTTCACTCCGTATATACCAATCCTAAACTTGTATATAATATATATATATATATATATATATTTATATATATATAATATATATATTTATATATATATAATATATATATTTATATATATATAATATATATATTTATATATATATATTATATAATATATATATATTTATATATATATATTATATAATATATATATTTATATATATATATATATTATATAATTTATATATATTTATATATATATATATATATATTATATAATTTATATATATTTATATATATATATATATATATATATTATATAATTTATATATATTTATATATATATATATATATATTATATATATATATATATATTATATAATTTATATATATTTATATATATATATATATATATTATATATATATATATATTATATAATTTATATATATTTATATATATATATTATATAATATATATATATATTATATAATATATATATATATATATAATATATATATATATATATTATATAATATATATATATATATATTATATAATATATATATATATATTATATAATATATATATATATTATATAATATATATATATAATATATATATATATATTATATAATATATATATATATATATTATATAATATATATATATATATATTATATAATATATATATATATATATTATATAATATATATATATATATTATATAATATATATATTATATAATATATATATATATATTATATAATATATATATATATTATATAATATATATATATATATATTTATATATATATTATATATATATGTTTGTGTGTGTGTGTGTGTCCCCTTTGTAGGGTAAACTACTTATATAATAGATATTCTTTCAATATGTAGATGTCAGTTTGTTTTAATTACTAAAATAACTTTAGTGCAGAGAAAAGTAACTGTAGTAAGCCATGTTTGTGTTACTGTTGTCAACGTATTTCAGCAAATTTTTTTAAAGGCCGAATCCATAATGGAAAAATTGGTGTAGGGCATATCCTATTTTTATCTCTGCTCTATTTTACGGGACTTTTTTTCTTTGTAGACAGGATGTAGACCGTGCCAAAGACGATTTACAATGGCGGCAGGAGATTGAAGATGAAGTAGAAGACCTGAGGGCAATACACAATGAGGAATATGAAAAACAATTGAGGATTTATCAAAGAGATTTTGAAAATTGGGAAACAAAACAACGCTTGAAAGTAAGTAAAAAGTTCACCGATGATGTTTTTTTTATATCTCTTTTGTTTCTAAACATTTATCATCAGTAATGATTTTTTTTTTATTTACAAATTTCAGACAATATAAAAATTTGATTATAATACTTGATTCATGTATATAAACACCATCCCATTAATGAGAATCTATTTTATGCCAAAAAATTTTGTTTGTCATCAGACAGGAAGCCATTTTAGAAGTAAATTACTCAACCCTTTTAAAAGAAAGCAATGTTTTTTTTTCATTGCCCTTTTCTTTTACTTTTTTAGTTGCTTTTTTGTTGGTGGTTGGTATTTTTATTTATCTTAATTTTTTTTTTTTTCACTTGTCTTTTTTCCATTTCTTCTCGGTCATCTTTTCCCTTCTTTTTCTTCTCGGTCGTCTTTTCCCTTCTTTTTCTTCTCAGTCGTCTTTTCCCTAAGAAAAGAAACTCTGGAAAGACAGTTACCTGATGTTTCTATGGAAGAGGGACTCTCCTTCCAAACAATAACATATCTCCTCTTCACTTTCAGTAGATACTACAGTGCGATCCAAATTGCCAAGAGGTCAGAGTTGTGATGCTCTACAAGAGCTAGGAGAAGAAGTAAAGTACAAAACAAGTAAAGAAGAATGTTGAACAGATTTATTAGGGAGACAAGTAGGGAAATTCACTATTTGACTGAGAAACTGAGCAATGAAAAAATTGAAAGTCTAAATACCAGCACCGTTAGAATGCTTAAACCACTTGACATGATTAAAATCTTGTTTGGCATTGCATAAACATTATACAGACTTCATGTATCATGGCACTACATTCTGCTTTTTCACTTCTTAAAGCACATAAACCAATTTGATTTTCATTGTTATTTTCATTTTATTTTTACTTTCAGAAAGAAGCCGTAAAACGAAAGAAAAGTCGTTTGAAGAAAAGCTCTAAAAGTACACCAGATCTTGAAGATCAAGTTAGTATTATTTGCTTATATCAAAGAATTTTTAAACATGCACATCCACTTTAAACTCTTTTCAATCTCTTTGTATATAAAAATAATTAACCTTTTCCACTCTGTAGGTAGGTTCAGTTACTAAGAGAAAAGTTTGTCCTGTTACTGTAGGAAACTCTGATCGGTTTCTGTTTCTCTGGATTCTAATCTCTGAACATTAGTGTTTTGAATTTTGTAGTTGTGTTCTCATCCTGTTATGGAAACAGTGAAAACAATTTTGACTGAAACTGAGAGTGAAGATATTGCAGTTGAGGGGCAGAATTAGAGGAAATAATAGTTGTAAATAATGGAGAGTGGTAAATGTTAACAATGCTTTATATAAGAAATATTTAAAAAAAAATGTTACTGTTAATACTGCAAATGTATATAAATAAGATATCAGCCAGTTGCAGAAAATAAGGCATTGCGATATTGTGACACTATGATCGAGACACCTACACAGAAAAGGAATGTGTGATACTATTTTGATCTCAAGTGTTTTTGTTTGATGGCCAGTAGATGGTCTTCTTTTTTTAGTCTAGTTTTATAAGCAGCACCCACTTGACAGAAAAGAAAAAATGCAAGAAAGTATTTGGGATCAAGTGACAACAAACTGGACAATGATCATTTCCAGTTGCTGGTCTATATTAACAGTCATGCTTGAGATCAGGGTAGCTAGTTATAGTTTGCCCTTGATGGTGGACAAACTGTCCTTCACGTCGTTCTGCTGCCACCAATTCGTATTGCGAATTGTACATTGAGATGTGTCAATGATTGAAGAGTTGAGCTGTTAGATTGATATAGCAGAAGTTGTCCCCATGTGCCAACTAACTACCCACCCAGATAGAGTAAGCAAGGTCCTGAATAAAAACACCTAATTCATAATAATGGAAACAGAGTTCATGTTATAATAGGAGAGCTATGGAAGAAATGTTTATTCTCCCATTTGTATTTCCCCCATTATGGACATTATTATATCCGTGATATAATAACACTGTATTTCACAGACGGAATGGAATGGCTGAAAGGAAAAGGTATAACAAACATGCTTTGTTCTCAAAGAGACTTTTATACCACTAAGACATACACAAAACTATATATACATATTTACATGTGTCCCATGCAGAGAAAAATATAACATATCTACACAGTCAAGCAGAATGAAAGGAGAACAAAAAAGATAGGTTCTTGCATATAATATAGAGATTCTTCTGTGTTTCTGGAAAAAGCCATGTTTAGGATTCCAGACTCTAGTTTGCTGGATTATTTACTATGTCTCAAGCGAGGACATATTCTGCAAACAGGAAACGGCAAATCTTGGGTTTTTCCAATTTGAGGACTGCCAGCCGGAGTTTCTTTCTATATGTGCCATCGACTTGTAAGCAGCTGGGGAGGCAGATTTAGCTTCAGCCCAACAAACGACTGTTTCAATTGACTCCTGTAAACTGAATGAAATTGACTGCCACTTTTGTCACTGCATGGAGTAATGTCATGAAGTAGCTGTCAAACGACTTTATATCGACCAAAGGGAGATAATCACCTTTTGTATCCTCACAGTGTCATCATCTCTCAATGTGGTACAAATTTTCCAATTTGTTACTTTGTGAACCAGTCAGTGGAAAGCTGGGTAAGGGACATATTGTATGGTTATAATTTATTGAAATTTGAATTGCAGCTAGTGATCTCCATGACCTAATCATTAAGACAGCTGTCACATTACATATGGAAAGAGAATATAAGTATTAGTACGACCAGAGGCTTTTCGTTTTTTGATTTGCATTGTTATTCTACTGTTGTTAGTAAGCAATAAAAAGCAACTGAAGTTATTAAAAAAGTTATAAAAAGCAACTGAAATTAAAATGAAACACACACCAGTTGAAAAATTAATGATAATGTCTTTCTATCATTATTGAAGGATTTAATATCAGAAGATGACAAAATCTTATCAGAAGAAAGTGCTCCCAAACCTATACTTCCAGAAAATTTTGATGAACGAGGGGCTCGTGAAAAGGTTAGATCAAAAGCTTTGAAAATCAGACGGCGTCCAGGTAAGTCATAAACCAAATCAAATTATTCTATGACCGAGTTGATGGTTAGGTTGCCATAGTGAGCCAGTTATAAATTAGTCTCAACAAATGATGGCTAAGACTGATCATGAGACTCTCTCAGGAGACATAAAATATATTAGCTTGATTTACTAACCAAGCATACCAAAATTTTCAAATTGGATTAAATTTGAAATTGACTTCTCTTTAGTAGTATAAGTTAATAATACTAACAGAAAATTAGAATTAATAGTAATTAGAAGTTTTCTTAATGATTTCTCTTACCACTTCAACAGAGACTGTTACTTGAATTGGTTAGTTGATACATTGTATTTTATTTATACATGACATGTGAATGTAGTAGTAGTAAACGCAAGAATACATGCAAAAATTTAGCAGGAAAGACATTTGGCACTATTATAAACTATTACTTGAAGAGTAGAAACTTTCTAATAACTTCATTATATATCTTTCAAAACTGAAACCTTGCAAATTAATAATTTGATACATGTTTTAAATGTGTAAGTTTTACCTTTTGCCATAAAGTTAATGAAATTTTACTTTACAATGATATCTACTCAATAAGGATATCATCTTATTGTAACAGGGCGTTGGCTCTGGCTCAACATTTAGTTGCATGAGAGTACAAAATAGTGATTTGACATGATTAAAAATTTATAAATACAAAAACTCAGAAGGATATCTTAAATCAGTGGTTCTCAAATGGTACACCTGGGCACACTGATGCATGCTGGAACATGTCTAGGTGCGCCCTGGCATTCCAGAGAAATATATGTGCAGATATAAGAAATAAATATATTTACTTTATTATATTGTGGTATTCATATTTATGTGAATTAGGCTTTCTGCTCTCGCCACAATTAAGTGCAAAAAGAGAGGAACTCTTCAATGTATTGACGAGGAAATGAGAGTTTGCCTATCAAATATATGCCCAAACATTGAAGAAATCACTGAGACTCATCAGGCTCATGTTTCTCATAAATACAAGAATGAATAAACTTAAGTTATTTTTTATTTTATACTTTTTATTGCATTATTTCTTTTCTGCAATATTTGACTTCATTATAACATATTTTTCCAAAATTTGTATATAGTGTACCTACAATTATTGGTAGAATTTCAATTGCACTCTGACTTCAAAAAGTTTGAGAATCACTGTCTTAAATGATTAGAAGAAAAATGGGAAAAGAAACAGGGAATTAAAGTTAAATTAAACATATAAAATGAAGTTAATGAGGGAACTACTGAGAATTGAACCCTGAATGAATTTGGTGAAAAGTCATTAATTGTAGAGTTTCATGCAGGTGGTGGTCTTTCTCTGATAAGGAAAAATATTTACTTGGATTTCCAAGCTGAAATCTAATCCAAGAGAGATAAATTCTTAATACTATGATGCTAGGCACATAAGGTGATTCCTATTAAAAGTTTGAGAAATAGTTTGGAGCCTGGGGTCATGTGTTTTTTGGTCAATGAAACTGTTGAGATAATACAGGCAAAAGTGGAAATTTTTACATACATCAATGTCAAACTGGGATGGGGTGCCCAGTGGAGATAAACCAAAGAAGGATTTGGCTTCAGCAGCCACCAGGAGATCTCTAGACAGTGCTAAGAAAATCCATATCACTCAAAGATGAGCACACATGCATTCTGTCAAAGGGTGGACACACAGACATAAGGAAAATAGGTGTGTTGCAGATATGCTGCAAGGTGAGAAGGCAGCTGCTACTTGGAATGTCAAAGCAATTATATGGAGAAGGGAGAAACAAAAATTACTATAATTTGGTGAAAAATGAAATGAAAGTCCTCAAAATACTTTGCAATAGCTATTTTGCTGCATAGAGAGTAGAAAAAGCATGTTTGTGTAATATTCTGTAGAATCGTCCATATTTTTCCACTCACCCCGTTAAAAGATAGACTATTCCATAAGAGCTAGTTTCGACCAATCAACATCGCACATTGCGAAACTCGGCTTATTATTGGTCGAGACGACCCCAGAATGGCCTTGCCGCCAAAAGTCCCTGGAGCCTGTTCTAACTTCTCAGAGTAAATAAAAGGACGAATCTCAGTCCAATTCGAGAGTCAGTAATTCGCCTTCAGAGAGATTTCTACAGAGATCCACGCGTGTCTACATCTTGACTAAAGGACTTTTCGTGCGTCAACACCTGACTCAACTTTCAACCTCTTTCTCTCTCTCTCTGAAATCTTTGTACATTTCTAAAAAAAAGTGTTATCTACACTACTAAACAGAAACTGCTATTCAAGCATTAAGATAAAAAATACAGTCCAAGGGGAATAACTCTGTCAAAACAAGAACATACAAAAATCAACCAAAAATCTTGCAATACATTACTTTAAAATTTATCCCTTGATAAATTTTCATTAAATTTACATGTGAACACTTTTGCTAAACAAAGGAACATTCCTGAACTTTAAATTCATAAAAATACTTAATTCACATTTCGTCAAACATCCAAATAATCAAAACTGAAACACAACCATTTCCAAATTGTATTATAATTTATTTGTATATAAATGTTCAGTGTTTTTTTTCGAATTGAATTCTCACGACTACCTTTGTTTCTTTGTTCAATATTGCCTTGAGATTTATTCAACTTGTATGTCTATGCTTAATATTGTTGTGATTAATATGAAGTACATGCTTTTCACGCTTATTATCTCAAACCAAAGAACCTTCTGATTTCACACTAATTTCATAGCGATCCCAATAATTCCCCGTCAATAAACATTTGATGATCAGCTTTGGGATCATGCAAGAAACAAATTTAATATACTACCCAGAAGAGTTTAATAACCCTGCCGTATGTGACAAAACAAACCCCTGGATGATTGTCATTGAAAAACAGGATTCACTTCAGACAGACCAGAATGACCAACAAAGATACATTCTCATATTTGGCCTGCCAAGCACACTAGACAAGAAAATTACCGTGTATGTCTGACCCCCCCCCCCCCCAATTCACACCTGACAGTATTTGTTCGGGGTCTGTTTATGTTTGGTTTCAGTGATTAAAAGCAATCTGGTCACAATCGATTTCCATGAGCAGCCTTCATTTATGAATCCATTTATATTATTACTAATTTTCAATAAAAGAATTTTGTTTTTTTATTTTAAAAGTGATAAATTAATAGAATATATTCTTTTAATAATATTTTTTAAAGTTTTTCTTCATAAACACTACAAGATCAAAAGACTCATTTCTATAAAGATTTATCAAAGAGATAATTGAAGCAGCTGGAGCACAAAAGACTCCCTGACAAACCTACATGGTAGCTTTTCTAAATCAATAGGTTTCTACTTCCTTTTCTACTGTAAACTGTAAGTAATGACATTTACTAAATATATAAATGTTCCCTGAATTAGATACATGTTCATTTTTTAAATTTTTGTTTTAGTTGTATTTTTTTCTAATGAAGGCAGATTTCATATGACAGTCAATAGACTAGATATGGGGAACTTTTCTTAATGACTCCTCTTATCACTTCAACGCAGACTCTTACTTTAACTGGCTTATTGATATGTTGCCTTTTATTTATGCATGGCATATGGACATAGTAGTGAACACAAGAATACACACAAAAATTTAGCATTTCAAATAATGAGGTTTTACAATGGAAAGATATAGTCACAGAAAATCAATTTATATACTCATTTACATACAAAAACGTTGTTGTAAAAAATTTAATTGCAGTTTTAAATTTTTATTATAATTAATGAAAGTTTATTTACTATATTAATTGTGACAAATTCCCAATGCCTGTGTGTGTGTATGCATGGTCAAGGACATTACTTGTTATTCTCCTGTCATGATAAAGTAAGTTGAAAGTGGGTGACTGAATCTCCAGGGTGTAAATGTATCAACACATTTACTTTGTGTGCCCAGATGATAGAATATTGTTCATGGTAGCTCTTAGCAACGGTTGTCTTTTTGCTATCTCTCCAAATCCCTGTTCTGCAAACCATTTATACAAGCTTGTTAGATAGGTTATTCAATGCTTTCCTCTGTCCCTCTTACCTAAAACATGTCCTGTGAGTGTTAGTAGATATGTTCATCTGTCATACTCCACCTCACTCCTGGGCATAATGACAAGCTACATTCGGCAGCAAGGCCTCTGATCGGGAGATTGGAGGTTTGACAATCGACTATAAACTCGACCCATTCTTAAAAATTAACTCGAGTATAAATCTTACCAATGTAGTCCTGGGTATAACAATAAACTACATCTGGCAGCAGGGCCTCTGATCAGAAGATTGGAGATTTTGAGGAGCATGGAACTACTTCTTAATTGCTGTTGTTGTCAGGTAGTGAACCCCCAGACAAAATCAAAACATTATGAAAGTATGAAAATACATATTTATAGCAAAATGATCAACAATACATTTTATCTGTAGTTGAAGGCTTACAATTGCGTTCAAAATATTTAGATTTTGGCATCAAATAACCCATAGAAGTTGATATGCCGCTAAACAAAATCAACCAAACAACAGTACCTATTTATAATAAAATGACCAACAACACATTTTATCTGTAGTTGGAGACATACAATTGTCTAAAAAAATATTTAGATTTCAGGTTTAAATAACCAATACAAGGTGATATGCCACTAAACAAAAACAACTAACTATACTCTTCCCCTGTCTTGAAGAAGAGTAGAAATTTATCCCTTGTTTCCTGTTTAGGAATAGGTTTCCAGTTCCTTCCAAAACCTTTTCCTCTTCTTTCACATCCAGTGGCCCCTTGCATCTTGGTGGTATTATTGCCTTGCTTGGGGTGGTGCCTCTGTAACCCTCTACTTCGAATTGGCTCTTGGGTCCTTTTATTGGGTGAATATCATTGTAACAAAAAAAAAAAAAAAAAAAAAAAAAAAAGACAACTTGCTTTTCTCATATGCGCTAGAAATTTCAACAATTTCTTTCTGATTCTAAATACAAGTGTCCTTCTTGTTTCCATTTTCGTTAAGACTTTGTCGTTGCTTTTATGTTTAGTCCATAGTATTCTCAGCATCTCTCTGCAGGACTACATTTCTGTTGTCTCAAGTCTCTTCTTCATCTGTGAGATTGTCCAACATTCACTTCCGTATAATCACCCACCGAAATAGATAAGGGGACTGAACTCTAGCATTGAAAATTCAATGCTTTATTAATTCCCTTGCATTTTTTAAAAAAATTCTTTTTAAGAAAATAAATTTACTCATTAGATTCATAAAATAAAACCTAATGATTTTGAGTAACTATCTCTTCCTTTTAAATTTTTTTTTTAATCGAAGGAGATCCAAAGTTGTTTCCAGAAGTGCTCTACACTGCTAACATTACTCCTACTCACCAATGTCCAAGGTAAGTTAATAAAAGATTGCTATTTTAATGTGAATATTCATCTTTTTATTCTGTAATATGAGTTATAAGTTAAGGCATTTATTTATATACACAATATTTAACATTTCCTTTTATTTCAGAAAAGTGTGTACCTTAGAAATATTTAAATATCTTCCATATTTGCCAGACTGTATAGTGTAGGAAATTGTCATCCATCTTATTTTATACTAAAAATTTGAATGTCCGAATTCCAAACAATAATAAAATAAGAATGCATAAAACATGGGTATGTTTGTTAAATAAATCATTTGCATTTATAAACATATACTCATGAATTCAAAAGAGTTAAAAAGTATTAAAAATTGTCTTTTGTTGAGTTAGTCTTTAGTTAGTTGGTTCACAGAAATTGCTGTGGTTTAGAAAAGACTTTTAAATAATTGATTTCACAGTAAAAAAAGAAAAAAAAGCATTGGTTGAGAAAAGTTTTTTTTTTTGTTAGCAGAAATTCATTGTCTTTGTTCTTGGAGATGATTCATTTGAAGTCACTGAGTGGCCATCCATGCTGTTGTGGGAATAGCTGATGTGTTTGACATTGCCAAAGTACATTTCTTTCACCATGCACTGGAGGGAAAGAAAGAAGTGATGTAGCCATGGCATGAAGTTGGTCACTTATCTCGTGTTTTGAATGGCTTGGTTTCTGCTTGAAAGTCAAAATCTGTGGGGTTTTTTATAAGAAATTTTTCACAAAAGTAGGCTTGAGAAAAATAGGGTTTTAGTTTTCTCTGATTGGTCAAATATTTCATATGGTGATGTTACTTTCTAACCAATAGACACTTTGATTTAAATGGTGTGTTTTGTATTGTGGAATGTTTTTTACATGTTTGTAATATTGTCTGTTATTGGATAGAAAATAAAGTTTGAGCATATTTTAATACAGTATGTATGTGCGTATGTAATTGAGTTGGAAATGGGGTTATTTCCTATAATAACATAGCTATACTTTTGAATAAGTGCAGTACTAGACTAGTGTTGAGATCTCATCAATTCACAGTTAAGTTGGCTAGATGTTACGATAAATACTATGCTAACAGTTTATTTTCTTGCACTTCTCACTGATGGAACTCTCTTCTGGCTACATGCTTTCCAGTCAACTTTAATCTGCAAAAATTTAAATGCAATGTCAATCGCTATCTACTGTCTCCCTGATTACCCTTTTTGTTCATTATTAATGTTTCTGTTCCTAATTCTTCCATACCCTGTAACCCCTTGTGTCTTTGTGGCTTTACTGCTTTGCATGAAGTGGTACTGATTTTTAAAAAACAAAAAACGTACATATGTAAGATACACTCCTGTTTACCATGGACATTAAAGAAAATACCTTATTCTACATTCTACTGCACAGATTGGATGCCATAATATTTCGATATTTTTCAAGTTTATCATACAAGCTTAATGATAATTATTACCATTATAATAACAATAATTTCTTTATTATGCTATTATTGTTATTATTACAGTTGTTTGGATCTATCAATTTTTATTAGATATGTTGATTTCAATTTTACAGGTTTAAATAACCAATACAAGGTGAACACTTCCTCCTCCCCTTTTATAGACAGAAGCACACAAATGCATGCTGGGATTTTTTTCTTAGCCAATAAAATACTGATTTGCAGTTTGACATGACTCACTCCCAATCTGCTTTGTCTAGAAGACAGAACACTAGGTTTGCTTGTCTGAACTTGCTTTTGTGTCCATGCCAATTCTTAGTTTGTGAACGTTTTGCCGTCTTACTTTTAATTTTCCTTGTGTATATTGTTTGCTTGCTTGATATTGTTTAATTTTTACCCTGTTCCTTTTTGTTTTTATTGCAAACTTCTGTTTGTTGGATAGTTCTGTTATTTATTTTACATTTAAACATGGCTACTGACTCCACAAGATAAAATGTTTTGATCAGGAGGAAGAATTGTTGCTTACTTTGAATTTTGTGCAATTGAATCATTTTATATTGTTTTTTTTTCTATTTCAGAAGTGAGCAACGTCGCCAAGATGATGTACTGAAGTACAAAATCTTTGTGAAAATTCTGTTTAACAATAAAGAAGTTTTAAGAACAAACAGCAAGTGAGTTTGGCAATATTGCAACATGGTTCACATGTTGTTTTTATTACAAATTTTTGCATTATGCCTAGAAATTTGACCTTTTTTTTTTTTTTAGAAATGAAAGGTTTTTACATGCATATACAATTCATTTGCTTTCCATGTGTAGCTAAAATAATTATATGAATTGTAATTATAAGCATTTTAATTAAAATTCCTAAGCATTCTAATGAAAAATGTCTTGTGTTTAAATGTATGTTCTTACCAAATTTCTTCCAATTTTATTAGAACATTTTAACATCATTTAAAATCTAAATTACATTTATGATAATTACTTTTTTATCTGTCAACTTTTTAAAATCAGTTTTTTTATTTTCTGGCACTGGAAGAGAAAAATTGAATCACATCATTAAGAAAAAAGATTTCTGAAAGCGGGAAAAACGGCTATGTTTATCTCTCTCTCTCTCTCTCTCTCTCTCTCTCTATATATATATATATATATATATATATATATATATATATATATATATATATATATATATATAAAAATAAAATTCTGTGACTTCCATCTGTCACACCCTATAAAATTGTCATACATTGACCAATCAAAACCAAATTTTGAGAAGTGCAAACAGGTGAGGGCTTACAAAGTACTAAACCATCTGAATATCCTTTCAAATGACAAGAATCCAGTTTACAGTTGACCCTGCATTTACAAGAACTAGAAACAAATCACAAGGCCAAATGTTTCAAAAAGTTGTAATTTCACTCTAGAAAGACATATTTATGCATGGCCAGTTGTATGTTGCATGCTCAAAAGTAAGAATTCTTGCTGGTAAGAAGAGAAAATATAATTTTTCTTAGAATATATTGGTCACCATGAAATCCTATAAAATTGAATTAAATTATTAAACTGTGAAATAAATTTTTTTGCCAAAGTATTTTTCAAACAAATCAGCTTATTCAAATTTCATCGATTGGTTTGCAAAATTGAACGAAACATAGTTTGTAAATCTCAACAAGAAATGTTAACAAGAACTTCAGCAAGACAAAAACACTGGAAGGATTTCAATATGCATCAGCATGTTGCAAAAAAATTCTAGTATATAAATTTTCAGCAAAAGCAGTTTATAGAAATCTAATTAAAATGAATTTCACAAAATCAAAAGTCCGTAAAGAATCTTCCCAAATAATTTAACATACTGGTTATGACGATAAACTACATTTAGGCCTCTGATAGGGAGGTTTTGAGAAGCGAGGAACCACTTCTTAATTGGTGTTATTCCCATGTACACCCTGACCCGGGGTGGTAGCACCTGTTAGGGTCCCAGCTATGGGCAAATAGTTAACCCCCAAAATGGGATAAAACATTATGAAAGTATGAAAATTTTATAGTAAAAATACCAGTAGTACATTTTTGTAAAAAATAATAATAATAATATTACCAGCAATACATTTGACACTCAACAAAATCCCTCTTTACAAAAATACACCAATGATTAAACCTGATTTCTTAAAAGAATGTATATTCTATTCATATGAACTTATCCTAAAACTCTTGTCACCATTAAATAACCCATTGAGGTTGATATGCCATAAAACAAATAAACCAAACCAAATGATTTGATTAGTCCTATCCTCTAAAATGTCATAAGTCAATCAGGTATATACTATAATTAATATTTTTTCAAAAAAAGGAAATAAAATTCAGTTTTTTTATTTTTTTTATTTTAACAAGTTTTCACATTGGTCTCTTTTAGCAAAAATCTTTCTTTATCTACAGACCTTTGACTCAAGATTTCAAGGTGACATTTGGTCAGATCTATAATTTGAAAATTGTTCAGTGGCCTGAAAGTGTTGCACTCCAAGTAAGTAAAGTAAAACAAAGTATATGTCGCCAACTTCTTCACTATGGCATAAAAAAATGTCTATTTTTTCTATCATCTTTCAAAGGTTTTATAAATTTCTGGTGAAATTAAATTATTTAATATTTCCTTCTCCCTCTCATATATATATATATATGTGTGTGTGTGTGTGTGTGTGTGTGTGTGTGTGTATTGGGACAGCAGATCATTATTCAAACATATATTGTTAAATATAACAGACAACAAATGTCTATTATGTTTGATCATGAGCCATTCTAAACTTTGTATAGTTGCTTTAATTTTGGGCCAAAAGAAAACAAGACGACACAGTTTTCTTCCCTCCTCTTCCTACATGATGATGACTTAATATCTTTCTTTCCCCTACTCTCTATATGGAATCACTATTCTTAATTTTTAAACCTAGAGTAAATTTTTCCATCTTTATTTGGTTTAGAGGTCTGAAGATTTGAAGCCTTGTTTTATCAGCTTCAATGAAATAAAATATCACTTATGGTTTTTAAGTGTTTGTTTGTCATTTTATATATATATATGTGTGTGTGTGTCTGTGCGCGCCAATAGCTTAGGGGTAGGATCCCTGACTGATGCCAAATCGGTTGAGTTTCAACCCCAGCTTGAAGCATTCGGACATCTAGCCACACTGAAGAGCTGTGATACAGCAAAACTGTCTGTGGATGACATATGTATATCTGTTATTTTACATCAATGACTGTTTTATCACCACCAGAACTCCTGTATAATACTTTAATTCTATTCTAATAGTTTTTTCTCGCACTTCTTGCTTTCATGCAAATTACAATCTTCAAAAATTTTAATGCAATGTCAATCACCAATTATATATATATAAAATTGTGTATTTGGCCAGAAATCCCTCTTTTATACAAGTTTCATTAAAAACAACTGGCAAGGTACTGTGGTTAAGTTTTTTATTTAATTTTTGTGTCCTTATAATTGCCTTTTCTGGGCATAAGTTATGTAGAAATTGTCTGAATATCCTGTATGTTCAAACACTTTCAATGGTAGGTAACTGGTTATAAAAAATCATTTTATAACCAGTTACTTACCATCGCCTAAAGAAGTACAATCATAGTATTGAAACACGAAAGCTTTTGTGTCGCGATTTAAAAATGTTTTTATTATAACCTCTTATAATAAAAATATGATAATAATATGTGTGTGTGTGTGTGTGTGTGCACATGTACACTTAAACTTGCTTTTAGACATAAGAACCCATCAATTTATGAATGTTTTAACTGCACTGTGGTTATTATTGAACAATATTGGCAAGAATATTAAGTTTAGATTGAGAAAACTTGCTAAAATAAATTTAAGTTTAGTATTATCCCAATTTCTTGTCCCTTTTTAAAGTTTGTTTTTTTTACTTATTAAAACGATTCTAAACTCATTGAATTTTTTTCAAAATTAAAATTGAAGTTCTTCAATTTTCACATAGTAAATATTTAAAACAATATTTAAATCTTCATCAAAAATCTCACACACCAAAGAATTACCATATTTCATGGTAGATAATGCCAGTTTTTTTTTCTCCACAAATATTAGGATTTTTTAGAGCTTTGTAATAAAAGCCCCCCCCCCCAAAAAAAACTCATTTTGAAATGTGTCAAATAAGGAAATTGGATAAAGTTCCAGCAATGTTTGATGAATCATTCTACATTTTCTTTAATATTCACTGCAGAATTGTGAGTGTGTATGTATGTATGTATGGTAGGAGCGTCATATGACCTCAAATACAATATGTGCTTTTACTTATTAGATTTATGAAAACACCGGTTTCACAAGCCATCAGCTAGCCGAACTCTACCTTAATATTCCGGAAGCTTCTGTGACTTGTAATAATGTTGAAATGGAGAATCATGAATTCAGCTGTGATTTGAAAATTCAGTTTAACCACGAAGGCGTTGGCAGTGGTAAGTTAACTTTTTTAATGATCATTTGTTTGTAGTCTCCAAGTCAAGCATAAAATCACTGTATTTAAAGATTTCAAGAAATATAATTTATTTCTTTAAAAAGATAAAAGCTCTTTAACATCTTAAAACAAAATTGATCAAGTTGCTTTTCAATTATATTAGGTCGTAGTATTCATCATGGGAAATAACTCATACAGGCTTGCTGTAATAAAGAGACGTCACTGGAGAAAACAAAAAGTTTACTGGTTAGCAACTGTTTTTTTCTTCTTTATATGCCATGTCCCCTCAGGACGTAGGCTCTCCATGACTTCCTGTCCCTAGTAGCTCTAAATAAACTTTCTATTATTTCTCCCCGTTCCACCATTCATTTACTCAAGCTCACAAAATGTTATGCATTGTCTTCCTCTGTCCTTTTTGCCTTCTATCTCTCCTGTGAGTATCTGATTTTCCAAGCCTTCCTTCCTCATTATGTGCCCCAGAAACCTTAACTGTCACTTCCTGATGTTAAGTATAATCGTTAAAATACATTTCTGTCAATGTTGAATATTTCTTACACTGACTATACATCTTTATGTGCTGTGTCCCCTCGGAATGTAGGCAATCATGGCTCTCCACAACTTCCTGTCCCTTGTAGTTCTTAATAAACAGTTTGTCTGTTATTTCTCCTAAGCCCTGTTCTGCCATCCATTTACTGAAGCTCACTAAGTATGTTATGCATTCTTTTCCTCTGTCTCATGAGTATCAGATTTTCCAAGCCTTCTTTTCTTATTATGTGCCCCAGAAACCTCAGCTGTCTCTTCCTGATGTTAAATATTAGTTTCCTTTTTGTTTCCATTTTCTCCAAAACTTTTTTGTTTTTCACATGTCCGGTCTACAGTATCCTCAGCATCCTTCTGTAGAACTACATTTCTGTTGCTTCAAGTCTCCACTTAATCTTTGAGGAGATTGTCTAGCACTTGCTGCCATACAGGAGGACAGATATTACATAGCAGTTTAGTACTCCTTTCCTTGTTTCTAGCAAACATTTTCCTATTTCTTAGTACGCTACTGAATGCTTTCTTGACTATCCCAATATACTTTCAGTTCTCAGTGTCGCTCTTTCTGTGCTATGTTAAAACACTTCCAAGATATTTAAATTTCTGCACATGTTTGATTTTTTTTATCTCTGATTGGCAATTCTCCCTTTGGGCTCATCGTTTTGGCTAAGAAACATGTATTCTGCCTTCTTGCAGTTGATGTTTAATCCCTTCTTCTTGCTTTCCTCCACTAACTTCTGTAGGAATTTTTGTAGCTTTCTTTCCATGTCTGTTATCAACACAGTGTCATCTGCATACCTCATGTTAAGATTGTGGCTGCCAATAATGAATCCTGGTAGGACTTCTAGTTCTCTCAGAATCACCTCTCTGTATAGGTTGGACAAGTCCAGTGAGAAAACACATCCTTGTCTTACACTCCTTTCTATCTTTGTATATCTGCTGAACTCATTTTCTATCTGTATGCAGGCTGTTTGCTGAAGTATAGGTTCTTGATTATTCTAATATCATTCCCAAATATATCAAGGTTGCTGAGCAGTTCCAACAGATCTTTGGGACATACTTTATCAAACGCCTTTTGTGTAATCTCTAAAAACAGGTACATGTCCTTCTGTATCTGTACTGCTCTTTCTGATAACATTTTGATCATAAATATCGCGTTTCTTGTTCCAGTGTCTTTGACAAACCCAAATTGTTCTTGTCCTATTTCCAATCTGATTTTGCTGCACGCTCTATTCATCAGAATTCAGCTGATCAGTTTCATTATGTGGCTCATTCAGCTGATTGTCCATTGTAAATTTTGTATTTGCTTTCATACAATTTTTATTTTTCTCACTTGGTAACATCCTATCGAACACTGAACATACTTTCCTTGCAAACATAATTTCTGCAGGTGATAAATTAGCATTTTTATTCTGATTTGGTGTTATTCTATATACCGCTAAAAACTTTTGTATGCTTTTTTTTCAGTGTTGATTCTGTTATTCTTTCTTAATGCTCTCTTGAATGTGTCAACAAACCTTTCTGCCTGTCTGTTTGATCTAGGATTGTACGTCGGTGTTTTTATGTGTTCGATTGCCAACGAATCACAGTAATCTTTGAATTCCTTCCCGGTAAACATAGTAGCATTGTCGCTTACAATTGTATTTACTACTCCAAAACGACTAAATACTTCGTCTAACGCTTTTATAGTGTTTGAAGCTATTTGGTGTTTGTATCTATAAACCTCAGGCCATTTAGAAAAACTATCTACGATTACTAGATAACAGTATCCCTTTATGGTCCTGCATAGTCAATATGAATACGTGTCCAAGGAACATCCGTTTTTGGCCAGGGCTGAGTCCTTATCCATGGAGCTTTGGCTGCTAAATGACAACCTTTACATTGCTTTATCATATTTTCTATATCCTGGTCCATTCTAGGCCAATAAGCATAACTTCTCATTTTCGACTTCATTCTGGAGGTTCCAGGATGGCCCATATGAAACTCTTTCAAAACTCTATTTTTGTAGGACACGCGGTATTACGACTCTATCCGCATACATCAGCGTTTCGTTGCATATTGAAAATGGAGACACCCTTAAATCTTTTTTCTTCTTTTCGTTCCACCTTGCATGTTTCTTCATGTTAGTAATATATTCATCCATTTTCGCTGCTTTTTTTTATTTCTTCCAGTGTCACTGGTAGCTCTCTAATGGTGTTAACAAGTACTTCTGCTAGGTCTTTTTCCACTTTTAGTGCTGCTATAACCGTTTCTTCCAGCAATTCAAGGTTTTTTGGGATTATTCTAGATAGACCATCTCCATGTGCGATTTTTCTTGATGGCAAGTAATGCATTTTGAAATTGTAGTTAAGCAAAATAATACTCCATCTCTGTAATCTGTTTGCGGTATGGGCTGGCACACCT
Organism: Acanthosepion esculentum; assembly: GCA_964036315.1. Taxonomy (NCBI): domain Eukaryota; kingdom Metazoa; phylum Mollusca; class Cephalopoda; order Sepiida; family Sepiidae; genus Acanthosepion; species Acanthosepion esculentum. The sequence continues at coordinate 45,058,866 of OZ038499.1, read as the reverse complement.
TTTTTCGAACCAAAAATCGACAGTTGTGATTTATGGTTCGTTTGCAAAACGAACGATCTACCATGAATAAACCTGTGAAATTTCTTAATGGCATAAATTATTGCCAGACCTTCTTTTTCTATCTGACTATAATTTTTTTCTGCAGGTAGTAAGGTTCTTGATGCGTGTGCAATCGGTTTTGTTGATCCGTCCTCGAATTTGTGTAAAAGTACCACACCTACACCATATTCGCTTGCATCTGACGCTACAATTAATTCCTTTTTCGAATCGTAATGCGCTAATGCTAAATCCGATAATAAGCACTTTTTTATCTTGAATATGATTTTTTTACTCTTCCAAATTTTGGTTCTTTTTCAATATGTCATCTAAGTATGCCATTGTGAATTCTAGACCACCCAGCATCGTAACTATAATTTGTTGAAATAAACTCGGGGCTATCTTCAACCCGAATGCCAAACGTTTTATGTTGTATATCTCTCTGTGTGTATTAATAGTTAGATATTTTGTACATTCTTCCTCGACTTTGACTTGTAAATAAGCTTCGGACAAATCAATTTTCGAAAAAATCTTTCCTCCATTCAACTTTGAGAAAATTTCTTCCGGCATAGGAAGAGGATAGCTGTGGTTCCTCAGACATTCATTCAACCCTGTTGAAAAGTCAGTGCATACTCTTATTTTCTTATTTTTCTTTTTTAATTACTCCAATTTCTTTTAATCTTTGTAATTCTTTGTCTATCATTTCTAATGACGAAAATGGTACCTTTCTTTTCGGTTTAAACACTGATTTTGCATTATCCTTTAATTCGAATTTTACTTCGGTCTTAGTACAACAACCCAGTCCATCAGAGAATACTTCCTTAAATTCATTTTTCAAATCTTTCACAAATTTTTCTGTCTGTTTGCAATTTTCTATATTCGACACATTTAAGTTTCTACAAAACATATTAATTGGTTTTTTCCCATAAATTAAATAACACAATCCAGTCAATACCAAATAAGTTTGAATTTCTTCCAGCTATGACGTAGATTTTTGCCTTGTACGTTTTATCGTCAAATGATACTTTCGCATAAAATTCTCTTTTGAATTTTAACTTACTCCCAGAAACACCTCTGGCCCTTTTCTCATTGTTTTGTAGTTTTGGTTGTCCAATTTTCTTCCATGTAACTTCATCGATTATAGATATGTCACCTCCGGTATCAAGCAGACAGCTTATAGTTCGATCATTTATTTTAACGTCTACATACTTTCTTTTTTCGTCATTATTCGTATCTTTTTTAGATAAAACTGTATTTATCCTTTTGGACTTCTGGTGTTTTTTCTTTTTGCATACAGTAGCTTTATGACCTTTTCGACCGCATTCATAACATATTTTATTTCTAAAAGACAATTACTTGTAGCATGGTTGATTCCACCACATGCTTTGCAGTAGTATTTTACTTCCTTGTAGACTTGTTGTTTAACACTTTGTATTTGGGCAATATTTTTCTCTTCTATATTTATATTGTCCCGTTTTATATTGAGTAACTTTTGGCATTCCTCCATAACTTTTTGTAACGTTACTTCTGTATCTTGTTCCATAATTGCCAGTATTCTCGAACGAATTTCTTTATCCTTTGTTGCAGTTAACCCTTGAGCAAAAATTAGACACTTAAACATGTCTTCTCTAATTTCTCTGATCTTGAATAATTCACACTGAGAATTCACTTTTCCTGCATATGAATTAAAATTGTCGCTGTTATATTTGGAGGGATGTCTTTTTCCAATCCTCATTCGATACTGTTATTTTACCTAGTGAGTTTATTTCGAATTCTCGTCACCACTGTTATATCGTGCTGTGAGTTCCTTTCGAATCCTCGTCACGACTGTTATATCATGGATAATACGATATAAACAACCAGGTAATCCTGAGTGGAAAGATTACACTAAACACAGGAATTAGGTAAACAAATAACAAGAGTTTTATTGTACGCAAAGTACAATGAGTAAGTGTTCGTAATAATAAGAAGGGAGATACGTCACGAAGGTCCGTAGTGTACATCTACTACTACTACTACTACTACAATCCTTCATCACGTCTTTTATTTTCTCCTCTTTAGACTGACCAACCACTGACGGGATGTGACAGGTTGTTCCACTATAACAAAATAAAAACACATCTTCTACACAGAGGCTCCAAGCATCATATCCAGCTCACGAAACAAATCCCCTCAAAACATATATAAAATATAATTTCAAAAGAGCTAATCACAAATGTTACTGTTAAATCTAAAAGCATGACAAAGAAAAACACTCAGTCATGATCCACACTGTCTGCTTTTAAGAATGATGCTCATGGCACCGTCAGCAGTTGCGGACCAGTGTGCAAGCTGTGTGCATCACCTTGGTCAACTGTTCTAATATATGCATCAACTCCGAGTCCTACAGACACTCCCCATCCTCCAAGTCACTTCCCTTACACACAAAGTGACATTCCACCATAATACTCTCTATCGACAATACAAAGAATTTTATCTTGATAATTTTTGCCGCCTTTTCTTTCTGCCTCTCACTGGCAGTACCATGTTATTTCATGCTACCATACGTGCATTTATAACAACCTTAAAAAAATTATTCAAATTCTAATTTTCGTATCAAATGTTTATCTTAGCAAGTCTCTGATTCCTAAATTGAATTTTTTTATTTTCTTTTTCTGAAGGTGTAGCTGTGAATTTTGATTCCAATTCTGAAAATATTGCCTTTCTGAACACATCTGGAATACTAAGCTGTAGTTTGGCATGGGCAGTGGATGAAAAAGGAGTTCCCCTTGTACCACCAATTGGAACCAATAGCCTGAATAAATTGTACAGGTATGAGAAAATGAATGATTTAACAAGCAACCTAATAAATTGTACAGGTATGAGAAAATGAATGATTTAACAAGCAACCTAATAAATTGTACAGGTATGAGAAAATGAATGATTTAACAAGCAACCTAATAAATTGTACAGGTATGAGAAAATGAATGATTTAACAAGCAACCTAATAAATTGTACAGGTATGAGAAAATGAATGATTTAACAAGCAACCTAATAAATTGTACAGGTATGAGAAAATGAAACCTAATAAAATAAAGAAAGCTAATAATAGTTGCTGCAAACAACTCATTGGTCAACTTGTATTTGTTTATAAATGAAGAGTTTCATTTGCATTTTATATAGTTTACGCTACATATCTGATGTTATTTTACATTTGTTTTTACTTGACATATATTTTTCCTCTATTTGCATCATTCGGATTGTTGTCCTCATCTTTATTGCCATATTCACAAAGTTTCAGACTTTGTACGCTCCAGCCTTCTTCAGGTTATATTTCAGGTCATGAGTCCTCAAAGCCACATAGTTGATTTGATCCAAAGAGTTGTGAGTTCAATACTTGGCCACAGCAGAGCAATCAAAGGCATGGCACATTAGAACAATTAGAATTAGAACAATCTACTCCCTGTGGTCTAAATAAAGAGTTTGGTTTGAAATTCCAAGAAATATTACCTGAAGAAGGCCATACCGTGCAATAGCTGAAACATTGTGAATACGGCAATAGGGATGAGGACAACAGTCCAAGCAATGTAAATAGTGTGTATATATATATATATATATATATATAATAGGTTATTTCTATAATATGACTTGCTATGTATTTCTAGTGCTTGTTACCTGGATCCCCTGGCAGCTATTGGTGTTTCTGGCATCACTGATCCAGAACAGTTATCCAAGTGGGTGGAATCTTCTCGACTTGATCCAAATGATCCTAACAATGCAGATCTAATCTATTCATTGAAGGTCAGTAATTATTTTCGCAGTTCTCCTCTATATAAATAAATGCAAATGTCAGTGTGTCACACATTTTCAACTTTACTCCTAGAGGCCGTTGCCCAACATATAGCCCATTTTGGAATCAGGTCGCCTCCACAAGCAAATTAAAAATATTCCAGGTTGGATCTGGACACACAATCCTGAAATTCTGGATTTCCAAGTTTTCATTACTGCAATTGTTTTAGATGATTTTTTTTTTTTAATGTGATTTTTTTTCAACAAATTTTTTGTACGATAACAATTTTTATAAATTGGAAATAAATTTGGGAATAATCAAAATTGAATAGAAAAATCCAGTGAAAGTCACCCATGAAATAAAAATAATTGTTTATATGGAAAGTAAAGGACTACGTACATCAAATTGTCTTTAAATTAAGTGACGGCAGAATAATTATCATTGAACTTTTAAAAGGTAAACTTAAATATTAATGCAATGCTTAAATGCAGCAATCAGTTTTGAGTTCTGTAGTTTATTGTTGCCTATCGTATCTACTCTCCTCTACTTATTGTGATGAAAGCCCAATCAAGAGCCCTCTGCAGGAGATAGTCTAAATGCTGTCCTATTGGGTGGCTTCTAAGCGAGAATAATAATAATAATAATTACAGAAAGATTTAATTTAATAAATAATTCATTTTCTTTTAAGGTAGAGTTCTTATACATCATTCAAGCAATTTTATATTGAAAATAGGAACTTGCTATTTTGCACCAGTTTTACAAGAATGCTATTTTGATTCTTAAAAAAAAACGCTTCTGTTTTCTTCAGACAATTTTCAGCATTAAGAAGACAATGGTAATTTTGAGAAACATTATTGGTTATCAAGATTAAAAAAAACAAAAAGACATGGGCAAATTGTAAAACTTTTAGATGCTTATTTACACTATTTATATTCGGACTATTTCCTCATCTTTGTTGTTGTTAGCAGAATGTTTCGACTGTTGTATCCTCCAGCCTTCCTCAGGTGTATATTGAACTGGGTAATCTACAGAGAAATTTTGAACTGAACCCTTTATTTAATCTACAGCAGTAGACTGTTCTTGTTCCACTGCTCATGTCTAGGGATATTGTCTAGTTCTTATTTTTATTTAGTATTGTTTTTATATGCTTACTTCATATTTTATATGCTTACTTCATATTTTATATGCTTACTTCATATTTTATATGCTTACTTCATATCATATTTTGATGTATGCTTCACATTATTGTTCCCTTCCATTTATTGTTTGTGCATAAAATTCAAAACTTTAGATGGGCATGAGTAATAGTTCTATACCATAATTACTCATGTATAATATGCACCCCTAGCCTTAGACAATGAAATTCCAGAAAATAAAAATTTCTTGCGTATAATATGCAGTAAAGTTTTTAGAATTTGTGGCAGTTAAGCTAAACCTAAATTTACAGCCATGCAGATAATATTTTAAATTAGAAACATTTTATAATAATCTGTACTCATTTTTAAACAAATTCTTCTAAAATCTTTTAAAATTTGCTGTTTTTTATCATTTCTAGGCATCAGCATGACTTTGTCAAACTTCATGTAATGCAATAAATGTCACAAAGTTTGGGATAAAACTATAACATGTCACTAGGAAAATTCCGTGTAAACTTAAATATTTAATAATTTCACCTACAATGGTCAGCCGAAAAGTTTATAGGCTGACAAAGACGTAAATGTATCTCCATTCCTGAAAGAATTACATGTTATTTAAAATATATAACACAAATTAAACCCGAGGTAAAATAATTTAAGCATTAATTTTCATAAAAAATAAAACTTTCAAGAAAATCATTTACTCTTGTTTATTAGACATTGAATTATGTCACTTGGTGCTGTAGCATACCTACAGATGATAATGGGTATACCCTCATTCCCATAAATACAATAGTGAATACTCTGTGTTGGTCTGCAGTTGTAGATTCATTGTGGAATTCACTTGAATCATTTCTAGCAGTTGACTACTTCTTCTACGCGCAGCTGGCGAATCTTATATGCGTTGTTCTTGTCCTAAGTATTATCGTTCATTACCAACCTTCGTGTGATTATTCTATTCAGTAACCTTCCATAGGTTATAACACTTGGTGTCCTCCATAGTTTGCCTAGACTTTTCAGCTACCTTGATAAATTATTATGAGTATAATGAGTTATCATAAATTTAAAAATTGAAGAAAAAAAAACATTCTTGTTGCAAAATAAAATCCTTGCATTTGCCTTGATAAAGTCACTCAGATGATGAAATGTGTCAACTAAGTTTTCCTTTTGTCTTTATTCATATTGTCCTTTTACAGATATATTCTATCTGAGATTTTACACATATAAATGTAAGTAGACACACCAATTGGTAGACTAAAAGACCTGCAAGTGTACGAGAATACAACAGATGACCAACTGGCATGTCTTTTAGTCTACCAACTGTTGTGTTCACTTAAATTTATATTTTGGTCAGACTAGGAACTTTCCAGCTGATACTCGTATTTCAAATTTGTTTCAAATTAAATAAATTTCTGTCATTGCAGCCGCGTTCTGATGCCAAAGGCAAACTGATTTCTCCAAATTATTTCCGCCTGGAACAGTTTCAAGAAGAATTCAATTTCTGTACTGATGAAGACATACACCAGAATAAAAGATTTCAGCTGCTGAAGCTCCGTGATAGAGAAATACCAGAATTCTGTAACTACAAAATGGTGCCGTCTTCAGAGAAGGAAATCTCTAAAAATATATTTAAGGTAAAACAAAACTTGATTTTTGATAATTTCTTTTCAAAAGTTGAATTATGCCGACGTGAATAATATTTTGGCATTTTTGAGTTACTTTGCACATTGATCTCTTTCCATTTTCAGGAATATGACCGAAGGAAGAAAGAAGAACAAAAAATTCAAATCCTGGAGGATATTGAAATGAAACGAGTAACCGTTGCTCGATACATTCAGAGAGTAAGTATTGAAATACCTTTTGGGTATAAGTAAAGTCTTTTTTAGAACTTTTGTCCTTACCTAATTCCTTCTTTTATCTTTACACAAGACAGATCAGACCAAAAAATGGATTATTGATGCCATATCTGGACTGGATCTGCCCAATCCTTTCTTTTGAGCCTTGACAGAGTTCAAAAGCTTTTACACAGCCTTGTGGGTGATGAATTATTTTCAACCCTACAACCCCTTTCTACTCCATTACTATTTCCATTTGTTTGGATGAGCTATACATTCCTTAGTTCCACCAGTTCAGGTCTTTACAGCTAAGACCAGCCATGCTACATATACAAGGTTGACTAATTCTTAATTTTTACATACACGTGTGTGTGTGTGTGTATATATATATATATAATAGATAGGTTGGTTAATAATACAAGGGAAAACAAAAAGGTACCAATGTGATCAGTGCGAAAAGAATTTATTATATATAAATTGTTAATCACAAGACAGAAATGGAGCATGGAGATTAATGTTATTAGTCCAGAATTTTGGGGAACACCCCTGTGTCCTTCATCAGGGGTGCGAGACATAAACACATAAACAGGGGGGAGACTCCCAAACGGTGTATTTTTTGGCTGCTATGAAGTGTCATTGTGGATGGTATTATTACAAATCCAATCCCTTCTTTATTCCTTGCACGCTAAACTTTTTTTGAAAATGATCGGGCTAAACGCATTTGTCGGTTTTGTCTTTATTGGTGTAGAAGGTGGGGGAGTATGATTTTGAACTAGGGGAAGAGGCTTTTAGGATTTGGGGTCATTGTTGATGAATTTGGCTAGATGGGTAGAGATCAAGGAGAAAAGAAGGTAATAAAAATAAAATGAAAGGGAAAAACAGGATAGGAACCACAAGTAAAGGGATAAAATATTTATATATATATATATATATATATATATATATATATATATAGAGAGAGAGAGAGTGTTCATAGGTACGGTATATATAGTGTTCATAGGTACAGTATATAACAGTACAGTATATATAGTGTTCAAATGTATGGTATATAACATTATGGTATATATAGTGTTCATAGGTATGGTATATAACAGTGTATTAGCAACAACATGATGAAAATGATGGAAAAAAAAAAGAGTTGTCTAATTGAGTTGTAAATGCTGGAAATCCAGGAATTAATTTGAAAGCAGCAGCTAAGAAGTTTTCAGTACCTGAGTCAACTGTACAAGGTGTCATGGAAAAATATCACAAGACAAAAAGAAAATCATTGTAATTCTTCTTAGAAGGGACTGAAATGTGATAATTTAATTTGAGCCATGTGAAAACCAAGTTTTCTTACCTGTTCACTATTGCCTGCTGTCACCTTCAAAGCATTTCCTTTCATGAAGCTGTACACTTTGGAAGATGGTGCCGCTGCTGGAAACATTCTCAGAATTCATATTCTGGAAACCCTTTCAGTAATGTAAGCTATGTGTTGCTAGATAACAAGTTTTGTCTTTTTGGTGTACCTTTCAATTTTTGAAATCACCAAAAGTCATTGGCTATGTCTGGGGAATTTGGTAGATAGCCAATTTTTCTAATGTATTCCTGAGCAGGAACTTGTGACCTCTGCATCCTCATTTTTCTCATTCCCAAATTCTCTGAATCTGTCATAGTTTCCCTATTATTATTATTATTATTCAGTTCTTCTGCTGTCAGTCTCACAATTAATCTTTGATCTGAATACACTAAGACAAGCACTCTGTGTTTTTGGCTGTCCACATCTTACATCATCATCATTGCTATTACTTGAACTGCCTGTACCACTCAAAAAAATCTTGATCCCTTCATGGCATGTGGACCATAAGCTATTTTTAATAAGACTGTTATTTCACTAGCACTTTTATCAACCTTCACACAAAACTTGATATTACACTGCTGTTGCAAATTCCTGTCACTTATTATCTGCCAACAATATAACATGAACACATACGACTTCATCTAATGCTTGGCAACAATTGACTCATCTGGTCTGCATCTCAAGAAAGTGAAAGTTTGCATATGAAGACATGCTTGGGTACAAATGCCTACTTGATGCATTACCCCAGTGACATGTGGCCATTCCAGAAATTGTAATAACTTATATATAAATGTGTTTGTGTGTTCACAATACTTAATATTACTATCCCAATTCTTAATATCACAATATTGTTATCCCACTTATTTAATATTACTTAATATCACATTATTATTATCCCAATACTTAATGTTGTTTAATATTACATCTTCTATATGCTCTGTCTCTTCATGATGTTGATGTTCATGGCTCTCCACAATTTCCTGTCCTTTGTAACTCTTAATAGATTGGGGTTTGTTTTTCATTATCTCTCGTAAATCTCTTTCTGTCATCAATTTAGGTAGGCTATACTTTTTTTCCCTCTGTCCCTCTTGCCTTCAATCTGTCCTGTGAGTATCAAATTTTCCAAGCCCTCTTTCCTCATTATGTGCTTTAAAAATTTCAACTCTCTCTTCTCCATGTTGTGTATAAGTGTCCATTTTGTTTCCATTTTCTCTAAAATTTCATTGTTGCTCACATGTTCAGTCCATGGTGTTCTTGGCATCTTTCTGTGGGACCACATTTCTGTTACCTGAAGTTTTTTCTTCATCTCTGAGGAGATCGTCCAGCATTCACTGCCATATGTGAGGATTGATATTACATGGCAGTTCAGTACACTTCTCTTTGTTCCTAACAAAATTTTCCTGTTTTTTGATACTTTCCTTAGCTTTGGGAAGGTATCATTCACTATCCCAATGTGATTATCACAATATTATTATCCCAGTACTTAATATTACTTATAATTTCACTATAGGTTACTTTATTAGCCGAAGTTCCATTTTGCTTTATATCTGTTGATTTATATACTTTTACATATATCAATAAGTGGCATAACTATTATTATTTTATTTATATTATATAGCAAAGTGATAACAGTGAGACATAACGACAGATTTTCTGTGAGATCATTATTATTAACTACCTTCATTCCTTGTCGATGTCCATTGCTCTATAAAGTGATGACTAGAATTGTAATAAAATAAAAGTATATGATGAAAGGGAATTTATATATTTTCTTTGTCCTTGAGAATTTACAACAAAAATAATGAGCAGTATTTATTTATAAGATTGTTTATTTAGACTATTATTTATTGGAATGGGTGACAAAACATTGGCTAATTTCCAATTGATTTGAACTTTATAAAATGATAAGGATTTTCTTTTAGTTCAGATATTTTAATAATTTTATGTTTATAAATTTATGAATAAAAAATTGTTTTCATATTTATTTCTTTATAAATTGGTAAATGATAAATATTGTGTTAGTTTTAATACAATTGTATTAGCTTTTAGAATGTTGTAAATATAAAATTATTCTTCTAAATAAACAATCTAAAAAATAATGTATAATGTTTTTGTAAATTCTCAAGAACAAAAAAAATGTGTAAATACACTTTCATATATTTAGGCTTTATTACAATTCTAATCATTGCATTTTAAATCAATAAACATAGCTGAGTAGTGAAGGTAGTTAAAATAATAGTGGTGTAAATGGAAAAATTGTCTGCTTTTTTAAGGCATGAAAGCCTAAGTTTGACTGTTATATATTAGAAGTTAAATTGTTGCAAAATAGTTTGTTATTTTGGAGAATTTTGGGTTGGAAAGGCAACTAAAATAAAAATTATTAAGTTTTATTTATGTAAATTGTGTAAAATGTTTTTATTTATGGCATAAATTGTTCAATGAATCTTCTAGAATTAGTGGGTAAGAAAAAGAAAGAACCCAGGTTTTTAATCATCATTTTCTTTGTTTTTTACCTGACTTTAGATTAGAGAAGAAGTAATGAGGAGATTCAAGATAGCGTCTCATCGGAAAAGACGAGAAGAAATCATCAATGAAGATGCTGTTCCAAATATTGGGTAAGTATATTTATTTCTATCTGAATTTCTGAGATGAGGAGTTATTATTATTTACATTCAGACTATTGTCATCATCTTTGTTGTTGTTATCACCTGATCACCTTCTGTCTGAATTTCTGAGATGAGGAGTTATCATTATTTACATTCAGACTATTGTCCTCATCTTTGTTACTGATATCACCTGATCGTCTTCTGTCTGCATTTCTGGGATGAGGAGTTATCATTATTTACATTCAGACTATTGTCCTCATCTTTGTTGTTGTTATCACCTGATCGCCTTCTGTCTGCATTTCTGGGATGAGGAGTTATCATTAATTAAATTCAGACTATTGTCCTCATCTTTGTTGTTGTTATCACCTGATCGCCTTCTGTCTCAATTTCTGGGATGAGGAGTTATCATTATTTACATTCAGACTATTGTCCTCATCTTTGTTGTTGTTATCACCTGATCGCCTTCTGTCTCAATTTCTGGGATGAGGAGTTATCATTATTTACATTCAGGCTATTGTCCTCATCTTTGTTGTTGTTATCACCTGATCGCCTTTTGTCTTAATTTTTTTGGATGAGGTATAATCATTATTTACACTATTTATATTCAGACTATTGTCTTCATCTTTGTTATGTCTTTTTTGTTGAAATAATTAAATAAAGTCACTAAGACTAACTGCTATTATAGAGAAAAGTCAATAAAAGGACAAGAATTAAAAAAATACGATAACTATTGATCTGCAAAAATTTAATTGACATGTCAAAGTTAACAGGAAAGCAAGAAACCAGAAGAGTGTTCCACAAGCAAGAAGTGCGATAATAGAAACTGTTAGCATAGAACTTAGTTACATCTTGCCATTTCAACTGTAAAAGGATGAAACCTTGCTGCCGATCTAGTACTGCACTTAAATTCATAGTTTAGGTACCATAGAGGAAAGTCATGAAAACAATTACCATGAGAGTATTTATAGAAAAGACACAGGGAAGCTATGTTACAGCAATGGGAAAGGCCTGAAGCTGAGATACCAGATCAGGACCAATAACATTGCAAATTTCTCTCTGGATTTTATCAAGTATCTCTAAATATATAGCAGGAGCACCAGACCAGATAAGGCAGCAATATTCTAAGCATGAATAAATGGTATACCTGTGACACTGTAAAAATGCTAATAATTTGAAGAAAGAAAAAAGGCTTAAATTAAATCAAAAGTGAACACAAAGGTGGAGAAGGTAGTAAATAGATTGAAGGACATACTGAAAGCAAAAGAAAATATACATTTATCTTGTTTTCTCATTTTGTGAGTAAAGGACCTCACTAGAAGATAGCACTGAAGTCCACTTAGGCATCTGGTTAAAGTGAAGTCCAAGAGACAATGTGAAGGGAATGCGATAACTTCTGCGAAGCAACCAGGGCTGACAATTTTTGGATGGCGATCACTAAGCTAGTCACAGATAATAATTTATGGCTACAAGTCGGTGAAGAAGAGGGTACAGAAATGATTCTATGTCACTTGTTGATGGGGGTGGAAGATGTGCATATCGCTAAATGAATAAGATTTCTTTAAATACAATACAGAATTCGAATGATGAAGAATTTGATCAATTGGTAAGATAATAATTTGGTCAAAGCCTTCTCTGAAGACAAGGAAAGAAATATTAATTATCCAAGATGGGTAATCTGGAGGATATAAAAAAAATTTTTATGACAAAGGACATTTCTGATGATGTGAGGTTGAGGTGGATAATTTTAATTAACAAACGTGTGCTAACCCAGTAAATTGGTGAACGAGAGAGTGTTGGAGAAAATAGACTATGCCCATTGAGGGGTGTTGGTATAAGGTACAAATAAGAGAAGGAGGGAGTAAGTGAGCAGGTTGACAACCTGCTACTTCTACTCTCCGGATGAAGGATTCCCCAAATTTGGACATGCAAATTGCTTCCCAGGACACTGTCAACAGAAAGTTCTGATTGGATATTTGCAAAATCCTGGAACTCCAGATCACATCAGCCCACACACTAATGTTGGGCGAGGGTCCATGAAAGGAATTACAGACAGAGTAGCAGTTGAGGCAGAGACATGCTTCCACTACACCAAGAGGAGACGATTGCTTTGCCGATCCCCATGTGATTTGCTGCTACGAAGAACTCCTGGCTCATGCCTTGTTCCAAACTATTAGATAAAATGAGCATAGTGCCTTGATTAAATTGCAAAGTGGAAGAATTGAAAGTCTCTATATAATGGCAGAGAAAGAGATGAGTGCTTCGTCAGTATTCCATAATTTTCTGCCTGAAAAAGTCGACTCTGACTTGGAAACGAAGAACAAAATGTCACAAAATTAGACTACAAGGGAATGGTCATTAGCCTGCTTGCTTGTAGATTCTTATACGAAAAAGTGTTCCTGTATAAACCTTGTTGATCTACACAACTTTCTTTTTTTTTTTGTCTTATAATATCGTCCCACCTGAACAACTCCAATCCAGTTATATGTGGCGACAGTTTGATCCTTGCCTGCCTTGTGACCAAACAAACACATGAGATAGGGAGAGGTTTGGATTGAAATGACCAACTTCACAGTTAGCCACACAATTCAATCATGAACACACCAGTGACCGAGGATGGGACAGCCTTGTCGTATAGTGCATGAACCGTGCAGTTGAGCTGGGTGGAGAGATATTGGAGACTGGAAGTGACGTCAGGGATTGGAACAAAACCCCCGCTAACATGTACTGTTAATATAAATACCAATGCTTCTGCTACCGCGAAGATTACTACTACTGTTACTACTGCCGAGGAGGAACACAACTATAAACTTTAAGCAGCACACAGAAATCTTTATATCTCCATCGCAAGAGTCATATATCGTTCTGAGATGATTTCACAACAAACTAATCACAACCCACTCTCACTCTGTATTATAGACCCATAAATATGTAAGATAGACAATTTGTCTCACCAGAATCTATCTCAACACAGTGAACTAATTTTCTCAACTGTAGACTTAGTAATTGATTCAATATATTCTTTCCACATCATAACAGTGAAAAATGTTGGTCCAAGAAGGCATAATGAGTCACTCTACTGGAGGTTAGCATCAGCCATACTGATGGACAGTAAAAAGAGTTCTCTCAGATGACTAACAGAGATTAGTTTTCTTTTTGAAGTGTGAAAATTAACAAGCCATTCCTTGGTTCAGTTAGCAACAGAGTGTAGATCAGGTACTAATTTTACTTTATTGAACAAATTATACTATCTTTACATTCTTCCTTAAATCAGCTCATCTTCTAATTCATGTTACACTAATTCCCACCAGAGACCAGATGTAAATGCCCCGAACACCCAAGGCTGAACTAAAAATCTGTCAGCTGCACAAGGCTTTATATGTAACAGAGAGAGTTTGGGACGCGCACACACACACACACACACACACACACATTTTTTTTATTGAAATTGGAGTAGATTTGAACAGCGAGATTAGATCAGAACAATTTTGTTTACTGATGGGAATCTGATCTAGCCCATTTGGAATTGGGTCATTAGGAAGACAATGGAAGATGATCAAGATCATTTTTATTGGTTAAAATTTGAAATAGAGCTTACTAAGGCTATGAAGAACTTTGAAATTCACGTGATTTTGGGTCGAAGGTAGCACTCGTGATAATCGCATGCGGGCCAAGGGTCGATTTATGATCAGCCAGGTTTATCTAAATAAACGCGCACAGAAATCTGTTGACAGACTGGTTGGTTTGTCTAGTCTGCCCAGTCGAGTGCAGTCAAGCTGGGTGGAGAGAGGTCGGAGATTGAAAGCGACGTCAGAGATTGGAACCAAACACCTGCTAACATATTTTGTTGATATAAGTATGAAGAAGCGAATTACTCCTCCAACATCTAAGACTGCTACTGCTACTATTATTACTACTACCACTGAAAACGGAAACGTCAAACAAGCTACAATAATCAAAAGGTTGTTTTTGGGCTCGTCTGTCGTCGAGTGCAGTTGAGCTGGGTGGAGAGATATCGGAGACTGGAAGTGACGTCAGGGATTGGAAAAAAACCCCCACTAACATGTACTGTTAATATAAGTACCGATGATTCTGCTACCACAAAGATTACTACTACTGTTATTACCGCTGAGGAGGAACACAACTATAAACTTTAAGCAGTGCACAGAAATTTTTATCTCTCCATCACAAGAGTCATATATCGTTCTGAGATGATTTCACAACAAGCTAATCACAACCCACTCTCTCTCTGTCTAGAATCCAGTGTATGAGTTTTTACGTCAATTATTTTCTGTAACCCGTTTCTTTTCTATACTATTCTTTTCTGCTATATAAAAGACATTAACAATTCAACCATTGAATAGTTGTTTGTTCGGCTTTCTGCAGATATATATTTTTTTTTTTTGGTGTATTCTAAATTTCTTAGCACAGACTCTCCAGCCGTGTCTACATCTTCAGTCAACCGTGAATGAATGAACATCACTTCTGTTTTCTGGATCAAACCAAACACAACGTGGGCAGGAAGCTGGATTAAACCAGTGGACCGGTCAAATGATCTACGGATACTCAGGGGATCTATGGTCACTCCCTTAAGTTCGGTTAAGACCGAGTAGACACCTCAACCCAGAGAGTAAGACGTCGGAGGTTGAGGGGCTGAGGAGGCAAAAGTGTTAGACATACATATCTCCCATTTAATCACACGCTCAAAGAAAAAATAATAAGCAATACAATCCAGACTTTGCACCCAATAGCACCCATTCCTGCCTAAAGAAACAAAATAAAAACTTTGACGGCAGTTTGACGGCACCTTGACCCAAGTTCACACACTTTGTCGAAAAGTGACCTCCCATCTCAAAAGACACCAGCTCATCAAATGCTGTCACCACAGTAAATCACAACTCATCCTCCCGTTCCCTCTGTACGCCTCACCAGACACCTATTACAACTCCACTTATCTCTTTTTTTTCTACGGGAGAAGCATATACCCCAATTTTTTTCATTTATTGTATTTTCTGTTGATACAATTATTCATTTCTTTAAATATTCATTGTTTCTTCTTCATTCTGCTACCATAACATTAGTAATGTGAAACGCATAACATATTAAGACAAGAGTAAATAATTGTGTCATCAAATACAGAGTTGAGGATTGATGACATCAGGAAGATCATTTATGAAAATAAGGAACAATATAGGTCCATGGATAAAACCCTGGGGAACACTTGCATTAATGCACAAAGATCTAGAAGACAACTTTCATTTCACCATTTGATGAGGATCAGTTCAAAAATTCATCCAGAAATACCATAACCTTTCAACTTTTGAAGAAGACCAGTATGCCAAACTCTGTCAAATGCCTTCAAGATATTCAAAGCAACAGCTTATGCTTTGCCATTCTTACCTAAAGCTTGATAGACTATTTCAGCAATAACATTAACACATCAGCAGTTGACCTAGAGAAGCAAAAGCCATATTGCTTAACTCAATTAACCAATTTAATTTGAGCTTTGCCAAAAAGAGGTAGAAGGCTAATAGGTCAATAGAGAGATCAGATAATTCACTTGAGTTCTTAAAGACTGGAACTGCAGAAGAGGATTTCCAAGAAGTAGGGGAACAAAAAGCAGCAAGGCATTTATTGTAGAGTTTAGAGAGAACAGGAGCACATTTCTTAAGGACTATTGCAGGAATACCATCAAGTCCACGTGCTTTTTTGGGGATCCAGATTAGATATGATAACAGAAACCATGGATGGAGTCATATGCATATCGCACAACAGAGACTCGGTTCTAAGAGGAAAGTCGGGCAAAGATACTCCAGATGAGTCAAGAGTACAATTTGAGGAGAATTTACGAACAAAACATTCTGCTTTATTAGCAGAATATGTTAATACCTCAAATTGAGTGAAGATAGGAGGGATAGAAGACTTACTCTTATTTAACACATTATTACAGAGCCATCAGTAGTCACAAGAACCAAACTTGTTAGGGGCTATATGGTGCCTTATTCCATCAGCAAACAAAGACTTAACCACTTTGAGGGCATGTTTACAATTATTTCGAGCAGACACAAATAGGTGTCTGTTGTAAACAGAATTATCATGGTGATACACTTGGGAAAAGTGATTCCTGTGGGTTATAGAGGCTGAACAGGTCAGT
The DNA here is from genome assembly GCA_964036315.1 of Acanthosepion esculentum. Classification (NCBI taxonomy): domain Eukaryota; kingdom Metazoa; phylum Mollusca; class Cephalopoda; order Sepiida; family Sepiidae; genus Acanthosepion; species Acanthosepion esculentum. The sequence continues at coordinate 45,041,994 of OZ038499.1, read as the reverse complement.
ATGAACCAAGGAGATGATTATGGTTTCAATTTGGAATTTGCAAGAAGGTACAAAAGCATCAATGCCTATTTTAACCTAAGAAAAAACCTCTGTAGCATAATTGTCAATAAATTGGTTAAGAATATCAATCCAAGAGGCATCTCAAAGTCAAGAAATGATTTCCAATCTGTATGCTGGTAACAGAAAGAGGTGTTGTGATTAGAAGGTCACTTTCTAATAGACAACTCAAAAGAAATATCAAAAGATACTATAGTGTGATCCAAATTGCCAAGAGGACAGAATTGTGATGCTCGACAAGGGCTAGGAGAGGAGGTCAGGGAAAAATCAAGTAAAGAAGGATACTGATCAGATTTATTAGGGAAACAATTAGGGAAATCCGCTACTTGACTGAGAGACTGAGCAATGGTAAAATTGAAAGTATGAATACCAGCAACATCAGTAACATTAGAAGGCTTAAGCCACATGACGTGATGAGCATTAAAATCACCAAACACAAGAATATTTACAGCTGAATGTAGAGAGAGACATTTCTATATTATCAGAAATTTTGTTTAATATATTACAGTCCAGAGAAAAAAGGAGAATGATAAAGAAAAAAGAGATAGCTAACAGAGTACAATATCAAAAGTCGAAAGCACATGAAAGATTCATCTGGGAATTCAAGAAATAATTCTCTTGCAATTTGGAGATTTTCCCAAATATGAATACTGAGGTCATGTATATGTATACTAGAATCTTTTTGGCAAAGAGGAAGATAGCCCGAAATAGGGAATTCATTGGTAGCAATAGAAGAATTTAAATTAGTTTCACAAAGAGCAAATATACCCAAAGAGTGTCTCAAGAGAAAAGACAGAAATTGGAAAGAATGCCACAAATATTGGAAAGAAAAAAAATGATTGAGTGGGGTAGGTGAGTTTTGATTTAGACATATTTCCTTTCATTGTATTTGTCATAAGATTTTGTTTTTAGGAAAAAAAAAAGACCAAAATAATTATCATTATTGTCTATGGCAATACAAACTGTACCTAGTCTATTTCCTGTCAATGAAAACTTACTTCAAAGAAGAAACTGGACTTAAAAAAAAAAAAAAAGGAACAGTGTGTGTTTGGTATAAATAAAGGACAGTCCGACGTGATAGTCTGAGTAGCAGTCAGAGTAACACTTCCTGTTGCAGCAGTAAGTCGGAGTAATTAAGAAATTTTCCTCTGTCTTGTCTATTTCCTGTCAATAAAAAACTGCCTTCAAAGAAGAAACTAGACTTAAAGGAACAGTGTGTGTTTGGTATAAATAAAGGACAGTCTGAGGTGATAGCCTGAGTAGCAGTCAGAGTAAAAGTTCCTATCGCAGTAGTAAGAAGAGCCATTAAGAAATCTTTCTGTGTCTAGTCTTTTTCCTGTTGTGTGAAAACTGTCTTCAGAAGAAACTGGAATTAACAAACAATTTTTGTAAAACACTAACAATTTCTGGATTGTAAAAATTAGGATTTACAATTTATCTACTTTCTTTTTTTCCTTTCCTTTTTCTTTATGTTAAATCTTTTTTTACAAGATCAAGTTTTCATCCCTCAACCTTCCACACTTTATTTTTCTCTTTCTTTTCATCATTATCTTTCTTTCTGTCATCACTCTAGCATGATTGGAGAAAGTCTACTTGGTGCTTTTCAAAGTAAGCATCCTCTCAAACCTGCACGAAAGGAGAGGAAAAGAATTGCTCAAGGCATCAAAGGAGATGAAGTGAAGATTTTAGTCAATGTAATTCAAGCTTTCAACATTCCAGTTCGTGACCAGAAAACCCTGTAAGTTTTTTTTTATTTTTAAAAAATTTTTTTGACATCTCCACCCAGTGATCCGTGTCATCATTGCCATGGATATACTATCAGTAGTGCAATCCCATGAACAGATTTATATACAGCTATGGGAAAACGATACATATATATATTGTGAACAATTTTAGGAAAATCTATGACAAAGCGGAAAAAATTTTATGGCATGCTTCGTCTTTAAGAATTCATCAAAATAAAGTGATGTTTATGTTGATGTAATTACCCATGTGTCTGAAGAAGAGTGGACACTGAATTTTTAAATTTTAAGTTTTAATTTTTTTTCTTTTAATGTTTTTTTCTTTTAATGTTTTAATGGATATATAGTTTAGTCAATTTCATTTAGTTACTTTTTCTCTTTGTTTTTCTCAATTCTATTATTAAATATTCCACATTGTGATAATAGGAGATCTGACAAGAATAGTGAAACATAAGAACATGGACATAAATTTATTCTGGATGATCTAGCAATTAAAGCACTTTCTATACATTTTCATCCTATTAATATCCTTTCTCTTTTAATTAAAGTAGCTTTTTTTTTACTTTTTTTTTTTTTTTTTTAAATCAAAATTATGATCACTCATTACAGTGAGTTACTAATACACTGAGTAGGTTGTTTCATAAAATATCCATTTTGTATTCATATAATCTTTTATTTAAATTTCTTGAGGTTTCTCTTATGTATTTCTTGTGGCAATTATTACAGGCGATAGAGTAAATTTTTCTTTCAAGTTTTAGCTTATTATTAATTTGTTTTATATTCTGTTATTGTTTTAGAAGTACCTGACAGCAAAAATAATAAACACTATGTATTTATTAGATTGTTTATTGAAATGGTTGCTAAAACATTGGTTAATTGATTCAAACTTTATAAAATAGTAATAAGTATTTCCTTACATATTTTAATAATTTGGTAAATGATAAATATTTCATTGCATTAGTTCTAATTGTATTAGTTTTTAGAATGTAAATATAAAATTATTCTTGTAAATAAATAAGCAAATAAACAGTGGTTAATATTTTTGTTGAAAATTCTCAAGAATAAAAACAATGTATAAATTCACACTCATCGTATGTTTAGGTCTTATTACAATTCTACTCATTGCTTTTTAAAACAAACTTTGCTGAGGAGTGAAGGTAGTTAAAATAATGGCGGTGTCAATGAAAAAATCATCCTTTTGACACTGTTTTTTTTTTTTTGTGAACACAAAGTTCCAAGTTTGTCTTATTTTTAATCCAATATTTTTATTACTTCAAACATTATTAATAGTGGACACTCCATATTTCAAATAGACACCTGATTTTTAGTTATTAATCAGATATAAAATTAGTGTATGTCCTGCTGGCCCTAGCTACATCATTGACCAAACTATATATCCATTTACTGTAGTTAAAAAGTACAGCTGTATTTAAATAAAAATGATTTTGATAAAACTGATGTTTTACTTAACTGTATCCAAGAATAATGCATATAATATTCACATTATTATTGTATTATAAAATACAAACATAGTGAATATGCATCTTTTTTCATTGTTTTTACATTTATAAGATGTGTAGCTGTTTCTCATTCAGTTGTTTATGGTTGTACACAATAAGTATAGCATTACTAACGATACTGCTATCATTCTCTTTTACTTTTTGAACTTATTTAACTAGAAGATGGGATAAAGAGATATAGTTAAAAGAAATTAGTCTATTGTAATTTGGTCTCTCAAGGAACTCACAAGATACATGATAAAGTCATTTTTTATAAGTGAAAATTTGGGGGTTGCACAATATGCAAGATCACATGTTATAGGAGTATATAGAGTATATATATTCAAAATGCATACATCTTCATGTATTTGCTACAAGATTTGCTCATTTCTTATGCAGAGAAATCATTAAAGAAAGTAGCAGTTTGGACATTCACGGAACAATGGTCAACCCATACCAAGAACAGGTTTGTCAAATTATCATTTAAGGACACAGTCTCTTAATTTTAAACTTATTCATATATTTTTTGATTCCAAATGCTGTTTAGTTTATTGCTTTAATCAATTTGATTCTTATCTAAACTTTTTTCAAGAAACTGAAATACTTCAAATCACACTTTTATTTTCAATATTAGAAGCAATATTGTTTTGGTTTGGTTTGTTTTGTTTTACGGCATATCAATCTCAACGGGTTATTTAATGCCGACAAAATTTTTGTTGCTGGTAAAATCAAAAATCTATTTTTGGTAATACTTTTTTGTAGTATTGCTGGTAATAATGTATTGTGGGTAATAATTTTTTTCTTCAAAAATTTATTGCTAGTAATTTTTTTACAAAAAGTATTTCTGGTATTAAAACCTATTTTTACACTTTCATAGTGTTTTGACCCCAGTTTGGAGGTTAACTATTTGCCCATAGCTGGGACGCTAACAGGTGCTACCACCCCGGGTCTGGGTGGACCTGGGAACACCAGCAATTAAGAGGTGGTTCCACGCTCCTCAAAACTTCCTGATCAGAGGCCTTGCTGTTGGACGTAGTTTATCGTCTTACCCAGGACGCGGATGTAGTTTATCATCATACCCAGGACAAGAAGCAATATGTAATGATACGTACATGTTGTATATGTAATGATATGTATATGTTGTATATAAATGTATATGCAATGATAAATAGATTAACCAATTTACATAGCTGAAATACCCAGGCTATATAACTACTCCGATTTGGAGGAGGAGAACTACTACGTGTGACCATTGAGTAGAAACACAAAGGACATAGGACTTCACAAGAGTATATATGATAATTAGTCAAGGATGTGACTTGTTGATAATATCTGCCTGGGGAGATGATCCCTGTATGTGTTGCCATTGGGAAGTAATTTGAAAAACATGCCACAGGTTGACCCAAGCCTTGTTAATGAAACTGTATAAATGCAACTGTTCAGAAGCAGTTGATGGTTGTGCTAGTATGTTAATGGCTAAGTGACCCTGCTCCTACTGTATCTTTCCTATACTGTTAACACTTCTGCTGCTGTTGACATACTTATACAGCTTTTATGAAACTTGCATTTTCAAAATATCATGTAATGTTGGTTCCTAGTATTTGTGTTATAAACTAACTGGCATTTAATGCTATTTCCAAACCTATGTTCATCCTGGGTATAAAGATAAATTACATCCGGCAGCAAGGTCTGTGATCGGGAGGTTCTGAGGAGCATGAAACCACTTCTTAATTGCTGTTTTTTCCAGATTCACCCTGCTAGGGTCCCTGCTATAGGCAAATAGCTAGCCCCCAAACTGGAGTCAAAACTCTATGAAAGCATAAAAATACCAGAAATATATTTTCATAGTTAAAGAAAATTACAAGCAATAAATTTTTTTAAAAAATAAAAAGACATTACCAGCAATATATTTTTTTGAAAAAAAATTACTAATGCTCCCAAGAAAATTAAATTTCAGCATTGAATGACCCATAAGGGGTGGATATGCCACTAAACAAACAAACCAACTTATGTAGATGTATAGTAAAGTACAATAAGACTTGTCCTCTGACCTATTGCTATTATATTGTGTGTTGGGCATGTCGTTTAGCTCAGTCCATACTGAATTAAAAATTAAAATGGCAGCATGCATGAGAAATATGAGAATTTGGCATCTTTTAAAGTCATTTAATTGCAGTAAATAGAAATTTCCTGTTTTTTCTAAAACAGGTCAGTACAGCAAAGCAACAATGTTGTAAAAATGCCACAGTAGAAGAGTTAAATAACATGTGACTTAACATCATGTGTTGTTAACAGTATGCAAGTCAAATAATACTCTTTATAGACATTTCAGGACAGCACAAGCACCAAGAAGAATAAGAAAGTAAATTGGATCCATGTCAATTCTGGATTTATATAAAAAAGTTTAAAGTATAAAAAAATTGAAATTTCAATCAGAAATCCTATCTACTTTTCAATTTCTTATTTACAGACTGTGCACCCTTATTTGGAGGTTAGTTTCCAGAGAAACATAGTAAGGACCCACACAGCTGATGGACCCAATCCAAGTTTCAATGAAGAATTGATTATCCCATTTCAGTGAGTTTTTTGTTTCTTTTTAAATATATATATGTGTGTGTGTGTGTGTGTGTGTGACTACTCTGAGTTGGGAACTTGGAGCCTTAAACCTAACCTGCCTGCTGACAAGTGCAGCTGTGGCTGAATGTTTATGATAACAACAAAGATGGCGGCAATAGTTCACATGTAAATAATAATGGTAACTCTGAAATTCAAACAGAAATGTGCCTAAATATTTATCACTGAATTAAGTGCATTGACAAGGAAGGAAATTATGCTGAAAAATCAATTTCTTGTGTAAAATAAATGTGGGTTTTTTTGGGGGGGTTCATCATTAGGCTATGGACTTATTGATTTCACAATCACAAGTCCCTTAACCCCTGAGAGTTGTAGGAGCACCACGTGTACTGAAGCCACAGTAGAAGTGGTGTTTCTTGGGCAAGATAGACTGACAGAGCACAACCTTCTCCAGGCTGGTTTGAATTCAGTTTCCTTCTAGACTGGTTATCAACTAAGGCTATAGGACCCAGTTTCTATTATTTACCAATAGCTAGGGGTGGAGGGGACCAAATAAGCCTCCTCAGGTTTTGAATTCAGAGTTGTCCTTCTATACCAGTCGCCACCCAAAGTTATAGAACCCAGTCTCTCCTGCTATTTACCCATAGCTTGGGGGAGAAGATATAGATTTATACCTTTCCCATGTAAGACCACTGAACTTATTGACTTACCTATGAATAAAAGAAAATCAATGTAAACATTATTGTTGATTATGTTTGAATATCTTACACTATATTATTTATAAATGAAAACAAAAGAAATTATTATTTTTATTCACATTATCATTACAAAATATTTCTTTAAAAAAAAAAATGAAGGGCAAACCATAAAATTAAATATTGGAGAATAATGCTCGAGTTAATTTTTCTGTTTTTTGATTTCCACCATAATCTTGCATCATAACGCTGATTATACAAGATGAGTTTGAAAATAGTTTTTTAATCTTCTGTGTGTCATATTCCTGCAATATGTTGGTGATCATGGATCTCCACAAATTCATGTCCTTTGTAGCTGTTAGTAAATTTTGTGTTTTTACTATCTCTCCTAAACACTGTTTCGCCATCTATTTACACAATACACAAGCTCATTTTCCACTGTTCATTTTGCTTTCACTATATCCTGTGAGTATCAAATTTTCCTAGCCCTCTTTCCTCATTTTGTGCCCTAGAAATTTCAACTCTTCCTCATGTTAAGCATATGTGTCCTTTTTGTTTCCATTTTCTTTAAAACAATTCTCACATGTTCAGTCCATGGTATTCTCAGCATTCTTCTTTAGAACCACATTTGGCCTCAAATCCTTTTTTCTTCATCTGTGAGGTCATTGTCCAGCATTTACTACCATAGAGGACTGATATTATGTAACAGTTCAGTACTCTTTTCTTTGTTTCTAACAAAATTTTCCTCTTTGTTAATACTTTGCTTAGCTTTTGGAAGTAATTTTCCCCTATCCCAGTGTACCTTCGGATTTTGGTGTTGCACTTTCCATCTTCTGTTTAAACAATTCCAAAATATTTAAATTGTATTTGCTTGATTATGGTATCTCCAATTTGTAATTTGCATGTTGGGCTGCTCCTTTTGCTAACAACTATACATTCTGTCTTCTTGCAATTGATGTTTAGTCTTTTATTCTCACTAAGGCTGGTGAGAAGACACACCTTGTTTTACACCCCTTTCTATTTTTGTTTAATTAACCCCTGTTCTGTCTATATGGAGGTGGTTTGCTCCCAATATATATATAATAATAACTGGCCACACGTATTTGAGGATACCCGTCTACTGGGGTGGCTAACTAATCCCTAATTCAGACGCTCACTCAGGCACATTTTGTGTTTGTTCTACACCCACAGTGCCCACCTGTGGTTTATTATACTGCAACTATGCTGAGCAGACCTTAGTTACAGTTTCTGGGAGGGAGTGTGTTATCTAGAATGATCAACAATCAGAACAAGGCCAGCACATTCAAACACTTGGTCACGATGACTTGTGACTGTGTGCTAGCACAGCTATCGACAGTCCTCCAAGTGTTCTGTCTACCCAATTTCACTCACACGGCTTGGGTCAATCCATGGTATGGTTTTCAGGCACTTTCCAAAGGTGCTGCAATCTGGGATTGTCCCCTTCCAGACCAATAACATCAGGAAGTCTTCTTCCTGACAAATCAAACACGGTGAGATTCGAACTTGGGTCTCATGGTCAGAAAGCACTCGGCCACATGCCCATATATATATATATATATATATATATATATATATGTATTATTCTAATATCCTTCCTAAATATGTCAAGGTTACCTATAGTTATTTTGAAGAAAAAACTGAATATATATTTGCTGGAATTATATATTCATGCATGATTGCAATTTCTCTTTGCAGTGCCCAGAACAATAACTTCACACCCAGTAATCTGCAAACAATTTCTGATGTTTTATTTTTCAACCTATTTGATGAAGTTCTTGTTGATATTCTTGAGGTAAGCAATAAAATTCCAACTTTAAAATAACAATTTATTTATAACCTTAAAAACTACTTGTTTATAACTTTGACAATTTTTATTTTTATTAATCCTAGAAATGTATTTATAACTTTAAAAACAATTTATTTAAATTATAACCTTAAAAACTATTTAGGATATGCAAGAAACTATTTTCAGATGCATTTATCTTTTTTTACACAATATGTTTAAAATAAAGTTCCCATGAGTCATCATCAATAAGAATAAAATGTTATATTCTAATACATGACCAACAAAATGCATCTAGGTATTAGAAGTGATTTTTTAATATATTTATAATAGTTTTTACGGTGTTAATAGACATTAATAGATATATTTGTAGATATTCTAGACTTGAATGGCTTACGGTTATATCACATTATTCTCATATGATCACCGAAGTTAAGCAATGTCGAGCCTGATCAGTACCTAGATCAATAACCGTTTGGAAATACCAGGTGCTGTAAGCTTGGATATGCAGGTGGTGTAATGGTTAATGGCTTGGAATTGGAAATTGGAGGGCCAAGTTCAAATTCCAGTCAGGTTTATTATATTCACTTATGTGCAAATACCCTTGGGAATGGTATGAATCCACTTTTCTCCTTCCCCCAGTTATGGGTTAATTAGTAAAACTTGTATCATTAAATTATTATTATCTCAAAAAAATTCTTACAATCTAAAATCTTTTTTTCTGCTTTTAAATAACCTGCAAAAGGTTGATAAGCTGTAAAAAATATAAATAAAGTTGGATGAAAATCTAACAGAATAGTAAATAAGTCAATTTCAAATTATGTTATGTGTACATGAATATATATATGTATGAATTTTTGGATGGGAGTGGGGTTTACAGCCATATCATGTTGAAACATCGGTTCCCATACAATCACCAAAGTTAAGCAACATAATAATCTTGAAGTCTTTTCTCGTTGTTCAAAGCCGTCTTGTCTGAAAGTATGCTCTGGAAAAAATGAAAACAGTAAAACATTTAGTATCATGGAAGATAAATGTTGAGCAACGTCAAGCCTGGTCAGTACCTAGATGGGTGACCATTTGGGAATACAAGTTGCTGTAAGCTTGGATCTGCAGGTGGTGTAAAGAATAACATCTTGGAATTGAAATTTTGGAGAGCTCGAGTTCCAATTACAGTCAGGTTCTTTATATTCATCTTACACATAAATTCTGTTGGGAAAGGTATAAATCCACCTCTTTTCCTCCAGCTATGGGTTAATTAGTAGAACTTGTATCAGTAAAAATTATCTCGAAAAAACTTTTACAAGTTAAAAATATTTTCCGGCTTTAAATAACCTGCAAATGATTGATAATCTGTACAGAATAAATTAATTAATCAATCAACGGAAGCAGGTGGAGCATACTGTATTGAAGTGCTTGCTTTGAAGGCAAGACACAATCACAGTGCCTGAGAGGCATCTGAATGGAATTGAAATGTAATAATATAATGTGTGGACACTTTCTTCTCTCAAGAGCGGGTTTGGTAAACCATCTAAAGTTGCATGGGTCAAGAAGGAATCAAGCAGTTTACAAGGAAGATTTGCCACCACGGTATACCTGCTCTACATGAAGTTTAGTATGTAAGACAGCTTGTAGTCTGACGAGACATTCCAAAATACATAGAGATATATTTCAGCCAGTGACCTTGAAAGATGGATAATTCAAGTTCACATCGGCAGTAGATTGTGAAAGACTGAGGGTGGGCTGATAAGTCATATACGTGCACATTGTCATGCGGTGATTAATGAAGAGATGGCATTCTTCTGATAGAGAGCAATCACCAATATGTATGCACATGAATGTCTATATGTGTGACTACTTTGTGAATGTATGTAAGATCGGAAGAGTGTGTTAATCCAAATTTTCAGTCTGTCGTCTGATAGAAATTTTCTGATTTCAAAACATGCCATTTTTAGGATGACACCAAACATGACACAGAAATTCATCAACGTGTGGAAAGAAAATGGCTGGGAAGTTTGAAAATTCCATTCTCAACAATTTATTTTAATGGGAAGGTGAGTGAGATTACTTTCTGCAATGCCCTGCTCAATAAATGTCATCTTTTAAAAAAACAAGAATATCTTCATTTCTGTCTGATTTTCTGGAGTGGGGAGACTATTGTCCTCATCTTTGTTGTTGTTATCACAACAACGATGACGACAATAGTCACGTAAAAAGCACAAGTAGAGTAATGGATTGCGGCTCGGATTAAGGAATCGGAGAGCTGAATTCAAATTCCAGTTGAGATCATTACATTCACTTACAGGCAAATCAGGAAAGGTATGAATACAACTCTTCTCCCTCCCCTCAGCTATGGGCGTCCTGGGTACGACGTTAAACTGCATCCAACAGCAAGGCCTCTGATCAGGAGGTTTTGAGGAAGCCTGGAACCACCTCTTAATTGCTGATGTTCCCAGGTCCACCCTGACCCGGGGTGGTAGCACCTGTTAGGGTCCCAGCTATGGGCAAATAGTGAAATCCCAAGGTGTGTCCATGTCCTGGGTATGACGATAAACTACATCCGCGTCCTGGGTATGACGATAAACTACATCCAACCAAAAGGCTGTCGATCCGATCAATCGGCTGGTCATGTCATGCCCCATCACATCTAACCCATCCCAAAACAACTACAACTTACAATTAACTTTCCCTCCCAAACCCTACACTAAATATACTAACACCTTACCCCTAAAATGTGATGGGAAACAATGATGATATTGCCAGCTATACGCTTTTGAAACAATGATGTTGCCAGCTATACATTTTTTTTGAAACAATGATGATATTGCCAGCTATACATTTATGAAACAATGATGTTGCCAGCTATATGTTTTTGATATATCTAGTAAATACTGGATCTGGCATTAAATAACCCATAGTGGTTGATATGCCATAAAACCCCAAACAAACAAACAAACAAATCAGCTATGGGTAAATAGTAGGACAGACTGGGTTCTATAACCTTACGCAGCAACCAGTCTAGGAGAAAGAAAAACTCTGAATTCAAAACTGTATGTAGCCCTAGTGAAGCAGCTAAAGTAAAGGATCATTCACATTGACGATGATTCCAACTGCAATTGACTCCTTTCCTTTTTTTAAATACTGTAAATAGGAATATCTTTATTAGTTGCTGGTTTTTATTTGTTTTTAATGAACAAAAGATTTTGGTCTTCATATACCTACATCTGCTATAGTTTATGGAATACCTTTAAAAAGAAAATCTCTTTGCAATTTGGTAGATATTCCAATGCTACCACTGTCTTAAAAAGGTCTTAAATTTGTTCGCAAATGTTTGTTACATTTCTAAATCTAACTAAAGGATAAAACTCATTAAAAAAATGAAACAGATTATTAAATATCTACTCTTAGTGTTTGCAGCTAAAGCCTCACTGTTTGCAGGGTTTCTTTCCTTATTTGTGATAATGTCATCATATATTATTTGAAAGTGTACATGGACAGGATTACAGCAGGTTGAAAATTGAGAGCCAATATTTACAGGGCGGGTTTGGATGGGTTGACTGCTAAAGGGTTAAATAATTTAATTTACATATGAATCTCTGGGATGAGGAGTTATCATTATTTTATATTTGGACTAACATCTTCATCTTTGTTGTTATTATCACAGGGTTTCGACTGTTGTGCTCTCCAGCCTTCATCAGGTATCTGTCGATCCAAGTAACCTTTGGGGAATTTCAAATTGAATCCTTTCTTAAATTTACAAAGGCTGATTGTTCTTGTTCTGCTGACCATCTCTAGGGATATTTCGTTTAGTTTTTCTTTGGTACTGCTCAGTTATTGCTTGCCCTATTTCCACTCAATCTAAGTCTGCCCAACCCAGGGATTGAAATCACAATTAATATATCACCAAATTCACAAACCAACACTTTAACCCTCTAAGCTAGACATGAACAGTGGAACAAGAACAATCTGGACCCTTAGATTAAATAAAGGGTTCAGTTTGAATTTCTCTGAAGGTTAAGCAGATCACAATGGCTGAAACATTGTCATAACAGTAATGAAAATGGGAACAATATACCAAATGTAAATAGTATAAGTAATTTAATTTAAATATTAGCATATTTTTGGCATTTAAAATAGTGTCAGGCTTACTGTCATATCATGTTGAAACATTAGTTCCCATACAATCACCAAAGTTAAGCAATATCGAGCCAGGTCAGTACCTAGATGGTGACCACTTGGGAATACCAGTTGCTGTAAGCCTGAATGTGCGCATGGTGTAATGGATAATGGCTTAGAATTGCTAATCAGAGCTGAGTTCCTATTACAGTTGAGTTTGTTATATTCACTTATATGCAAATCACCTTGGGAAAGGTATAGATCAACCTCTTCTCCTCCCAGCTATGGGTTAATTAGTACTACTTGTATCGCTAAATCATTATCTTTAAAAAAAAAAATTTTTAAATCTAAAAATATTTTCTGGCTTGAAATAACTGGTTGATAAACCGTAGAAAATGCATCAATAAATAATAATTATTTTGGTGTCTCATTTGTATGTCATTTTTAGATTGCTATAAAAAAAAATACAGTAATAGATCATTTTATTATTTACATTTTTATACTTTGGACCATTGTTATTACAACAACGAAGATGAGGAAAATAGTTTGAATATAAATAAAGGAAATAATGATAACTCCTCATCCCAGAAACTCAAACAGATACAGTATTTCAATTATTTGTCATTTTTAAGATTTGCTGCAGGTTTTATTAAATTTCCATCCCTTGTTGAGATTCCCTGTTAAAAAATTTAAACACAGCAGGTTTGAAAATTTTAGATTTTTGTTTGCATTTGAATAGTTTGTTTCAAGATTTCGAAACCTACTTTTGTCAGGTGTAAATGTAAAAAACATAGTTGTTGCTTGGATTTGCAGACATAACCTTTGCCAATGATCAAAAGAAAAAGGTAAATTTAGCAACTATTATGGTACAAATTTAGTAATATTTATTAATAAGTGTTGTCAATAATCAAAAGAAATAATGATTTAGATAAGTAATTCTCAGCCTTTTTCTTACCCATGGACAACTTTTACTCTTAATTTTTTTTTTGGTAGATCCCCATAATGTGACGAAAGACATGAGTTACCTCAGAGTGCAAAACGAGTGCGAACATGTCTTGCCTGCAGAGTACTCCCGAAAAGAAATATGGCCGCTATCAAAGACACAATTTATGTGCGCCGATCTAGTCCAAAACGAGACGATATCTGCGCACATGCAAATTTCGGCCGTGTCAGGCTGGTATAAAAGTGAGGTGCCAGCGGCACGAATCAGGTCGAGTCATTGGGGTGCTTTTAAACTTGTTATTTTAATTCTCCTCCCCCCACAGACATTATTTGTACATATGGAATTAATTAGGATTTTCATTGAGACCGTGAGGTATTTTGGTGGGTGTAGTAAGAAAGGTAAGTACAAATGTGTTGTTTTGGTGGAAGGAATATTGTTTTAGTTTGATTGGGTCGGTGGTTGTGGCTAGCTAAGTTTAAATTTAAGACAGATGATGACCGTCCTTTTTTCCCCCCACCCCCACTTTTGGCCTTGTGCCACATTTGTTGTATTTTCAACAATAAATATTGTCGAGTCATTCGGCGGACTTCGTGCAACAGAGTTGGACGTGCGAATTGACTGGCGGACGAAGAGGAATTCGAAGTAGGCGCGTCTGAGTTGGTGTCTGTTTCACGACTGCCCGGTGTAACAGCCGAGAAAGGGAGACTCGCAATCCATTTCCTCGAGGCAACCGACGACGAAAGTAGAACAGCTGGTCTGCCGGCGAATGGCGCACTGCACTCTCTAACCCCCCCCCCCCCTCGTCAATTTGTTTTTCTTTTTGTTCACTACACATAACCATTCAATTAAAATAAAGCTTATTTCATTTTTTTTACTAACAGATAAATTTAGGAGTCTTTATATAACTAATCCTCCCTTTATATCTCAGTTTTTATTCAACTTTTACAATCAAAACATATGGAAGAGTAAAAGGAACATTAACTTACATCACTTGATCTAGTTTTCTGCTAATTTTAGATTTGTTTTTGTTTTTTAGTAGAATACTGTAGAAATTCCAATTCTCAGTTGTCAAAAGTTCTGAAGTGAAATTGCTTCATGAACCGCTAAAATATGACCATGGACACACCCAATTTGCTATTTTTTTTATGTCGACTCCCAGTAATGTTACATGGACCCTGAGGGTCCATATCGACCCCAGTTGAGAACCACTGATTTAGATGTTTAATTCTATCATTTTTTTTTTTTTTAATAATGATGATATCAAATAGTATTTTTGTGTGACAAATACAAGTGCCAAAATGATAAAATTATTTCAATTACCCCCCACCCACCCCGACACTATACATAATTAGTACTGAATGGCACACTTATTTTACAAATAATTCCTTCGGTAGCACAATTATTTGAACTTATACAGTCATTTTGTAAGTTGAAAAATTCCCATTTAGTATAAGCTTCCATATTATCAGTCCTGATTTGGCAGATCGGCTTCAGACACTTTTCCACTGCCATAAGGTTGTCTTCCTGTTTCTTCTCAAAATACTTTCATGGTAACTGTTCTGATGAGCTCTTCACTATGGTACCTGTTTTTTTTAAATTTAAGCGCAGTACTAAACTGGCATTGAAATCTCATCAATTTAAATTTGAGCTAGCTAGATGTAACCATAATTTCTATGCTAACAGTTTCTTTTCTCTCACTTCTCACTTGTGGAATTCCCTTCTGGCTCCATACTTTCCAACCAACTTTAATCTGCAAAAATTGAAATGCAATGTCAATTGCTACCTACTGTCTTCTTGATTACTCCACTCTCTTCCTACTCATTATTAATGTTTCTGTTCCTAATTTTTCCACACCCTGTAACCCCTTGTGTCTTAGTGGCTTTACTGCCTTGCATGGGGTGAAACCAATTTTTAAAAAAATAAAAATACAATAGAAAAACATGTTTGTATTCAAAAATATTTTTAATGATTTTTTTTGTATGTTTTTGGGTTTTGTTTTTTCATAAATTCATTCTCCTTCTTTTTTTGTTTTTGGTTTGCTCACCATTAATAGGTGGATGGGACAATGTGCCTGAATGCTCCACCCTTGCTACTTGGTTATAAGTATACCCAGAATTCTGTCTCAGACCTTGATACAACAGTCATTCCTCTAGCTGATACATACCTTACTCTGTTCATCACAATCCAACCAACTCTTATTCCTCCAGAGCCAATCCAAGAAATGGTAAGCAATTTTTATCAATATATGAATGATAAAATATCTCCATTGTTTTATCTGTAAGTTTAAATGTTAGATTTACCAAATATATGTGGACAGTCTTAGTAGCACCTGGTACAAATATTTAATCACATAACGAAAACTAAAGACTTTTAAGAAGTCAGAAGAATGTCAATGATGGTTTTATTTTTTACAAGAATATGCTATCAAAATGTAGAGATGTGTTACATTATGCATTCTCCCAAATTTGGAACAGGAATGCTATCAAATGTTACAGAAGTCTGTCTTTACTCATAAATCCAGCATGTCATGTTGCAATAACTTGTGTTTTACCCACATGTCAGGCAAGCATCTTCTCACAGCATCACTGTCTTCTGTACAGGAGGCTTCACTGACTAGCCAAGTGCAGTGTGCATAAATTAGGGTAAAGGAAGAAAAGTTATCCCAGCAACAAGATGTTGGAAAAAAATAAATTCACTTTACATTATCGACAAAAGGAAATCTAATGTTGCATTGTCAAAAAAGCTAAAAAAAATCCCAAATTTATAAAAAGGGGGGGGGCGGGGGGGGGTCTTTTTGCTTCCCTTAATTATAGTTTTCTGCTAATTTTTGACCTTTTACTATTTCCCCGTCTCCATTCTGGCATTCATTCATACAAATTCATTAAGTAGGTAATTATGGTTCTCCACAACTTCCTGCCTTTTTTTTATTCTAAGTAATTTTTGACCTTTTACTATTCCTTCCTGTCTCCATTTTGCCATCCTTTCATACAAGCTCAAGGAGGTGATCATGGCTCTCCACACCTTCCTGAGTTTTGTTGCTCTCGGTAATTTTTAACCCTTTACTATTCCTCCCTGTCTTTGGTCTGCCATTCATTCTAAATAGTTGATCATGGCTCGCCACAAGTTCCTGCATTTTGTTGTTCTAAGTAATTTTTTATCTTTTACTATTTCTCCCTGTCTTCATTCCGCCATCCCTTCATACAAGCTCATTAATTAGGTGATTATGGCTCTCCACAGCTTTCTGCTTTTTGCTCTAAATAATTTTTGACCTTTTACTATTTCTCCTTGTCTCTGACCAGCCATCCATTCATACATAGTTTCCCTTTGATTCCCTTGCCTTCAATATGTCTTGTTTGTGTTAAATTCTCCAGGCTCTTTTTCCTCATTATGTATCTCAGGAATTTCCTTTATCTCTTTCTGATTGTAATTATATTTTCTTTGTTCTTCCCTTACAAAATTAGGTGACACAGCAAAGCCCAACTCACAAATCAGAGCTTGGAAAGACATTTGCTTTGAAGAAATGTAACATTTTGGGCTTTGCTTTTGTTGATAGGTTTGATAAGGTGACCTTCATATTTGTCTTACTGGACAACAAACCCCATTTTATATATGCAAAGCTTTCACGATGTGAAGATTAGGAATCATTTTTCATCAATTCAGTCATATTCTTTTTTTAGTTTTCATGTTTTGTTTTTGTTTTTTCTCAAAATTTATATGTATAGTAAAAAAAAAAAAAAAAATTTATTAAATTTTTCAGGGTATTTGCATGAAAGGATATAGACATAACAATATCTCTAAAAGTTATATACCCACCATTCAAAATTTAGCACAATTAATGTGGATCCAGGGGACACAACTCCGAAATTTTTTGCAGAGTTTTAAAGGTTAAATAACCGGCAATGGGTTGATAAATCATAAAAAAATAAATCAATCAAAAACATTTCTTTTGCTTAAAGTTTCTTCTTCATCTGTGAGGAAATTGTATAATATTCCTTGCCATATAGCAGATTAGATATTAAATAATAGTTTAGATATCCCTCTCTCTATTCTGTTTTCTTTTTTTTTTTTCTTTTTTTTTTTTTTTTAAGCATCTGTTTTTTATGTCTTCATACTTAATTTCTGGAAGACATATTTTCCTATTCTTATGCATCTTTGGATTTCTCTGTCACATTTTCTGTCATCTGTTACTACACAAGTAGTTAGATTTCTCTACCTGCTTCATTTTGATGTACCCAACATGTAGCTCACACCTTGGACACTCTCTCTTTCTCTCTCTTGCATCTTGTCTTCTTATAGTTAATAGTCCTTTCTTCTTGCTTTCTTTTACTGTTTTGAGAATTCTTTCAGTTTCTTTTCTGAGTGTGCCATCAATCGAATTTCTTCATACAGCTCAATTTCCATAGATTAGCAAATTTTGGAAATATTAGATTGTCTATTGCCAAACCAACTATTAAACAAAGAAGAAATCTTTAATGAAAAGTAAATATTTTATAAAAAAAAAATGAAAATTTATGTTTATCCTATTGCATCAGTTGTATTTCTAATTGTTACTTCTTTTGCTGAATTAAATGGAAATTGCTATTTACCATATATATACTCAAGTGTAGTGGACCGGGGTGTGAAGAGATGAAGAGATATCTCTGGGTTAAGATTTCCCGCTGGCTGGTCCAGCTACATAGGAATGTTGGACTTTAATGGAGTCCAAAGAAGATAAAGAAACAAACAAGACCGATATACATGTATGCAAACAAATATATATTAATAACAAATTACAATGACAGGAAGGGTTACAGAGTGTTGTATGGAGAAGTTATGGTGAGTGTGTTGAGTGTCCGTACGAACGCGTATATTGTTTTTAGCGTGTTCCCAGAATATGGGAAATGCTGTATGTGTGAGAGGTCACATATTGGAATAAGTAAAAAAAAAAAAGAGTTTTTTTTTTACCTCGCCTCACGCGCGAAATTGCTGCCCGAGGCCTGAGTCGAGACAGCTGGCCGTACGTGTGCGTAAGCCGTAAAAAGAGAGGCGAAAGGTCAGCCAGTATTTATACCCGTGGGAGAGAGACCCCTGTTGAAGGATTAAGGAAATGAGGAGGAGCTAACTGCGACACAAGAATCATGCGACATTTAATGATCAGTTTTTTATGCAAAAAATATGGGGTCGCACAAAACATTTTTTTAAGAGGTTAAAAATCATGCATTTTCAGTAATCAGTTGCACTATACACATAATTTTTTTCTAGAGGGATTAAACATTAATCTTCAGTAATTAATTTTCAGTGACCATAATCTACCTGGTAAGCCTGAATTCTCACGGTTCATTTGGCTAACCATAATGGTACAGATAAGCTCGCTTAGGCTGCCTCCCACAGCCTGCATTCTTTCTTTCTGCTGCTACATGAACAGTAGAATGTTATTCACTATATGTTCTGCTTAAAATCTGCAAATACCTTATATAAATGAAAAATTAATAATGTTTTTTTCCCTGTTTCGATTTGCATTCCTCTTTGTTCATACGTGTTTACATCACTGAAGTATTGCTTTTTCAATGGAACCCCTTTTGATATGTATCTATACCATATACGTTTCAGTTGTGTTTCTCAACACCCTGCATTATCTACTGGTAATTCTGACAAAAATGTTGTCAATGGAACAACAATATCTCAGCAATGTAAACACTTGTGAAATGAAGATGAATGCAAATTTGAGATAGGAAAAACTCTAATTTATATAAGGTATTTGTTGATTTTAAGTGGCATGTATATAGGATGAATTTTTGCTCTTCATGTAGTAATAAAAGGGAAGAAACTTAGGCTATGTAGCAGGCATGCCCAGGGTGAAGGAGCTACCATAGTCATGCATGAACGAAAACAAAAGTACGGTATCTAAATCTTTGTATCATTTATTTTAAGATAAGTGTTTTTTCTCATTTTCGGATAGTCTTGTACAAAAAAGAATGAAGACCATTTATTTGCTATAAAATATATCCAGAATGATGCACAGGTACTGCAATATCTGACTACAGTAGTCTTACTAGTACTGCTTAGAAGCTAGTGAAAATTATGTATCAGCTATATGAAAAAAATCAGGTTTTTCACAAAAAAATTCAGGGTTGTGCTATAACTGAAGTAAGCTTATACACAAGTAGATGCAATGACTAATTTTCGTTTAAATGTGAAATCACGGTAAACCATCTCTGTCTAGAGTTTCTGGAATTAATTATTTATATTTACATTTGAACAGTTGTCCTCATCTTTATTGTTGTTATCACAACGTTTTGTTCGTTGTGCCCTCAGGATAGACACCTGAAGAAGTCCTATGTGAAATTGCTTAAAGTAGTGTTTCTCAGCCTTTTTAAGCAACAGCACACTTAGGAGCAAATGAAAATATGGCACACTTAGTGAAATTTTTAAAGGGTATATACATTTAAATGTTATGAAATAAAACCATAGATTTTAAAAATACCCACACAAATATGAACTTACTTTATTTCAACTCTTTGTGCAGCTTATTTAGTACCTGTACCTGATGTTTTTTTGGGGTTTTTTTTGCGACTTCTGTTCGAATGTGTGATAAGTAGACTGTCATTTCTTCTTCAGTTGAGCATAGTCTTTCTCGCTTCTTATATTTGATGTTATTTAGGGTTAATAAGCCTAATTCACATAAATAAGTAGAAAATTGCAATAGAACTGATAAAGACTGTTTAATACCTATTCATTTATCCAAATATTAACGCTGTATCATTACTACTTCCACACACAAACAGATATATGGATGCTGTCACAATATTTCACAGCACATTTGAGAATTACTGGCCAATGAATTAAAGCATTGCTTAATGAATTTGTTAACATACTTCCTTCTGCTTTTTCTATAAATAACAAATTATTAATATAAAAATAGTCAAAAGAAAAAAAATGAAAATATTTTCAAAAAGAAAAAAGCAACTGGCTGACAATAAATCATTTGGCAAATTTTGTAGGTATTTTTAGAAAAATTAGCAACAATTTAAAAACTAGAGGTGGGGGGACCTACAATTACTGGATTTTCAGGCCTTGGTTTTCTATTGGTTATGCGTCTTTCATCCGAGATTACAATTATAAAAAAAAAAAAAAATTTGGAAAATTAAAACAAAAAATAATCTGAGATGAATATGTACAATTTTGGGAAAAATCATGTTTATTTAAATTTTCTTGTTCTGTAGTTAATAGATATTTTTAGAAAATTATGAATAAAAAAAAAACTTGTTTCCATAGTTATAAAATTGTAAATAATAAATATTGCATTGTAGATGGTTCACATATTTTGAAAATTGTGTAGATTTTTATAAATTTAAAAAAAGAAATAGGTTTCCTTTCAAATTTCTTTCTTTATAAAATATTATTGTATGATTACATTAGGTCCTATAGTTTTAGATCCTGTTATTATTATAAGTAATTGCTTGAAAGTCGCAATTCAGATAGATTCAACATTCACTGAAGACATAAATATATTCAAATGGACCATTTCTTTCAGCTCTTATTTTCTTATCTTCAAATGTTGTAGTTCTCCAGCAGTGAAGATGAAAAATTACTACTCTATGCTAAGAATTGGCAGAGTCAGCTCGAGAGCAAGTGGCCGTCACGATCTTACAAGACAACTGTCATTGATATCACTGGCAAATCCGTGTTCATCACAAGATTCTTTAAGCCCCTGGCCGCTCCTACTGAATTCACAGAAGGAAAGACAACAAGTGCTGCTACTGTAAGTCAATGATTTTCTATTTCTTATCTGTATAAGGGCCCAGTTTGTTTTTTTTTTTGTTTTTTTTTTTATCATTTCATGCCAAGCAAGGTGATAATTGCACTAGGTTGCCGGGGATGGGTGAAAGAAAATGAGAAAACTTTAGTAAGGAAACAACAGTTGGTTCCAATCCCCAAGGGGAATGATTGCAAAAGATTTTTTGTTTATTTAACATTTTTCACTTAAAAGTTAATGGAATTTTTTTCCCTGGGAAATTTTTATTCATAATGATCAGCTTAATTTATTATTTTTTGCCCTGTTCTTTTATTTTTCTTGTTATTGCTTATTGCAAACTTTGTCAATTCTGTTTGTATAGGCAGGTTCTCTGTTTCATATGACTCAGTCCCAGTCTATCTTTTCTTGAAGTCAGAATGCTACATTCATTTAGCTGTATTTGCTCATCTGTCAACCTTAATTCTTAGATTGTGAATTTTTTGCCATATTACTGTTGCTTTGGCTTATTACTTTTAATTTGCCTTGCATATATTATTTGCTTACTTTATATTTTTTGCCCTGTTCTTGTTATTGCAAACTTTGTCAATTCTATTTATTGGACAGTTCTGTAATTTATTTTACATTTAACCATGGCCACTCACTTCAAACTTTTTATAAAAGTTCAATTTTTTTTAGAGTTAAAAAAAAAAAAAATGAAAATTGATTTTAATTTTTCTCTTCTGACCAGGAAATGATTCTCCGATTCGTGTCTTTGATTCCATACGTGGCAGATAACTTTATCCTTCCTGGCCATTGTGATATTTGGTCAACGTGTGAAGTAAGTATTTAAAATTACTAAGAATAACGTGTGTGTCATTCATTATATGATCTATTTTAGGGAGAGAAGGTGCAAAGAGATGCATACGATCTCTTAAAGATAAGCAAAGTATTAAGAAACAGGAAAATTTTGTTAGAAACCAAGAAAAGAATACTTAACTATTATATAATGTTGGTCTTCTTATATAGGAGTAAATTCTTAACAAATTCATCAAAGATGCCACTGAAAGAGAGAGATGTCATTAACAATACATTATGTGGCGTTTCTACTTGCAGACAGTGTAAAAAAGAATGTGCCTCAGTTGGTGGACTAAAACAACATTTTAAAGCTCACCAGTATATTCATGTAACAACTACTGCAAAAGATTCCCAATGTTGCCACATCTGTGCAAGAGAATGTAAGATCCTTGCAGTATTAAAAGGCCACATTGATACTGCTCATATTTGAGGAGAGATGAAGTGATAATATTGCTCAAAATCAAATCACTGCCATATAAGTGGACACTGACGTCAACATCCAGATGCAACAGTCTTTTTCATGCTAGGCGCAATTGTAATGGCCTGACAATGTCTATTAAGCATAAAACAGACTGTTGCCTCTGGGTGTTGACTTTAATTTCCATTTTTATATTTACATACAATCTATCTCTGATACTGAGCAGTTTAATCCATAAATATAGCATACCTTAAAACTATATTTTAGTTATATATATTACTTAAATTGTTGGGACTGTTATTCACATCTTTGTTGCCATATTCACAACGTTTCAGCTATTGTACCCTCTGGCCTTCTGCAGGTGATTGGAATTTCGAACTGAACCTTTTATTTTGTCCACTGGGGTATATTGTTCTAGTTCCACATGCTATACCTCTTCCGGATGTCTCTAGAACTTTCTACCCTGGTGGATGAAATAAAGGGTTCAGTTCGAAATTCCAATCACCTGAAGAAGGCCGAAATGTTGTGAATATGGCAACAAAGATGAGGACAACAGTCCCAACCATTTAAATAATTACAATACCTCATCTCAGAAATATAAACAGATATGTGATTAAAACAAAAGATGGTCAACGTGTTCTTATAATCTGTAGATTTAATAGGCCAGTTAATGAAATCTGAGGAATAAAAAGTCAACAAAATGATAACAATAAATTGAAGCATGAATAAATAAACTCTTGCAATACAGGATTAAGCAGGGATTTGGATTTACTCAGAGGATATAGGGGGCCCTCTAACCAACAACAACATTCCCTGGAAGAATGAGTACCATTTTGTTTATTCCTCATCTCAGTGAAAAAGGACACAGGTGTGTTCGAAAATTCCAACTTCAAAATCTTTCTTGTCATGCTTCAATTTAGTTAAAAGGCCTAATAATCCATATAATAAATGGAAATGTGAGTGTATTACACTCTTTCAACTTTACTCCTAGAGGCCGTAGCCCAACATATCATACCATTTTGGAATCAAGCCAACTCCACGAGCAATTCAAAAATATTTTGGGCCGGATCTGGACCCACAATCCTAAAATTTTGTATTCCCAAGTTTTCATTACTTTGATTCTTTACAGCAATTTTTTTTTTTTTTTTTTTTTTTTTTTTTTTATGTGATTTTTTTGCAACAAACTTTTTGGACATTAACAATTTTTATAACTTGGAAATAAATTCGGGAATAATCAAAATTAATTGCAAAATCCAGCAAAAGTCACCTCTGAAATAAAAATAATTGTTTGTACAGAAAGTAAGGACCTATGTACATGAAATTCTTTAAATTAAGTGGCGGCAGAAGAATTATTGTTGTACTTTTAAAAGGAAAGCATAAATGTTAATGCAATACTTAAATCGGTGATCAGTTTTGAGTTCTACTGTAGTTTATTGTTGCCTATCACATTTACTCCTCCCTACCTATTGGGATAAAGGCCCAATCAAGAGCCCTCTGCAGTATCTAGCTTAAATGCCACAAGATAGGGCGGCTTTTTATATATATATAAATAAATAAAAAGAAAGAACAGTAAGATATATAATCCTGTGTTCTTATTGATATTTTTTATTTTTACAAAATAGTGCTCAATGTAAAAATTTACAGAGCATTAATATTATAAATTAACTGATTTAAAATGTTTTTGCTACACAGTAATGACCATGTTTCAAAAATGGAAGCTAAAAACTTCAAATTTAATTTTGTAATTAAATTAAAAACATTAGTTCCATTTCATCCTCAAGCGAATTTTGTAGTAACTTATTTTTGAAATTTACTGAGTTTTAACCGTACAGAAAAATTAATTCACTGTTTCCAAGGATACAGAGAAATCCAATCATTCAGACAAGGGGTGGTAGCGTGTTCATTTTTATTAACTTTTGTTGTATCAGTTATTAGTTACGTTCAAAAAAGGGGTTAAGTTTAGGGAGGTTAGGGATGTATCTTTCAACAAATTCTGACATCCGTTAAATGCATGTTGTCTGGGTTTTTTTTTTTTAATTTTATTGTTAATGGCAAAAAATTCTTTCAGCATTTTTTTCTATTTGTATACTTAAAGATTTTTTAGTTTAGGTTAGAATACGTTTTATTTAACTACAATTTTAAAATATTTTAATTTTTAATAGACTATATTTCTTTTTAAAACAAGTAAATGTAATAGAATTACTTACAGTATATAAAATTATTTTTTCATACCAAATATAAGTATGTATATTACAAGGTCACATTTTTTAAAATTTTATTTTTAAATATTATTTAAGGAAAATTTTTGACAATGATAGCACAAAATGGCTATTTCATTTCTCTGATTCAATAAATTTTTATTTTTTATAAACTTAGTAATATATAGTTTCTCATGTATGCACAAAGGACATGGGTCATTTAATGACCTACATATTCTAACTTTTCTTATTAACTTCCATTTTACTGTAGGTGTTTTATTGGATTCTTTTAGGTGCCAGAAGTACTTTGAGAGAGATGTTTGATTTCTATATTTATTTATCCTAAATGAACTTTGATGTTGGTTGAAACATTTTTTGAACTCATGGTTTGTGCAACCTATATAAATTTTTATGTTTTCAGGATTTTCAATAACTAATGATTCCGTGCAACATTTATTTTGTAGAGGACAGTTGTGAGGGTTCCTACAGTTACATAATTTTTGTTTATCTTCATCTATTTTTATTTTTCTATTGTCTAAAATTTTTTTGTTCTGGTATAAGTGTTTATTTAAGATAGCATTATGTTTCTTAATAATTTTTTCTAAGTTTTCAGTACAGCTGTAACTTAATTTTAATATATTTTTATTGAAAATAGTACTTAATTTACTTTCTCTAGGTAAGTGCTTGACTATTAATGCGAGGATTTTTTGTCCTAATTTGTTCTTTACCATTTGGTTGTATAGGGGTGTATACCAAATTATTTTTCTACTTCTGTTTTTTCTAAAAATTACAAACGTGTTTAAAGTTGATTTCAGAATTTCGCTGAAAAATATTCCTATTCCAAACAAACAGGAGTACTTTCAGAAATTAGTCTTAAAAACTGAAGATTTTATACAAAAGATGAGATGGAAGGTGTATTTTTTTCATTAAAGACCCGAGAGTTCCCAACACAAATGATAAATTTGGATTTAAAAATCTGAACACTGCACCTCTCGTTGACAAACTACTTTGAGAGAGATTTATTTGATATTATCAATAATATCACTTTCCATAACTAAAAATAATTTTCAAAAACACTTGGACACGTTGGTTAGGGATATAAATGAATCAAATCGGGTTTTTGTGAAATCTGATAAAACTTCAAATTTCTATAAACTGGACCCTAAGGAATACAAAGCTTTGGTAAAGAAAAATTTAATAAAAAACTACAAAAAAGTCAACATTGATTATTCTAATTGTATTAATACTATCCACTCTTCAGCTAAACAGATCACAGACAAATTGAAAATCAGTGATAGTGTAGCCAAACTCACTACTGTGTTATGGCTTATGTGTTAAAAGATCACAAACCTTGTTTGAGCCTAAAACTTTTCTGCACCCTCTCGTGTTTGTGTGTGAATATTTGCATATCTGCTAATATGTATGTACACAAGCTTCACTACAGTCATATCCACTCAGAAAAACATTGATATTTTGACATGAGGAGATTTTATTTAGTCAGTTAAGATTGTATGTTTTTCCTGTCTACATTAAACATTGATTTCTAACATGGTATATTTTGTTTATTGACAGCAATTTCTTCACATGCTTGTTGGGGATGATGATGAACACAGTGTACTGTTAGCAAATTTCCTTCTTGGATTAGGGAAAAAAACTTGGCTTTGTTTAGGTCAGTAATCTTTTTCTTTTTTTCTTTTTCTTTATTTATACTCACCAATATTCAAAATGAAAGGTTTTGTTATTGGAACAGAATTTAAATGGACATATTTTAAAACGCTAAGTTTAAGTTAATATTTTAAATATATCTTTTTTTAAGCCATAATTATCACCCTTGTAATGACTTTTGTTTTCTTATGCACCATTTATTTATATATATATATATATATATATATATATATGATGATGGACTCTCCCGTCGAACTCGACGTATGAGGGCCAGACACAGATCAGTTCCCAGAAACTGAAAGCTGGACACCCACACAAGTTTTGATTATAGTGGTGAAGGCTTTGTGTAGGGCCATCCACACTTTTTGGAGGGACGAATACAGGGAGCTGGTGCAACGAATGCCACAAGGTCCCCAAACGACCCTCCGCAGGTTTTGAATTCAGAGTTGTCCTTCTCCTAGACCAGTTGCCGTCCAAGGCTATAGAACCCAGTCTGTCCTGCTATTTACCCATAGTTGGAGGGAGAAGAAGAAGATTCACACCTTTCCCAAGGGTGTTAGCACGTAAGTGAATGTAATGGATTTGACTGGAATTCGAACTCGGCTCTCCGATTCCTCAATCCAAGCCGTTATCCATTACTCCACCGTGCCTCCATATATATATATATATATACACACACTACAGTTCAAAAGTTTGAAGCCATGCCCAGAATTAGAATGAGATGAACTTGACAGAAGAGTGAAAAAAAATAAAAAAGAACTTTTAGAGTCATTGAAAAAAGAAAACCTATATTTTTGCAATGAATGTCAAAAATTTGTGCTGCTGTAAT
The DNA here is from genome assembly GCA_964036315.1 of Acanthosepion esculentum. NCBI lineage: Eukaryota > Metazoa > Mollusca > Cephalopoda > Sepiida > Sepiidae > Acanthosepion > Acanthosepion esculentum. The sequence continues at coordinate 45,014,885 of OZ038499.1, read as the reverse complement.
CGAGGCTAAAGGAGGATATTATGGTGAAAGCAAAATTTAATGATAAAATGCTTTTTTCTTTTTGTCATAATAAAATTTCTAATGAAAATCATGTCTCACTTTTTTAATCATGGATAATAATTTTCTCTTATTTAAAGTACAAAACAACTACACTTGAGGCTAATTTTAAAATTACCTAAGTGGACTGAAACTTTTAAACTGTAGTATGTATATTATATATATATATATATATATATATATATATATATATATATATATATATTGAACTGTAGTGTATATAATAGGATAAAGAACAAATAAGAAGTGCATACAAATAAAAAGATTTGAAATTGACAACTTTTTCATTAAATTGAAACAGCTGTTAAACAATTCTATCTTCCCTTCTATTTTTTTTCATTCATTTTCTCACTGAAATCAAGTATTGTCTTTTCCCACCTTTCCACACAATCAAAATTGAATAGTTTGTTATTTATGTGGTATTGGCAGGGCGTAACGGTTGTACAAACTAGTGAAGGAAGGGACCATACACACACACACGTGTGTGTGTGTGTGTGTGTATATATATATATATATATATATAATATTACATAGTTCGTTCGTAGTGCAACTTAAAGCTTCCTGGTTTTACCAACTCATCAGGCATGAACTATTAGTTTTTTTTTTGTTTTGTTTTGTTTTTTTAAATACTGGATCTCATGTTCCCATAGTGAATTATTGCTCTGACTCTGATATTGGAAAGCATAGTCTAAAAAATTGGACACCATGCACTAATAGGTTAAATAGTTCCAACATCTGAGCTTAGTAGGATTTAATTAAACCAAAGAAGGCATGAACCTAACTAATTATTAATTCTAGAAGGTAACCCCAAACTTTATATTAAATTTCAGTATGTTTTGCCACTGTATTTTTGAAGACATTGTTTACAATCTATTTAGTAGACACCTGCTTCTGACAAAGTTTACTCTGTTTTATACAGATTACCTTTTTTTACTGATTTTGACAAATCCTTCAAAAATGGTTAAAAGTTTAATCCTAGAAAAAAAAGGGGCTAACTTTACAACAGAAGCAGGAGTCTACCAAATAAAAATGAAACATACCTTGTATGGCATTGTGGATTTCATTTTCTAAAAACATTCAGACTTTACCCACTACCACTTTTTTTTTTCCAACCAAGCCAAGCTGAAACTCTGTGAACATTTCAGTTTTTATGTCATTGTTTTTGACAACATCAGTGAACTAGTAAGAAAGATAAATAATAGAATGGTATTTGAAATATGTACTTGCTTTTTTGCAAGAAAATTAATTTCCTTTATTTCTTCATTAAACAGGCTCTGGAATTCCAGATGGCCTTTCAGCATATGTTGTTACAGCTGAGGGTAATAACTTCTTTATTTGGGACGCAAAGAATGGAAAAGTTTATGACAGCAGAAGCAACCATCTTCCTCTGCAGAATGTAGGATCCATGGTCAACCAGGAAAATGTCAGGACATTTTTTTTTCTTTCATTCAATTTCAATTGGTCACAAAAATATTAGCTACCAAACTTTTCTATTTTTACATATTCATAAACAACACATTGTTTTTTTATTTAGCCTGTAGTTAGAATTTATATTTACACTATTTACATGTGGACTATTGTCTTCATCTTTGTTGTATTTCACAACATTTCAGCCATTGTGCTCTTTGGCCTTCATCAGCTGCATGTTGATGCAAAATATAGATGGAAACTGGTTGAATCTTTTGGTTTAATTTTTATTTTATGAAATGTTTTAGATAGTCATAAGTCTGGGTTGTTGTGGTGAAATGGGGAAGTTATTAAGTGAAAAGTGGTTGTGTCTTACAAAAAAACCCCAGAAAATGATAAACAAAATATTTCTTCATAGGTTACGGCATTTATACGTGTAATTTCTACATTGTATTTAATAACTATTTGGGGATAGAAGTAGTAGTTAAAAAAAGAAATGGCTGATTCTCAATTGACAAGGAACTTATTTGAATTAAAAAAAACTAACCATGATATCCTTCTCTAAATACCATATGCACTCATTTTGTATGCATACATTTTATGCAAATGGTACCAGATGTAATAGGAATTTTACACTAATAGAACTGGGTGTAATAGGGATTTTACACTAATAGGACTAGAAGCAATATATAATAGGGGTTTAAAATTAATTTTACACTTATAGAACCAGATGCAATAGGTATTTTAGATTCCTAGTAACAGATGTAATAGGAATATTACTGTCATAGTACCAGATATAATACACTAATAGAAGCAGATGAAATACAAATTTTACATTAATTGTATCAGATATAATATGATTTTTACACTAATAGTACCACATGTTATAGGATTTATGATAAATAGTGTTGTGTGTGTGTATATTATATATATATATATATATATATATATATATATATATATCCTTTGGTGTAAATAAAACCATACTCAATGCAAAATAACAGCTATATATTAATAAATATACATAATACCCCATGCCGACAAAACGGCTCAGGGTTTCATGTGCATAATAAGGTGGTGCAGATTCTGTTGAGAAAAATTGTCTAGCACAACATAGTGAAACATTATATATATATATATATATATATATATAGTGTGTGTGTTTCTCAGTTTGTGCAACTCTGAACTTCCTTAGTTGCACTAAATGGCCAGGAACAAATATTTATGAGTAGTAAAAATTTTACCTCTGTTATTTTATATTGAGAACCGTTTTTATTATCACTATGACACATTATGCACTATTATATATATATATATATATATATATATATAAATGAGAGATAGAGGTAATTGTTTTAAATGTGATTTTTCTTTGGATTAATGTGAGCATCAGCATTCCTCTTAAAAACAAAAAAAAAAAATGCCAGGATGCAGCCAAAATAATCTTGTCTATCACACTGAAAACACCCAGTTCTTGATAATGACTGAGATGGTTAAAAGTACTGAACAAATATAATAAAATATCAACTTTGGACAGTTTATGCACAATTTCAATCATGATGTACAATAGTTCATTGGAAAAATATAAAAAAAAAAAAAATTAAACAGACAGGCTTTGTTGTTTGAATTTAACAATACCTGTTTTCCAATATAGAAAATAAGAACATTCAGTTGACATGTGCACGGTAATATTCAAGTAAAATTTTGTCAATTCTCTCATGTAAACTTGTATTTTTATAAATTAATTCAAGTAAATAATTTTTTGGAAAATTAGAATGAGATTTAATTTTTACCTTTTCTTTTTATTTATTTAGATTTGGGCCAACATTCAAAGTACGGATATCCCGCCACGTATTAATTTCAACGTCAGTGATACAACTTGTTGGAAGCCATTCTTCCATTCTGGCTACACAAATCCAGGACTTTCATCTGTACAAGTAAGAAGACCTCTGTTAATTGGTCCAGACTAGCATTTCTTATGACATTGGCTCTCCTCCCCACCACCACAATAAAACAAAATGTTTTTTCTGTTATGCAGAAATTTGATAAAAAGGGTCAATAGTGATTTAACACAGTAGGGGAGACTGGACTCCATAGCTGTGTCTACAGCTAGTGCAGTGATGACACAGAATCATATGTAACACTACAGTATTACCTGCTACATGGTTGGGTAATCAGTAATTAAACAAGTTCTCTCACCTGGCTTTTCTAAAGAGGGAGGTGGCTAGACACCCAACAGGATTAAAAACAAAGGCTGAGGGGATCCTTTCATCAGATCAACAGTCATCTATCACAGTGGGGTAGAGAGGGCTCCATAGCTATGGATGCAGCCAGTGTATAAAGAATTTATCTTTTGTGTGCAAAATATAAAAATTTTAATTTTCTTATACAAAAAACAATTTTTTGTGCAAAATATAAAAATTCAATTTGTAGTGATAGGATGAAAAAAGAAAGCATATCGCCCTCTCTTATCTCAAATGTTCAGCAAGGCACAAACAAAGTGAGACTCAAACCACTACATGAAATTTAAAAGAACATTTATTGGAGTACATATTTAAAAAAAGAAATCCTTTTAAATCCAATATTTTATAAATAAGAGCTTGCACAAAAATTTCCTTTTGTGCACCTTATTCAAAAAATAAAGGTGGATAACATTTCAAGTAATATACATAATTTAAAGAATTAGTTTTAGAAAATGAAAAAAAACTTTAAGCCAAGGCAAAAAATACAAAAGGTGTGCATCCACCCAATTGTAAAATGGAAAGGAATGTCTCAGTACGAAGGGTCTTGAGTACTCCAGAGACAGACCCTAATTTAAAAATTTGTGAAGGCATGAGACCATGTCTCTGATCAGTAAATAAAATGATATATATCTTTTTGAATTCAAAAAATGAATCGGGCAATGATTCAAAATGAAGAAATACTTTTGGTGGGGCTTTAACCACTAATTCTAAAAATAGAAATTTTGACAGACAAATGTAACAATTTTTTATAAACCATTTAGCTATAGAAACCTAGATAATTACAACATTACTTATTTACACTTTTTCATTAGTTATTAATTTTACACTACTAAAATATAATATTTTTATAAGTGCAGTGATGACACATCATCACTGAGAAGGGAGATTCCTAGACCGATTAGCATCCTTATGGTTAAATAATGCTTGACCTCTTTTATCATCAAATTTAAGCAGAGTTGAGTCTGGTTAATACTTAGATGAGATGACCTCTTGGGAACACCAGGTCAACTGAGAAACCCAAGAACAGAGGATTTTCTTAAATTTTTCATATTATGTGTCTGATTTTCTTCAAGAATTCCAATGATCTCAAATCTATTTTATTCTTTTTTCTTTTTTTTTGCAGGTCGATTCACTTTCTTATGTTCCAACAGACAACAGTTACGTTATCGATTTACAGGAAAAGATTGAAAAGACCCTGAAAACCAAAGTCACAGAATGGCGGCGCAAATATCTGACACGATGGAATCGTTACTTCACACAAAATATAAGAAGTCTTTTACCCAAGTAAATTTATTTTTAGTATCATTTCACATTCAATATATATATATAATTGTGTATTTGGGCAGCAATCCGTCTTTTATACAAGTTTTATTAAAAACGACTGACACGGTACTTAAGTTTTTTATTTAATTTTTCAAGTGTTCTTATAATTTTCTTCTTTTCTGGATGTAAATTATATAGAAATTGTCCAAATGTTTTGTATGTCCAAGCAATTTCAGATATACTTTTAGCCATTATCAAGGATTAATTTTATTTTACTTTTAACTGGATATATGAATTGTTTTATGTGTCTATCTAGAATTATAGGAATGTTTTATTTTCCAAAAACGTTCACCACATTGTGGTCATGTTCATAGTTGATATTATTGAGTGTTTGCTTTTACTTTTTTATTAATAATGCATTATTCCATTATTTTTAGCCATTTTGTACATGTGGACGAGGCTCTCATATTTTTATTATCAACGAGTATGTTACAGATAGTTTGGTAGGTTTAAAAGTATAGCCAAAACATACAGAGCATTCAGACAATTTCTACATAATTTATGTCCAGAAAATTAGAAAATTATAAGAAAAATTTAGTAAAAAACTTAGTAAAAAACTTAATCACACTGTCTTGTCAGATATCTTCAATGAAAGTTGCATAAAAGAGGGATTGCTGACCAAATGCACAATTTCATATATATATATATATATATATATATATATATATATATGTAGTGATTTTATAACATATTTATGTTATAATTTTCAAATAAATAATTATATATATATATATATATATATATAATCACAGCAGTAAACGTATGAAGCTTGATATTACTAGACATATTAAAAACAGGCGAAGCAACCGGTTTCACTCCTGCTCATCAGGCTTACAACGGGAGATTTAATTTAAATTAAAAACACAGAAAATGTACAATAAAAGGAAATGTGGACGACACAACGCTTGGACATGAGAATTAAACAGGACGTTCCTACCAAAATCAGGAACCACACTTTGCCGTTGAATGGACTCATCCCAAACACCTACGGGTCTGCCATATGTGAGCACTTATTAAAGAGCAGATCGTGTGCAGCTAATTTTAGTGTTGACCAGTTCACCGTGTTGTCCCGGTCACACTCGTTATTTCACCTTAAGGTGCTGGAGGCACTTTACATCGGGTCCCGCAAGCCTTCCTTGTGTAAACAACGTGAGTGTTT
>OZ038499.1:44973024-44998024 GCA_964036315.1 Acanthosepion esculentum | reverse complement strand
ATCACCCATGCCTAATTTCATGTGTATGCCTTTACCCATCTACCAAATACCAAGGGGATAAGTAATCTATAAATTCAATTCAAAGCACTCATCTGATTAAAATTTCAGGAAATTCTTTGCTTTGACTATCGTATACTAAATACATGGTCCTGGAGGCAAATGACAACTTAAATAAAACAGTTGACTCAGTGGTATTTTTTTTACAGCTTATCAACCCTTTGTGGGTTACTTAAAACCAAAACATATTCTGGATTGTAAGAATTCTTTTTCTTTTTTTTTTTTTTTTTGCAATTCAATATTGCAGGAAGAATTTTCTTGCGATAACAATACTTTTTCCATATTCAGACTCCTACTATTTAACCCATATCTAGTGGGGAGACAAAGAGATGGATTCATACCTTTCCCAAGGGTCTTTGCGCATAAGTGAATATAATGAATTTTAGCTCAGCTGTCTGAAGCTTTGGCTATAAAAACCAAAAGAAAATGGAAAACTGGAAGATATGTGCAGTCAGTCTGATGAATTGGCTGAAGCCTTAATTTTTACACCACTCATCAGACAATCATGATAGATTTCTTACCTATTGAGATATTCATACATTACAGCTTTTGTCTGCGATTAGGCTACAAGATGCAAGAGTTTAAGGAGGTTACTTTTTTTTTTTTTTTAAACTGCCTTCTTTGCTCATTGACCTTTCTTGAATGAATGCTCCTTTAAGTTCTAAATTAAACTGCAGTCCACAGGGTTTGCAAGCCAATCTGTAACTGTGATGCTGTTGCAAGTTACTTTCCCTAGTACTGGACTGGTGATGAGATCTCATCAATTTACAATTTTGCATTTAAACTTTTGAAGATTAATGTCAATCGCTATCTACTGTCTTCCAGATTATTAAGGAACGAGAACAATAGAAAATGTTTGTTTTTTAATTCTTCCACACCCATTAACCCCTTGTGGCTTTACTGCCTTGCTTTGGGTGTATAAATGATCATAAAAAGGTACTTGTCATGTAGGTTAGAAGTTTAGAGAATTGTTTGTTTAGTATTAGGTGAGAATAAAGAATGCTTAAAGGCATTTTTATATTATAGTTTCTTTGACAAGATTAGTTACAAAAAAAAAAAAAAATCTGCATCTTACAAACCAAAAATGCCATTATCAGGGTCATTTGCTGTTCAGTATTTAAAGAAATTTGTTAGTGGAATTAACACTAAATTTATTTGTAAGTACAGTAGGATCAATTGGTTTTAACTTTTGAATAGTTGATATACAGAGGTATGAATTTGTGAAAATATGGAATATTGAAGTGAGCCAAGTTTCTTTCCATATAGGTAGCCCAAGCAAAACTCACCCAAAATGTTAAACTCATTTTAATGGAATTTCTATCATTTTAAAATGAAAATAAAAATCAATTTCTGCCTTATTTTTTTACAATTAATGATTTAATTAATATTGGGATATTAATTTACTTATCAAAAAATACAAATAGAATGCAGTAAACTTTTTTCTTTTTTTTTTCACATGATGTATAAGGGTGTTAAGGTATTTCCTATGTGTCATGTCACTTTAGGGCTTTGGCTCTTCCCAACTTCCTGGTCTTCTAAGGAAGATGTCTTTTTGCTATCTCTCCTAATCCTTGTTCTGCCATCCATTTACACAAGCTCCTTAGGTTATTTGCCTCTTTTTCCCCTTGCCTTCAGTCTGTCCTGTGAGCGTCAAATTCTCCAAGTCCCCTTAAAAGTAGGATTTTAAAAATAATAAAGTATTAAATTTTTTTATTGTTTTTACTATGATTTTGTTTTGAACCAAATTTAAAAATTTAAAGAAATTTTTATAACATTTTAAATGTAGAAATTGCAGAATTTTTGTTAATGAACATGGAAGATTAAAACGAAAGACTGTGTCAATATTTGCATATGTGTTAGTAACATTTGTTACCCAATGTGCAGATACTTCACTTTGATCTTTTTCTTTTATGCTATTAATAAAATAATTCACTAATTTTTTCACCTTTGGCAAGACCTAACATTTGGTTGCTTTTCATTTCAGGTGTCTGGATTTCCTATCAACCTACCATTCACAGAACTTTCAAACATTGTGGAGTTTGTGTATGCAACAGGCGTGCATAATAACGATGCAAGCAACATTGAGTTTGCCTTGGCTGTTTATATTCACGCTTATCCAAACAACGTTCTTTCCGTTTGGATTTACCTTGCTTCATTAATAAAACAACGATGAAATATTCGACTCCTCAGAGTAAGAAAAATCAATCCAAATACTTCTTACCAAAACTATTTAAGATTTATGCAAACATTGACCACAAGATTTTAAAAGTCAAAATATTTTTTTCATTTATTTATAAACAATCTGTCCCCATTTTTATCCATATCAGGAAATTTCAAGATATAGATTTTATATTTTATATTTCAATGTGGTTTTGTTTTGGTTATTTACAGATCATGACATCTATCAGAGAGAGGAAATTTTGGAATAATGCAATAATAAAAATTTAAATTTCAACACATCAGCAGATTATTGTCAACAACTGAGCACAAATAGTTAGTAATTAATCTATATTATCCATAACTACATGTACAAGAATGTTTTTTTTAACTTTTATCAAAAACAAGAAAAAAAACGTATATTGTCGAAAATTCCTTTTTCCACATTATAGATAATTGGGCTATATTATAATGCTTATTACCTAAACAATAATAATACTAAATAATTTTTTTTTTTTTAAATATTAAAGTACATTTAATCACATCTCCCTAATAGTTGTCGTAATCAGTTAATAAAATCATTTCCTATGCAGCAGAAATCCTTAAGAAAATCCATTATAAATATTTAAAATTTTTATTGAAAAAGAAAAAAATTTCATGCCATCGATGATATTACTTAATCGTAATGCTGATAATTCGTATGTCATCATATGGCTTGTCCGTTTTAGGATTGGTTTTCACATTGCTGATGGCTTGGATAACTTCCATTCCTTTCATTACTCGTCCGAACACGGTATGTTTGTTATCCAACCACGGCTGAAATAGACAAGTAGAGTTAAATTAGCGGGGCAGGCTGAGCTCGGTAGCCTTGCTTGGCAACCAACCTAGGAGAAAGATTGATCGTCCTGTAAAAAGCAAACTCGAGAGATGTATTTTCAGACTGTTTTCCTTATCATTATTGTCATATTCACGTTTCAGCTGTTGTACACACCAACTTTCTTCAGGTGAGATTGATCTAGTTCCACGTGTCATGCCTTTTCTGGATATCTCAGTTTCAGTTATTTTCCTTTAGTACCTCTACTCTTAAAGTTTTTGTTCACCTCTACTGTGTCCAGGTATTGAACTCACAACTTTTTGAGTTAAGTCAACAGATTACTTCAACCAACACTTATCCACTGGGCCACGTGAGAAATTCCAACATATATTCAAAACTTTCAGCCTTCTTCAGGTGATATGACAATAAAGATAAGGATAACAGTCTGAACAATGTAAATAGTGTAAATTAAGCCTAGTGTTGTCGAGTCTATGGGACTTGTATGAGTGATCCTCTTTTGAGGACCTTGCGTGTATTCATTTCAAAACATCAAAGAAAATGTCTGATTGGGTTGAGACTTCTTGATACAAGGTGATAAAGCCACTAAGACTCAAGGGGGGGTAGTGAATGTGAAATAATCTGATAAAAATAAAAAGAGAATTCAAGGAGACAGATGATGATGACAATTGACACTGATCTTCAAAAATTTAAATGCAAAGTTGACTGGAAAGCAAGCGGCAAGAAGAGAGTTCTACACATGAGGTTAGCATAGAACTTATGATTATATCTGGCCATTTCAACTGTAGAATGGAATGATGAGACCTTGCTGCCAATCTAGTTCTGCGCTTAAATTCATAGTCTAGACACATTACCATGAAAATATTTATAGAAAAGCCACAGGGAAGTGACAAGAAAGTGACCAAAGCTGAAATGCCAGATCATGGCCAATAACACTGCAAATTCTCCTTTGTATCAAGAATCTCTAAATACATAAAAGCACCAGACCAGTTGTGGCAGCAATATTTGATGAATGGTAGACTTAAAATATGTAAGATAGACAATTTTTTTCTTGTTCCAATATAATCTTTCCAATTCATGTCAGCCTGAGGAAGGAAACAGTAACAAATAAACAAAATCATATTACTGAGACAATGCATTGGATATTTATAAATTGAAAAGGTAGATTCTGTTAAAAGGTTGTGTAGATCTTCTGACATAAAGATATTAATGCTGCCAATGCTTATGTCACTAAATACTTACAGTTGGGACAACAGTAATAAAAAACTGGGAGCCGTTAGAGTTTGACCCAGCATTTGCCATACTGAGTGTGTAAGGACGATCATGACGCAGACTTGGATGGAACTCGTCTTCAAATTCACCACCCCAGATTGATTCACCACCTGTACCATTACCTGCAAGAAAAACATGCAATTGGCAATTAACCCTGATTTCTTTAAAAACAAAAGTGTAAGTCAAAAAGTGCCAATTTTCAAATAAATTTCAATTTGCTCGGCTGATACATTTAGGTCTTAATAGAGAAGAATCCGCGCCTGTCCAAATTCGTAGTTGGCACCTGTCTATCTTGTGAGATGTAGTTAAATGGGTCTCTATTGCTTGGACATCATTCATACAATACACGATACCACTTGTTCAATCCGCTGTTCTTGCATTCCACACACTTCACCAACGTAAAATCGTTCAGTTATCTCTTATCAGGCCAACACGACAGCCGACCAACCAATCAGCATTCTTCGCTTTTATTCTTAGTTACCCAGGCAAATAGCTTCCTTCAGTCTGACCAATCAGCACATGATTTGCTATTGGTCAAAGCATGCCAAACTGTAGTTACAGCATATACTGCTGGAATCGTTAGACGGGAGAGTAATGACATTTTCAAGGAGCAAAATGTTGATGCCACGTGCTGCACATTGAGGTAAGACACTTATTTTTCTTTGCACCAGATGCAAGCCACTCTGGTTCGCTTGCTTCTATGTGACTGTTCACTACACAAGATTAGAGTGATCTCTCTGAGGTGCAGTCCTGGGCAATGGTATATGGAGGCTGTACATTGCCCAGGTTATATGCACACCCATTGGCCATACCAAGATCCAAAGGAATACAAGGCATTATTTTTGGAGCCAACAAAGACTATAAAATCATGCAAATAATTGTCTTAACAACAGACACTGTCAGTGGAAGATTTTTGAATCCTGAATGGATATATGATGTGGATTAAATTTACTATTTATGATTTACCAAACTCTGGCTCAACTGCAAAGAACAGACATTTCTGCTATCATGAAGCAAATAAAAAAAAAAAAAAATGTTATTTTTTTATGGGTTTAGCTATAACACAAGAAAATGACCCTTTATTTATATATATATATATATATATATATATATATATATATATATATATATATATATATTTAGTTTAATTAGCTGGATTTTATTAATTTCCAAAGTTTTGTTCGTTAATTTAATTCCATTGTTTTGCAGTCAATTTAATATTAATTTTACTAACTTATTTCATTAATCTTTGTCTTTTTAGCCACTCAAAGAAAATCTAAAAGAAGTTTAATTTTATTTTACTGTGTCTTTCCAAACAGCAGGAAACAAATAGCCTTTTGATCTCTTTATCGAAAACAAAACTATCAAACCAATTGCTTCTACATAGTCAACAGATTCTTTCAAGTTCACATCATGACAAGTATTGTCTAACACTAAATTTTTATCAATCAAAAAAAAGTCAGTAATTCCACATCCACATTTACAATGAATGACATTTGACTTACCAAGGGGATCACCAGTTTGTACCATGAATCCTTTGATAACACGATGAAAAATATGACCATTGTAGTAACCATTTCGACTGTGCACACAAAAATTCTCCACGGTTTTGGGACACCTACAACAAGAAAACAACATCCTTCATTTCTACTGGTAAGATGTTTCTAAAATAAATATATGGTGATCAATGTCCTGGATATTAAATCTAAGTGACCTTCCCTCTGTGAGGAGAAGAAATGGTTGCCGGGCCTTAAATGTTATCCATCTGTGACTAATGGCTCCGATTCTCTCATAGTATTTTATTTCTCCTATTTTAGTAATTGTATGCTAACAGACATATCACATTGAAACATTGGTTATTGTACAATCACCAAAGTTAAGCAATATCAAGCCTGATCCGTACCTACATTGATGACTGTTTGTCTACCACTGGCTATGGACTAATTAGTAGAAGTTGTATCAGTAAATCATTATTATCTCAAAAAGAAATACAAATATAATAGCTGGCCACTCACTAGGCAATCCCTATTGCAGACATTCGCTCAGGCACATTTGTGTTTATTCAACACCCACAGAGCCAACCTGTGGTTTATACTGCAACTATGCTGAGCAGACCATAGTTACAGTTTCTGGGAGAGTGTGTGTTATCTAGCATGTCAACAATTTGAACAAAGCCAGCACATTCAAGCCCTCAGCCATGATTTGTGGCTTTGCACTAGCACAGCTATTGACGGCCTTCAAGAGTTCTGTATACTCCATTTTTACTCACAAGGCCTGGGTCAACCCGTGGTATGGTTTTCAGGCACTTTCTAAAGGTGCCCACATGCTGGGATCGACCTCGATCCATTCCAATAACATTAGGAATTCTCCTTCATGGCAAATCGACAATGCCAAGATTCAAACCCAGGTTTCATGGTCAGAAAGTGAACATTCTAACCACTCAGCCACATGCCTATATATATATATATATATATATATATATATATATATATATATATATATTACACACACACATCAAAAGGGAAAACTTAATGCATCATCAAAAACTTGGTTATAAATTATAATTTATTTCAACAGGTAAGTTTTTAATACCTGTCTCATTAGACTGAAATTACAAATGGTTTAAATTTATCCAGACAATATTTAAACAAAAAAAACAAGATAGATGCTTAACCTAGAAAATCTATTTTCTGGGGATTTATATTATTGAAAAGATAGGTGGGGGAGCAGCTGTCAATCTGATGTTCATGTGTGGTGGTTGGGAGAATATCAGTAACAATTAGAGAAATACATTAGAATAAAATCTGTATCATCATAAAGATATATATATATATATATATATATATATATATATATATATATATATATATATATATATATATATATACACACACACACACAAACATAAAAGGGAGAAGTGAAAATAATATATAAAAAGAAAACAATCTTAAATTCAATATCTAATATGAATTGAATATATTCAACAATACTAATTACTGTGTGGATTTTGCCACACATTAGCGTGTTGCAAAAATTCTAATTTTCAAAAATCTCTACATTAAACTAAATGTTTGTTTTTTCAGTTCTCCCATTGAATGTTTGCAATACTTACTTCATTCCATATCCTCTCAATCTGGCCAGAGATACAACTAATACAGCTATTAAAATTGAGAATGTTACTTACTCTCTGGGGAATAATTTACAGTGAATATCTCCGGATGAGGTGTGCACAACTGCAGATTCTGCAACACGTGTATAAGAAGCATCCTGCAAAGGAAACAAAACTTTTTAGCATGCATAAAAAAAAACTTTAATAGTTTTAAAAAGACTCAAATTTCTATTAACTTATTAAAATAAAAATTAGAAATTTTATGTCAAAATTCTTGTTGGATACAAAACAAGGAATCAGTTGGCCATTATTTGCCATTTTATGCTGAAATCAAAGATAAGATTTACTATCAGTGGCTGAACAAAACTAAAAAAAAAAAAAATCTTTTTTTTTTTTTTTGCATTGGATTTCCAAAGGAATACATTTTCCACCTAATATTTCTTAACTAATGATATGTTTAACGTGTTCTATTTACAAATTTTAATAAGAATTTTCCCAACAATGCCTGGACAGTTAAATCTCTTCTTTATGGTATTACTCCTGGTAAAATATGATGTATTAATGTTTTTTATATGAGAATAATAATAAACTAACACTTAAAAGGATAAATTTACTATCGCCTGTAATGATTCTGCTATTTACTCATAGCTGGGAGGGGGGATGGATGCATTCATACCTTTCCCAAGAGTATTAGCACATAAGTAATGAACATGACTGGAATTTGAACTCTGCTCTCTGGTTCATCAATGAAAGTCATTATCCATTACTCCACCATACCTCTCAAAATTTGTTAGAAGCACATGTCTAAAACAATAAGCCAAAGATTGAAAGAGGAATTTGCTCTCTCACCTGTGATAATTGCCACAAGGAATGCGTAAGAGAAACCTCAAGAAAATTTAAGTAAAAGATTATAGGAACACAAAATGGATCTTTTACAACACAACACACTCAGTGAATTAGTTGCTCACCATAATGAGTCTGACCAGAATTTGGATTTCAATAAATGCAACTTTAATTAAAAGGAAACAATTAAAGCTAAAGTATTTTGATCGTTAGATCATCCACATTAAATTTGTTGGTTGTTTCGTTGTTTTGTTTAATGGCATTCCAACCTTAGTGGTCATTTTATGCTGAAAATTATTTTGAGACTGGCAACATTTGGTTTTCAAAAATGTATTGCTGGAAACATTTGGTTTTAAAAAATGTATTGTTCGAAAATGTATAGCTGGTAATACTATTTTTTTGAAAACGTATAGCCGACAACCTTATTTTTTCAAAAACATCCTTTCTGTTGGACGTAGTTTATCGCCGTACCCAGTATGCATATGCAGTTTACCGTCATACCCAGGACGGCATTAAATTTGTGTTCAAGTTCTTACAACATTTCACCTTTTTTGGCAGATCTTCTATTATCACAATGTGGGACCACTAATAATGAAAGTGATAGAACCAAAAGCATAAAGAAAGTAAATTAAATTGGTGAGACGAAATGCCCAGACACATCTATGAAAAAAAAAAGTAAATTTAAAAATGTCAGCATTTCCTCCCTATGCATAATTATGACAAACGTTGGCATTTTTATATTCTCCCCTCCCCTTCCATATATAATTACAACAACAAAAACATTATTTTAGTCTGAAATCTTAAAGGATATGCATCACAGAAAATCATTTTTTTCCACATTGTCATTAATTTTCCTTGTTTTCTAATTTTTGTAAATCCTTTCTTCATACAGTATTCGGGAAGGGAGGGCCTTTTTTGAGCAGACAAGGATAAGTTGAAATTTCCCTTTTTTGTCTCACAGATCAGCTGAAACATTAACACTAGCAAATATATGAAAAAATAGTTCAACTGTTGAATTGGTGGGTAAGAATAATTTTCATTTAAAACATATCTTCCTGTCCTATTCTTTTTTTGGGGGGGGGGGGCCTCATTCGTTTTTTTTTTAACCTAAAATAGTTTAATTTAACCTTTTGTTATATCTATTGATCAGCTAGATGATAAAAATGTTTGATTTCTTACATATGAAAATATCTCATCATTTTTTTTAACCAATTCACCCCAAGCAAAGTAATAATACCACTAAAATGCAAGGGACTACTAGGAGTGAAAGAAACTGAAAATGTTTTTAGAAGGAACCAGAAACTCACTCTTAAACAGGAAAGAAGGGATAAACCTCTACTCCTGTTCAAAAGACCAGGACGGAGTGTGAACTGGGCAATAGGCAAACCTATGTACTCCTCTTAAACTGACAAATGAAACGTAAAGCAATGAAAATGTTTAGTGTTTAACAAAGTTATAAATATTTTCTCTAATTTGGTAATCATCCATTATCATTTTAAAAATTGTTTTCAATACTGATCATATTCTTTGAATTGCATTTGTTGTTATCAAATTTGGGCCGTTGTATTTGCTACCATTGTCTGGTTTGCCTTCACCAGCAATAATAGACTTCTTTCTCTTTCCTTATGGATTATACACTTGAAGAAGGTTGGAGAATGGATTGGCCAAAATGTAGTAAGAATAATAACAAAAAACAAAGTAGTGTACCATTTATAAAAGCATGAACCAACCTGGGTAGCAGCGACAAGTTCTTCTTTGGAAGGCTTCTCATTGAATATGTCTCGTTCAGCATCACCACTGGAAAAACATTGGACAAATTTCCTTTATATAAATCTATATATTTGTAAATTATTTCACACATACTCAGTTTTATAAACTTAAAGAAAATTATTGTCAATAATTGTTTCCATAACAAATGCAGCACTTTGCTATGTAAGAAATGCAAGTATAATCGTTCCCCTTTTTGAAGAGTCATGAAAATGCTGAGGCATCTAGAGTAAGTACTGAACAATTTTCAAGTGTTAAAAAAATCCCATAACAAAGAAAGATTCTTAGTAAAGAAGAGCAAGCCATAAGCATAAAAGTGACAAAACCCCCAGGCAAATTAACCATGATAAATGATAAAGGCCAAAGACCAAAAACTGACAAACTCTTACTTTAAGTATACTTTTTATTGTTGCTTCGGGACCCATTTTAATTCACTGAAAATCTTACATTAACTTTTAGCTCTCTGCATTATTTACAACTATTACTCCTTCCACTACCATTTTTTTTCAAAGGACACTCCACTGTAGTAGGACTTCTTTTGATTTCACTCAAAGTCATTCTCTGTTGCTATAGCAGGAGATGAAAACACAACAGCAAAATTCAAGCACACTATTGTTCAGCACTCTGAGTCACTTACAGTGGCAGAAAAACTTTTGCTCAGCAAGTCACATACACAAGTGCTAGAAGTTTCCAGTGTACTTGCTATTCAACATTTAAACTAGCAGTACCCATGAAAATTTCATAGCTTTCCCATTTTAATTTTTTCTTTTGCTCACTGAAATCAAATGTCTCTGATATATCTTCTCTGTCTTTCCTCATGATCAAAACGGGACAGACAATTATTTATGAGGTATTTGCAAGGCATTTCCTTATTTCTTTCCTTAACTGAAACCAAGTGACGTTTCCAATATGTCTTTTTCTATCTTTCCTCAAGAGCAAAACAGAATAGTCCATTATTTATGAGGTATTGGCAGGCCGTAATGGTCGTGCTAACAAAGGGAGGAAGGGACAAGCAGAATTATAATAAGATTTTTTACAGTTAACATTTCAACACACTCCTGAATGCTATAAGAAAAAGATTGCTTCTTCCACCCCTCAATTGTATTATATATATGTATATATATTTGAAAATTGCTGTAAATACTAAGTTGAAAAAGGTAAACTTCCTTGATATAACATTAGATTGACTGAATAATTTATACACACCTTATAAAAAACCCAATACTAATCCTTTGTATATACACCCTAAATCTAATCATCCTTAATTAAGCATATACTTTTATCTATCAAAAAGAGAATAATTACAAATTCAGCAAATGAGAAAATTTTCTATGAGCATAGTAATTTCTTTAAGGCTCTAAAAAATAGTGGCTACTAATGCCCAAAACTCAATTATATAAAAAATGAAAATGTAAACCATAGAAAAAACAGAAGTAGAAAAATCATTTGGTATACACCCCCACACAAACAAATGGTAAAAAATAAATTAGGACAAAAATTCCTTGCATTAATCATTAAACACTTTCCTAGAGACAGTAAACTCAGTAAAGTTTTTAATAAAAATACCCTAAAATTAAGTTAAATTTGTACAGAAAACTTGGAAATGATTATAAAGAAACATAATGATAATATCTTGAGTAAACACTTAGACCAAAATTATAAAAATTTAGATAGTAAAATAAAAAGAAATGAAAATAAAGGAAAATTATGTAACTGTAGAAATCCTCAAAACTGTCCTCTTAATAATAAATATAGCACTAAATCAGTTGTGTACCAATGCCATATCTCATCTATTGAGGATCCAGATGAAGTTAAAGTATACATTGTATACACATGACATGAATTCAAAAAGAGTTTTAACCAAACATCAAAGCTCTTTTAAAATAAGTAAATACCAGAATTAAACATCCCTATCTAAATACTTCTGGCACTTAAAGGAAACCAATAAAACACCTACTGTAAAATGGAGGTTACTAAGAAAGGCAAGAATTTGTAGGTCATTAAATGACCCATATCCTTTGTGCATACATGAGAAATTATATATTAAGTTTAGGAAAAATTAAAATTTACTTAATCAAAGAAATGAAATAGCTATTTTCTGCAGACACTGTCAAAGATTTTCCTTAAATAATAATTAAATATGATGAAAAATGAAACGTACATATTTAAACTTTGAATAATAATTTTTAAATAAGAAAGTAATTCTAATATATTTATTTGTTTTTTAAAAAAAACATATTTATTAGTTATATTAGTTATTAAAAGTAGGAAAATACTTTAAAATTGAAGGAATAGATTTTAAATATTAAAAATACAATGTACTCGTATTCAAAGCAACCTTTTGCGAAAATCTTTGTGTATAAAATTAGAAATTAAACAGCAAAATAAAGATGTCAAAAAAAAAACAGACAACATGCAAAAAACAGATGTCATCATTTGTTGAACAGGCACCCCTTCCCTACCTTACCGTAACCTGATTTTGAAAGTAGCTTAGATTTGATACAGAAGTTGTTGATGTAAATGAATACGCTACCACCCCTTATTAATAATGATTTAAATTTCCCGTAAGCTTAACAACTAATAATATAAAGATTGTATGGGCTTATAAACCCAGTAAATTTCAAAATAAGTTGTTCCAGAAATAGCTTGAAAATGAATCGGAAATAAAGATTATAAATTTAATTTTATAATTAAATTTAAAGTTTACTGTTTTTAAAACATGGTAATTCCTGTGTAGTGATGGAAACATTTTTAAATTAGTAAATTTATAATGTTTAGGCTTTACTGAATTGTATTGAGCACTGTTTTTTTTTAAAAAATAATCAATAAGAACACTGGATTGTACATCTTACTGTTCTCTCTCTCTCTCTCATATATATATATATATATTTCAGATATAGTATATCTGTAAAAGGACAATATAAAAAAAGACAAAAGGAAAACTTATTCTAGTTGATACATTTTGTCCTCTAAAGGATTTTATCAGTGTAGATTTGCCTTGCTAAAGTCCCTCAAAGGACAAAATGCATTGGCTAAGATTTCCTTTTGTCTTTTTTCATCTATCTATATATATATATATATATATATATATATATATATGTGTGTAAAATACCAATTTGTTACTGGTAGGGATAATTTCAATTAGGATATTAATCCAAAGAGACCCCAATGTAAAATACAGTAAAGAGTATTATAATAATAATAAATCAAGAAAAAATCTTAAAGATCCATTTCAGTTATATCATCTCTTTACAGAATAAATTATAACAATATTCATGAAAATTATAACTGAAATGGATCTTTACGGTTTTTTCTTGATTTATTGTGTGTGTGTGTGTGTGTGAGTATTCCTCATCCCTTTAATACAAATTATAGATAATACAAATAATTGATTACCTTTTTATATCTTCAGGTTCCCGTTTTGTGAACATGTAAAATCGATTCTTTTTAAAAGCTGTGCAGAATAAAGTTGGATCAACCATAACTGTGTGCAAGATAGGGTTGTCAGCAGCTACCATGTCGGCATCCATTGTTGCCTTTTTTTTCTTGCCTGATCCTTGGAACAGGCTAATCTGAAGGAAACGAGCATTCTCTGGTTTTCCCAGAATCCGCACACATTGGTTTGTGTACAAGTTGACAACTGCAGGGAAAATAAATTTGCATTATTTATTTATTTATTTTTTTTTTACAAATGGACGTTAAATTTATATTTAGATTCTTCAGTCACCAAATTGGGAAAATCTAATTTTTCCAGATGCCTTAACATTGGATATTGGTTAACAAGGCTAGTCTGGTTGAGTATTACCAATGGGTAGCAAGTTTAATCCTCACTGGGTGCCACATAAAAAATAATTTAATGATGTAACCCAATGAACGTTGACAAGTTATAAAAACATCAAATCATTAAGCAAAAAGTTTTCATTGTAAAATCATTTCCAGGTGCCTTGCTGTAAGGTAATGTTTAATGAAGCTAGCTTCGTTGACCATTACAACTGAATGGGAGTTCAATCCTTAGTGGGTGCTGCAGACAAAAATCCAAGATTAAGTAACTCAACAATGTTGTAAAATCAACCAACTTTCCTTCATAGTTATGCATTTAGTTTATTTACAAGACTATTTCAGTTTGACACAAGACCTCAAGATGTTTACAAGGTCTGATATTACTCAACAATCATCCACTTTACTTCTGATCAGGTTTAATACTGCTTAACATCAGTGGTTATACAAGAACGAAGGCTTTCTAGCATGGCACAACGCCACCTAGTGTGGATCAACAAAAAGAGAAAAGATACTGACAACAACACTGCTTGTCAAATTAAAGACTGAAACCCAAACTGAGAATCAAAGATATTTCCAGAAAGTGATAGGATTGTTTAGAAGAAAAAAAAATTAAAGGAAAATAAAGAATAAATAAGAAATAAAGAATGTGTGAGATTTAGAGAAGTACAGTGTAACCCAGATATAAGAGACCCGGATATAAGAGAGATTTTCCCAAATTAGAGCCTGTGTTAATAAAACAAAATAGACCAAACCTGGATATAAGAGACTTCTTCTCCAGTCCCGACAACTCTCTTATATCCGGGTTACACTGTAACTGCAAATAATAATACATCAATGTCCAATTGTGAGGCAGTCAGAACCTGACACAATTGTGGTATTGTTTTTTTACTTTTGACTTTGTTATTTTGGACAACTGATATACTGTGATACACATGTATATACTTTTACAATATGGGTGCATGGCCAAGTGGTTAGGACATTCGCTTTCCAAACAGGAGGGCTCAGTTTGAACTTCTTTAATCAGGAACTTGACTTCTTGATATTATTGGCCTGGAGAGGTGTACCCACCTTCGGAAAGGTGGCTGAAAACTGCACCATGGTCTGACCCAAGTCATGTGTGAAAATGGCTAGACGGAATTGTTCATCAATGGTTATGCTAACACAGTCACAAGTCATCGTGACTAAGAGTTTATTCAAACTGTTGATCGTGCCAAATGATGCGCTCTCTCCAAAAAACTACTTTAGGCCTGTTCGGCATAGTTGCAGTATAAACCACAGGTGAACTCTGTGGGTGGTGAATAAGTAAAATGTGCCTGAGCAGGCGTCTGCTACAGGGATTGGCTAGCCAGCTGTTATATACATTATACTTTTACATGAAGTTATGTCTTAGTATTGATTACAAAAAGAAATCAAAGATTTATTGATTATTCAATAAACTTTAAGAAAGTTTACTTTAATAAAGCTAAATGGAAAAAAACTGTTTCTACCCTGAGTGACATCAGGCCAAAAACTTTTCTGTTACGGGTCACAGCAAGGAAAAAAAACAAATAAAAACCAACAAAGACTGGCCTAAGAGAATTAAAAAAAAAAAAACATTTTTATATGAATATACATTTAAAATAAAAAACAAAGAGAACAGTGAAACAGTTGCAATTTTCCATTATGAAAAGAGCAAAGGTCATTAAATAAAAAAAGCAAAATAAAATCCTTGAAGTTGAAAGTTTCATAATCAAAAGTAACTTACCTTTAATCCCTAACATAGTGCTGTAAAGAATGAAGTAGCCACTTTCATCAAACACTTTAAAAAAGAAAAGAAAAGGAAAATATATATTTCTAGTTTTTTTTTTTTTCATATTTGGATTTTTTATGTAAATAAAGAAAGAATAGTTTTAAATTAAGTTCAATTCTCTGATCTGCCATTTTCATGAAATTTGAAACCAACTGCTGAGCTTTGTTTAAATGGCAAACGGGCAACTCTTTAACCTTCATGTTCACAAAAAATGATGTGTCAAAAGGAGAGTTTTTCCCTTTGACACCACAATTATTATTTTAACTACCTTCACTCCTCAGCAATAAGAATTATAATAACACCAAAAAAAAGGTGAAAGTGAATTTATACAATTTTTTCTTGAGAATTTATGACAAAAATATTAAACACTATTTATTTATTAGATTATTTATAAGAATAATTTTATATTTACAACATTCTGAAAAATAGTACAATTAAAACTAATGCAATGCAATATTTATCATTTACCAATTTATAAAGGAATGAATATGAAAACAATTTTTTATTCATAAATTTATAAACATTTACTATATTATTAAAATATGCAAACCAACTATAAGGAAATCGTTATTATTTGCCATTTTATAAAGTTTGAGGCAATTGGCAAAATAAATTTTATATATATATAAAATAATAATACAATAAACTAAATACTCACAAATATTACTGTATCTGAAAGAAGAGGATTTTTCCAGATCCCGTTCAACAGCCATTCTTCGACCAAATTCCATGTTGGGTAGGAGTTGTTTTATCTGGGAATAATACAAAGACAAAAGTTGGGAACTAAAGGGTATAAGATACTAATACCGGTCTGCTCAGTCTTAAACAATTACCAATTTAAAAAGATTTTTTATTATAAAAGTTATGAAAATTCGAAAAAAAGATACAAAATTATAGACATAAATGCTTAAGATTTAATCATCAGTCAGTCAGTCGTCCCATGACCAGATGTGGTTGTAGGATCGTCGAGAACCTGACCAGTTCCTTACTTATCTGGGTTGAAAGTTTGTGTAGCATGTCTTCAGCAAGAAGAACCACAGAGCTCATCCCTCCAGGTTAAACCACAGCCAGTGTCCTCCAACTTGAAAGCTTGCCTTGGTCACAGACAAATGGCCATTGATTCCATCAGAGGAGCCCTCCACTCTGATTATTGACTTCAGTCTAGGAAGCCCTCCACCCAGCAAAGCCGTATCCTCACCACATTGGCTGCATCCATAGCTATAGAACCCACTCTACCCCATTGTGCTAGATGGCCACTGAACCTGCAAAGAAGATCCATCTACCCTTTGACAGGTCTTGTTTCTAATCCTGCTGAGTGTCTAGCAACCCTCCTTAACAGAAAAGCCTGATGGCAGAACCAATTTAGTTGCCGATGACCCAAGTGGCAGGTAGCCCTGGGTTACATGGTACCAGGAGAGTAATTGTATTTTTGATCAGACAAAGGTTTAATACTACTAGTGCAAAAACGAGCAGTAGTGTCACTAACAAAGTCTGGGGTAAGGCATGGTTTGGGAGGGTTAAAACATCATTACTACTGACCCAAACCCCCAGCAATACCTAACAATATCACCAGATGGTTTTCTGTCACAGTGTGGGGATGCCAAATACAGCCTCTGCTTAATCTTAGGGCTTCTTCATACATTTCCTCTTTTCTATTGGTGACAATCTGTGGTCAGTCAAGGATGTCAAGGCTGAATTCATAAAAAAACCTCAACATACTAACTTCACTTGGTCATCCAATCATCTGTCAGGTGTTGCATATTTTGCCAGCTTACACAGATGTGCCCAGTCAATAGTTTCCTCAAAAGAAAATGTTAATTCAATGACATTATATCTAATGAAGTAGAATAAACCTTGAATGTCTCCTGGGTATTTCGGTGAGTTTTCCTCAATGTCAAATAAATTATTTAATGATAGAAGAAAACTTGCCAAAATTGCAAATAATGTTCTGAAAACTTCTGAACATTGCTGGTCTTTTTCTAGGAAAAAAAAGTTGAAGTTATGAGACAGCCAGTGAAGCATTTATGCTGTTAATAGTTTGAAATAAACATATGTTCACATACTATGGTGGTGGAGTAGATTATAGTGTCACATGACTAAAATGATGGTTCAGTGGTATTTTAAGACATGCACACCAAGATTAAAACAAATTTTACTGATGGTAGGTTGCTGTCATTTGATTTGAAGAGCCTATAAAATACGTATTCATTTTTTACAGTTCAATTGGCAGAGTAATCACACTCTGATACTTACATAAGGCTAAGATACTGAGTATCATGTTCGTTACTCTTTCTATTTATTTATCACATTGACAATTTTTTTCTTAAATATTTTTAATTCAATATAACTTTTATTCTGCTCTATATAAAGATTTTATTTTAGCTTCATCTTCAAATATGTTAACATACTTTGACTAATTTGTAAAATTAATTTAAATGAAAGTAAATAAACTATTTCCTAAAGATTGTTTGCAATTATAAAAATTCTTGATCCAATTCTTTCATTTACTCAAATTATTAATTTTGATCATAAAATCAATTATAAAACAAAAGAATCTTGAAAATATTTAAATCACAAAAAAATCCAAACCACCAATAGTGGGAAAAATTTTAAAAGCTGTCCATTTACCTGTTGAGCTGAGGAAACTTGTTCTAAAGACTCGTCCAAAACTTTTGTTAATTTCCCTGTGAGAAATTTAAATACACGTACCTGAATTGAAAAGGTTTAAAACTTTATTAAGAATAAATGGTTTTATCACATACCGACATGTTTATTATTGTCTTATATTGTTAAATAAGTTTCATACAAAAATTGATAATCTTCCATTATGAACATTAACTATTATTGAATTCAAGAAGGCAAAAGATTTTCTTTTTTAAATTTTTGGTAACAAAAGAAAAGAGTTGTAATTTTTAATTTTTTCTTAAATCTTGTATGTATGTATGTATGCATGTGTGTGTGTGTGTGTGTTCCCAAGATACAGCTTAAATATATAATACCCCAACTTATATAGGGGCATATTATGCCTTGAACTCCTGCTGAGTGTAGTGCCAAATTTCATTAAAATTACACAAATTCTTGAGCTAGGGTCATTTCTCTGTTTTTATGACATTTCTTAATGGAAAATTCAGTATTTCTTTTCGATACACATATCAATCTGCATGTATAAACAAACACTTGCATATTATATTCCAATTATTGTGCATGTGAAAAATAATAAACATTCATAATACATTATAACAACATTATTAACTCAATTTAAATTTACATATATAACAACATATATTTATACAATTCACTACACTAGTAATTTAAAAAAAAAAAAAAATATCTCAGATGTTTGACAAGTACATGAGGATGATATGTGGGGGTGTCATTGTAAAACAATCTGTAAGGCTGGAAAATTGTGTCACATGACTTGATGGTAAATAAGTAAATAGATGTATGTTGGTGTGCTGTCGTTATGTATTTTGAAATAAATGTGGAGAAAGAACGAGTATTTGATGTGAGTAATAACTATTACAATAACTTGTATTGCAAATGCAAATTAAAATATGTGTAATTAATAATAAAAGTAATAATTTTGTATCATGAACTGCTTTTAAAATGAACCCAACAAACTTATGGATGATGTATTGAAACCTAGACATAACTACACTACACTGATTGCAGTTAAGTGTTGTGTTTAGATTAAAGAGGAGATAACTGCTTATGCAAGGAAGAAGTTTAAAAAACATTGGAGACAGGAGAGACTAAAAATAGGTTTTCATATCTTTTCCTTTTTCATAATGCTAAAAAAAAAACTGATTATCATCCCAATTAATTTTTATCTTTTTTTTTTTTTTAAATCAATCTATTTTTTAAAGTTTTGATTTTCTCTTCGTTTTTTTATTTTTTATTTTTGTTTCAGTATTTACCTTTGGACTTTGCAACCATACAGTGCTGTTCACGAAAAGTGAGTTACCTGACCCCTTCCCGACCACCTAGTAAAAAAGTTTACTCATCCTAAGGTATTCTATTGATAATTATAATTTTGGATATAAATGAGACTTAGGGAAAAACTATGTGCAAAAAAAGTGACTCACTTATTTCCTGCAACTAGTAATCAATAAAAACATAACCGAACAGCTTTAAATAAAGAATAATAGAGGTATAATTTATTTATAATAATAGGTAATATAGTTCGAAATATTTAATAATCTATGGGTCCTCCTTTATTTTGAATAACCTTTTCAACCCTTTTTTGCATTGACTTGATTAGGTTCTGGCAAATCTCATCTCCAAGCATTGAATTCCATTCGGACATGAAATTCACAATCAAATCCTCTTTGTTGCTCAACTGCTTTCTCGAGAGCCTGTACTTTATAATGCTCCATAAGTTTTCTATGGGGTTGAGGTCAGGAGATTGGGGCGGCCATGTCATAACACTCACCTGCTTCTCATCAAAATATTCCTTCATCAATTTTGATTTGTGACAGGGAGCATTATCCTACATAAAAATGAGCTTGGTTGGGTCGATTTGCACCCTTTCAGCAGAAGGGAGCAGACAAGACTAAAATTCTCTTGTACTGCTCGCTCCTGAGGGTCTTTTCAATAGGTTTTAAGAGACCAGTTCCATGAAAAGAAAAGCATCCCCAGAACATTATACTGAACGGATGCTTGACAGTACTTACTGCTAAATTCAAAGAGCTTTCAAAGCTTCTTCTTCAGATTTTAGATCGCTTATCCTTTGAATTTAGCTCAACTTTCATTTCATTGGAGAAGAGAACATTTAGTAAAAAGAAATCAGGTGAGTCACTTTTATCGAACAGCACTGTATTTTGTTCTTTTCTTTAGTGTTTTCTTGATGAAATTTTGCAACCTACATATTGTTTGTTTTTGCTTCCTGTTCACATGATGGATAATTTGTTGGGGAAATGGGGGGGTCTGGGATTGATGAATTTGGAATAATCAAGAATGTGATGAACTATCTTCAAGTTTTAGATTAGTTTCATCATCATTTGAGTTGGTGCATTTGCACCACCACTGTTATCACCACACCTCTCTGTTGTAATTGTGATTCAGGGTGACATTCAAGGCAAAATAGTGCAATGGCTTGCTGGTTCCTTTTGCACCTGGGATGTTGAGGTTACATTGTCCCTTCTCTCAGAAGTTCCTCCATCCACTGGTAAAGCTGTTGACCTCTGAGGTACATTTCCTAAGCCCAGGCTGGCAACTGGCCAATGGCCGCTTGGCACAGGTGGGTTGCAGAGGGGAATTATTTTGACTATCCTCACAGTTCAGCTGGAAGTTCAATGCTATTGACTGGAGTTTAGCTGTTGCAGTGCCCATGCAACTTCTTGGAGCTACATGTGAGAGTTGGATGTGGGCCGTGGACTAGTACAGTTCCACATCCCAATTCACCAAATTAAATTAGGGTTGAGCAGTTTGCTGCAAAAGGTAACATCCCTGATGATGCATCCCATAAAATAGTTTAATTATTGAAAGAAAGCAAATAAAAGGATACTTTAAAGCAAAAAGTAGAAAACTGAAAATCTGAGAATTTTTAGGGTTAGTATTTCTGCTGCAAATACATGTTCAGAATTCCCTATATGTTACCCAGATCAATATACACCTGATGAAATAGTTTGCATGTAATGTATGTCCCTTCAGGGAGGCACTGTGCCTTGAAAGATTATTCAGCCTCAAACTCATACCTGACCAAGTAGAACTCTTACATATGATCCATTGTTAAAAATGCAGGTAAAATGGTTAACTCCCTGTACCACTCCAGTAAGTGCCTGACTCCTCATACTATCCTCTAACTTAACAAGAGCCAGATCAGGCCAAAATTGGAGTTAATTTATTTGACAATTTATCAATAATGCTAATATTTTAAGAATTTCTGCTTAAGCTTCAGTTTTCTCTTTTCTTTGTTAAATCTCTTAAAGTTGAGGTGGATTATTTTTCCTTCTTGAATGCTGGGCAGATATATTTACACTGATGATCTCAACCATTATAATCATTTGCCTAATAAGGTATTGGTCTTCTTCCACATGCATACAAAACAACTCAGCTGATCAGGTATGAATACAAGACCTGTAATGGTTTTCTCTAGGATTAGATGTCAAGATGTTAACAATACATCCTTTAACTGCTGTAAACTACATGATGGGAAATTTTGTAGCGCAAGCTTATAAGTTCAACACATCCCTTAAGGGCTCAATGGGATTTAAATCTGGAGAGTTTATGTACTTTGTAGGGATAAAACTAAAAAAATAAAAGTTCTATCAGCATGCAACAAAACTTTCCTGCCTGAGAAATGGATTCTTTGCACCTAAAAACACCTAACTCACTCTCTTCACTACAGACCCTCAAAAAGATGTCCATTTCCTCTCCTCAGCATCTTGCTTGTCATAAGACGAAGTGACTTTGTTCCTCTATTACATGCAAACTTAAAATATATAACTAAAATACACACACACAAATACATAAACATAAATATAATTATAGGATTTGAATTTACAATTTAACATGTTTTTAGTGTTATTCCCCTGTATGTTTTTTATTCCTGTGAACATGAGGCTATCCTTGCTGGTATGATGATAGTGACCCCACAACTTACTTTTCTATCAGTTGATGTAGTTGCCATTAACATACCATTTGGTGAAAAACAGATACTTAATGGCACGCTTTTATTCTGAAAAGCAAAACAGATTTACAAGATTATGAATATAAAACTGATGTGCATATATCAAACATCTTTAAATACATAACTACATTATAAAATGATTTGCTCAAATTAATGTTCTCAGCTTGGTTGCTATTCTCATGTTTCAGTTGTTTTACACTTTGGACTTCTTCAGATGTCAGTCATAGTAACCTTACTGAAATTTCCATAGTGACAGAGGTTTTCTTATGCCATAAGTCACATGACTTAATTGATCCTTGTGATGCAACTCGTCTCTTCCTCTGAACCAAGATGATAGGACTTTTCTACGTTTCATAGCCATTTAGTAAAGTCATATACTCTTGGTTCAAAGGATGACACCAATTGCATCACAAGGATCCATTAACTTATATGACTTATGGCATAGTGGAATAAGAAAAACTCTAGGCCAACGAATTGAAGATTGATTGTTTTCTTTACAGTTTATCAACCCTTTGTGAGTTATTTAAAATGAAAATATACTTTGGATTGTAGGAGGTTGCTTAGAGTACCTGATGTTCCTGAAGGGAACCCCCATCTAATAATTGACCAGACTCGACTCTGCTTAACTTTAGTGATCAAATAAGAATGGGTGCTTTGAGTGTGATTTGACTGTAAGCCATGGATTGAATACAGGGTTTGGTTTTAAATTCCCAAAAGGTTACCAACTCTGACATATATCTGAAGAAAGCCAAATGGTACAACAACTGAAACATTATTACTATAACAACAAAGATGAGGTTTCTAGTCTGAATAAATTGGTATTTAATAATATTAATTCCTAATTTTAAAAATTCAGAGAAAATTGACAAAAATATAGTTTTAACTTTATCCACATTTGATCATTGTATTGAAGCAAATACACAACTAGCATAATAACTCAAAATATCATTTCATTTATGCCAAGACATAAAAACAACTCCAAGTCTGATTATTACAAAAAGCTGTTCACAGAAGGAATCAATTCCAGTTTTCTTTAGTGACCAAATAAAAACAATTTATCAGTCATCAGTTTTGATCATATATAGGATGAATAAATGTTAAACAATATTATAACCAAATATTAATGTGAAAACAGAAAGAGAGAAATAGTTTAAAATGTCAAACTGTAAAATTAATGACAGTTTGATATTTATTAAATATAGTGAGAGCAAAAGACAAAAAAAAACCCTGACCTTCATGAATTCATATAAATCTGTATCTGTTTTATATTGCCATTTCACACATTTAGGAAATGAATAATCCTTTTTTGGTCCAGTCCAGTATTCTACCATCCCTGCTGTATCAGAAGACACGGCTACATCGAACACCGTATTGTACTGGAAAAAGAATAGAAGAAAGAATATTTGAAAAAAATACATCGGAGCTTCACGGGAAATTTAAATTTCATTGCCTAAATGAATGTAACTTATTTCTCTCATCTAGATATATTGTTAAGAACTTAAAAGGAAATCAATTTTTGATATTGGAAAGACAACTGCTTTCTACATAATTTATGTCCTGAAAAGAAAAAAAATTTAACTCAAGAAACATTAAATAAAAAATTTAACCACAGTACCTTGTCAGTTATTTTTAATGAAACTTGTATAAAAGACAGATCGCTACCCAAATACAAATATATATACATATATATATATATATATATATATATATATATATATATATATATATATATTTTCTGATTATACGTTTTCTTATGGATACATTTATTCCAGTAAATGCTGTTTTTTATTTAAACAATATTAATTATATTTACTGACCTAAATGTTCAATAAATTTTATAGAAATTATGCATCCTCCAACAGGAATTGAACCTGTATCCTATACAGAACCATCATAAAGCCTGATGTGCTATGACCATTCAGCCACAGAGAACTTCTGGTTTAGTGAAGCTTGAATTACTGCTTTTAAACACACACCTTCACCGATTTTTATTGATCTATCATATCTGCTCTGAAATTGTAGCCTAACGTAAGAATGACAATATATTATATGAAATGGATTAAATCCGACAAATATTTTAATATATTTTCTGTTTATACGTTTTTTTATGAATACACTTATTTGAATAAATGCTCTGTTTTTTAATTTCTTGAACATTCAAGCCAGTAAATGTAATTAATACTGTTTAATTAAAAAAAAAAAAGAGCATTTGCTTAAATAAGTGTATCCAGAAAAAAAAAAACAACATATAAACAGAAAATATATTAAAATATTTGTTGGATTTAATCCATTATATATATATATATATATATATATATATATATATATATATAGGAATCACCCAATTAATGCATTTTCAATGAGTGTACTAAAATTTTTCTATACCAAAATTCAGTTAGTGCATACATAATACTAAATTAGTGCAGTAAAACATTCTCCAGTTTAACCATAGTAATTGAAAATTGATTTTTTTTTAATAGTTCCTGATTAATTAAAAATTCTCTAAAATTTAAAAATGGGTAATTATTTTGTTTGTCAACTATTACATTATCTAAGTAATTACAGTAGTGTTCAAAAATGGAACAGTTATAAATAGAGAAATTTTATAATATAAGCCGATAATAAAAATAGATATTTGAATATTTGTCTATTAAAATTTTTTTAATATTTTGATTTTTTTTCATGTTTATTTTGAAAGTCTTAAAAAGAAATGGACAATTTAATTAGACACAGAAATTTGCATTTATTAAAAATATATCAAAA
>OZ038499.1:44953024-44968024 GCA_964036315.1 Acanthosepion esculentum | reverse complement strand
CAACCCTCTCTCAATGGGTCAGTTAGACCATAAGTACATGAGTGAGCTTGTCTCGTGCCTTTAGGTCTCAGACTGGTATGATGTTTCTGACCCAAGGAGGAGTTCTGTTGCTTTAACTTCTGGGCAGACACAACATGTCCACACTGAGCATCACACATGTATTTTCTTTCCTGGGTTGATTGTCCCTTCTTTAAGAGTGCTGGAGATAGACGTTTTCCGAGTTTTGGCATTACCCACCTGATAGGGATCTGAACCTTCAAGTAACTCCAAAGAAGGCTATCCTATCAGAAGGTGTATAATATCGGTGCTATTGTACTGCCATATTTTAATGGTTTCTAGACTGTGCAGTAGTCTTCAGTGGGGCCTCCCGATACCAGGATGAAGGGTACTGCTATGGCTGTATCTCTGGACAATTCTCTCCAAGGTATTTATTTATATATGCAATTCCTGTGTTTGTGTCTGTCTCACTGCCTACTAGCCTTCCATTAACCAATACACACATGAAACCAATGAAAATGAACTAGCAAACCCAACGTAAAAAAAAAACAAAGTATACCGTCTCCTACACCAACGTGAGGAGTCTGCGTTCCAACTTTCAAGAAGTGGAACACACCATCTTCTCCAGTCTAGACCAGACGTGATACTTTCTGAAACAGGCAAACCTCCTCAACCTCTTCCTAACCTCCTGCCCTGATAAATGCTTATCAAAAGTTTTACTTCCACTTGGCATGTCAGACCATTCCCTAATTAGTGTTCATATTGATGCCAAACCTAAGGCATCTCCTGATGTACCATTCCATAGAATGATTTTTCATTATGTAAAGGCTGACTGGGTCAGCTTTCAATCCAACATGATGGAGGTTCCCCTCCCAACCTTCTTCAAGCATACTGCATCCAAAACTGCTGTGATTGTCACTGATTGGATCCTTTCTGGAATGAAGAGTTTTATATCCCCACAAAAATTCCAGCAAAAACAAAACAGTCGATCCTGATTCCCCTTGAATGCGTTGCAGCCATAACTCACCAAAACCACTATTTCAATATCTATTGTAAGGAGCGATGTAGTTCCCCACTCCCACTGCATTCAGAACTGCTCACAATCACTGCAAAAAAGTTCTAGAAAATAACAAGTGCAGCTATGCCCGAGCAGGCCAGACCAAGGTTGAAAAGAAACAAATTGGATCCCAAGACTTCTGGAAGATCTCCAACCAAATTATGAATAGAGGCAAAACAGCTGTGCCCATAATTATAAATGGCCCCGAAGGCATCTCTTCCTTGACAGATAAAGCAAACCTCTTCGCCTCCATCTTTCCCACTAACTCAACGTTAAATGACAAATATCATCCTCTACCAAAGTTCTTGAACTTGACTGAGCGCAATCTCAGTAATATTACCATCACAGTACAAGAAGGCCTTGACCCTAAGAAAGCCAGTGGTCCAGACAAAATTCCACTGGTTGTCTTTAATAATATCAACCTAGAATTATCCCCAATCCTAGCAAAGTTATTCAATCACTCCTTGAAGGTGAAATCCCTCCCTAGCCTGTGGAAAGTGTCAAGTGTATGGCCAGTTTGCAAGAATGTGGGTATGCGATCTTCCCTCTCTCTCCTAGTACAGTATAATCAGTAAGCTTTTTGAGGCCATAACCAATAAGAAGGTTGCCAAGCACCTAGAAAAGAAAAACCTCTTCAGTGACAAGCAGTATAAGTTTCGGACGGCCTGATCCACTGCCAACGTTCCACCATCACTAATAGAATGAGTGAGGCTCTTGATGACAAACACACCATGAGGACCGTAGCACTAGTTATCTCAAAGACCTTCAACAAGGTGTGTGGCACAATGACTTATTACACAAGCTCTTCAGTTAGGGAATCACTGGAAGGGTCTTCTAAATCATAAAATCCTTCCAAACAGGAAGGTAATTATTAATGGCCAGTCCTCCAGAACCCTAGAAGTCAACACAGGCATCTCCTAGAAGTCACTCCTCAGACCAATTCACTTTTTGATGTACATAAATGATCTACCTAAGAATATACACAGATCATTTGTAAACATCTATGCTGATGATATGATTATATACAGATGTATCTCTAAAGGCCAGAGATCTCTCTTCCAATCTTGCACAAACTACCCAATGGTGTAAAAACTGGCTGGTTACATTCAATGCCTTGAAGACCAAGCTAGCTACATTCCATCATCGCCAATGTGACCCTGATCTTCTCAAGGAAGCACAGTGCCTTGCTTCACTGACCAGAAGTGGAACTCATACATACGATCTATTGCTAAGGATGCAGGTAAAATGGAGTACCTGACTCCTCCTGTTATTCTTTACCTTTACAAGAGCCAGATCAGGCCAAAAATGGAGTGCTGTTGTCATATTTGAGCAGGAACTGCCCAGAAATCACTCTCCAACTTTGATAGAGTTCACAAGTGTCTCTAAGCCCTTGTGGGTGACAAATTATTCTCCATCCTTCAACCTCTCTCACACAGACTGGATGTTGTAAGCCTCTCGCAGCTCTACCGCTACTTCCACAGAAAGTGCTCGGACGAACTACATTCCCTGATCTCACCGACACAAACCGTCACAGTAAGAACACGCCATGCCAAACTTACATAGCAAACCACCTACATTC
The DNA here is from genome assembly GCA_964036315.1 of Acanthosepion esculentum. Lineage (NCBI taxonomy): Eukaryota > Metazoa > Mollusca > Cephalopoda > Sepiida > Sepiidae > Acanthosepion > Acanthosepion esculentum. The sequence continues at coordinate 44,965,391 of OZ038499.1, read as the reverse complement.
CCTCCATATTCCATAAGTGAGAAGTAAGTGCCACTCGAAGAGCTTTTCCCTGCGAACCACTGTCCTGTAGAACCAATTCACAACAGGATGTGTCCCTGATCGCTACAATCTTAACCTGTTCAAGGCTAGGGTCAACTGTAATCTTCCACTCCTATACACACAAATGGCCTCCAAATGTAACCCTCTACCTAAAGTGACCCCTGGGCCTTGTAAAGAGTGAACCTTACTGAAAAAAAATATATATATAAGAAAATAAAAAATTCAACAATAATAACATTTACTCACTTTTGTTTATCATGCATTAAATTGCATCATTTAGCATCTTCCATAGTTTACCTTGATTTTCACAGTTAGCCATAGGATTATTTTTGAGTGTTCGGAAATTTAACAATTCTGAAATATCTTTACATTTAACTTGATAAAGTCCATCAGAGGACAAGATGTGTTGTTAAAGAAAAGTTTTCCATTTGTCATTATTCATATCTTAATTTTTATATATACATATATTTTATTTATATCTTAATTTTTATATATACATACACACATATATTTTCTACAAAATTTCTTGTACATTCAGGCCGGTAAATGTATTTAATACTGTTTAATTAAAAACAGAGCATTTACTTAATTAAATAAATTGTATCTATAAAAATAACGTATAAACAGAAAATATATTAAATAATTGTCGGACTTAAATCAGTTTCATTATATGTTGTCATTGTTTACATTAAGATATATTTCATGAGCAGATTTCATCAATCGAGAAAAATTGTCAAACAGTAATTTGGACTTTGCTAACCAGGCGCTTCTCAGTAGCCAAATGGTATAGCATGTCAGATCAAATGTCAGTTTCCATATAGAAATACAGGTTCGATTCCTGTCGGAGAATGCATATTTTCTACAAAGTTTCTCAAACATTCAGGCCAGTAAATGTAATTAATACTGTTATAATTAAAAACAAAGCATTTACTTAAATAAATTGTATCTATAAAAATAATGTATAAACAGAAAATATATTAAGTGTGTGTATGTATGTGTGTAACATTTATCTGTGCAGAAAGTGAAATCGCTGCACTATCTTCCATTCTGTTGTGTTCACTTTGCATGGAAAAGGCATGAATCTGTCTTCTCCCAGCTATGGGTTAAATAACAAACCAGACTCGGCTCTCTTACTTTGGGCGGCAGCTAGGAAAAACTGAATTCAAACCTTGGGAGGACCGTGTGGAAACTTTGCACACTATTTTTGCTATCAATTATTTCAAAAAGAGTGGCTGGTTTGACACAAGCCTTCACACCTACAATGAAATCTTCTGTGTGGGTAGCTCAGTTCTAAATAAAACTGTTAGGCCCTCATATGTCAAAATCGTCAGGAGAGTCCACTACTACCATTACTACTACTACTACTAAGGGAGTAGTGATAGTATAAAAGGGAATATTATCTTCCTCTAGTATCACTTGAGAATATTTTATAGATACATTCATGTATACTTGAATTCTGCAATGAAAAAAGTAGTCTGGGCTCCTTTGCCTTGGATGACAGCCAGTCTAGGTGAAGAAACACTTCAAAACCATGGAGAAAGAAACAGGAAATCACTCCACTATATGTTATAGCAATTCAAAGATGATAAAGAAAAAGGAATCTGTGGAGAGCCATGACTGCCTATGCCCTGAAGGGGGGCATGGAATGAAAGCATTGTATTAAAAGGAAATAGATGAGAATGTTAGTCTAAATAATTCCAAGGGAAGATAACTGATCACATTCTAAAGAAAGTAAAAATCAAAATTTATTTACAGAGATCAATGTCACAGGTTTGTAGTGAAGTTTATCAATAACTTGCAGAGGTTGGTTGCTCCCTTTGCTATCAAATACATGAATGCTGCTACTTTTCGTGTCTGATCTGTAAAATAATTATGAAAGTGATATTCAAGACATAAAAACATTTATAGTTTTCTTTTTCCTTTTTTTTTTTAAATAACAGACCAAGAATAATATGTCTGAAGGTCAGCTTTAGTGAATTTCAATTTTTCTTTTTTTCTTTTTTCAACCTGACAAGAAAAAGTATTTTTTAAGACTTAGCCAAAATGAGGCAATGTTGCAAACACAAACACTTTTAGAGAATACTTGTGTATCACAGAGTTTTATTTAAATTTAAAAAAAAAAAAAGTGAGTTAAAAATATTTTTGAACTAACACCATATATAAAATATGTGAGTTCAATTTGTTCACCTAAAAATAGGATATCATTTTATTAGATTATAAGAACATAAATAACCTTAATATATGATAAAAATATAATTTTAAGGTATGTTATATTTATGGGTTAAAGTGCTCAATATCAGAGATAGAGTTATATAAATATAAAAGTAGACACTGAGGTCAACTGGTGACAGTCTGTTTCATGCTTAAATGCAATTGTCAGGCCATGTGTGTTGTGTTTTAGCTAGACTATTTGAATATATGCTGGTCAGTGATGCATTACAGGTAGGTCTATTGCATAGGCTGAAAATTGTCAATGGGGAAAATTTTCATTGAGAAAATTGCCAGTGAGGAAAATTTCCAGGGTTTTGAATCTATTTACCTGATAGTGCTTTAGAACAATTTCAGAAAAATAAAATGAGGTTTTATTTAAAGCCTTAAAATTATATAAGTTTCATTTATCAACATTTCATATATAAAAAAAATATTCAGAAAAACAGGATGAAATTAAAAATTTATACAAAAATATTCTTAATTTTCTAAAGGTGCTAAATGCAAATTTATTTTATTTGAAGTGGTTATTATTTTCAGGAACAAAACAAATGAGCTAACACCTACTGTTTAAAAAAAAATAAAGGTACCTCTACAACAAAAAAGTGTCACATCGTCCATAGCCAAGATGATGCTCACCATTCTTTTGTACCAATCTACAGCTCAAAGTAAGCAAATATAAATGGAGAAATTGTAGTTTGGGTTTGAAAAAGCAATTATAAAACAAGAAATGAATAGTCTTCTTATCTCATTATTTGGTTTTGACTTCAAATAATAAAATGAGCACTTATAAAAAGAGAAATGATAGTTTTGGTCACAATTAGTAGTCATCAAAAGAGAAATTAATGTTTTTTTTTTCTTTTTTTTACTTGAATTAACGTTATTTAGATTAGATTCTCTCAACCTTTTAATTTGTCAATGGCAATATTCCTCAATGGAATTTTCTCCCTGGCAATTTCCAAAAGGGAATTTTCCTAAAACCAGTCTATTGTATTATTTTATTGTTTATTGGGTGGGCAGTAATGGTTATATTTTGAAATATTCTAGAGGTTACTGAGCGGAAATAATTGTGGATCAACACCTAGAATAATTCAAAACATAACTTGGTACATAAATGTGTGTCTTTATAGTCATTTATTTCCAGTAAATGACAATTTCCTATTTTTCCCAAAACAGGCCAGCACAGCCAGGCAACAATGAAGAAAAAAATAAATAAATAAATAAATAAATAAATAAGGCAAGCTGAATTTATCACAATTTTCCCTAAGCAGATTCCGAGTCATTTTAAGATTTGCCCCAGAAAAAAAAAAAAAAATTTTTTAAAGTCTGTGTTTTTTAATGTCAAAAAAATAAATTCATAACTTTTTAATGACTACCACGTTTTTGATTTTTAAAGAGAAATTGCAAAGAAAAGTTCAAAATGATGAAAACTTTACTGAAATAGAAATTATGTATAAAATATAAAAGCTGAATTGTAATGTTTTTATGTTTTTTTGTTTTTCTATTATACATTCATTCACTTTGGCTTCAATGCCAAAGAAAAAATTCATGTTCAAAAATATTCCTTATCTCCTGATGCCTCCAAACAACAAATAGATTTTTTCATTTTTATTATAAGACAAAATATGATGAACTGTGTTGGTTGCATGAAATGGATAATTATTTTAGAAATCAAATTCTTTAAATAATAAACTCTGCAGAATTATTTTTAAAATAATTTGTTTTTTTTTGTTTTTTAATCCTCTATGCAGATAACAGGTTTTATTGTTAAAATTTTTGTCGTATTTTTCAGCAATTTTATTTGATGTGAACTTAAATATAGCCAATTTATTGGCATTAAAATAAACCAGTCAGCCTTAGGGTTTGCAACTGTCTATATCTTCAACAGTAAAGGGATATAAAGAAATTCAGTTGTCATATAAACATCATTTTAGCTGGGGGGTTTTTTTTCATTTACAGAATTATTTCAATTTACTAAGAATATCAACAGGTGTCATCATAATGAGTGGGGCATGTGTGAAAGAATTTTGGGGGTAGGCAGCCATTTGTTTGCTGTCAAGTGCAAGCCCAAAAAATTCTATTATTGTTGCTATATATTTAATTGTTTTTATTAACCCTTAAATGTTAGGAAAAGGTCACACAAAGATACATGGGTATGAAATGAGAATTTTTTTTGGGGGGGGGGTGATTTTGGGGGGCCAGAAATATCTACAAAAACTTGATATTTTAACTCTTTTAGATTATAAAATAAAGAAAAAAGGGAAAATAAAACAAATATTATGTCTCTAAATTTAATATTTCTAACACTATGATATTCATTGATGAATTCAATGCACAATGGAGTTGTGCATTCTTTACACCAAGTTGTCACCTCTTTTCTCTTCGAGAAATTTACAAGCAGACATAGCACTGTCTTTAGCTTGTCTTTCAGATTTATTTGCAGATATTTTTTTTTTTAATATATTCACCCCAAGCAAGGTGACAATACCACTAAGATGCAAGAGGGTCTACTGGGAGTAAAAGAGAATGAAAAGACTTTAGAAGGAACTGGAAACCTAATCCAAAACAAGAAACAAGGGATAAACCTCTACTCCTGTTCAATATGAATTCATTTTTGAAAAATGTAATTCAGATTTAAAATATTTAAAAATAATGAATCTTTAAAATAATTTAAATCAATTACATTTTTAAAATATTTCAGGAAATGATGTAAGCTTGTGAATCCTTGATTTGCAAATAAGACATTTAAACTAAAATCATGAATGAATAATGTCCGTATCTTTGGAAAACGTTTCAATCCTCAATTGATGATATCAGCTGACGTCCAATGAGACATCAATTGACAATGCCAAATATTTCAGGGTTAAAAAAAATTAAAATGCTGCATTAAATAAATAATACTACCTCTTAAGTGTATGAAATGTGTATGCAAATGTAGCAACTATTATAGGACAGAGGCAGTATTAAATAAATAAGACTACCTCTGTCCCATAATAATTGTTACATTTAGTGTATGAAATGTGTATGCAAATGTAGCAACTATTATGGGACAGAGGCAGTATTAAATAAAAAAGACTACCTCCATCCCATAATAATTATTACATTTAGTGTATGAAATGTGTATGCAAATGTAGCAACTATTATGGGACAGAGGCAGTATTAAATAAAAAAGACTACCTCCGTCCCATAATTGTTACATTTAGTGTATGAAATGTGTATGCAAATGTAGCAACTATTATGGGACAGAGGCAGTATTAAATAAAAAAGACTAGCTCCGTCCCATAGTAATTGTTACATTTTAGTGTATGAAATGTGTATGCAAATGTAGCAAATATTATGGGACAGAGGCAGTATTAAATAAAAAAGACTACCTCCATCCCATAATAATTATTACATTTAGTGTATGAAATGTGTATGCAAATGTAGCAAATATTATGGGACAGAGGCAGTATTAAATAAATAAGACTACCTCCGTCCCATAATAATTGTTACATTTAGTGTATGAAATGTGTATGCAAATGTACCAACTATTATGGGACAGAGGCAGTATTAAATAAAAAAGACTAGCTCCGTCCCATAGTAATTGTTACATTTAGTGTATGAAATGTGTATGCAAATGTACCAACTATTATGGGACAGAGGCAGTATTAAATAAAAAAGACTAGCTCCGTCCCATAGTAATTGTTACATTTTAGTGTATGAAATGTGTATGCAAATGTAGCAAATATTATGGGACAGAGGCAGTATTAAATAAAAAAGACTACCTCCATCCCATAATAATTATTACATTTAGTGTATGAAATGTGTATGCAAACGTAGCAAATATTATGGGACAGAGGCAGTATTAAATAAATAAGACTACCTCCGTCCCATAATAATTGTTACATTTAGTGTATGAAATGTGTATGCAAATGTAACAACTATTATACGATAGTGATAACACTGATATGACTGAAAAAGATTCTATTTCGAAAATGTATAAAATTTATGAAGAAACCATAAGTACGTACTTATCTTTTAGGTTGCAGTATTGTACATTGTATATACAATGCTTTATTGAGGATATTCGTCCCACTCTTGGTATTGTAGCTATATTATGGAATTTAGTAAATATTCAAATATGTTTCAACAAATAGCTTCATTTTTCAATGAGTTTGCTTATCTTGACAGATGTCCCAAATAAATATTGACTTACTTGAAAATTATATTTTATAATATCTGTTCTACTTAACCTGCAAATGTCGTTTTTGTACCTGAATTTATCTTGACCTGGTTTTTAACAGCATCAATAATTAGCTTGAATTAATAATTATATTTTGCTGTAAACTCTTCTAAAGTAGATATTTCTAATTTTTTTAAAATTTTATATAGGGTGACCCAAAAAAACAGGAATTTTTTAAGTGTGTATTGCCAGACATGAGCAAGTGGCAACACTGCGAGACAGTGACCTTGAGCAAGTAAACATTTCGCCATTTTAGTAATGAGAATGAAATTCACAGTATCCCAGCTGAGATGTTGCAGCAGTCAATGAGGAATCTCAACAGCAGATTTCAAGAATGCATTCGTATAGGAGGACGCCATGTACAGGACATAATTTTTAAAAAAATGAAAATTCCATCATTGTTTCTTAAATGGCATGTTTTAAGGTTTCAATTACTATGAATTAAATATTTTTCTTCTATCACTCTTGGTTTTATTGGATTGTTAAAAAGTTCCTGTTTTTTGGGGTCACCCTGTATTTTGTGTGATCATGACAAACAATTTTTTTTTAATCAATTCACCCCAAGCAAGGTGATAATGCCACTAAGATGCAAGGGGCTACTATAAGTCAAAAGGAATAAAAAGGAACCGAAAACACAATCCTAAACAGGAAGGAAGGCATAAACCTCTACTCCTGTTCAAAAGAAAGGGGAGGTGTGTGAACTGGACAATAAGCAAATCTATCTACTCCTATTGAGGAGAAAATAAATAATTAGTAAAAAAAAAAAAAAGAAAAAATTTTAAAATGTCAGAGTTCAGGCAGAGATATTATAAATATAGAGTTGAAGTAGATTTTAGACCAGGGGTCAGCAACCTTTTGGAGAGTGGGATAGACAGCTATGCAGTGTCTCAGAGGAGGGCCATGATATCAAATGTACAATGTATAAATTGTCTCAACTTCAGACCACTCCATCCAGAAGACTGCCTTGGTCTGGAAGTTTAAACAAAAAAAAACAAAAAAACAATGTTTTATTATTTAAACAAAGTTCCTTATTTTACTGCAGGAATAACAGGATAACAACACAATCAACAAAAAAATGCAAATTCCCTGCAACAGTTAAGTTGGCAAGCTGGACAAAAATCCTTTGCAAACTGAATGTGGCTTGGGGGTTACCAACCCCTGCCTTAGAAGGAACCACAAACCCAATCCTAAACAGGAAACAAGGGATAAACCTCTACTCCTATTCAAAAGATTGGGGAGCAGTGTGAACTGGACGAAAGGTGGATCATACTCTTCCCAAGTAATATAAAAACAATATTGTATCATTAAGTAACACTACAAAGAGAAACTCAAATAAGCTATTAAAAACAAAATGTGCCATTAATAAATCCGTATAAATTTGATTGTATAAAATGAAATTTACAGGGAGTGTGTGTTAAAAAAGCAAGAAGATACTTACATAGCAATTGCCGCAATAGCATCACCTGGAGTGTACAACCAACCACAACACAATGGACTGAATGAAATTTTCAGCATATTAATCATGTCTGAAATAGAGACAATGTGGTTTCATAATGGCAAGAAATTTAAATAGTTGTCAAAAAATGAAGAGAAAATTAAATGTACAGATTGTGGCTTTTTAGTTGAATGTTGATTTATGAAATTTTTTTTTATAGAAGACATTTTTTTCTTTCCAGAATCTATCTTACATATCTGTAAGTACCATTCAACCATACTTAGAATATTGCTGCCACATATGGTCCAGAGCCCCTGCTATTTACCTTGGGTTCCTTGATAAGATCCAAAGAAGAATCAGCAATATTATTGGTCATGATCTGGCAGCTTGGCTTCAGTCACTTTCCCACTGCCATAAGGTTGCCTCTCTGTCTCTTTTCTATAAATACTTTCATGGTAAGTGTTCAGATGAACTCTTCGCTATGGTACCTAGACTCTTTGAATTTAAGCACAGTACTAGACTAGCATTGAGATCTCATCAATTTACAGTTGAGCTGCCTGGATGTAGGTCATAGATTCTATGCTAACAGTTTCTTTTCTTGCATGTCTCATTTGTGGAATTCCCTTCCAACTCTACGCATTCCAGCCAATTTTAATCTGCAAAAATTTAAATAGAGTGTCAGTCGCTACCTACTGTCCTCCTGATTACTCTTTTCTCTTTCCTTTCATTATTAATGTTTCTGTTTCTAATTCTTCATCACACTGTAACCCCTTGTGTCTTAGTGGCTTTACTGCCTTGCATGGGGTGATATTGATTAAAAAATGGAATGGATTAGTTTTTATGGCTTATCAACCCTTCATGAGTTATTTAATGCTGAAACCTATTTCAGATTGTACGAGGTGGTTTACAGTACCTGGAGTTCCAAAGCAGCCCTCATCTAAGGATTGACCAGGGCAACAAAATAACAATGCCAAATGCAAAATACAGATTAAAATAAATTCTCTGACCTTCACGCCATTATTTATGATGACACTCAAAGTATTTATGTGCCTGCTCAAAATCCTGAAAATTAATCAAAACTCTGACATCAAATAAATATAGTTTTTAAAAATCACCTTAATGAGTTCTTTGCCGAGAAACCACCAAAATTCTGGGAAGATTGAATCACAAGTTGAAGGAAAAATGAAGAAAAGTTGTGCAACAAAATGGTTCATATTTAGTTCAATAAACATTTAATGATGTAATTTTGCTTTGAGTTTTAATTTCCCTTAAAAACTGGCATGAACTTTCTGGACAGCCCAATACTATGATAGATCTAAAATATCAACTATTTATTTTTTTGTTTAGAGGTCAAATAAAATAATTTAACCTTTAATTTCTCAAAAACCATATCTTTATTTTTTTTAAATTTGACAACAAATTTGTCTGCCTTATGGCAAGATATATACAAAATTTTGTGGTGGACTTTTGACCGTGGTCTAGGATACAAGGGTTTTACCGAGTTGGGCCAAATTCAAAATGGCGGATTTTAGTATTTGCCACTATATGCTAACATTTTCATATCTCCCAATATGGTCAAGTTGTATATCATTAGAAAGCTCTTTGAATGCTGATTAATATTCACATAAGAACTATGATCATAAAATCAACAAAATTTGTGTTATTTGTGGTTAAATGTCAACCAATTTGGTGGAAAATAAACAACCTTATTTTTTATTATTTATTTTTTTATTATACAACAAAGATTTTTATATGAAAAGTGACATAATGCAAATTATTTTAAAAAGTGTCATGAATTAATGTTAAGATAACAAAATAATATGAAAATATGCAACAAAAGACGTCAATAGTTAACAAATTTTTGTTTGCCTCAGTTTTTACTTTGCTGATAACACTTGAAAAATAAATCAGTTATGAGGAGAAAAAAGTGGGAAAAATTAAAGGAGCAATTGCAAAGACAAACTAAAATTTCTCATCAAGTGCCAGTGTTGGTCAGACATGGAATGACTCGTGTTTTATTTATATCTTGCCCAAACTTAGCTTTTCTTGTTTAATAGAGATAACTAATTTGTATATTCCATTTTATCATTGTGATCTACAGCATGTGACAAAACATTGCCATTAATAACAACAAAGAAGAGGATATTAGTCCTAACATAAATAATGATATCTCCTCCTTCCAAAGATTCAAACAGTAACTGTGTTTTGTTATTTCTAACTACGTGGCTTTTGGCAAGATTTATAAATAAGTGATTATTTTGTTGATGGCATTTACAATTAAATCATTTATTTATTCAAATAAAGCCATTTTCTGGTCAGAAAGTGGTAACTACCTTAGCAATTAGATCACAGCTTGATCATAAACGCCTGCCATTGTCTTTTTATTTAAAAAAAAAAAAAGGAAAAAGCTGGGTTATTACTGTATACAGTCTCAAGAAAGTAGGTGCTTGGAAATTTCATACGCACTTAATACAAACAACTGGCTGCAGATTAATATTTCAGTTTTTAAGAAATTTCTTTTTTGTAGACTAGTATTCAGTAATAAATACCTACTTACCTACTCCCTAACTTGAATTTTATTAATAATATTAATAAATCTATAATTCTACTACTACTGTTAAAAAACAAATTCAACAGGTTATTCATTTATATATATATATATATATATATATATATATTTTTATTTTTTTTTATGTACTTATCAGGTCAACAAGTCTTAATTGTGTCTGTTTCTCATATTGTGGTCTACAAGTCCAAAGTTTGTTTTCAGATGTTATGCTCAGTTTTGACTAGACACATCAACATATCTTCAGAGAAATGGATGGGAAACAACACAAGGGGAAAAACTGAAAGCACTCACAGGCTTTATTTCTTTTTATTTAATGCTCTACATTATTTTTTTTACATTATTTGATTGCTCCATTGACACATACCAAGCTGTCGAGAGCACTGAGTGATGATGTCTCACACCCACTTGAAAAAAAGGACACAGCTTGCTTGTTTAAAGTACATTTGTACATTTAAAGCCACGTACCCACCATTCCCCACCCTGCCACCTATGGTGGCAAGGTGCACACACATGCCAATCAATGGATAAATACAAAATATCAAAAAGGGATGTGTGTGTGTGTATGTATGTATGTATGTGTATATATATATATATATATATATATGATGACAATTGGAAAAATCTTAGATTTTGCCGACACATTTCATCTTCCGACTTTTTCAAGGCAAAAATGAAATCAAAATATCTCTGTTGTTATAGTTACATTAAAAATCCAAATTTAAAAAGATAGACGCTTCTGTCCAAGCCTTTTTTCTGGTTAATGTAAATTACCTTTATAGTAAGAGATTTTTTTTTTTTTCCATGTCGATAATACAGTTAAATTCCCAGATCAATTCTATAACAACAGAGATATTTCAATTTCATTTTTGCCTTGAAAAAGTTGGAAGACGAAATGTGTCGGCAAAATCTAAGATTTTTCCAATTGTCATTTTATACTAATCTGTCTTGTCCACAGAATTGATCTGGAAATTTATATATATATATATATATATATATATATATATATGTATATGTATATGTATGTATATATAATGTGAGTGTATATATCTATATAATAAATGCAAATATCAGTGTGTCACATTTTTTTCAACTTTACTCCTAGAGCCCAACATATCATACCATTTTGGAATCAGGCCAACTCTGTCAGCAAGTTAAAGACATTCCAGGACAGATCCAAACCCATAATCCTGAAATTTTGGATTCCCAAGTTTTCATTACTGTGATTGTTTTCAGTGATTTTTTTTTTTTACATCATTTTTTGCAACAAATTTCTTTATACAATAATTTTCATAACTTAGAAATAAATTTGGGAATAATCAAAATTAAATGTGAAAGTCAGCCATGAAATAAAAATAATTGTTTGTACAGAAAGCAAGGAGCTACATAGATCAAATCGTTTTTGAATTAAGTGTTGGCAGAAGAATTATGTTAAACTTTAAAAGGTAAGCTTAAACATTAATTCATTACTTAAATGCAGTGATCAATTTTGAGGTTTTCTGTAGTTTATTGTTGCCTATCGCATCTAGTTTAAATGCTGCCCAATAGTGTAACTTTTAAGATATATATATATATATATATATAGCAATGTATAGGGTGTAAATTGTGACCAATTTATATTTTTAATTTTGAGTCATGGCTTCAGTCACTTTCCAACTGCCATAAAGTTGCCTCCTTGTGCCTTTTCTATTATGGTAACTGTTCGAATGAGCTCTTTGCTATGGCGCCTAGACTTTATGAATTTAAGTACAGTACTAGACTGGCAACAGGGTTTCATCAATTTACAAGGTCTGTAATTCAGCTAAATGTAACCATAAGTTCTAGGCTAACAGTTTTGTTTCTAGAACTTCTCACTTGAGTAACTCTTCTGGCTTCATGCTTTCCAGTCAACTTTAAT